>JADMNL010000026.1:323663000-324295000 GCA_016271365.2 Neoceratodus forsteri
AGGAACATAACCGACTCTCGACTACACTTCTAAAGACTGCACAATGCCACAGCACAGCGTACTATAAAAACATCAATGTTCATTTAGACAAAAGGTAGCACCCCCCACTCATAGTGTCTACGACATCTCACATCACACTTCACGCTTTATCACGTCTTGATAAAGTATCGAAAAGATGTGAAATATACAGACGCTAGAGTGGGGTGCTACCTTTGTCTAAATGAATGAGGCGTGCCTGGAGGGGTGGGATTGGCCCGTTGACTTTGCAGGAGACAGCCACGGGGAGGAGGCAGGCTATTGAGAAGGCGCTGCCATCCACAAGATACTCCAGGTTGCAGGTAAGGAATGGTCTGATGGCCTCAAGTAAGGGTCCAGGCCATCAAGAATCTGCTCAGGGAGATTCATGGTGGAAATACTACAAGAGCGGCAGAGGCCACAAGCTGGGGGGTGGAGGTTAGGGCCCTGGGTTTGGGCGTAACAGGCTGCAACCCAGCCGGCACTGGCTCTTGACACACTGATGCAGACAAGAAACATAGAAATATACAGTAGAAGCTGATGGCAGATAAGGACCGCAAGGCCCATCCAGTCTGCCCATTTTTTTGTCTTATGAATGTGCCATAGGCCTTTACTCTGTCAATGGCCTATCTAGTCAAACTCATCTGTATTGCTCCCTTATGCCTATCCCATACCTGTTTGAAGCCCTACAATGTAGTTATAGTAATCACTTCCTGAGGTAGGCCATTCCATATATCCACCACCCTTTCTGTGAAAAAGAACTTCCTCAAATTACCCCTTAATCGGCCTCCCTCTAATCTCATGCTGTGTCCTCTTGTCCTGCTATTTTTCTCATATTGAAACATGTTAGTCTCTTTCACCTTGTTAATGCCCTTAAGATGTTTGAATGTTTCGAACATATCACCTCTCTCCCTCCTTTGCTCTAGGGTATACATATTGAGCTCCTTTAATCTGTTCTCATATGTCTTCTGATGCAGTCCCTGCACCATTTTGGTTGCCCTTCTTGGAACTGCCTCCATTTTGATGTCCTTGTGCAGGTACGGCGGCCTTCAGTACTGCATGCAGTACTCCAGATGGGGCCTTACCAGTGTCTTGTAAAGAGGGATTATTACCTCCCACTTAGGACTTGTGATACCCCTACTAATACACTCCAACATCCCATCCTTACCTACTGCTTTAGTGGTCTACTTTGATGATTTCAGGTCATCTGTGATGATGATGATACCCAAGTCTCTTTCTTCCCTTGTGATTGCCAGCAACCCCCTCCCAACCTATAGGAAGCTTCAGGGTTTCTCTTCCCTATGTGCATGACCTTGCACTTCTTCGCGTTAAACCCCAGCTGCCACTCTTCTGACCATTTTGCCAGTTTTTCCAGATCTCTTCTCATTCTGCCCACCCCATCTGGATCATCTACTCTGCAGATCTTGGTGTCATCTGCAAACAGGCAAACCTTACCAGTCAGTTCATCTGCAATGTTACTGATGAAGACATTGAATAGGACTTGCCCCAGGACTGATCCCTGCGGTATCTCTCGGTGGCCCATTTATGGGTAGTCTGATCAGACATGGTAGCTGAGCTTGCATCAGGGGGAATGTTTGGGTGCAGACGTCACCTTTGGCGGTGCCTAGGCTGAGCAAGCTGTTTTAGCGGCCAGCTGTCGTTCCTTATGTGAGTTCTGCTATGCCGGTGGGGGTAGACACTTTACAGCAGATTTGGCAGCAGATTGGAACTGGGAGTATATGGATATGGTCTCCTGGGTGAATTAATGGCCGAAGTGAGACAAGAGGTAATTTAGAGAAAGTTGCAGTTCTCCGGAAGTATGAGAATTGGTCTTGGCTGGCCCGGTTTAGACCATGATCATCCACTGGGAGATGGGATACAGAGTGCGGGCTGTTTAACTGATGTCATGATGGGTGGTGGTGTAATGTGTGCAAATAGTGTACTACCATTTGGATGTCCTCACCCCAGCGCATGGAAGCTGAGCCAGTAGCTCAGTGGGCCAAGAATCTACCTCTGGTGCTGGTGGTGAAGGGTTGGACTCTGCTGACTGGAAACTTTTCCTATGATCTGCCCTTGTGCAGCTGTGGTAGGGTTCAGCAAGGGGAAATGTGTTAGGGTGAACTGCAGGTGTATCAGGCATGTAGGGCGTGTCATAAACAGTGCCCATTTGGGCAGGGTTCTTCATCCCAGCCAACAGAAGGGAACCACAGAAGCCACTAGTCGGGAAACCGTCGCACCCCAGTATAGGTGAGAAGGCATATGCAGTAGCTAGTCAAGTTCTTGAGCAGATCAGCCACCACCTTGTTAGAGGATGGTTTCACAGAGGTGTTTCGGGAGACCATCATTCATCATGGGGTTTGAGGGACGGGTCAGTGGCCCATTCAGGTTCTCACCATCGCCTAATTTTGGGTGTCATATATAATGTTTCTTGTGGGCTTGGTGCCCGAACAAGGAGATGGGGGGGTGGAAGACAAGGAAAGTAATTTTCACCCTGATAACCTGGGATGGGCTTGCACCATTGAATGGCAGCTCAGGCCAAAAAGCCCATGGGACACCTGATACGGATGTAGTGTTAAGTACAGTTCAGGAAACAACAAGGAGGCAGGATGCGTGGCCTATTCTGGGGATTAATGGTGTGCTTATGCTGGCCAAAATGGGGGACAGGCATCCCATTACTCTCGCAACCTTGGCCAGGATTTGAGCAGCCCTGCCCAGGTAGGCAGGGGAACTCCTTGAGGCACACAAATTTGGAAACAAGGCTTGGTGGCATTTTGTTGGGTGGTTAGGGGGTTGGAGTTGAACCCGTTTCCTCAGAGGAGTGGGTTGCCAGGGTTCCTGGTGGCCGATGTGGTGTCCTTAGCAGGAGGTGCTTATGTCTGTCTAAGGCAGTTTGAGATGGAGTAGAGAGGCACTGGTACAGGCTGAGGCCTACCCTGGGGTGCGTGTGGCCAGTGCTGGACAAGGCATGGGCCTAGGTACAGGCTCATCTGGCCACGGAGAGGCCTTCTTTAGGCAAAGGAGCTCTGGGCCTGGGATTGTCGGATCATGAGATGCGGGCACTGGGGCGTTGGAGGTCTCATTTATTTATTTATTGAAAAGTTTTACCAGGAAAGACTTATTGAACAATTTCAAATCCCTCATCTCATGGAGCATTCCTGGGAGAAGGGGACAAGGGAGTACATAATACAAAGCTTGGAGAAAACATAAGGCCTCTCAGCAACCTACAGATTTCACCAGGTACCAAAAGCTAAGAAATGCTTGTACAAAAGCTACCAGGCTAGCTAAGTCTGAATATTTTAAATCAACTTTCCTAAACAATATAAACACCCCCTTCAAATTCTAGAAAGTGGTCCACACCCTCTTCTCCTCCCCCATCTCACCTGTCCCTCCCCAGTGTTTAAAATAAACAACTCACTAGTGTCTGACCCTAGCTTAGTGGCCAAAGAGTTTAACTCATATTACACATTATGGGCCCCTGCCCTCTTTAAGTCCCTCCCTACTATTCTCCTCTCCCTCTCCCGCTGGCCCCTATCTGCCTAATACCCATTCCTCCTCCTTCTTCTTCTCTGCTGTGTCTCCGGATGAAATACTTGCCGCCCTTGTCTCTCTCAATACCTCTAAAGTCTCCTCACCTGATGACCTCAACCCTAAACTTCTTTACCTTACAGATCCAGCTTTTGCCTACCCACTCTCTTTAATCATAAACCTCTCCTTCTCAACCTCATCAGTTCCCTCACCCTGGGAACATGCAGTTGTCCTCCCTCTCCCAAAAGGTGGGGACTCCACCTCTCCTAGCAACTATCATCCAATCTCTCTCCTTCCCTCCCTTGCCAAGCTCCAAAAAATTCTTGTTCTCTCACAACTTATTTCCTTTCTCTCTGAATCCTCCTTTTTCACCCCATTCCAATCTGGTTTCCAGAAGAACCACTTCACCACCACCTCCCTTCTAAGGCTCACTGACTCTGTTCTTAATGGGATGGACAAAGACCTCATCACTTCTGCCATCTTTGTCGACCTCACAAAGGCATTCTACACAGTCTTACATGCCCAGCTTCTTGACTTCCTTATGGCAGCTGGTCAGTCTAAATTGGCCCATAACTGGTTTAGAGCCTATCTCACAGACAGAAAGCAGTCAGACAGGATCCAAGATGTAATCTCCCCATCTCTTCCCATCTCCACAGGAGTTCCACAGGGCTCTGTGCTTGGCTCCATTCTTTTCTCCATCTTCCTCAATGACTTACCCTCAGTCTGTTCCCCCTCTTCCTCCATCCACATGTATGCAGATGACACTGTCTTGTTTACCTCAGGCATACACCCTGTCGATGAAGCAAACACACTGCAGCGTAACTTCCATCAGATTCAGCACTTGTTTGCCTCGCATCCGTTATTCTTGAATGCCAAGAAGACTGTCTCCATGACCTTTGTCACAGGCAGAGACTCTCTAGGCTTCTTCCCTTACCCTACTTCTGCACCCTAGATAGGACTTTGCTCAAGGACACCTCCTCATTCAGATACCTTGGGGTTTGGTTGGACCAGCACCTCAACTTCTCTGGACACATAGGTGCTATCCTGAAAAAAATGCCCCCAAGCTTGGTGCCCTTTACAGGAGCAGTACTTGCATCCCTTCTACAGCCCGGTGTGAACTCATTCAGAAGATGATTCTCCCCATTTCTGACTACTGTGATGTAGTCTATGGTGCCAATCCCAAATCCTCCCTAACCAGAATGGATTCTCTCTCTCTCTCTTTAACTCCTTCTGTTGCTTCACCCTTGATGTCCCTTCTTGCTCACATCATTGCAACCTCTACCATGTCCTATCATTTCTCCCACTTGCAAAAAGGCACATCGCTCATTGTGCCAAGCTCACTTCGAAATTTTGGCTTGAGGAACTTCCTATCTATCTATCCTGCTCCCTCTCTACCCCTCCATCTCCTTCCCACTCCCTCAGATCCACTGATACTCTTACCTTGCTTGTCCCCCACCATTCCAGTCTCATCGGTCAGATCAGTTTCTCACATTGCTTCCTCAAACTCTGGACCACTCTACCCCTCAATAAGGCACTCTCCTCCTTCTACTCCCTTGCCTGTGCCTTACACAACACTCTCCTCTCCTCTAGCTGCTCCCACTTTAATCCTCCTTAAGCTCCTTCCCAAGGCTGTTCCCCAGCTTGATTCCTACCCTCTCCCCCATAATAGCCCCTAGCCTATACCCAGCCTTTCTCCCTTCCCTTCTGTCTCCTCTTACCAACTTGCTTGCCTGTTCTCTGCTCCCTTGCAGGGCTTTCAATGTCCTGGAGGGGTTAGCTCTAGCATGGTCTTTCCTTCCTTTCTGCCCCATATCTACCTCATTTTCCCTACCTACAATGCCCCTGCTATGATATCTCCTGCCCCCCACCCTCTTCATCCTCTTCCAAATTGTCTCTGCCTGGCTCTGCCCCTGGCAGGGTTCCCAACATCCTAGAGGGGTTGGATCTAGGCAAGACTTGCTCTTCCCATATTCCCTCCCTATTCCATCTCAACTTATCTCAACCCATATGTTATCACCTGGTCCTGGTTCTTGTGCCGGACCATTTTATGGGGGAGGATGTGCGAGTGTAGGAGGGAGTCAGGTAAGAGGTGGTTAGCATTGAAGAGGATCTTGGAGGAACATCTGGAGCGAGCAGCTTTGGGATGGTCAGTCAGGGTCAGTCCTGTGGCAGCCTGGGAGGAGCACAGACCAAAGGTATCAGGGAAAGAATGGGGACATGGTTAATTCTCCTGAAGTCTCATTGCCCCAGTCAGCGTGAAGGTGAGGGACTGCTAGTGATCACCAAGGTGGGGTCGCGGTCCAACCTCATCAGGTGATACTGCAAGGGTAGCAGTGACGGACTGTGGTGGCTCCAAGAGCCTTGGCCAGAGGACCTCCTCTAGGAAGGGGCACTTCCTCCCAGTAGTGCACACTGCTCAAGACAGTGTTGATGACAAAAATAAACACATGATTGCTGCCATTTCCTCCAAGATATGTGTGTGTGTGTGAGTGTGTGTATGTGTGTCTTGATTTGGGAAAGGAAGATGTGGGAGAGCTACCAGACAATTGTATATTACTACTTGATATAGCCTATGCAGAGATTGTTTGTGAACATTTCTTGTACATATCCATTTTCTCTGCTCTGTATATCCTGTACTCTTACATGCATTGTGCTTGTGTCTCCCCTGTAAAAGAGACATGGTCCTGATGAGCCTATTCTGTTAAGAAACTAACTAATTAATTAACTCACCAACTAACTACCTAACCAACCAGCTAACTAACAAACTAACTAACTAACCAGCTAACTATTAAACTAGCCAACCAATCAGCTAACAAACTAACTAGTTAACTAACCAGCTAACTACTAACTAAATAACCAACTAACCAGCTAAATAACAAACTAACTAGCTAACTAATTTATTGTTGTAAAGTAGTAGAAGTTTATTCTGTATGGTAAATTTTTAGAGTGTTACGCTTTATTGTCATTGTATAATATATACTTAACATTTGAGTGACTAAAAAACTAAACAGCTAACTAACCAACCAACTAACTACAGTAGGTAATTAACCAGCTAACTAAATAACTAACTAACTAACTTAATTTACCTTACAGGAGTCCTTTTTGCCCAGTGTGTAACCAGCACAAAAGGAAGTTGGTGTAATAATCAGTTGATCCTTGCTCATGGAAGTATCCACGTGATAAAGGCAGTCGCACTGTGTTTGGCTTATGATGGGCACCTGCACTTCCTGCAGGGTGTGAGGGTTTGGAAGTTGCACTGAAAAAAAAACAAATTATTGTGGATAATGGCTACAGGAATCCTGTCTGTACAAGCAGAGTACAGGACCACTACAATGTCATCAGTCTCCAGAACATAATTTATCAGGGTGTGTTACAAGATGAACAAAGAGTGGGTTCAGGTAGTCAAACTCAGATGAAGGAACATGGGCCCCATTCTTGACTGTAAGGGCCCAGGCACAAATTGTCAATTTTTCAACTTGTAGCTTATGCTTCAGGGCCTAAGTGCCATTTTGCCACTGGGCTGCACCCAGTACACCCCCCCAGAAATATTACCCCAGTCATTTAGTCAGAAATTACTTACTGAAGTGGCAGTATACAAGTTGCTTACCCAGCATAGCTATTTAATAGGACAAAATTGGACAAAGATATATTTTTTTCCATCTATAAACTCTTAGTATAAGCCTAGGTACACCAGTTCAATAAAAATTAAAAACAGATTTTAGAACAATGGAAGCTTGCTGTAATTGCTGGCTTGTCCCAATTACACATGGGAAACCACGTTATAATAACTGGTGAGTGTTTTCTCCCATAGGGAAAACAAGTTATAATTCACCATTATAACCAGCTGGTTATAATGATGAACACACGCCCGGTTTCCCTTGCTTCATGTATGTGTACACTGCCTCCCTAACAGTACCCACACATGTACAGCTTTCCTCGTCACCTCTCAGCACTGAGATCAGTTGCCTTATATACTGTATATAAAACTGCTGTGGCAAAAAAATGTCCCACAGCAATTATATAAACAAGACACAGGGTAGTGAGCAAAACTTTAATTTTACATATATATTCTGTGCTGAATGCTTGTATAAACCCCTCAAGCTTTGCTGTTGGGATATATGTAGCATCCATCACCTTAGGCGTGTGCAAGATTCTCATTATACACACTACCCAATGTATTATTCCATATGTAATCCAACATTATAACCAGTTGGTTATAACGGCAAGAGCAATACAACTGAGAGCTGTCATGCAAATTTACCACCACGAGTGTGCATTCAACTGCCCGATTAGCTGCAGGACTAAGAGATGTGTAGCGGAACTAATGGAGACAGATATCCCCGTGAGCATCCCCCGTGAGTTCTCTTGCCCTTCAGCTCTGACCCAAAAATAATTAAAAAGAAACACAATAACTAAAAAGAAGTACTTTTTATGCTTGCAGACTAGACAGCCAACTTTGGGTTAGAAAGAACAAGTCAGGTGATCAGCGGGAGGGTCTGTTACAAGATCAGGAGTGAAGGGTCTTTCTTGGGAGGCATATGTGACTAGTGCCATGTCTGCTAAAGTTTTATATTTTAGAGTCAGCAATTAAAACATGCTCTAGCCAGAACCAATAAGGCTGTGAAAAGCTACCATGTGATGAAAGTTACACATGTGCATAGAAATTATTCAACGCCCAGGTGTAACATGGACATTTTTTGGAGGTGCTGCACTAAATTTTCAACATGGCCTTTTTTGGACCCCTCCTCATGAACAGTGCCAGTGTCATTTTGTTCACTTGTCCCAAAAGGTGATTGCACACAGCAAACTCTCTATTCTGCGCCACAGGTGCGAAAACACATTTTGGGTAGGTTGTGGAAAATTACAGCTGCACTGTTTTGAAGGAGGTGTGGAAAAATGGCAATGTTAACAATGTGGAGTAAAAATATAAAAAAATGAGTGATGTTAGGACTCAGAGTGTGCACAGAAACTGCACAACCCATGCTCACAACGCAGTCATTTTTTTGAATTTTTTCATCAAATTTGCAACATGGACTTTGTGGGACCCCACCTCATGAACAGTATCACTGTCATTTAATGAATCGGTCCTGAAAAGTGATTCCATGAAGTGACCACAAAATCACCTTTCGGGACTGAATAACAAAATGATAGTGACAGTTTTCATGAGGTGGGGTCCCAAGAACCCCATGTTGAAAATTTGGGGCAAAAATTCCAAAAATGGCTGTGGTATCAGCATAAGTTGAAAACTCCACTGAATGGCTTTATAGCATGCTTACCTTTAATTCTTCAGTTTGTGGTTGGGCTTTGAAGATTGCAGACATGTCCTGGTCCAGAGAAGATGACAGCATCGACCTCTAGAGGTAAGTATGAGGTGTGTGTGTGTGTGTGTGTGTGAGATGGATGCTCAGTGGGAGGGTGGGAGGGGAGGGACTGCAGCGATGACGAGGGACCGCTTTCAGTTTCACAGGGGAAAAAAAACAGAGGGACTGTTTTCTAATTTTCAGCAAAAAAAAAAGAACATTTCAGCACACTGGGGTGGGCTCCCACTGTGCCACTTGAATGTTGACATGGGGATTGGGCACCCTAATGTCGGGTATGACTTGGGCAGGGGGGCACCAGGGAAAAAAGAAACACAACAAGGGACCATTTTCTAATTTACAGAAAAACACAAAATCCACACACTAGGGTGGGCTCCCAGTGTGCCACGAGATGTCAGGCATGACTTGGAGAGGAGGACACAGAAAATACTGAATGGCATTTTGCCAATCACAACATGACAACACCAGCAAAACTACACATGCGCACGACTCTGTGCATGTGAATGAGTTGTGCGCATGCACAGTTCACGCATCAGAATGCAGAAGTAACAGCTGAAATAGTGTGGCTGTTATTCTGTAGGCCAATCTTGGCAGACAGGTTTAAGCTCCGATGGGCTTTTGGAAGGATACTTCCAAAAGTCCAACAGAAGGGGTTCTGTGATTGACCATTTTCAGAGCTACACAGCTCTCGCAAAACGGCTGTAGGCTCTGCCCACAGCCCTAAAAATAATGTATGGATATGTATTGTGTAATGAGATTTAACACACAAATTTAGTATGGGATGCTTTTATAAACCCCTTAATTTTCACTCTTGGGGTTTATATAGCTTCTCACCTCCCCCAAATCTCATTACACACCTCTTCCCATATATTATTCTCTATACAATTACTAGTGAGTGCTTTAATACTTGGGTTACTGGTTTGTAAGAAAGTATTACAATGTAATGCATACTTATAAATGCCCAGTCAGTCAAGCTTGCATTCTGACCAGCACGAACACCTGACCCACAACTGTCGCCAGTTAACTACATCAAAATCCCCTTCAAAATACTCTATCAAATAGTGTACCTTCTTTTTTCCACTTAGTTTGCAGTTTCAAAGCCATATCTTTTCCTCTCTCTTTTCATGCAAAAACAATACAGTTAAAAGCAGTTTCAAGCAGTTTCATGATTGTATTCAATCCAAGCAAATCCAAAAAAACCGCACACAGTTAATAGTACAAAAGGGAATTAGTTAGGTACAATGAATAAGTTATTTTAAGTTATTTAAATAAGCTGTAATCGCCAGGTCAGGTGTGAATAAACAGTGGGATATATTATAAATACACATAATGATGGGTAGGCACAGAGCCTAGTGGTGAAAGGTTCAGAGACTGGAGGGGCCAATGGGGAAGTGGGGGTAGGGGGGCTCAAGTGATCAAAAAGCAGGCACATGAGTTGGTGGGAGTGAGTGAAGATGGGAGATGGGATTTAAAGTTGGCTAGGGAGTCAGTGACTTTAAAGAGTTTAAAGAGCAACTATCATGCTCTCTTCTAAATCTCCCCCCAAGAAACACAAGTAGCCCTTACCTGCCCCCAAATTAAATCCTTCATAAAATTCCTTTAGCGAACATCCCCATTGTGGAAGCTAAAGGACCCTTGTTAGTTAAGCGGTAGTCATGATTTATTCTAACTGGCCATCTAAACTACCCAAATTTAGCTTTTTTAACAGCCCCATTCAAGTCAATGGACACTTGCCCCCGCGCTACTCAAATAATGATGTCACAAAATGTGGTCGCACGGGGGCGGATCGAGGCTGGTCAGTCTAGGCAGAGAGGTACCAGGAAATGGAAGGGATTGGTGCGGCAGAGCTCCATGGAGCAAAAATATGATCCCTTCCCTTCCAAAATGGGGACGTTCACTAAAGGAATTTTATGAAGGCTTTAATTTGGGGACAGATAAGGGCTATTTGTGTTTCTTCTTGGGGGCACCAGGTAGAAAGTTGCTCTTTAAGGGATGGGGTAAGGGAGTTTGATAACTTTGGGACTCTGAAGGAGAAGTAAGCCTGTCCCAGTGAGGTTTTCCTATGAGGTAGCAACAAGGAGTTATGTTCTACACCTCTTGTAGGGTAACTGGTGTCCACTGACACAGCATGGCCAGGACCCCAGGCTATAACAGTTCCAGCAAGGCTTCTTTGTCTGTGACTAGGGTACTATATTGTAATCAGGAGTCTGGATTCATCCAGCCTAGGTTATTATATAGTGTGCATGTATGAGAATCCTGCCTCAATTTGAGTACATAGTAGCAAGCTCTGTTCAGTAAACCTCTGACCCCAGCCAGCACTCTGTCTCAGGTGGCACCATAGACCACAAGGCCACAGTCAGTGAAACTGAGGATATTGTACCTAACTAGCGGATGCTTTACTTCACTGAAGAAGGCATTCCTGTGCTTGTAAAGCAGGCCGAGTCTGGAACTGACTGCCTTAGCTAGCGAGTCCACATGCGCTATGGAGGTTAAACCCGAATCTAGGGTTAGCCCCAAATATTTAAAGGAGCATTCCTGCTCCATAGGGGCTCCAAGGTGGAGGTAATATCAAAGGAAGGAGCAAGGGATTTACTTCAAGTGGGGAAAGCATATGTCATTTATTTTTTTTGTATTTAGGACAAGTAAATTGGTTATGAATTAGTTTTGGATTGCTGAAAAATCAGTCTGGAGGTTAATCTGGAATTTGGCTAAGTTGCTGTTTGTCGATTAAGTGAAAAAAAAGTATACACAGCTTGTGGAGAATATTTTTTTGGGAAATTATATCTATAGCTCCTCCAGCTCAACTCTACACTTGTCAACTCTCCCCCATAAAGCTCTGCACTCCCCCCCAAAAAAAAAACTTGTAGAAATCCCTCTATAAGCTTAATAGTATCCATTATAAGCAATGTTTATATCTATTACAACAGGAGTAACATGCTCTGGGATTGATATATTTGGTCTGCCGGATCAATATTTGTCCATTATAACCATGTTGGTTATACACCGAGTGCAGTATGAGAACTAATAAAACTTAATAGCACAGCTATATGGAATGGGCAATTCTGCTGGTGGAATTTGTGCAGAATGGTAATTCCACTTCCGAAATGCTTTTTGGAATTTCCTTTTTCATTCCACTGCAAATTGTAGTGAAAAGGAAATAATGTAACCTACTGGGAATTGAACTTAGGTCCCTGGAATACTATCCCAGTGCTCTAACCACTGAGCCAGAGACTCACATGGTTGGACTTGGGGTTCCCAGACCCATTTCTTATCTCTGGTATTTCATATGCTGCAACTAGGAACAATTTAGATGTCAGATTTTTTCTGTGCAGTACTAGTCACTTCTTAGCAATGACACTTAGCGAAAGAATGCAATACCAGAGAAAGGGAATGTGTCCAGGAGCCCTATATCTAACCATGTGAACCTGTGGTACAGTGGTTAGAGCACTGGGATGTTATTCTGGGAGCCTGGATTCGGTTCCCAGCAGGTCACATTATTTCTTTCTCACTACAGAGTGCAGTTTGATTGCTAAGCCGCAGCTAATACTGCACAAAAAAACATTCAAATTGACTTTTAAATTACACAGATTTCATAACAGGATTTCTATATAAACCATAAAATAACGTTTTGTGAATTACATAATCTAAAGAATAATTTTCTGTCTATTGCAGAAAAGGAATTGCAGTTTATATAAACTGAGGATTACTCAGCTGCAAAAAGCATTCCTCTCTCCAAATGTTATTCTGCTACTGACAGAATTCTACATGATTAGGCAAATTTGAAAATTCTGTACATCACTTCTTAAAGCAGGAGTGCAATGAAAAATGTTTTTCCAAAAAGTTAGTTTCAGCTAAATTAGTACAGGTAAAACATACCTGGCACATCTGCATTTTTAGGTACTTCCTGTGCTCAAACAATGTTTTTTAATTTTCTCAGTCCTAACTCTTTCCAGGTCTACAATGCTATTTCAAAGCCAAATGTGGAGCCCAGGGGTCAACCTTAACTTTTTTTGCACTAGCCAGCTGGACAAGTTGATTAAAAATTGCACTAGCTCGCAGATGGTTGCACTAGCCCACAATAATAATGATACATTTTGATTGGTTATACAGAAAAAATATGAGCCAAGAAGTACTCTGATTATTGCATATTTATCCTGCTCCTACATTGCTTCTTGCTCCAGCAAAAAAAAAAAAAAAAAGACTGCAATCCAGTCACATGCAGTGTGTGAACCCCACTGTTTTTTACCATGTGCCCCTTGCTTCCTCTTTCTTCACCTCCCTCCCCACCAAACTAGAGAATGCCAAAACAGCAAATGTTCAGTCAAGCAGTTCTAGCTCTGCACACAAAACAGCCAACATCATCCTGCACCTCATCACATCCCCACCCTGAACTGCATGGCAATGTACACAGTCAGGAAGAGAAAGACACTCTCATCCCCCACCCTGTGATTAACCAGATCTGCACTTCTGGAAGTTTTCTTAGGCCCTGTCCACACTACACTGCTCCGACCCGGTAATGGATGCAATCCGTTACGGCCAGGGAGCGGTGCAGTGTGTCCACATTGCAGCGGTGTCCGTTATGGGACTGGTACTGCTGGTCCACACTAGGGGTGCCGGGCGACAGTTACGGCAGCACTTGTTCCCAGGATGCAGCTCACGCTGCACTACGGGCCCTGCAGGGGACCATTACCACGCGTCCACACTTCGTCCGGTAATGTTACCGAGGCATAACCGGTTTCATAACCGTTGTTGAAACCACCTCATAAGTGGTTTCAACAACGGTTATGAAAACATCTTCTGTAATGTTACAGGTGTAAATGCAAACCATTGCAGTAACGGTTTGGGCACTCTGTAATATTACAGAGGTGTAGTGTGGACAGGGCCTTACACTGTGAAGTGAGCCAGGGGCAGTTCTAGGATTTCTTTGGGGAGAGTTAAACACAGGGGGCTTGAGATGTAAGAAACTTTGACATATCTATTTATATATACACACACCAGGCACAAAAGTATTGATTTAACATGCTCTGCCCTAGCAACAGATTTTTCATAAGTGTCCTTTCATCAGTCAAAGGGGGGAGTAGTATACAGGCATGATGCTGTGCTACCTCGCTTTCTATATAGGATGATCTGTGCACACCAGGAATACCTGTTTTAACCTTTCAAATTATATATTTTACTAAGGTTTTGCTTTGTACCATACATGCACCAAAGCATTGTTTTTAGGATGAAATGACATGCTGGTGGTATAAGGGTGGGGACTGCATGGGTGGCATTGACTGGTGTGATCCATTAAGAGGAACTGTGGACCCCTACACCAGTCAGTAATGGCAGCTACGGGTGGCCACTTCAGAGTCTAGTTTGCAGTGGTGTCAAGGGAAAGTATAGAGTTGAGAGACCACCTGGCTGGGCAGACCTGTATACATCATAGCATTCTGTCACTGCAGTGTCGGATACAGACACTCAAAAGGTTGGGAAATGAGGCACACTGGTCATAATATTGTGGAACAAATCAAAAACAAATTCAGCAAACTGGAAGCTAGTGACTTAACCACTCTACCATTGATCACAGCATGTGCACTAGCTGAATGTCCTAACAATTGAGTGATAATGACTTGCATCAAGTCTTTTGTTGGTTACCCCTCTTGAACTGTCAGATAATTGCAGCTCTTAATGATCTGTTAATCACACCAGGCCACCTGGAACATTGAGGGAGATTAGCAAAAGGACTACAGTCTGCTAAAGTAGGGACTTTTTCAACTTCATTAACAGCCATGAAAAACCTGCACTTGTCAAAAAGGACAAGTAGAGGGTTAACTGCACTAGCCCTGATCAATTTACACTAGGTTCAGGGCTAGTAAAACAATGTTAAGATCGAAACCTGGTGGAGCTCCTTTTTTTTCCTGTAGAAAAAAAATGAAATTAAAAAATTTCTAAGATACTCACATTTGGTGGAACTAAAACATTTTACCACACAATAAAACTGGAAAATGCCTGGAATCTTTTATAGTGAAAATAAGATAGGGTCCAATGTTTTCCAAATTTTGTTGTGCTCCTACTTAACAGAATTGAATTAAGACATTACATCAAATGTTGGCAAGAAAGTGCAAAAGGTGGTACATGACAGTAGTATGACTGTAGCAGGTGCTGCTGTGTGAATGTTCACCTAGTAAAGCTGTGAATCATTTTCATATAGTGTATGGTAGATCGCTGTTGAGCATGGAAATCCATGCTCCCAACTAGCGTATGTTACTGCACTAGCTACATAGCTAGTGCAGCACAACAGCTACGATGATAGCATAACACCTAGAAGGTGGTGCGCATGGAAGCTGGGTGTGCATGCTAATCGAGCAACTGGCGATGTGCTAACAATGGGCGCGCAGTGAAACAGGCTGGAGGAACCGAAAACCACACAGAATCTGAATGAAAGTAAGGCAGTCTTGTTATGGCGACCATACACTAAAAGACTATGTATGATGCTCATGCACAACAAAGGGTATTTTTCAACTCTCGAGGTTTTCATGGTAATGAGACCTCTCGAGCTGCGCTCTCGTGGTCTCCAGTTACCATGGAAACCTCTCAAGTGAAAAATACCCTTGTTGTGCAAGAGCGATCATACATAAGCCTCTAAATTCTGCTTCTGTTGGAATTCTGAAGAATTTTGGGAAATTCTGCTTATTCTACGGAATTCTGTCAAAAGCAAAATTCTGAAATTCTGAAAGCAAAACATTTTTTAAGAATGTGAATAAGTAATCTGCCATTTACATAAAAAACAGATTCATTTTCCAGTAATCCACAAAATATTGGACTGTGGTTCACATATAAATTCTTCTTGGAATTCTGAAGAATTAAAAGAGGAATTCTGAAAAGCATTTTTGAATCAGAATGGATATTCTGCAGGAATTACACTCTCTATCAGTTAGTAAACTGATAACCTACCCTCCTCCTTGCGTCTTGATCAAAGAATTGGCCATTTCAAAATGCACCTCAGGGCCCATCTTCGCTCCTCAAGTGACTGTGACTGCATATGAACTAGTGCCCCTGTCCCTCTACTACCGACAATGGCCTCTGGCTTGCCTCTGCATACTCCTCTCCGCCCCACTTTTTCAGGGATGTTAAGTTTTCCAGTCTCCTTTAACTGTCTCAAACTATGCTTAGATCCTTCATACTAGCCTATACTCTCCAGTTGTAACTTAACCTGTCTTTGTCATAATCACTGTATTTGTATTCTGTAACTGTACTAACTGTTCTTGTGTAACTGATTTGTTATATGCGACGTAGAACCTTTGTAAAGGAGTCTGTGATTCAAAGGTATATCTGATTCTTCCGAAAATAAAATAAAATAAACTATTTTTGGTAAAGGTTACTGAATCTAAGATAATGGAAAGAATTATCAAAATGTGCAATCCTGGCTGGCCTGCTGGCACACCAGTAGCACTACTGCGTGTGACACCAGTGATCTGGGTTCGGTAACGAGCCTGAGTTGCTGGAGGACTGGCCGGAGGGAGAAGGACTGAGTGCCTGCAGGGTCACTCTCCTTCTCTGGGGAGGGTGGGCTGCTGTCCTTGCTGCCATACTGGCACCTGGGTGACCACAGGTGTAGGTGCAGCTGAGGAGGCAGGAACATAGGGAGGGCGGACGTCAGCTAAGGGTCTTAGTGAAGGCACATCTCTGCGTGCGTCCACCTCATTGACCATCCCAGCACGCTGCTGTCAGCAGGGAGGCAGAGACCAGAAAAACAGGAAGATCACCCCATGGCCACACCGGGAGACAGGTCTCAGCATCAAGTGACCAGGGAGAGTTTGGGGAGCTGCTCCGAGTATCTGCTCCACGTGAAGCTTTGGGGGGTTGGGGTTGCTCCTTCTGCCCCACATGGGAGGTTATCTGGCACATTAAAAGATTCCAGGGAGCAGGATCACTTTATGGGGAAAGTCCTGCGATCTCTCCGGCACATCCTGTGCTTACATTGGGACCGCGATGAGTGGGACGGCCATGGAGCTGGAAGGGGCATAAAACAGTAAGTTAAAAAAAAAATAAAGAGAATCTGCCATCCTAATTTGGGGGGAAGGGGAACATAGTTCCTACAAGTAGATTCCGAAGAGAAAAAAATGGGGCCTGATTTTCAAACATCCAATAATGCCGCCAGCTCTCGGTGTGCTGAACATACGGCGCATGGGGGCTTGCAGCATTCACCAGCTGGCATTCAGGAGTTCCCATCCCTTGCACCTAGCACCAAAACTTAGACCACAGTTTTGAGGTCCAGCATGTACCACTCCTGGGGGACAAAGTATTGGTGCTTGCACCAGATATGTGGCACAAGCTGCCAGAAAGCAGGTAAACTGTTACAACTGCACCTGATCCTGGAAAATCTGGCACAGTTGCAGCACAGGGGCTCAGTGCAGCACCAAAGTTTAAGTCCCATGGCACAGGGTAGGACACAAGCCCTATGCTACCATTCAAAAATCCTGCCCATGGTGTCTATTTCTATCATCCTGGTGCCATACATTCAGTCCAGAGGACAGTTCCTGATTGACCTCTTGAGCCTTGTCTTATGCTAGCCTCATGGGATGAAGCCTATAAGGAGTTTGCTATTTGTGCCACTCCATACTGGAGTCAATATTACTCATTTATAGCTGTGTAGAATATGGAACTCCACCAGCGGAATTTGTGTGCAATGGAAATTCCATTACCAAATATTGTTTTGTAACCCTAGTTATCTCTGTTTCTGTGGTGGGAATGTACTCCGTATTTTGCCCAGTTCACCCTCATTTCCACCCATCTTGCATCCCCCCAGTTCACATGCATGAGGTGACCCACAAATTACCCCTTCCTAGTAGGTCTCCCAGGGGAGAAACCAAGATCAACCAAGGAACCTTGATGTGCTGCCTGGGCATCATTCAGGAGAGGGTCATGGTTGCTTGCTCAGCTTTAATGCTGCTCACTAGAAGGAGGACTTTCTTCCTTACTGGTTGCCACCCCCTAATGAGGGCAGACATGCAATGATGTCAGCGTATGTCAGGGATGTTCCCAGCCCCAATGTGCAGACATCTGCAGCCCCACCAATCCCGTGCCTCAGCACTGGTCCCAGGTGCACACGTCCCCTAGCTGTCACCAGGAGTCAGTAGTCTACTGGATGCCAGAACCCTCCCCCCCACAGAAGGAGAGAAGTCCTTGGGACGCTCTCCCTTCTCCCCCCGGCCAGTCCTCTAATAACCCCAGTTTGCTCCTGAACCCGGGTCATCAGTGTCCCAAGCAGTAGTGCCACCACTGTGCTGGCAGGCTTGCTTTCCTCGAAAATTATTTCTGGAATTTATTTTTTTAATTCCTTGAAATTCTGAAAAGAATTTCTATTTAAACTACAAAACAATATATTCCACAGATTATGTAATCGGCAGGATATCATTCTTCAGTATGCGGAACATTAATCTGCAGTTTATATAAACCACTGACTGCAGTTCCGTGGTTTATATATTACATTTTTTTTATTTATGTTTTGGATTACACCTTTGAGCCATCATGGCTCTTTTACAAAGGTTCCACATCATGGACAACTGGACAAGTGAAGACAAGACATATAGAAGGTAGAGCATTACAGTATATGACATAAACAGGCAAATTAACAGCAGGTATATATTACAGAAAATGGTATCAGTACATAAGCAGCCAGAGGCTTTGTCCTGGAACAACAATGAGAATTGAGATAGGATGCAACTGAACACCATTCTAAGCAAAACAATAACGTTGGAGAGGTTATGAAGGGAAGTTAATGCTCTTAAGAGTGAGAAAAGGAAAAGAAGAAGTTTTTAGGGTGGGAACACAGTAGTTGGAGAAACGGGCAGAGTTCAGGGGAGGGCGAGGGGGGAGTAGGGGGGAAGGTGAAAGGGGAGGGGGAGGGATTTGGAGTGATGTAGTGCATAGTGTAAGTGGCAGGGAGGAAGGAGAGAGCGAGTGAGAGAGAGAGAGAGAGACAGAGAGACAGAGAGACAGAGAGACAGAGAGACAGAAAGATGGAGAGGGAGCAAGAGAGAGAGAGAGAAAGAAAGAACTAGTAGGGGCAGCATTGATGCAGTGGTCATAGGGAGGTTAGCGAAGGCTGACAAGGGGTAGCAGCATGGGTTAATTCAGGAAGTGCGAAGGTAGAGGGGAGCATGACAAATTTAGGGGAGGGAAAAGGAGCATGTAGAGTATTTTATTAGAAGCAGGCATAGCTGGCACTGGCCACCAAATGCTGTCAAAGATTGCGCTTAAAGGGGGTAAGGTTTGAGATGTTGGTGATATCCATAGGAAGTGAGTTGAACCAGTTGGGGGCCCTTGCTTTGAAGGATCGCTGCCCTTGTGAGGTCCGGCAGCAAGGAACAGAGAAGGCTTGGTTGGGGTGGAGGAGACGTGGGGTAATTGAGGAGGCCATCCTAGTTGAGGCAAGTGGTTCAGTGAGGGGACAGTATAGCCTCAAGCCCCTGGGGCAGGAGGCCCAATGAGGCCTTTTTTGCAAGAAGACATGTCTAATACTTTATTCTGCCAGATAGCTGAAGCCAGTTTGCTGGCTCATATAAGTCACGTGTGTGTGAGTTGTGACTGAGGTAAGGAGCCAACAGGCCTTCTTTAGGGCTAAAGATATACGCCAGAGGGCAGTGTTGGTAGCAGATCCATAGACTACAAGGCCATAGTCAATTAGTGAGGTAACTGAGCTATGTATAGCAAGCTTCAATGCTTCGGTTGTCAAACAGTGCACCTGTCTATAAAGCGGTCATATGCGGGTGTTGACAGTTTTGGCAACATTATGAATATGCATGGCGTATGATAGAGTGCAGTCAAGGGTCACACCCAAGTGTTTGAAATGGTCAACCTGTTCCAATGTGGAGCCCCCCCTATTTTTGATTAGCAGTTGTTGGAGTTTGTGCTAGTTATGGGTACCGTGGAACAGCATAGCTTTCATTTTTGAATAGGTTAGGATGAGCTTGTGCGATCTGAACCAGGATTCAACTTCTGCAAAACTTCGCTGCAGTTGGTGCTGAAGAAGGCAGGGGTCAGTGTGGCTTGTGAAAATGACTGCATCATCAGCATAAAGGAGAATTCTATCTTGGCATGAGTCAGAGTGCTTGTTCACAAAAATGCTAAATAACAAGGGGCCGAGGATAGATCCTTGGGGAACGCCTGACCGGAATAGGCAGAAGGGCAAGATTGTTTCCCCTATTATAACCTGTTGGGATCAGTCACTAAAGTAGCTTTGAAACCAGCTGGTGGCATCTGGAGAAAGTCCTAGGGAAGATAGTTGTCTAGTCAGAAGGGAGTGGTTTTACAGTATCAAGCGCCTTTGTTAGGTCAATAAAGACGGCGCCAACCAGGTGGTTTTGATCCAGTGCTTGGTGGATATAAGAGGTGATTAGTACTATGCTGTTTATAAAGGAGCATTCTGCTTTTGGAATTACAGAATTCTGCTTCTACCAGAAATTTTCTGGCGGAAGCAGAATTTTTAAACTCCTCACAGTTCTAATCCAGTTAGTCCCCACCCCCGGCACTCACCTCCTGTCTGGATATTGCCCCAACCAGTGACCCAGCACATCATGCCATCTGGGAACTGGACTGTAGAACTGGGCAGGCAGATTGGAAGGATGTAGTTTGTGAAGGTCATTCTTTGGGCAAGTTGCAGGAGGGCGATGTCATTGTTCAACGTTGTGTCAGAGTAGTTCTCATGGATGATGATCCGATTAACTCCAGTCAAAATCTCATTTGAGTTGGGATTTGACAGCTGATACCTCCCCAGCAGGACCCTGTATGAGCTTGTGTTGTATGAACTGAAAGGCATAAGGTATGGAATGGATCACTTGAAAGAGAGAACAGTGTCTAAGGATTTCCATGCTCAGTTGTGAATCAAAGCATCGTTATTCACCAGTCAGAACTGGGTATTGTATGTTGATACTGCCGACGAGACTACTCTTACGGTAGTAAAAATGGTCTCATACACAGTCTGAAGATGAGCGGTTCTGATACCCTGGGAATGTAAGTGAAACCCTCTTACAACTGTAAGAGTGGTCTCATCACCTGTATTAATATATTATTGCTCGACCTTGATCAATAATAGATTAAATATTTAAACGCCTTACCTGAACATGCCTGTTTCTAGGGCAGCTGCAGGTGAGACATTCTATTTCTTTTGTATACTTTAACTTTTTTAAACATGGTGCAGGTTGCAGACTTACATGGTGGTTGTTAAATACAGTTCGGATACATCAGAGAGCACTGTAGGCTCGCAGGCCTCCTCAAGACATTGTTACGTATAAATATATATTTTAGATTGTACATGTGCATATCAGTATCTAGCATAACGAGAGAATCTCTGTGTATGGGCCATTCCCTATTATTCCTGTTTTCCCATTTCTCCCAGCTTGGTTCTTAAACAGAATGTATAAAATTACAGAGTAGACTTCAATATCAGAGACCATTACCTGATACTGGCAAACATCTTTTTAGTTATTTACTGAATTTTTGTAAGTTTTCCCTATTTGGAAAGGAAGAGATGATAAATTCAGCTGAACAGATGACCAGACAATCCTTTCCACTTCCCGATCTGTTGGCCCTTGCCCCATGCTCAGACGCTCTAAGATGTCTAAGTACAGACAGCCTGGGGGCATGCCCCATTGAAGTCCATGAGGCCAATTTTGAAAAGAGCTTTATGTGGTTTTAAACAACCTTTGATATAAATGAAAGCCAACATTTAACTATTAGGACCCCTATTAGGTAAGTGCTGGCTTTAATTTCATTTTGGCTGTTGGCAATTTATTTGTTAAGCATCCTTGAATTGTATATTTTGATATTCTTATCCTCATATTATTTTATTACTTTATACATTGTACTTTATCTCTTACTCCCGAAGCCCCTGCTCTGTGTGTGCCCCAGGGGTCCATGATCTCTCACGTGTTGTTTGTGGTATACCTGCTGCACCTGGGAGGGATCGTTAGATAATACAGGCTGGGTTTTCACTACTGTGCTGGTGATACCTAGCTGTATGTATCCTTTGCACCCAGGACACCGGATGTTGCCAAGGTGCTAAATTTGAGCCTGGCAGAGATTCGGGACTGGATATCATCGAGCTGGTTGAGGTTGAACCCAGACAAGATGGAGGTGCTTGTGATTGAGCCTGGTCAAAGGTGGGGTGTAGGAGCCACTGATATGGGGACTGGCCTTTAACTAGTTTCCTTGGGGTTGGTGGCCTCTGCGAAGGGTGACAATTGGGGAGTCATTCTGAAGGAGATGCTGATACTTGAGGCTCAGGGTCAGGTATAGTCTAGAATGATTTTTTCCATCTCAGAAATATTGCTTGGATTAAGACCTTGATCCCACCTGAAGACATCCCCTCACTGGTACATACTTATGTCACTTCCAGGCTTGACTTTTGTAATGCTCTATACTTTGGGGTGAGTGAAGGTGTCCTAAGATGTCTTCAGCTGGTCCAGAATGCAACGAACTGGTTATTGTCTGACCACTCAAGGTCTTGTCTTATAACTACAGTCCTGTGTGAACTGCACTGGCTGTCAGTAAAGTGGTGCATCACCCTCTAAGTCGGGTTGCTGATCTACAAGGCCTTATGTGGACTGGGCCCTGGTTACCTCAGTGACCTCTTGACTCCCTACCAGATCTCTCGCCCCCTCTGCTCCACAGAGGTGGGCATCCTATGTGTTCTCAGGGTGAAGCTACACTCATCTGGTGATAGTGTTTACACCTGGGGCCCAGCCCTGTGGAACAGGCTTCCCAGGTCTTTTAGGGATGCCTCCTCAGAGGAGGCCTTGAAAAAGGGCCCAAAGTTCTCCCTCTTTCAGGAGGCCTTTTGCACTGGGTAAGCCATTCTGGGTTTAGTCTGTCTGCTTTAGCTTGCTATACTGCAATGTGAAGTTCTTTTTCTTAATTTTTATAATTAGTTTATTAATTTTAAGATGTTATGTTTAAGTTTTGCAGTTTTTTAACTGTGTTATGTCTTTTTGTGCCATGTCCAGAGCCCCTGGGAATGGGTGCTTATATACTGGCGCTACAACTACTGCTACCCTGACTGTTTCAATATTGCATATATTATTTTGTATACAGTGTAGGTGAGAATAAAGCCTTACTGATAAATTATTTACTTCTATGGCCTGAACACCTAAAATGAAGATAAATCATTTATCATCCTTCTTGGTGGGTCATCACTATTTATCATCAATGGGAGAACAGTTTGAACAACGCCTGATGACATCACAGTGAGTGACCTCTGCCGCACTCAAAACAGAGCAGTGAAATCAAATGACAACAGTCTATAGTGTATTATGTGAGCTCATTTATTCCCGATTCCAGTAATGTCACAAACATTATTGTGCTGAAGCAGTGCCATTCACACTGCAGCAGAATGACTTTTCATTCTGCTGCAGTCTGAACATCATACAACAATACAGCAGAATAAATTTTAGGTCAGAGTCATTATATCTATCTATGCCATCTGGGATTTAGACAGAATAGGGAGGATGGTGGTGAGGGAGTGGGGAGGGGGGAGTTGCTGGTATACCTGGGTACCACTGATTGGGCAAACCAGTCAGTGGAGACAATGAAGCCGAACTTCTTTAGACTTGGGGACAGATTGGTGACACACTCAGTCTCCCTGGCCTTTTCAGAAGTCCTCCCTGTGTGGGGTAGGGAAGGAAGGCAGGATAGGAATAGAGGAGTTTAGTAGTTGGCTTAAAGGTTGGTGTCAAGACATAGGGTATCACTTCGTAGGGGACTTCTGGGACTGAAGACTCTTTTGGAGTGATGGTCTTCACCTGATGAGAGAGGGGGCCAGTGCATTGGGGAAGAAGTTTGCTGTCTGTATCAGGCATTTAAAATGACTGGGGAAGTCTGGGTCTAGGGTAACCATGGTGGATGATGAGGAAGAGGGATCACAGATAAACCTTGTGCTTTCGGAATCTGTAGGAGTGGATGCTTGCTAAGACCAGTTAAAGCATAAGAAACACACACTGCAGCACACCAAACCAAAAGTAAGGATGTCAGTCAAATTGATAGGTTTTTAGCCATCCGAACCAAGTTTTATTTAAAGCCAGAAGAAGAAACACTGTGCTCCAGCACTTCGAGTCTACTGTGTGACTCTTTGTTGGGGGTGGGGTGAATGGTAAGCAGAAGGGGATCCTAGATAGTACTGCCACACATCCAGGGGACTGTAGCAGCAAAGAGGGTACAAACACAGTAGTAGTGTTAACAGGACCAAGGGAATGGGCAGAATTGATGGCTAAAATAATGGGCAAAAGCCCCAACAAGGGTGGGAGAAACATGGAAAACAGAAGTACAGTAGAAAGTAAGAGCGGGGATTAGATGGAAGGGGTATGCCTTAACGCCAGGAGCCTAGATAACAAACTTAGTGAGTTCTAGGCACTGATAACAGACACTGAGGTGGACCTTGTGGTTATCACGGAAATGTGGGCCACAAATAATAATGACTGGGAGATGATGGTCCTTGGGCATTCACTGTTCAGGAGGGATAGAGGAACTGGTAGAGGTGGTGGAGTTACCCTTTTTGTCAAGGAAGGCATCAAGGTAGTAGAAGATGGGTGCATTAGGGGTAGCAATGGTGAGGCTGAGTTAGTATGGGTGCAACTCATGGCAACCTAAGGCAGGAAAGCATGCTTGGGGTGATATATAGGCCTCCAGGGCAAGTGCAGGAAAGGGACAGAGAACTCATAGAGGAACTTGAAAGAGGGGTAGCAAAGGGGGAAGTAGTGATGGAAGTAGTGGTGATAGGAGACCTGAATCTGCCAGACATGGATAGAGAGGTCCCAGTGGCCAAGACCGCCAGGAGTCAGACCTTGCTGGATGCCTTCCAAGACTGTGTACTGGTGCAGAACCCACCAGGCAGACCGCAGTCCTTTTTTTTTTCTAACTTCTGTTTCTGCTCTTCCAGATGGCAGGGACATACTTGACCTCTTATCTGCCTTGTATATGGGAGCTGAGCTTTACCACAACCAGCCTGCCTCCGGCACGGAATCAGAGTTGGGGAGGACCATAGCTTACTCCCCATGGAGATGCCCCACCTTTGGACCCCCACTCTGGCTTATTCCGGGCTTTGTTTGGCTGGGGGAAGGGAGGTCCCCATCATAGGCATCACGTTGCTTATCTTGGGGGGTTCTATCTTTACTGTTTCCCCCTTGGGACGCAGTGTACAATGGCTCCTGAGTGGCTTTTTCCTCTGCACCTCTTGCCACTGGAGTCTGCCATTGTCCTGTCCCCTTCCATGTGCTGTGTGCTTGTGCCACCCCCAGTCTTCACCAGAGGCCGCTACAGCACTGAAAACTCCCTACAACTCACCCTGGGAAAGGAGAGCAGTCCTCCGGATGCTCAGTCCCCTCCCACTCCTGCCGACCCTCAAGTGACCTAGGTTCATTCCCGAACCTGGGTCGCCGGCGTGTAGCGAGGTGTGGCGTCCAGCACCTCAACCCTCAGCACCACTGTGCTGTCTTAGACCGCAGTCCTTGATGTGGTGCTCACCAACTCAGAGATGGTGGGAGTGGTGGTAGTAGAGGAGCCGCTGGGGAACAGCAACCATAACTCTGTTTGCTTTGAATTGGCCTGCGGAACCGGCAAGCCATAATTGAGAACTGAAGTCCTTGACTTCAGAAGAGCTGACTTTGACAGGATGAAGAAATTGGTCAGGAATAAGTTAGTGGGGTGGAGGACATAGGTGGGGTGGAGGAGACATGGGGGATAATTAAGGAGACCATCCTTGAGGGATCTAAGGTATGCATAAGATCAGTAACAATGAAAAACAGGTTTAAGAGACCACTATGGTTCTCTATCAGAGTTAGGGAAGTGGTCAGGGCCAAAAAGAAGGCCTTCAATAAATACAAGAAAAAGCAGATGGAGGGAGAATGAGAGGATTATCTACAGAAAAGGTGGCCATTAGGGAGGTCAAAGCAGATACAGAGCTGCGTATCGTGAAGGGGACAAGGAATACAGGAAAAACAGTCTTTCAGATATATTAGTGAAAAAAGGAAAACAGGTGGGGGAATCGGAAGGCTAGTTGAGGGGGGTAGAGTGATAGAGGATGATAGGCAAAAGGCCGCCATCCTAAATGTCTACTTTTGCTCAGTTTTCACTAAGAAGGATAGCAGGTCCATGCCAGACAGTGGCATCAGAGCAGCCACTCAGGGAATCCCAGACATGAGATAGCCATTGTTTACTAGTGAAAGGGTTCTGAAAGGGCTGGCTGCCCTTAAGATAATAAGGCACCAAGACCAGATGGGTTGCATCTGCAGATTCTCAGGAAATTAGCAGCAGAGCTGGATGAACCACTGGTATGTCTGTGCAGCAGCTCACATAGGTCTGCGGAAGTTCCAAGGGATTGAAAGGTGGCAGACATACTGCTTCATACGGGGGGAATAAGGGGCAACCAGGGAACTATAGGTTAGTCTACCTCTATTGTAGGGAAGCTGATAGAGTCACTGATCGAAGAGGACCCCATAGACTACCTGGAGAGCAACAGGCTCCAGGGTAGTAAACAGCATGGTTTTATGGCAGGAAGATCTTGTCAGACCAACTTGATAGTTTTCTTCGACTGGGTGACAAAGGAATTAGACAGAGGCGATGCTTTGGATCTGCTCTACTTTGACTTCAGCGAGACTTTTGACTTGGTACCTCAGAAATGATTGCTCAAGAAGTTGGAAGACCTGGGTGCAGTTAAACCCATAGTGAACTGGGTGGGTAACTGGCTAGAAGGGAGGCAGCAGGGGGTGGTGGTCAATGGGGTTAAATCTGAAGAGAGGAAGGTTATGAATGGGGTTTCATAGAGGTCGGTCCTGGGTCCAGTCCTCTTCAACATGTTCATTGTTGACATTGGAGAAGGAATCCAGGGCAGGTTGTGTCTCTTCACAGATGACACAAAACTATGTGGGAGGGTGGGTAGTGATGAGGGAATAAGGGAAATACATAGACCTGGAAATGCTAGAGGGGTGGTCAAAAGCCTGGCAGATAAAATTCAATGATAGAAAGTGCAAGGTAATGCACCTAGGGAAAAAGGTATGCCCCACATACAACAACACCAACACAGCAGACTACAACCCTGTCGGCAAAATCAACCCTTTGCCAACAGGTTGCTGTGTGCTGTGTCCAAGACAGGGGCACACTGTCTCACGGTCCTGCACCCCCATCCTGAATCAACTCTGATTGGAGTTGATAATCCTAAAGATGCTGGGGTGGGGGGGCAGAGTCCTCTGCATTAGGGGTTCAAGGGGCAAAGCCCCCCGATTTAAAAAAGACCCGGAGACACACAGGAATCAAGTAATCTGAAACTTATGGTCGACGTGATTCCTGTCGGTAAGATGCCGGTCGACAAAAGGGTTGTTGAACCGTCATCGTAGCAGCCAGGAAAAAGAACCCTAAGACAGATTACTAAATGGGAAGAGAGACTTGGCACTGCAGCTGAGGAACGAGATCTGGGAGTTATCACTAGCAACTGACCTAAGCAATCGAGTCAGTGCAACAAGGCCTTACAAGGCTAACAGATGCTGGGATGTATCGGGAGAGGGCACTGATAGCAGAAAAAAAGAGGTAATTCGTCCCCTCTACAGATCCCTGCTGAGGCCTCACCTAGAGTACTGCGCCCAATTCTGGAGTCCTCACCTCATAAAGGATAACGATAGGTTGGAGACAGTGCAGCGCAGAGCAACAAAAATGATTCAGGACCAGCAGGGCAGATCCTATGAGGAGCGCCTCAAGACACTAAAGACGTACTCACTGGAGACCAGAAGGGAGAGGGAAGATATGATAGAGACCTTCAAGTTCCTTAAAGGAATTAACAAAGTTAACTGCTGGGAACTATTTAGCCTGACTGCCAGTTCACGGTCACGTGAACACAAATGGAAATTAACAGGAGGTAGGTTCAGGAGGGATGTGAGGAAGTACTACTTTAAAGAAAGGGTGGTGGAACCTTGGAACTGTCTGTCAGCTGAGGTGCTGGGTGTGAAAACAGTCAGGGGATTCAAGCAGGACTGGGAAGTAATGAAGGGAACAGTGGTTACCTGGGGCGACAGGACCAATGAGGAGAACAGAGAGAGAGAGGAATGGGAGGTTAATACCCTGGAGGAACAGCAGGTTCCAGGGATTATAGGGAACTTGGGAAGATTGGATGGACCTCTGGTCTCTTTCTGCCACCATTGTTTATGTTTCTATGTAACAGCTGATTTACAGCAGCGCTAAACTCAAGCACGCATGCTGCTGTCATTTAAACAAAGGCAGTAAAAGTAGTGGCATAATAAAAGAAACAGTTCTGTTTTTGGTGTTGATTTTGTTGATTTTTGGTTGTGGGGGGTGAGGGTGCAGTTCTGATGTTGGAGGGCATTTGCAGCATCGAGACTAGAACCTGCTGGATGGCATTGAGTGAGAAGGTCGTGTAGTGTTTCTTTTTACCATAGACTGTATAACACAGTGTACAGGCACCCCAGTACACAACAGGGCTATTCTTTCACCTTGTGGTTACCATGATGACAGACTGACCTTTCAAGCTTCGCTCTCAGTGTCCTCGTCATCATGGTAGCACTCGGTGGAAGAATAGCCTTATTGTGTGTGGGTTCCCAAACACTAGTCTATATCTAGTCTCAGCTCATCGGAGCTGTAGGAGGACGAGCAGAATTTTAATTTAATTTATCTGAGTGCTACTGACTGCAGCAGCAATCCGGAAGGGCTCTATTTGTGGTTATTCAAGTTCTGTGCCAGTCAGGGCTCCCGACTTGAGGTTTTCCGACTTCTCGGACTGTTTGGAAAAAGGTGCCAAGCCCTCCTTGCCTGCTCACCCCTCTGGGCTACAAAAGGGACACTTTCCCTACATCTGGCTGCAGTCTCAGCTCATCAGAGCTGTAGGAGGATGAGCAGAAATTTAATTTAATTTATCTGAGTGCTACAGACTGCAGCAGCAATCCGGAGCTCCTCGGGGCTCTATTTGTTTTTTTTTTTGAAATTCAAGTTTATTAAAGTTTTCTCCCAGTACAGAGCAAGATGCAACAATACAGGATATTCCAACCATCTATACTCGGGGCTCTATTTGTGGCTATTCAAGTTCTGTACCAGTCGTGACTCCCGACTTCAGGTTTTCTGACTTCTCGGACTGTTTGGAAGAAGGCGCCAAGCCCTCTTTGCCTGCTCGCCACTCTGGCCTACAAAAGAGACACTTTCCCTGCATCTGGCTGCAGTCTCAGCTCATTGGAGCTGTAGGAGGATGAGCAGAATTTTAATTTAATTTATCTGAGTGCTACAGACTGCAGCAGCAATCTGGAGCTCCTCGGGGCTCTATTTGTGGCTATTCGTTCTGTACCAGTCGGGGCTCCCAACTTGAGGTTTTCTGACTGCTTTAAAAAATTCCCCCATTAGCCGTTCCCTCCTCCGGTTAAATGCGCCCTCCCATTAACTGGTGAGGCCATATCTTATCCTGTTCCTGTTGGTTAATGCTCCTGCCTGTCCTTACGCTCTGCCACCCCCACCCGGCGGTCACAAGAAACTGCTTTTCATCCTCCCTAATTGTTACTCAGTGTGCCGTGTTGTTCTTTATAACCCTGTGACTGACAGTGCTTACTCCTCCTGACTCCCTCATGGTGGTCACTACAATCTGTTCCTATAAGCTATCCAGTAAACTGTCTACGGCATCTTAGGTTCGGAATTTTCTCTGTAGACTTCTGTATTTACAACTATTGAATTTATCTGCCTGTTAAGAATTTATCTGCTGATAACTGCATATTTAAGTTTTTTAATTGTTCCTCTGCCTTCTGTGTTTCAGCTTGACCTTACATTCCTGAGAGGAGCTGCATTACTGTGTGCCTGATATATTCTCTCCTGCCCTAGGCTTCCCTCTCTCCTGTCTGGTCTTACAGTTTTATCCAAATCCCTGTACCCCCCATCACCATGCTTCCCCGTGGCAGAATGCTAAGGGCTTAAAGGTTGCACATCTCAGTGTCCACAGTGTTTTCGCCAACCTCTCAGACCTCACGGACTGGGTCACCCACTACAACCCGGACATTCTGTGAATCTCCGAAACATGGCTTAAACCTGCCCATCCTGACTCTGTCTGTGCCCTTCCTGGCTACCTTGCTGTCAGGCAGGATAGAGTGGGCAACAAAAGGGGGGACGGACTGCTGCTCTACTTTAAGCCCCACCTTAAGGTGACTGTCATACCTCACCCTTCCTCCCTCCTCCTCTTGTGAGTTCCTGCATGCCCTCCTACTACTGGGCAATGCCAAAAAGCTCCACCTGGCCTGTGTATATAATCCACCTAAAGGTGGTGCTCATGGCCTCTCCCAGCTTCTTGACTGCCTCAGTCCTAAGGTGGGAACTTGTGAACTCTTAGTGTTCGGGGATTTCAATGCCATCATTTACAAACCCCTCCTATCTGGTCTTGCCCTTGGTCAAATCATCATGGAGCCCACCAGATCCTCCTCCTCTGGGGGAAAAGGCACTCTTCTTGATTGGATGCTGAGCAACAGACCTGATCGTATCACTGCTTCTCAGATTCCATCTCTGACCATTCCCCTACCTACTGTATCTGGAAGGTCCATAACCCCAGGGTCTCCCCCAAAGTTAGCCAGATGAGGGACTACTGAAGATTTAACCACGAAAACTTCCTTGCTGACCTTCAACCTGACTGACTGGTCCCTGGTCTATGCTAACAGTGACCCCTCTGCTGCTCTTGACTGCTTCCTATCCATAATTGCCCCTTTGCAAGACAGGCATGCCCCACTCATAAGAAGAAGAGTGAGGGGCACTGTCACAAAATGGCCACAAGGGGGCCTGCTTGCCTGATGAAGCATAAGGATAAAAGCTGGCAAAAATGTAAGTCCTCCAGGGAAAATACAGACTTTGAGGACTACAGGCAGCTCAGGAACTCCTGTAAGTGGGCAATCCGTTCTACAGAGAGTGAATTCTGAAAATCCTCCCTCGAAGCAACTGCCAAGAACCCAAGGAGCTTCTGGCAGACCATCAAACATACTGTTAGTGGTCCTGCCTACCCTCAGGTCTCCGACATGCAAATCAGCGGTGTCGGCTGCAATAATTTCCTGACTATAGCCAATGCTTTTAACATGCTGCTCTCTGACCTGTCAGACTACACTCCCACATCTTCAGCATCCAGTGTTCTGAGCCCCACTAGTGACGCTGTATCCCCCCCCTCCTCCTCCTCCTCCCTTCTACTTTAGGTTTGTCTCCTGCAAAGAGACATGTAAGCTCCTAGCTGGACTCTCCCCTCACTCCGGAGCTGGGCATGATAATCTTGAGCCCAAATTACTCTGCCTGGAGTGCCCCCCTTCATGGCACAGCCCATCTCCCACATTCTCAACTCCTCTCTCATATCTGGAACCGTCCCAGCTATATGGAAGGTGGCATGTGTAATCCCAGTCCTCAAGCGCTGGGATCCCAAAATCCTTGAGAACTATCGCCCCATAGTGATTTTATCTGCAGTAAACAGACTGCTTGAATAGGCTGTGGCCTCCCAACTTGCTCTCTTCCTCCAACCCCATGGCCTCCTCTCCCCCGCACAGCATGGGTTCCATAAAGGGCACAGCACCTCCACTGCCCTCACACAGGTCACCTCTGAAATCAGAACTGCGACTGATCAAGGCAAACACACGGGGGCCATCTTCATTGACCTGTCAAAGGCCTTTGATCTGGTTGATCATACTCTCCTGGACGATGCCCTCTGGTCCCTTGGTCTTTCCTCCCCTATACTAGCCTGGTTTACCAACTACCTCTCGGACAGGCAACAGTATACAAAGTTCCAGAAAGCCCTCACTGGGCTTGCTCCAGTTACTTGCAGGATGCCTCAGGGGTCCATTCTCGGTCCCATGCTGTTCTCCCTCTTTATCAACCAGCTGCCCTCAGTCCCTGCCTGTGGGAATGTCACCCTCTATGCTGATGACCTTGTGCTTCTCACTAGCTCCCATGATATCGGAGACATAAACACCAGACTAAACGTTGATTTCGATCTCATTCAATCCTGGCTCAAGGCAAAAAAACTTGTCATCAACCTCCAAAAGATGCAGGCCATGTTATTCGGCTCCTCTGTCAAGGTTAGAACGTGCCCGGCCAATCTCAAGCTTGTTGGGGTCAATGGCATCCCTGTGTCGGTGGCAGACTCATTCAGGTACCTGGGGGTTACCCTTGACCCTCAGTTGGACCTCTCCCTGCACATACGTAACTCCTGCAAGGCCAGTAACTTTAAGTTGGGTCTGGTGTACAGGGCTAAAAGCTGCCTCTCCCCTGCTGCCTGACTTGCTCTTGAAAAAGGGGTCCTTCTTCCCTTGCTCTGCTATGGGCTCTCCTCCTTTGTGAATGCCATGAAAACCTGGCTCACAAAATGGGACACAATATACAACAACATGTGTCATTTTGCCCTATCAGCCCCCGTCTCACCCATCACTGTCAACTTTACTCCAGGCTGGGGTGGATCTCCCCTAGTAACCATCGCTCCTTTGTCCTGAGCACTTGTATGGACAACGTCATCCATTCATCCAACCCTCCAGCACTGGCTGCTCTGCTCAAGCCTGCCCCCTCTGGCTATCGGCTGGGGTCCAGCGACTCCCAGGCTGTCATGGTCCCCACAACTCGTTCAGTTGCAGGAGATTGTGCTTTCGCGGCCCTCGCCCCCAGTGCCTGGAACCTACTCCCTGCGTCAGTAAGGGCTGCCCCCTCCCCCAGTTGCTTCAGGTCCTCCCTCTGGGGATTTGTAAAACAAGCTTCTGCCTGCCTTTGCTCTTAGCTGATCTACCCTCCATGATGCGCTGTGCCCCATTGCAATTGCATGCGTGCAAATGGCTATAATGCTTACTTTGCAAGTGCCCTGCTGGTATTTGTTTGCTTCCTTGGCTGCCTTCCTTGGTTGGCATGCCTTTACACAGTACTTCCTTATTTGTTCTCTGCCTGTACCCTGACTGTAGCTACCCGTCTATTCCTGTTTGTACCTTGTTGGTTGCTATTAACTAGTCTCTGTACCTGACTGTACCTTGTTGTTTTGCTGTTAATATGCCTCTATATTGTTTTTGCCTGTACCTATGTAAGTCTCCCGGGTCGCACCTGAAAATAAGCACATGACTGTCTAGTAAACAAAATCTAAATAAATAAATAAAGGTGTTCTTTATTAAAAGAACAAATCTGAAAGTTCTACAATTTAAAATACCTCGTATAAACTGGACACACAATGGCATCTCTCACAATACAACATTTACCATCGTTTGTGATGGGATAGAATGCTCATAACTTACTTGTGGCTCTGCCTTTCATGAGTTATGGTCTTGCTCTCTTACTCATAGTGATAAATGGCATATTCTGGGTCTTGTCATTGTGTATCCCATATATACTGATTGCCCCAAATGCTCTCCTTGTATGTACTATGTGCAATCTGATGTGTTTCCTTTTTTGCTGTCCTAACCAGGACCTCCTTGTCAGACTGTGTATTCCTATGTATTGTTTGTGTCTAAGCTATGCTAATATACCTGCTCAATACATGTACTATTTCATCTCATACACCGTATTATATTGACTTACATCGTACTACTCTGTTTTATGTTGTACTGTATGTAACCTGGGTGCCACCTCCCTGCCTTCTGCCCTGGATGCAGGTTAAAGGGCCTGGGTTCAGATTTAACTAGCACAAGGGGCTTAGTACTAACAGTAGAACTATTTGTGTGGCACCTCCATCCAGAGTAACTTCTGAGTGGGTTAGATGTCAAGCTAGCTCAACCCTCTGGGAAGTTGTACCTATCCAAAGACCCACCCAGTGGTCCCACACATGGAGAAACATAAATCTCTGCACTTGACATTCAACGGCACAATTAATGGAGAGTGCCAATAATACGCTCAGAGTGACCACACTTACCAACAAGGTTCTGGTACACACCCTGTGAACCTGCAATAAAAGGTTTTCAACAACAACACTGTACCTTTCAGTTATTTGCATTAAACCGGCACTCAGTAATAATATGCTCAGAGGCCAATATAACATTCAAACAACTAACTGATTTATTAGTGGAAGTGAACAGGTGAAAGGGGACGTGAATCAAACTTTACTTTAAAATGCTATATTAAAATTATGTAAACACCTAGATACATTTAATCCCCGGCTAGTCCAGATATAGCTGCTGGGTACCCAGAGTATTATTAGCTGTAGGCCTGTTGCACTGCCGTGGGTTGGCCGGCATTGCAGCTGGTTGGGGCCCTTAAATAAAGAAATGGTCGAGGCTGTTTTTTTATACTTGGCTGTAGCGACATAAACAACTTTTTTTTTTTTTACTCCCCTCCTCCTCCTCGCAGCCCCCATCTCTTCGGGAGTCACCTATGGCCTTTTCAGCCATCGCTCACCTACCTGGTGGCCAGTGCAGTCCATCCCCATTGAGCCATGGTTATACCTCCCAGGCAGGGTATGGGGTGGGGGCCCATGCACCCTGTGATGTCTATCTTTCATTGGGATGCTGTCTCTGGGCAGGTAGGGGTATTGAGGGTCGGGGCCTGGTGCTCCATCTACTAGGAGGCCGTGAGGTGTTTTCCGGTGTTCTCATGATGTGCCGTGTCCCCTGACATCAAGGCGCTTGAGAGCCGACATCTGGCACATCGCCCGCCCCTGTTAGGCATCAGACTTGTTATACCTCGGGTCTCCACCCAGGATCAGACAAGAGCCGAGCTCTGGTTCCCCCCTCCCCCGGAGAGGACGAGCAGTCCCTGGGGCGCTCAGGCCCTCTCCCCCCGGCCGGTCCTCCAGCTTCCCGGGCTCGTTCCCGAACCCGGGTCGCTGGCATCGCAAGAGGAAATCCAACCGCTGCGCCGGCGGGCCGGCTAACATAAATAACTTTTGAACACCCAGAAATTATAATCCTCAGGCCCGATGGCCTGCAAAAACAGTCTAACCACAACAAGAACTTGAAAGGCAAATCAGATGGAAAAACACTTTAATTTTGTGTTGCAGAGATGAACCTATTGAACTCACTGAACCATGGACATCGGGATCTGGGCTGATTTTCAGGCTGACTCCCTTTGAAGCAGGATTCAGTTTTCTGGCGGAGTGCCTGCAGGCTGCAGGACTTCGTCCTTTCTGGCAAGGACCAGGATACAGGGACCAGGGCTGACATGACTGGCCCACATGTCAAGGCCTAGTCCCCAAGGATGGCCGCAACCCACGATGATCTTCGTCACAGGAGCTGACTCCTTTCTCTGATCTTCTATCAGCTTTGGTATCACAGACAGCAGCAGTCTTTTAGGAATGTTAGTTCGCATCAAAGGCTTAACTTTTGGTACAGTTCTGGCATAGGCTGCACAGCTTACCCACTCGCAGGTTGCAGTCCTTGGTATGTAAGCTGACAAACAGAGATTCAGGTCTCCCCCTTTTAGCAAACAGGCTGGAGACAGTTCCGGTAGGCCCAGGCTTGCGATTTAGGCCACAGTCTCTGAAGCAAAGCAGTTTCTCACCAAGATGCAGATTGGGAATCTTTTAGACACCCTGATACCTCTTCAGTCTGGAGTTTCAGCTCTAGGGAAAATCATTTCTTTCTCTCTCACTGGAGGCTTTTAGATCAGTCTGCAGGCTTGGCAGTTCCAACAATTAAGACAGGCATTCAGGCCTAGGATAGAGTTAGCAGGTCTCTCCCCAAGTTCCTCGAGCTGCGCACAGGGCCTCCTTACTCTATGGAAGCATGAGCTGGACTGCCCTGATTCAAACAGTCCCTCTAAAGTTGAAGAGCAGAGTCTCTGAGTTCTGACTGGATGCTAAAGTTATCAAACACAGTCCAAGCATCCTCATTGGTTAAGACTTGGGTGCCTAGAATTGCTCCTGCTTTTCCTCAAAAAGTCTCAGCACAGTCTCCAGAGTCTCTGTGGTAATCCTGGCTTTCCCACTGGCTGAGAAACTGCAAAATGGCTGCCTGTATACACAGTCCCCATGCAGCCTATACATTGTCCCCAGTTTAATGTTCTGGTGCAGCCAGATTAGCTACTTTTTATTTGCATAAATCCCACAGTTTAGTAGTCCCTTTAGTGCCCTACAAAGTGCTGCCCTTATTAAACATTTATATTCAATTCTTTCCCACAGTACCCCTAATTGGCAGTTTGCTTCCTATTTAATTTTCATAAGGGATTCATTAATATTCATGAGCACCAAAACACAGCCCGTTTCGAGCTTGATTTTTGCAATACACTGAGGCTTCTCATCTGTCTCCTGGTCACCAGTCCCCAGTTAGACAAGCAGGGGCACTGGGACAATTGAATTAACTCCCAAATGACCGCAATAGCGGTTGGAAGATTAGATGCGATTCTTTGAGCATATGCGAACTGCTGGCCAGTCAGAGAAAATGCTGTCAGCTCATGATGCAGCTCTCCAAACCGAAAATTGGCCAGAACAAACATAGAGGCTGTTCAGGGGACCAAGGGCACCAGAGTACTTGGGCCAGGTGGCGGTGCACACCAGGAAGCAAAATGGGGAAAACGTGAAGACACCAGAGGCAGCAGGAGACAAACGGGAGGCATTAAAGTAAGTCCCCAATTGGGGAGGGGGGCACTACATGTATTGCTTTGTACTGTTGTATCTATGCTATGTTAATATTCCTGCTCGATACACGTACTATTACATCTCCTATATTGTGTAATACTGTTTTCTACTGTACTGTCTGTCATGTAACCTCCTGGTATCATACTGTATTGCTTGTCTTGTAACCTCCTGAGTTGTACCTGAAAATAGGCACATTCTGTGTCTAGCATACTTACCTGGTCAATAAAAACTAATACATACTGTAAATAAATTAGCATCGCTCAATGGAGCTTTTTCCTGTTAAAAACAAATAAAATGCAAAATACAAAACCCAGATGATTTGAGTCTGCTGCTACACTCGAGCAGCTGGCACGGTGAGCAGTAGCACTACTGCTGAGCTACCAGGTTATCATCCCCTCTCTTGTTTTAGAAACATTGAAATATAGACAATGACAGGAGAAAAAGAACAAAGGTCAGTCTAGTCTGCCCAGAGTTCCCTATCTGCCCCGGAAACTATTGTTCATATTTGGTGATATCCTTCCTGGTCCATTTCTCTGATCCCTTCCCTATTGCTGCAGACCTGAGCAACCACCAAACCCTTCACTCTGTCCCAGCCATGTCTGAAACCATTTATGGTCTTGGCATCCACAACCTCCACTGGCAGACTGTTCCAGGGTTCCGACACCCTTTCCATAAAATAGAACTTCCTCACATCCGTCTTAAACTTTTCCTCCACCAGTTTCCACTCACGAACTTTGGCTCTTGACTCAGTACACCTGATAAATTGTTCCTGTGATTCACCTTGTTTATTTCTTTCTTTCAGAAACTTGAAGGTCTCTATACCCCCCCCGCCTCATCTTCAGTGAATACATGTTCAGTCCCTTCAGATGATCTTCATAAGATCTTCCCTGTTGGCCTTGAATCATTTTGATCACCCTGCATTGCACAGTCTCCAGCCTGTTCCTGTCCTTCCTTAGGTGAGGACTTCAGAATTGAGTACACATTCCAGATGCAGCCTCACCAGTGACCTATATAGAGGTAATAGTACCTCCATTTTTCTGCTGCCAGTATTTCTTGCAGTACACCCCAGCATCCTATTATCTTTACTATAGGCCTGGTTATAGGCCCAATTTTCAGTGGGTCCTAGGTCTACCCCAATTTACATCTGGCAGAGACTGAAGCACAGGGCAGGCAAGTGATAATTTTGAGGCTGCACAGAGAATCCATTAATGTGGAGGAACTGAAATCTTGGCTCTCCTAGTTCATGTCTCCTTGCTCTGAACATTAGATTACAACTCCATCCCAGTCAGAAGGCCCTGGGTGTAAAGCTTGTTGGGGTGGCCCAAGTCAGAAGGCTCTGGGTATAAGGTTTGTTGGAGTGACCCAAGTCAGAAGCCCCTGGGCGTAAGGTTTGTTGGAGTGATGCCAGTCAGAAGCCCCTGGGTGTAAGGCTTGTTGGGGTGACCCCAGTCAGAAGGCCCGGGATGTAAGGTTTGTTGGGGTGGTCCCAGTCAGAAGGCCCTGTGTGTAAGGTGTGTTGGAGTGGCCTCAGTCAGAAGGCAGTGGGTGTAAGGTTTGTTGGGGTGACTCCAGTCAGAAGGCCCTCAGTGTAAGATTTGTTGGGGTGGCCCAGTCAGAAGTCTGTGGGTATAAGGTTCGTTGGGGTGGTCACAGTCGGAAGATCCTGGGTCTGAGATTTCTGTAATACCTTTTGTCTGGATAATATATTTTACTGCAACAAATGTAGATGGCATCATAGAAATCTATGGATTAATCCATATAACAAGTTCTACCTTTACAGATTTGGGCTGAGTATGTGGGATTCTCCTAAAACCTGAAACACCAGTCTTGCTCGTTTAGCTCACCTGGTGGTCGGTCACTGCTCTGTGATGGTTGTATTGAGTGTAAAAGAATCCCATGCTACAGAAGCAGCTCTATTAACTTTCCCTATGGAGTCATTGCTCTTTAATAGTCTAGTTGAGGATATGAGAGGCTCCATGTCACACTAGCTGAGCTGCCCAGTTTCCTCACCTCACAGAGTAACTGCTCCGTGATTACCTTGTTTTGTTCTGTGAGTGCTTCTGTAGCAGTTCTAGCAGAGCTGCTCATTGGGTTTGATGTCACTCTTTTAGCACACTGGGTAGAATCCCTGCACTGTGATGGTCTGCCCTGCCCTTTGATAGTCTGGTTCAATACATGAGAATCCCTATGTAGCTGAGCTGATGGATCTGTTCCTTTAGCTTACCTGGTAGAGTCCCTGCTCTGTAATGGTCTGGTTGAGCATATGAGAATCTCTGCATAGCTAAGCTGGTGGGACTATTCTTTTAGCTCACCCAGCAGAGTCACTGCTCTGTGATGGTCTGATTGAGTATATGAGAATCTCGCTGTAGCTGAGCTGATGGAGCTGCTCCTCTAATTCACCTGGTAGAGTCCCTGTTCTGTGATATTCTGGTTGAGTATATGAGAATCTCCCTGTAGCTGAGCTGGTGGAGTTGCCCCTTTAGTTCACCTGACAGAGTCCTTGTTCTGTGACAGTCTGGTTGAGCATTTGAGAATCTTTATGTAGCTGAGCTGGTAGAGTTATTTCTTTCACTCATCTTGTAGAGTCACTGCCTTGTGATGGTCTGGTTGAGTATATGAGAATCTCCATGCACCTGAGCTGGTGGGGCTGTTCCTTTAGCTCACCTGGTAGAGTCACTGCCTTGTGATGGTCTGGTTGAGTATATGAGACTCTCCCTGTAGCTGAGCTGGTAAAGCTATTCATTTAGCTCACCTGGTAGAGTCACTGCTTTTTGATGGTCTGGTGGAGTATATGAGAATCTCCAGGTAACTAAGCTGGTGGGGCTGTTCCTTTAGCTCCCTTGGTAAAGTCTCTGTTCTGTCATAGCCTGGTTGAGTATATGAGACACTCCATATAGTTGAGCTGGTGGAACTGTTCCTTTAGCTTACCTGGTAGAGTCCCTGCTCTGTGATGGTCTGGTTGGGTATATGAAAATCCCCATGTAACTGAGTTGGTGGAGATACTCCTTTACTTCATCTGGTACAGTCACTGCATTGTGATGGTCTGATTGAGTATATGAGACTCTCCATGTAGCTGAGCTGGTGGGGCTGTTCATTTAGCTCTCCCAGAAGAGTCCCTGCTCTGTGATAGTCTGGTTGAGCATTTGAGAATCTTTATGTAACTGAGCTGGTAGAGTTATTCCTTTCACTCATCCTGTAGAGTCACTGCCTTGTGATGGTCTGGTTGAGTATATGAAAATCTACATGCACCTGAGCTGGTGGGGCTGTTCCTTCAGCTTACCTGATAGAGTCCCTGCACTGTGATGGTTTGGGTAAGTATATGAGACTCTCCCTGTAGCTGAGCTGGTAAAGCTCTTCCTTTAGATCACCTGGTAGTCACTGCTGTATCGTGGTCTGATTGAGAATATGAGAATCTCCATGTAGCTAAGCTGGTGGAGTTGCTCATTTAGCTCACCTGGTAGAGTTCCTGCACTGTGATGGTCTGGTTGAGTATGTGAGACTCTCCATGTAGTTTAGCTGGTGGGTCTGTTCCTTTAGATCATCCAGTAGAGTCACTGCTTTGTGATTGTCTGATTGAGTATATGAGACTCTCCATGTAGCAGAGGTAGTGAAGCTGCTCCTTTAGCTCACCTGGTAGACTCCCTGCTCTGTGACAGTCTGATTGTGTATATGAGAATCTCCATGTAGCCATGCTGGTAGAGGTGTTCATTTAGCTCACTTGGTAGAGACCCTGCTCCGTGATGGTCTGGATGAGTACATGAGAATCTCCATGAGCTGAGCTTGTGGAGCTGTTCCAGTAACTCACCTGGTAGAGTCTCTGCTCTGTGATGGTCTAGAGCTGTTCCTTTAGCTCACCTGGTAGAGTCCCTGCTCTGTGATGGTCTGGTTGAGTGTATGAGGATCTCCCTGTAGCTGAGCTGGTGGAGTTGCTCCTTTAGCTCACCTAGTAGAGGCACTGCTTTGTGATGGTCTGGTTGAGTATATGAGAGTCTCCATGTATCCAAACTGGTAGAGCTGTTCCTTTAGCTCACCTGGCAGAGTCCCTGCTCTGTTATGGTCTGATTCAGTATATGAGACTCTCCACGTAGTTGAACTGGTGGAGATGTTCCTTTAGTTCACCAGGTAGCGTCCCTGCTCTGTGATGGTCAGATTGAGAATATGAGAATCTCCATGTAGCTGAGCAGGTGGAGCAATTCCTTTAACTCATGTTGTAGAGTCACTGCTTTGTGATGGTCTGGTTGAGTATTTGAGGATTTACTTGCACCTGAGTTGGCAGGGCTGTTCCTTTAGCTCATGTGGTGGAGTCCCTGCACTGTGATGATCTGGTTGAGTATATGGGTCTCTCCATGTAGCCAAACAGGCAGAGTTGTTCCTTTAGCTCACCTGGTAGAGTCCCTGCTCTGTGATGGTCTGATTCAGAATATGAGACTCTCCATGTAGTTGAACTGGTGGAGCTGTTCCTTTAGCTCACCAGGTAGTCTCCCTGCTCTATGACAGTATGGTTGAGCACATGATATTCTTTATGTAGCTGTGCTGATGGAGCTATTCCTTAAGCTCACCCAGTAGAGTCACTGGTTTGTGATGATCTGGTTGAGTATATGAGAATCTTCATGCATCTGAGCTGGTGGAGCTGTTCCTTTAGCTCATCTGGTGGAGTCCCTGCACTGTGATGGTCTGGTTGAGTATATGGGACTCTCTCTGTAGCTGAGCTGGTAAAGCTGTTCCTTTAGATCACCTGGTAGAGCCACTGCTCTATGGTGGTCTACTTAAGAATATGAGACTGTCCATGTAGCTGAGCTGGTGGAGCTGTTCCTTTATCTCACCTGGTAAAGTTCCTGCCCTGTGATGGTCTGGTTGAGTATATGAGAATCTCCCTGTGTCTGAGCTGGTGGAGTTGCTCCTTTAGCTCACCTGGTAGAGTCACTGCTTTGTGATGATCTGGTTGAGTATATGAGAATTTCCATGTAGCCAAACTGGTAGAGCTGTTCCTTTAGCTCACCTGGTAGCGTCCCTGCTCTGTGATGGTCTGATTCAGTATATGAGACTCTCCATGTAGCTGAACTGGTGCAGTTGCTCCTTTAGCTCTCCTGGTAGAATCCCTGCTCTGTGATGGTCTGGTTGAGTATATGAGAATCTCTCTGCAGCTGAGCTGGTGGGGCTGCTCCTTTAGCTCACCTGGCAGAGTTCCTGTTTAGTTGAAAAGTGCTCAGTAAATCAAGAACTAGTAGTGACACCCCTGATCTTAAGCTCGTTGAGCTCACTCTAGATGTTATTCTCTCTCCCTTTACCAAAATCCTAAATTTATCCCTTGTAACAGGCAAGTTCCCATGAATCTGGAAAGCAGTGGTGGTGGTCACACCTGTATACAAAAATGGCGATAGAACCAAACACTCAAACTATTGCCCCATCTCAATACTTCCACCTCTCTCAAAAGCACTGGAATGCATTGTTTCAGATCAATTAACTGAATAACTTGACTAATTGCAGCTTCAGTTCCGACAACAACACGGTTTCCATAAACAACATAGTACTATGACTGTACTCATGGAATTTACTGGGTTTATTCATAGCACTCTAGATCAGAAGCTTTTGGTGGGGGCTACATATATTGACCTCACCCAGGCCTTCAACACAGTAAATCATGAGCTTCTTCTTTGCCAATTATCTATACAAGTCTGTCCCCTGAATCAGTGGCCTGGTTCAGAGCTATTTTTCATGGCAGAGTACAAAAAGTAAAAATAAATGGTGTCTGCTCCAATAATTGGTGTGTCACTACTGCTGTACCCCAAGGGTTCATCCTAGGACCACTGCCTTTTAGCCTTTTTCTTAACCGACTAGCTGTAAATGATCACTTAATGCTGTACGTAGATAATGCTGTACTTTGCTTGTGCCACTCTGACCCTGCAGAGCTTGAATGCCTGATGCAGTCCGATTTCACTACTGTAGAAAAATGGTTCCCTGACTCTGAGTTGCTCTTAAACAATAAAAAGATGAAAACAGTGATATTTGCTTCCACTCACAACATACACAGGAACTATCAGTTACAAATTGTCAGCAACTAAAATCTCCCCCTTGAAATGGTAAGCCACTTGAAATACCTGGGAGTATCGTTAGATAGTACACTGTCCTACTCTCAGTACATTGACCTAGTTGCTAAGTCTGCAAATGCAAAACTGAGACTACTATATAGAAACAAACTCTGCCTTACTAATGATGCCCTAAAAATCACTTTTACTAGCTCAGTGTTGTCAGTCATTGACTATGTCTTTGTGGTGTGTGGTGCTGCAGCTACCATGGCTCTCAAAAGGCAAGGCAAGGCATTTTATTTGTACAGCGCTCATTCCCAGAGGCTCTCAGTGCCTTAACAATATTCAATGCAAAAGAAAACACATTAAAATACAATATAATTCCCATAAATACACAATTTAATAATAATAATTCAACGAGCTGAAAAGCTTCAGTTTTCCAAAAAGCAGACTGGACACCACAGATGGAATTCAGCAATCTACAAAGGCAAGACTGAAATGGCGGGCCTTTAGCATACGCTTGAACACCTTGGTTAAGGGGGCATCCCGGACAGCAGGTGAAAGTGAGTTCCACAGGGTCAGCCCAGAGATACTAAAAGCTTGGTCTCCTGAGATCCTGAGCTGAACCCTGGGAACATCCAGGAGGTCCCTTGAAGAAGAGAGGAGGAAATAAACTGAGGTCGCTGGTGACAGGAGCTCTGACAGGTAACCAGGACTCAGACTGTATAGGGCCTTAAAGGTGAGTAAAGCCACCTTGAAAAGGACCTTTCACCTGACTGGCAGCCAGTACAGGGCACGAAGTACCGGGATTGCATGACTGGACCTCAAAAGACTGGTCAGCAACCTGTCCACTGCGTTCTGCACCAACTGCAGTCTGCAAAGGATCCCTTCCATGACCCTGAAGTACAGAGAGTTGCAGCAGTCCAGACTAGAGTTAACAAAATCATGCACTAGCATTGGCAGATCCTTGGGCAGAATGAGGGGCTTAATCCTGGCAATGTTCTATAAGTGGTAAAAAACACTTTTGACCACAGATGATACCTGATCTTCAAAGGTCAATCTGCTGTCCAGGATCATGCCAAGATTTTGCATCCTCAGAGATAACACCAACGGAGCAGACCCCAGAACAAGGCCTGTGTCCACTCCCCACAGCAATCCACCATGTCCGTGACCAGGCTCGATCTCCAGTACCTCCATCTTACCTTGGTTTAGTCTCAAAATAACCCTCAACAAGGCATGCAGGCTTATGTTGAGAGCACAACGTCTAACCTACACATGCGAGCTATATACCCAAAGTGGCTGGCTCAACTTACACTGTTGTATCTGGTACCAAACATGCCAGTTCACCAAAAGATTAATACTAGGAACAACCCCTCCTGGAGTACAGACCCTTATCAAACAACCCAACTCATCTAGGTGCACCAGGGGCCAGAATGACCTAACCTTAAGTGTCCCTTTCCACAGAACGTCACAAGGACAACGGTCCTTTGAATATCATGCACCAATCTGGCTTAACTTTCTGTGATAGAAGCTGGCTACACCACTCTGAGTTAAAGGAGCACTGTCAGCTTTGCCCCTTCATTTTATGAGTAAAATGAGCAGTGTGCCTCTTGGCACCCATCTATCCTAAATGCACCCCAGAATGCCCCTACATGTGCAAATTTACAGCCTTTTGGCCGGTTTTTAAGATTTGTGAGAAAATATGTTTACACTCGGGTTGACTAAAACTCACCGTGTCCTGGAAGCACAATGAGGTCAGGAACGCGCCTCTGGCATGAGCGCTGTCCAAAACAGTGATTTTTTTGAGAACGAACCTGAGATAGAATAATAACCCTGCTCCTCATGTAGAAATATAACTTTGCTGGTATCTCCATTGAAAAACCGAGAGCTCTACAGTGCACAATGTTTAATTTCTCATAGTTGCTGAAATCTCACACCTGCGCTTCAGAAGCGCGCGCTCGCGCATGCGCAGGATCTCTCTTCCTACCTCTGAAGCGCAGGCTCGAGATTTCGGCAACTTCCAGAAATTAAACATTATGCACTGTAGAGCACTCAGTTTTTCAATGGCGATACCAGCAATGTTTTATTTCTACATGAGGAGCAGGGTTATTATTCTATCTCAGGTTCGTTGTCAAAAAATCAGTTTTGGACATCGCTCGTGCCAGAGGTACGTTCCTGACCTCATTGAGCTTCCGGGATGCGGTGAGTTTTAGTAGACCCGAGCGTGAACATATTTTCTCACAAATCTTAAAAACCGGCCAAAAGGCTATAAATTTGCACATGTAGGGGCATTCTGGGGTGCATTTAGGATAGATGGGTGCCAAGAGGCACACTGCTCGTTTTACTCATAAAATGAAGGGACAAAGCTGACAGTGCCCCTTTAAGGCAAATGGACACTCTCCTATCCTCTTTTGCTTCACTACTGTGTGTTAAAACCTCTATTGCAACAGTACCCCTGAATTCTGATCTCTTTTTTTCTACTATTCTAGGTAGGCCACCTAGGATAGTACTTTACTATCTCCTATAAACTCCACCTATTCCTGATACTTTACTTATTCCTCTTACATTTCCGTGTTGGCACTGTAATAATAATAAAATAAAATGTTGGCACCTTTGAGAAGGTGTGCATGGTGATGGTAAACTAGGTATAAAGGTTTTATGCCTTCGAGCATAGACATACAGGAAGTATAGTCCCATAAAGAAACTATATGAGGTTAAAAAGAGAAGAAATACCGATACCCATGTAAAAGAAAGAAAAAGGATCCTGGAGAGTTTATTGTTGCACTGTGGGACTGAGCAGAGGAGTATTAGGAAAATTCCTCAATTGAAATTGTAATGTTTCCTAGTAAATGAGAAATGTTTAAAAGAAGCTTGGAATATTCCCCTTTTTAATGTTAGTATTTGAATTGTTTGCACTCCAGTTTGCTTGTAGAAAGCTAAATCAGGGCAGGTACAGATGATGACAAACCCTGTCCATTTGTGCAAACACTGTATGGTCTCGGGGCACGGCGATTTAGGAAGCTAGCAGCCGCCCCGAGACAAAGAGAAAAGAAATTGTTTAAAGAGTGCTCGGTCCATGATGTTGAAGTGATTGAGCAGAGTTCCAAAAGGCATCTTTTTGTTAGTGCCTAAATTAATAATGATTTTTCCCCAGAGCGTGAGTGAGCACTCAGCTTAGTAAGAGGAGGCGGGGCTGTATTTGTAATGTCAGTCACCTGCTGGGAAAGTGAAAGTTGTTTTGCCCCGTTCACACTGCAGATGAACTGGGCATTAGGAAGAAATGGCTGTTAGTGCTACAAAAAAGGAGTCTGAGTTTGAGTAAAAAGAAACCCAGGGCTCCATCCTGGAATCTCTTATCTTCAGTCTCTATCTGAACATGCTCCCCACCGTCCGTTCCAGCAGAATATTCCTTTATGTGGATCACACAATGCTATTCTCCTCACACTCCGGCATGCCTTCCACGAAGCTGAACAGTGGTTCACTGATCATAGGTTGGTCACGAACTTAAAAAAGACTAAGGCAATGCTCTTCATGCACCACCAAAGCAAAGCTAGAAATGCCCCCCCCCCGATACTACCCAGCACTCTGCACCCCCTAGAGCAAGTATCCTCCTATAAATACTTGAGTATCACTTTTGACTCTGCCCTCACCTTCCATGCCCACATCAGCGCCCTCTCTTCCATCACTAACTCCAGGATCGGGCTTCTATACCATCATAAGGACTGCCTTCCCCCTGAGGCTCTCAGGCTGGCCATCACCTCATCCATCCTGTCTCTAGTGGACTACGGCCTGCCTAGCAGTGCTGCCGCTGACATCACTGCACTTGCCAAAATCCAGCTCTCCATTAACAAGGCCTGCAGGCTCCTGACCAGAGCTTCTAGGAGCATGCACACCTGTCTGCTGTACTCCTCAGCCAACCTGCTCAACCTGGAGGAGAGAATCTGCTATCAGACTTGTCTGCTAACCAAAAAACACTCCTTGGACTCTCCCCTCCTGGAGCAACCACCTCCCTTCACTGGTCCACCCCTACAGTCTCCACCCGTAGTGCCTGTAAGGCTACCCTTCTAGTACCAAGAGCCAGAACGTCCCTTGCCCAGAGATCCTTTGGCTATAGAGCACCCTCCTGGTTCAACACCCTCCCAGCCAATGTCACCAACCTCACTAAAATTGGTCCCTTCAAGACAGCCCTCAAGAGCCACCTCCTCAGCACCCGCTGCTGTAAGTGTACCTAAATCCAGTCTCCAGTGCTGCTCTGGACTGCCCCTGTGGGGACTAATCTACCAACCCTAAGTGACCATCCTGTTAAAGATCATGACAAGGTCCCTTGGACTGCTTTTTCTGCACTTACACCACTTCACATGTCCTTCCCCCTTGCACAAATACTACTATCCCCCTCAGGGCCTAATGCCTGCATACCTTCCTGCTGTTGTCACCTGGCAATACGTTGTGTTGCACCATTATTCTCACAGCTCTACTGACCAGGGACCATATGTCACTGTACACTGCTTAACTGTTTTGCTATTCATCTACCACTGAGGCATTGTCCTCCTGTATAGCCTCCTTCCATCATGTAACTGTATTCTATTCATGTATCACTGAGGCTTTGTCTTCCTGTAACACCTGTTGAAACCTTGTAACTATTGCTTGAAACCTGTAACTATTACTGTGTATTGAACTATGTAACACTGTCTGTCTTTGTACTCCATGACGAGGTTCCTTTGTAAACGATTCCTTGACTCAAAGGTCTGTAAATCCGATATTCTAAAATAAAAAATAAAACTAAAAGGACTCCATGGGAAACAGCCCAGAAAAGGAGTCTGCAGCTGTAATGTAATTTAGCAGACTCAGCCACTGCTCCAAAGGCTAATTTTGCGGTAGGAGGATTTCTTACTAGGCAGCTCAAGCCTAGAAAGCCCCTAAGCTATACTGTTGGGGTTTTGTACCTTCAGAGAGAGGATATGCATGTGTACTAAATTATTTTATGCAGATAAATAACCGAGGGCTGCGATTTAAAATTAAGCAATGGACTGCCTGATTGTAAATGCGCAGATAAATGGTGCAACCTAGAAAACAGTATCAGAGGGTTGCCAGAGCACTTTCGTGCTGAAAAAAGGCTCTGAGAAAATGTAGTCACACATACATAAATTAGCCAGATAGAAACAAACATAAAGGACTTTCTCCTTACCTGGTGCTGGATTCTAAAACATTTTTCCTTTAGGTAACAGTGCCCTGTATAGCACTTGTTTAATAATGTGCACACTGTCGCTCAAGGTGTAATTAGGGAAACACCATGGGTGTTTCCAAGTAATTAGCCTGTAATTATTACATACAGGAGAATAACAACTCTTATTCACTGTTTATTGGTTTTTAATTACATAGGTAGTAAGCTAAATGTCCTGAGCATCCCTGGTGGGCCAGCAATGTTAAATAAACTAACCCATAACTTTTTTATTCTGTATCCTAAGTTAAGGGCTTTAGTCAGGTGACCACACCTAGGGTGTGTATAAGCTCCCTGCACAGATCTTCAGGCAGATCAGCATTGGAGGTGGCAGAGGAAGGTCTACAGTGTAGGCAGACTGAGAGAGTTGAGAGATACAGAAGGTACCAGATCACAGCATTTCTGCATTCTCAGACTATATAGTTGTGTTTTGCAAGAAACCACTGAAGTAACGTGGTCATTTATATTACATTATTTTCTTTGTTACTTTTGTTCACTTTATTTGAATTTGTAAATAAATGGCACAAAGTGTGTTTTAAATCCTGACAACTTGCCTCCTTTGAGAGTATTTCCCACACGCTGTGACACTCTCTTAGTGAAGAATTACTGAAGGAAATCAAACTGGGCCCATTTAAATCAAAACTTGACCATTACTAGCTCTGACCAGAGTTTGTGACTATGGCACCTAGCATCATCCCCTCATCACTACCTCAACCTTATCCTTTGTTTCCCCTTCCTGCCTCCTACCACCCTCCCCTTCCCTCCATTTCATACCTGGCACCTTACTCCCTCACCTTCTTTCAAAATCTGCACGTTTCTTTAGCACCACCTCATATCTCCCTATGAACTTTTGTGAGTCTGCCCTCTATGGACCAAAGTTTGTTACATATTTTCACCCCTTTCTCCCCTCCCTACAACCCTCTCCCCCCCCCCCTATTCCTCTTTGCTTTACCCATCCACTGCTCCCCTGCCTGCCCCAGAAATATTCCCTTTCCTTAATTATTTCTCCTTCCATCACCTATTTTCCCTACTCTACCTCTGACTCCCATTTTCTCTCTCCCTCCTCTGTCCCACACCTCTCCTTTACCACCTCCCAATTCAATAGTATGGGCTCCACGTATACACCCTGGTATGATGGTCCATATGTAGCGCTTAGTTTGCTCTAGGATTTCTCCTGGTGGCCTAACTATTTCAGCACTTTGACAAAAGAACTGTTTTCTTGAACATGTCTGGCTGTTGAAACTACTGCAGTAAGTTTGAACAAGCCTGCTGGACTTTTGCATATTCGCACCATTGTGTATTTACTGCTCCTACCTGTACCACTCCTTAGTCTTGTACTTATCCTCTATTGTCACTGTTTGTAATTATTTGTCAGCAATTGTTCACTGTTTGTAATTTGTTTCTTTTGTGTTAACTGCCATGACGTGGAATCTCTGGCTCAAAGGTATTTCTGAGATTGAAATAAATAAATAAATAAAATAAATAATGAGATCCACCCATATTTGGTGCTGTTCCTATGTCTGTTTCTTTGGTTAATTCTATCTTTTGCATCAAGGTAAAACTGACTCACATCTGTACGTTTCAACAATAGGCTTTAAATCTGTTATACTTACGCATTGTAACAGTGGGCAGCTGTGACAACCCAGCTGTCAGCTATGAGGGACCCTCCGGATATAAAAAGATCACCTCTGAGTATTGCCATGGCCATGCTCCATTTTGTGCATCAGACCCGCCCACAATCCGGCTATTAAACTGCGGTCTTCCACACACTGAAAAACAGTAAATACAAAAGTGACTGTAGAAAAACCTTGTAAAAGAGAAGTTATTTGCCAAGAAAGTGATAATCTCTTATTAGCCCAGTGTTGTATTTAAGCAATAACGACCAAGAAGGTGGCCACTAATCTGAAGAGATAACTGGCTTTGAGGTTGTTATTGTGATTATAAGGCTAATCGCAGCAACAGCTTTCTTTTTTACACTTTATTTTTAAGTGACTTAAAGTTTTAAGCATAGTGGGGTGAGTCGTGCATGCCATACAGCGTCAGTTGGCAGCTGGATCGATAATTTCTAAGATGTCAATGACTGAGACAGTAGCCAATCAGGAATCTCAGTAGGCTCATGAATAATTAATTAGACTTATAATTATGTATAACAGTGTTAGTGGCTCTCTTATTTGTGTGACATCCATGTTGTCACTGTGCTATTCAAAACTGTTGTGTGATACATGCCTTCCTAGTGGGGACATCAACACATACATGTAACCCGTGCCCTGAAAGGCAGCGCCTCCTTCTGCCGCCACTGACAGGACTCTTCATCTCCTGCTGCCCCTGAGGAACTCGTCCCCAGACCAGCTCACAAGGTACAACTGCTGCTCTCTTTTTTGTCAGTCTCACCACGACAGTGCTCCAATTGGCTGCAGCTCATTGCAACTGGCTCCTGATTGGTTGGCTGGATAGCACGACTCACCCGATTGGTGCACCCATTATATCAGTTCTAGCTCTATGCGAGGAACTTTCTCTAAATCCTACACTGTAGGGTTTTTACACTGTGCTAAAGTTTGTGCATGCCTGCTTCAACTGCATAGCTTAACTATTTAAATGTGTATTTATTTAAATGGTTACTTTTTGCTCCTGTCTACTGCATTTAGTAATAGCTGCCTAACTAGTGCATAATAGTATTTAGACTGAGCTAAACTTGTGCATGCCTGTTATTACTGCATAGCACAGCTATGTAGCTGAATCCATTGAGACCCTCACTCTGTCTGCTATACCTTGTACCTTCCTTGCATGTAAATACAAAATCACACATGCCCCCACAATGCAAAGCATCATGGGCTGCATATGCAAATCACCACAGAATGTTATGCTGGTCCAACTTTAAGCAGAATTGCATGGTGCCAAAAGGCCTCTCACACAGTTTGCAAAGGGTGCTAACAGAAGACATAGACACGTGTTTCCGTCCTACCAGGACTCATCAGTATGCCTCGTCTGTTTGACACCCCAGTGGAATGGACCAGCTACCCTTAAGGCAGTGTGCCTTGGATATAATGTGGTGAACCCATTAAAATAAAAAACTATTTAACTATTTATTCCTTGCATGTAGTCTGTCTGCCCTCCTCCTGATCCACCTAACTTCGCTACTCTCTGACTGTTCTTGTACCCCTCTAACAGATAATTTCCTCCCTTCTTCACTGCACCTCTACTAGTGCTATTTGTTTTCTGCTCTGACTATCGCCTAAAAGATTTATTCGAATTTGAATTTCACCCTGCCCCCACTGCTCTAATCCTTCTTTCTGCCTCCATCGTCTTCCTCTTCTGTCCTGAAGCAGCCCAACCCCTGCCTAGCTAATTTACAAATCCTTTGTCTCCAGCTTGCACGTCTACCCCCCACTGACTGTCTGCCGCCACTCTCCCACCTCCTCCTTTTCACATCATGCTGTCTGTGCAGCCTTTATTTATCCTGCCCTCTCTTTGCTTGCTTAGATCTGACCAATGCCTCAAGCAATGCTTTAAACTGACAGGTGGCACCTCCTTCAGCTGCCGCCGACAGGACTCTTCATCTCCTGCCGCCTCTGTGGAACTTGTCCCCAGACCAGCTCACAAGCTACAACCGCTGCTCTCTTTTTGTCACTATTGCTATGGTGGCACTCCAATTGGCTGTAGCACATCCCAACTGGCTCCTGATTGGTTGACTGGACAGTACGACTTGCCCGATTGGTGCACCCATTATACCAGCTCTAGCTCTATGCGAGAAACTTTCTCTAAATCCTACACTGAAGGGTTTTTGTCCCACCCCTGCCTCCTCCCAGGCCTCCTTTAAATACACATTTGGCCCTCCTCCCTTGTACTACCCTCTCCTCATTGGCTTCTTCAGACCCTGTTTCATCAAGCCAAATCAAATCAAATTGGCTTTGCCATTTTCTTCTTCGCTGTCTGTTACTGTCCTCCCATAAACGTGACCTTCTGACTTTCAGCACTCCAGTGCGCTAAGGACTTCTGACTGGCCCTATCTCTCACAACTCTACCACTTGGTTTACTCTTGGGGCTAGTAATTGTCTCCTCCCCTCATAAATATGTTGCCCTCCACTCTGTACCTCGTCCTCCTGGGTCTCTCCGCCCTCGCTGTCCCTCCTCGGACCCCTTATCCCTTACCTGCCCCACAGAGACACTATGTCTTCTTTCTCTCTGCTTTCAACAAACTCAGTGCCTTTTATAGAGACCTGTCCTGCCTCCAGCTCCAGGCAAGGTGCAAACTGGTCCAAAAGATGATTCACCCGATTTTCAACTACTGTGATGTCATCTATTGCTCTGCTCCCACCACTTATTTAGCTAAACTGGATAACCTTTTCAACTCCTTCTGCTGCTTTGCCCTTGGTGCACCTCCCCTAACCCACCGCTGGCACCTTTACCATGCCTTAGCTTTCCCATCTCTAGCAAATAGGCGGCTGCATCACTGCGCTAAGTTCATCTCAAACTACTGGCTTGGTACCCTACCTCTCTATATTACCTCCTCCCGTTCCTCTCCACCCTCTGTCCCTTGCTTCCTCAGATCCCCCCGGAGATACACTGCATGTGGTCAGTCCTCTTTTTCCTACCATCTCCCGAGGTTGTGGAACTCTTTCCCTACCCAAATCTGTTTTTGCTCCTCACCTGGATCACTAAATAAAGCACTACAAAATTTCCTCTCTGTCAATTGTACCTGCCCTAACCCTCCCCTACCTCTCCTAGGCCTACACCTGTCTTCTGATCTCCCCTATCTAATCATGTCCTAACACCTTGCTGACAACCCGTAGGTCTAACCATATACTTCTTGAAGTCCTCTCATATTCTAAAGCACTTAATCTTACTGCTCACTAAATGTTTGTGCAATCTGTTCTCGAATGTCAGTCTACGTCCAAGACAACTGTTATTTTGTTGTGTGCTAAGTCTCAAGTGGTATTAGTCCTTTAAACTTATAAACAAACATTTACTACAAAGCGACAATTCTTGCCCCATCTGTTTTGCCTCTTCTATAATGCTATAGTTGCTTCTTGTATACACGCTATAATAATTGCTCATCCTCTAAGACTATCACATATTGTTGTTATTTAATTATTTTGTAAACTATGTTTTATATGTATACACTCTATAATAATTGCTCATCCTCTAAGACTACCACATAATTATTGTGATCTAATTATTTTGTAAATTATGTCTTATATGTCTTATGTATAACTTACTTGTACAATCTTCTGTGTTTTACGTATCCCACTCCCCCTCCCCCAGGTCGTACCATAACATGAGCAACTCGTTGCTCAGTGTACCCTACCTGGTGAAACTTTTCAATAAATAAATAAAAAATGTAAAGCTGTGACATCACCATCGAACCTCAGCTGCCTCAACTACAACAGGCAGTTATAGTTTCACTCTAGCCAGTTCAGGCTATGTAGTTGACACAGAGGAGGAGGGCATCATGTCCATGCAGAGGGAACTGGAGGGGTGGCAGATGAGGCAAAAGCTGTTAAGTTGAGTTGTGCAGAATGTGGAATTTCATAGGTGATTTCTTGTGGAAAGGCAATGACAATTTTAACATGCTGTTTGAAACTACTTTTTTAATCCCACTGAATTCCAAAAAGCATTTCCAGTCTATGTAAACCACAGTATAATGTTCATCGGATTATGTAATATGTGGAATATTATACAGTGGTTTGTGGAAAATTAATTTGTGATTTACATAAAAGGCAGAATATAATTCCATGGTTAACATTATACTTTTGGAATTTCAAAAGTCTGCTTCCGATGGATTTCAGACAGAGGCAAAATTCCTGAAATTCTGCGGAATTCCTGCTGAAGTAGACTTTGGAAATTTCACACACCACTCTACTGCTAAGATGTGTTTTCATTAAATTCCTTTTATTAGTTGGAAAAAAAAGACCAACTTTGAAAAATAATTCTATAATAGATACAGGCTAACAAGTGGAAAATCACTTGCTTATTTTGGGATACTTTGTAGTTCTAGTCAGGGTATACTTCATTAGGAAGAAGAAAAACACATGAGGCAGCTCTCAAAGCAGCTTGTAAATTGAAGATTAAAGAAACGAAAGTTCAGACATCTCACGTAGTTAAATAATGACCGAAACCAACGGCACTAATCCCAGTGCTTTGAGTCTTTCTGTGACTCTTCATCGGAGTGTGGCTATGGTGCACTGTCACACAATTTATTGCCAGAATTTAAAGCCACATACCATTTAAAAAAAAAACAACAAAAAAAAAACATCCACCACAACTCTCTCTGGTGTGGGCACTCATGTAACCATTAATATATTAAACTGATGCACCCTCAGTTTAATTGAACATACATACTGAAGTCATATAAGTATCCAGATATTAAAATATTTCAATATTTAAAGTATTTCACTGGAATACATACATAGGGAAATTCATTCAGAAAATGGTAAACAGCAGAACCCTTAAATACAATTCAAAGCTATAAAAACTTTTTAATTTTATTTAATCCAAGTTATAGAGAAAGCAGGGGAGACGGACTGAGAAGGATGAGTGGTCCTATGGACTACTCTCCTTCCCTGGGTGGGGAGGGTACTGCTGCCCAGTAGACACTGACACCTTGCGATGGTTAAGGGAGAGTGCAACTGGGACCAGAGCTGAGGTACTGGATGGGTGGGGTGGCAGATGTCTGCACATCGGGGGTGGGAGCATCCCCAGCACGTGCTTATGTCATTGCATGTCCGCTTCCACCAGGGTCGGCAACATAAAAGAAAAAACATTTGTCTCATGCGCAGCATGACAGCTGGGATGAACCATGGACCTCCCTCTTGAATGATGCTAGCCTAGCTTGTCAGGATTTATCAGGTAGATATTGGCCCCTTCCCTGCCCCTCCAGGTAGACTTACCATGAGGGGTAACTCACTAGTTTCTCCATGCGAACAGGGCTGGGGGATACCAGGTGAGGTCATGGTGGCTGAAGGGCAAGATCTGGGGCATATTCCCACCACAAGATAGAAGAGAAACAAAGTTGAAAAAAACCAAAAACTGCTAAGTAACACAACGGCAAACACAGACTTCTCCCTCATAGAACAGTGTCATCAGTTTTGCACATCACATACTTTTTCAAGACATAATCTAGTCCCAGCATGGACATCTTTATAGCGTGAGAGCTTTTAAAGTGACAGTGCTTAAATTGACATACTCGGACAAAAGAAAAACAACAACATAATTTACAGCATATCCTGGAATAGTATATTTATTTTCTTTTTTTATTTCTTCTACCACTGCAACAACATTTCATGGCATTTGCCCCTTCCTCAGGAACGACAGTAACTCAAAAGCCTGACTTAACACTAACTGAGAAGGGCATTTGTGGCTCGCTGCACTGCTTACAAGACCTCCCTGGTAAAACTCAGCCTCACAGACATAACTGCCACCTTGGTATGCTTATCATTAGTGCGCAAATCCTCCCTGGGACCAGCCAGACACTCCTCTATCCCGAGAGTTTTGTCCAAATACGGGCCATCATGGCATCCTGAAAATTCTTTCATATAAAATCAGGGACATCCCTGAAAACCAGGGACTGTTGAGAGGTATTGCCACAATTATCTATACCCCATTTTATTCTGCATGGAACTGGCATTTGATTGGACACCAGAATGTCTTCATATCACAGAATATCAGATGTCCCGCTGTATTCCGGTATTGGGTACCATCCTCACTTTGGACTACCAGATCCTGCTCACACAACATAGAAACATAGAAGTTGACGGCAGATAAGGACCACAAGGCCCATCCAGTCTGCCCGTTTCCTTTTCTACCGTATAAATGTGCCATCGGCCTTTGCCCTGTCAATGGTCTATCTATTCATACTCGTCTGTATTGCTCCCTTATGCCTATCCCATGCCTGTTTGAAGCCCTGCACTGTATTCTTATCCACCACTTCCTGAGGTAGGCTGCTCCATGCATCCACCACCTTTCTGTGAAAAATAACTTCCTCACATTACCCCTTAATCTGCCTCCCCAATCTCATGCTGTGTCCTCTTGTCCTGCAGTTTTTCTATATTGAAACATGTTAGACTCTTTCACCTTATTAATGCCCTTAAGGTGTTTGAATGTTTCGATCATATCACCTCTCTCCCTCCTTTGCTCTAGGGTATACATATTGAGCTACGTTAATCTGTCCTCATATGTTTTCTGATGCAGTCCCTGCGCCATTTCGGTTGCCCTTTTCTGGACTGCCTCAATTTGGTTAATGTCCTTGTAAAGGTGTGGCCTCCAGTACTGCACACAGTACTCCAGATGTAGCCTAACCAGTGTCTTGTAAAGAGGGATTATTACCTCCCTCTTCCGACTTGTGATACCCCTACTAATACACCCCAACATCCCCCTAGCCTTACCTACTGCTTTAGTGATCTGCTTGGATGATTTCAGGTCATCAGTGATGATGACGCCTCAAGTCTCTTTCTTCTCTTGTGACTGCTAGCAACTCCCCTCTCAGCCTATAGGTGGCTTCAGGGTTTCTCTTCCCTATGCGCATGATCTTGCACTTCTTTGCATTAAACCCCAGTTGCCACTCTTTCGACCATTTTGCTAGTTTATCCAGATCTCGTCTCATTCTGCCCACCCCATCTGGATCATCTACTCTGTTGCAGATCTTGGTGTCATCTGCAAACAGACAAAGCTTACCCTCCAGTCCATCTGCAATGTCACTGCTGAAGATATTGAAGAGGGCTAGCCCCAGGACTGATCCCTGAGGTACCTCACTTGTGACTTGCATCTCTTCTGACTGTATACCTTTTACCACCACTCTCTGTTTTCTGCTCATCAACCAGTTTGCCACCCAGTTGACCAACTTCTGACCCACCCTGAGCCTACCCAGCTTATTAATCAATCTTCTATGTGGAACAGTATTGTAAGCTTTGCTGAAGTTAAGGTAGGCAACATCAGCTGCTCCGCTTTGGTCCACCACTCTGGTTACCCAGTCAAAGAAATCTATGAGATTAGTTTGACAGGATCTTCTTTTTGTAAACCCATGCTGTCTTGGATCCTGTGCTCCTATGGATTCCAAGTGTTGCACTATCCCTTCCTTAAGGAGTGCCTCCATAATCTTGCCCACTACTTAGGTAAGACTGACTGGCCTGTAGTTCCCTGCCTCCTCCCTGCTACCACTCTTGTGGAGCGGGATCACATGAGCCCTTCTCCAGTCTTCTGGGCCATCTCCTGTGCTCAGAGACTCACTAAACAGTTCTGATAATGGCTCTGCTAATTCCACTCTTAGCTTCTTTAGTACCCTGGGATATATGCCATCAGGTCCCATTGCCTTATCCACCCTCAGCTTATCAAGCTCTTGTAGGACCCTTTGTTTTGTGAAGGGACTAGTGCTCACGTCCAACTCCTTCACACAGTACACTGTACTAACAGATTGTTAGTCATATGTTGTCAGGATCTGCCCACCCTCCCAGAGGCAGGAGGAGTTCAAAGTTAGATACTCATATTGCCTCTCTCTGCCTGACATTTGGCAGTCCATGCATATTGCATGAACCCAGGTCACCAGCAAGGAACATGGACATGCTTAACATTGGGCCCTGAGATACAATATTGTTTACTATCTTACCTTGTGAGTGGATCACTTGGATACCTGTAAAGGAAAAGAAAACGCACACCATGTCAATCACTGATAAAGCATGCTTTGAAAAAAGGAGCATATAAGGTCTGTTACTGGATTTTACTTTATTAGACTCTTGCACTACTCAGGAATGCAAGAAAACTGCTGCAAGACATTGTGTCGATGTGGTTCCTTTTTTTGCCCATGTCTTTGTTGTTATTAATACATGATGGGTGTTTGGTGGAAGACAGTCTTGACCAGTGTTGCAGGGTGGATGCACCCAGGATGCGTGGAACATGGTGGGTGGGAACTCTGGACTCACAGAACATGGTAGGGGTACCCAGAGTACATTGCATCATACAACCAGACACCAAATGGGGAACACCCTGGGGTGTATGGGTGGCACATTGGGGTATCCCTGTAAAAATACATTTTAAAAATTGGTTGAAATGGAATAACCTTTTGGGAGGGCTCAGATATGAATTGATCCCAGCCTGAACCCCAAGACAGCCCATCATCATCATCATCATCATTGTAATTCTCATTAAAATAAACAGCATCTGACCCAGATAAAATGATCATCAATGTGTTGCATCAGTCAACTGGTTTTCCCTTTTTGGTAAGGAACAATGATCATATTCCCCGCTTTTAGACATAGAATATTGTGCAGGAAGTAGCATATGAGGAATTATTTTACATAACCAAGGTGTGTGATTTCCACAAACCTTGAGAGTGAAGCTTGAGAGTCATACACAGGCAGCATACAGTAAGAGTATGTTAAAAAAAAGCTAATACCATCACCTGACTATGATCTGTTTATTTATTATTGTCAGATAACAGTGATGGTATTCATAGCTTGAAAATAGAGAATACTGTATGGGAAATAGCGAATTATATATTTTTTTTAACCTACCTAAAGAGTGCAGTGTTCATAAACTCCAAGGGCAAAAAAACAACAACAAGAAACACGCACACACACACACACACACACATTCCCCTTACAAGTGAGGTACAAATAATGCAATGTAAATTTCTTTGTAATGCCTGAAGAAAACAAGCATTTATCAATGCCGAATGTTGGCTTGCTGGCACTGGCATTGGTAGTGCAGGAGTTAGAGAGATGCACAACAGGATTGGCAGTGAAGTAATGAACTGACGCCAACCCCAGCCCCACCATACAGAGAGTGACAGGCACTGGGGTGTGCCTTTGGGTCAATGGCCATAATGCTCATGCCATTTCACCTCACCCGACCCCGCAGAGACCGACAAGTGCTGCAATGTGCCTTGGGTCTTTGGGACTTACACTCACCCCAGTCCATAAGGGAATATACTGACATGGGTGCAGTGTAGGAGAATGGGGTGAACATTGGGGGCAAAGAGTCTAAGGCACATCTTGACACTTGTCACTGACTGCAGGGCAGGGGGGTGGAATGGCGTGAGCATTTCAGCCGACAATGCTAACTTATCACCACTGATGCCTGTCACTCTGTACAGGGTGGGATATTGCAGTTGGAAACCCTAATGCCGAGGGCATTTGTTGGTATTTTCACTCCAAATTGTCAACATGGGCCATTTGTGACCCACCTCATGAGCAGTGGCACTATGAGTTTGTTTGCCGAAATGTGATTTTGTACAGCGACTCTGCATTTTGGTGGCATAGGTGCAAAAACACAGTTTGCACAGGATGTGAAAAATGACAGCTGCACTGTTCATGAGGAGGTGCAAAAAAATGGCATTGTTGAAAATCTGGAAAATTGGTGACATCACAAGCATGCATAGAAAATGTGCAATGCACAGCCATAACGTAATTATTTGGGGGATTTGCTTAACCAAATTTTCAACACAGGCATTTTTGGAACTCCAGTCATGAACAGTGTCACTGTGATTTTGTTAATCTGGCCCGAACACTGATTTTCCACAGCAGCCGTGCCATTGTGTGACACATGCTAAAATACTTTTCGGGGAGGATGTGAAAAATGACAGCTGTACTGTTCATAAGGAAATTACAAAATGACAGTGGTGAAAATCTGGTGAAAATATGAAAAAAGGTGGTAGCGTCCTGGCGTGCATAAAAGGAAACTGAAATGCACACCTGTAATGCAAATATTTTGGGTGTTGTTTTCAAATTTTCAACATAGGCATTTTAGGACTTCCACTCATGAACAGTCTCACTGTGATTTTGTTAATGTGTCCAGAACACTGATTTCACACAGTGACTACGCCATTGTGCACTACATGTGCGGAAACACATTTCGGCCAGGATGTGGAAAATGACAGCTATACTGTTCATAAGGAGGTGTGGGAAAATGCCAATGTTGAAAATCTGGAGTGAAAATATTACAAATTTGCAAAGTTACAAGCGTGCATGAAAACTGCGCAACGCACACTTGTAAAACAGTCATTTTTTTTTAATTTTTCACCAAATTTGCAACATAGGCTGTTTAAGAGCCCACCTCATGAACAGAGGCACTGTCATTTCATTAATTGGTCTAAAAAGGTGATTCTGTGCAGTGACCACAAAATCACCTTTCAGGACCGAATAACACCATGACAGTGACTGAATTCATGAGGAGGGGTCCCAGTAATCCCATGTTGAAAATTTGGTGCCATAATTCCCAAAAATGTCCAAGATATGCATCAAGGTTGAAAAAACCCTATTTATGCCATTATACAGCTTACCGGCATTTCTTCAGTTCGCAATCGGCTTTGAAGAGTGCAGACGTGTTCCCGGTCCACCGAAGATCGTCGTGCCAGCCTCCAGAGGTAAGTATGGGTTGAGCATGTGTATGGGGTGGAAGAGTACGTAGAGGGTGGGAATGGGTTGGGGGAAGGGCACCGGAACACTTTGAGGGACCGTTTTCTCATTTTACAGGGAAAAAAACTCAAATGGACAATGCGGGTCAGTTTTATTTGTTTGCAGGTGCTGTTTGGTACACTGGGGTGGGCTCCCAGTGTACCATCTGCATTTGTGGGGAGGGCAACTGAAGATGACAGGGATTGGGCCCCCTGTCAGCATAGAAATGTGGGGGGGCTCATGATGCCAAGGGGGATTGGGCACTCCTTCAGCACACAATTAAAATGGGAGGGGGCATTATGCCAATGGGGAGTGAGCTCCCTCATCAGCAAATGAACTGGGTCAGGGCATGCCAACAGGGGGATTAGGTACCCCTGAAGTTGGCATTGAGCGACAGGTGGTGGCGGCAGTCAGTGCCTCCATGTTTATTGAAATACTTCACCAGTAAAGGCACGTCAGGAGGAGTGTTATTGTGCCGCTGCATGACAAGCTTGCCTCTTATTGCAGCTGCACTTTTGTTAGATGTGGTGACCACTTTACATATTGCTGGTGTCAGTGCCTGCATGCTGGCTTATTGGGGAATGAGGGACTCACCTACTGATGCGAGCCCTGCATTCACCCACAGTGACCGCACCTCCAAATCTGCTACTACCACAAGATGTTGGCTGGCGTGGAAGTGCAAGCTAACATAAAAATTAAAACTATGTGTTATTTATAGTAGGTCCTCGGTCAAGCAACTCCCTGCCAGGAGCTGCCTGACCTGAGGACATATGGGTGTCAGCTGCTCTTTAAACTCCCCACCCCCGCATCCAGCTTCATTGCATGCCTCATGTTCTGGTGCTTTTCCTTCTCTGAAACTGACTCTTCTTCTGCACTTTGTTCACCTCTGTGAGGTACTTATGAGTCTCAATCATGTTCCATATCACTCTCCTGTCTCCACGCCTGTGTCACAGATGGACAGTGCAGAGGGAGTGTCAGTGGCCCATGGAGAGAGGGTTCTAGCCCTAGCCTCATATGGGAGGATGAGGTTCGAGAAACCTTAGATTGGGAGGTGTCTACCTCCACACCCAGTGAAGACTGGACTGTCTCGGGAGTGAGAACAACTGCTCAGTCCTGGGCCCAGATGCTAAGTGAGGAAGAGGAAGAAGAGGAGGAGGAAGAAGTGTATTTCTCTGTTGAGGGTCCCCAGTATGCGGCCTCAAGCTCCTGCCTTGGAGGAACCAGGAGAAGTTGGTGACTCCACAGCCCTGCCCTCAGAAGGAGGGGTCAGGGACAAGTTCTACGTAGCTTTGAGTATGCGACACTGGCAGAACCAGAACTGGCCACCCCAAGCCAGGCTGAGGGTCACAGACTGATGAAGAATAGTAAGAGGAAAGACTGGTACATAGGAAGGCAAACAAAATCTATGGAATGTCCTTTCCTACTTTTCCTCTGAGAGTCTGGGAGGAGACTGAGAGAAACAGGAGAGCTTGGCTAATGGAAGAGTCATCTAAAGGTCTACATCCAGGTGCAAGTCGTTATGTCAAAAACAAAGTGTACAGAAACAAACGTACATTTTGGAAATTGGGCAGGACACTGTTCATAGACACTGTACTGTACTCTACAGGAAACAAGACTTTCTGTAATTTGAATTATGAGCACCCAGACGGGGACACAATTCTTGTACCAGATCCAAATTGGCACTACCCTCAAGTGTTCCATCATCCTGTGAATGTACCCATGCCTACCCATTGGGAAGCAGAGCAGTGGTAGCAAGTGCTGCCGTCCAACCATTGCCATACCCATGTTGTTCTGCCAGTCTGGTATTCCAGGATCCAGGTGCATCCAGTTTCATCAGCCTCTACAGTGTGCCTTTCTAATTTCATCGCCTGGCCTTCCAGATGACATCAGCCCGAGATGACATCACCCCAGCTGTTTCCTGATCCATTGCCTGGTATTTCAGATGACATTCACCCAGCTGTTCCTTTCCTGTTCCAAGGTTCCATCTCTTAGATGGCATCATCCCAGCAGTTTCCAGTTCATCATCCTGTTTTCCGGAAGATTTCCACCCAGCTGTATCTGAAAAATGCTACCAGGGAGAGTCTTCGGCTGAAGATCCAGGTGATGTCCATTTTTTCATTCTTCAAGGGACTGGTAAGTCCAGACTTTTCTTACTTTTTTGACATTGCAATACACATCCTACACCTGGCAGACTACAGACTGTTGAACTGTCCACAAAGACTCTCCCCATTAGATTTACAGTAACTTCAACTCCTGTTGATATTATATTCTTAGATTTTGTTAAGGCTTTTGACAAGCTTCCTCATGTAGAGCTTGTCAATACCCTTGCATCCTACCAAATAAATATTAACATCTTAAACTGGATTACTGGTTGGCTTAGGGGAAGGAAACAAAGGGTACCCATGAATGGAGTGTTATCCGATTGGGCCTTGGTTACTAGTGAGGTTCCTCAGGGGTCCATTCTGGGCCCCTGTCTCTTTAATATTTATATTTCTTCACTCAGAATTGATATACCCAATATATGGATGATGAAGTTTGCGGATGATTGTCGGCTAGGTGCTGTGGTTAATGACATTGAAAATTATACCACCCTCCAACAAGTTCTTGATAGAATATTCGGTTGGACAGGCTATATCAAACTACTTTTAAATACTTCAAAATGCGAAGTTATGCATCTGGGTCCATATAATAATCATTATGTATATAAACTAGGGAATAATGATCTCACAGTAACTCATCAAGAAAAAGATCATGAATAACTGTCACTCCGGACTTGAAATTTAGATCACACTGCAGTACCCAAATCAAAAAAGCCAATCAAATATTAAACTGTATCCTCAGACATATTTCTAGTAGGAAAAGCAAAGTAATTATCCCACTGTACACTGCCATGGTTAGACCCCAACTGGAGTATTGTGTCCAAGTATGGACACCATACATAAAAGAAGATATTATAAGGCTTGAGGGGGTTCAATGTAGGGTCACTAGGAGCATAGTTGGGATAAAAAATAAGTCCTATAAAGATAGACTTACATCATTAAATATGTATACACTTTCCTATAGGAGATACAGAGGAGATATGTTCTTCCTTTTTAAGGCTATGACTGATGCAAACCTCTGCGATGATTTGGGGATTATGCTGAGTGGATATAGATCTAGTAGTAGGAAACATAACAAACAACTGGTCTTGGCTAAATGGAATACACTGCGAAGGAAAAATTGGTTTAGCAACACAGTTGTTCAAAGATGGATTAATCTCCCACTTGCCATAGTAAATAGTCCTGATATGAATTCCTTCAAATTAAGTTTAGACCTAGCTACTGCAGATGATGAAAAATTTTGTTTTGGGTAATACACTGGCAAGCACCACGGACTTATTGTCCATTTTTTGCTTGATTACACCTATGAAACCTATGAAACTTCAGGAACTGTGCTTTCACTGGGCTCCTGCCCAGGAGAGACTCTTTCATGGACCTTGCCTTCGGGCACTGTTTGTCACTAGCTGGGACATTTAGGGCCTTCCATCCCCAAAAGGTGTATTGTACATAATGTTGATATTTTCTACTTTTTTACTTTTTCTAAAAAAAATATGTTTTGGGATTCTCCAGTGTTTTGATGGTAAGGGGGTTATGGTTGTATACTGTTTGTTTTGCAGATTTGGGGTGTGTTTTGTCTTTTCTCTTTCAGGTAGATCCTGGTGAAGAAAGAAGAGAAGACAAGAATAGGATTGGAGGGACTTATCAGAGTTCCTCTGTGCTTTAAAGTGTTTTTTAAAGTACTGTGAAGTTGTTAACATGGGTTAACCTTTTTCCTTCCATAGGTATATTTTGGGGGGAATGTGGGAGTGTAATGCTTGTGTATAGTGTTAGCTCTGTGTGTTGGTTTGCAGGTGTCCTGGGCTGGGGGGAGGTCCTCCCTTTGGGTAGATTTGTTTGGTTAGATATGTTTTCCCAAGAGGGCTAGGTTGCTAGACAGGCTGTGGTCCTGATCTGCCATAGGGGCTGCAGTGTTGGTCTGTTAGGGCCGTGCTCTGGACAGTTCTTCCTGGGCCACTGATTCCCATAGTAAAATTGTAGTGTAGGGGCTGATGCATCAGCCATAGGCCTCTGGGCCCTTAGTGCTGCCTGCCTGTGCCTGGCACATGGTAGGGGAGAAGGTAGCGCTACCTCCCCGTGGTCAGCACATAGGGTAAGATGGTCTGGTGCTGGGTAGGTAATGACTGGGGACAGTCATTTTTCTGGCTGAGAGTGGGTGTAATCCCCTTGTTCCCAGGGGTTACTAGAATCCCACTTAGAATCAGTGGCAGGCAGGGAAGGCAGCTAGTGAAATGCCAGTTAAATGGATTTCACACTGTCATTCTCTGGTTTCAGTCTCAGCTGAGCTGAAGGATGATGTAATCATAGAACTATCACAGCAGCATAAGCCACACTTGAGCTAGCTGTAGGGAGATAGCTTTAGAATGTTCAGTTAGAGTGTAGTAGTCTATAGAGTGCAGTTCCAGGAGGAGGCTGTAGCCTAGGCAGCTCCTCAATTTTTAGCTCTGACTGAGAACTATTACTGTTTTTGGGTAGTTTGTTCTCTTCCTAGAAGAAGAACATAGAAGACAGAGATTGAAGTGGTGGAAACCGTCCCAAGTGGGTTTTCGTTTGCCCTATCCCCAGAGGGATGGGGGTGATCTTCAGGGTTCAAGGGCAATCCCCTCATCCAGTCTGTCTAGTGAAGCTGCCTGTGACAACTTCAGAAACTGTGAGTACTTTTGTGTTCAGCCAAGGAGCGACACCTGCATTCCATGGTGAATTTTCTCTGACAAAGGGACTCTGTCACCTAGACAGTTTCTGTTTTGAAAGTGTCTGCCTACTATGGAGTCTAGAGAGAGAGACTGTCCAAGTACAGAACTTTTAGTCGTGTTTGTTTTCTAAAAGTGTCTGCCTACACTGGAGTCTAGAGAGAGAGAGAGAGAGGCTGTCCAAATACAGAACTTTTAGTCATGTAGTATGTTAAGTGTGAAAGACATTTTAAGATAGCATGTACAAGTTTTCTGTGAGACTTTTATTAACCAGATGAATGGCCGAGTATAAACTTGGACGCAAAAGGTGGGATACCCCCCCCATCTGTAGTAACCAGTTTACCTTCTCCGGGTTCAGTTTGGGCACCAGTTCAACTTTCATTCAGTGCATTTGGCCAGTACCTGATGGAAATAGTTACCCAGATGTGGGCTGGATTCTCTGTGAGCATGTATGTGCTCTTTGGTGTTCGTGGTGCCACTAGTAATCCTCATGAAATATGGGAAAGTGTCCTAGTACTGGCTGTGTGTACCTAGTCAAGAGGAAATGTACCAGTTCTGGCTGTGTGTGTCAATCTCCATTTCAGAACCAGAGAGTTCGCTGTGTAATTCAGAACCTGAGAGTTCTCTGAGTTGTGTTCAATATGCCTATGATAAATGGGAATTTAGGAATGTATGCACCTCAGTAATCTGCATGACCAGTATGTGTAGTCTTGTGGGGGTCCATCTCCACTTTGTGATTATTCTCTGTGTATGTGAATAAAAGCCACACTCTAGAATCCCAACCTGGTTTGGGCAATACTGTTACTGCTTCCACTGCGTTTAGAATTATGTGGGTGCCCCTGTTCAGAAGTGCAAACCTAGCATAACTGTGAGCAACCATTTTCTCCCAGGGACCTAGGTTGATGGCCATGGTAAATGGTCCCACCAGGTGTGTGCCAGATAGTTGCCACATTTGGTTTGCCTGTCTGTGTATGGCGAGCTCAGAAGGAAATGTACTAATAAATTGTTTTGTAGACCCCCATCCCTCTCTTTGGTGCCATGTGGTGAGAGGAGCAGCCCTGCTAGTTAAACAAGGTGGGGCTGTTGGGGGGGGGTGTTACACAGATATGAAATCTCTCAGGCTCAGACCAGGTGGACTAAGGGAGCCTCCTTTTGGTACTATGGCAAGGACTTGTGTAATGGTCTTGGTATATTGTTTTCTGGGTTTCAGTTTCAAGTTTCCACCTTGGTAGATAGTTCCCGAGGAAGGGTACTACTTGTGGATTGTGCATACAAACAGCAAACACTCAGACGTATTAATGTATATGCCCCACAGAGCATTGCTTCCTGGTCTGAGTTGTTTGCCTTGTTACAGCCTTATTTGTATACAAATTTAAATTTTTTTTTTTAGAGGGGATTTTAATTGTAGTGTAACTCTGGCTCCACACAAAACATTTTTGGTGACGTGGCCACTTTAAACAAGGTTATACATACTGCAGCCCTTTCAGAGGGATACTGTACTGTCCACTCTACTGGAAATAAGACATACTGTAGAGGCCCCTATGCAACTAGAATAGATTTCGTATTCATTTCCAAGAACATTGTCGTACAGAAAGCCACAGTTATACCACGTGAACCATCTGACAATTTGGCTGTTTTCCTTGTGTGCTCCTCTGCCATGGGTTCTTTCCCTACTAATGTAAAATCCCGTTGGAAACTCAACAACTCCCTGTTATCTGACCCTGCCATTTCTTTGGCCTGTCAGGATCTTCTTAGGGCATGGCTCTCTGTTTATGATGCGTACACCTCACTTCTAAGTTGGTGGGAGGAGACCAAGCCAGATCTAAAACATTTCTTTCTTCGATGAGCCAAGTCTAAGTCCTTATCCACATGCCTCAAATATTTAGGGCTTCGAAAAAAGTTGCTGGACCTAATCTCCAGGGCTTTTGAAACACACGCTGACTGTTCTCAACGGATCTCTGAAGTAAAAACCGCAATGGAGGCCCACCAGTATAATAGGGCTCTCACCTTAAAAATGGAGGCCCAATATGGAACACAAAGCTCCAGACCCTCTATTAATGTTTAAAAGTTGCACTGATTGTGTCTCAGCTACTCGTATAGAATGACTGCAGGACCCAGCTACGACCCTCGTCCATGATACTCTGCCTTCGATTAAACAGATAGCTCAAACCCATTTGGAGGAGACGTTCAGTTCAGTTTCAACTCCTTTTCCAGATGTTGATTTTTTTTTCAGATGTTCACATCCCTGGGGTTCCCCTGATGCAACTCAATTCTCTAACTATGCCTGTTTCTCTTGAAGGGACTCAGCGGGCTATCTCCCGACAGAAAAAACTTACTTCACCTGGTAAAGATGTCCTTACAGCAGAATTATATCAGCAGTTTTCTGCCACCCCCTTTTGACTCTGCTTTTCAACACAATTATACTTACTAATTCTGTTCCATTAAACTTTTCAGATGCTATCATGGTGCTCTTGTTTTAAAAAGGTGATAGAGCAGATATTCAGAACTGGAGGCCTCTCAGTCTTGTAAATGTTGATTATAACATTTCTGCATCCATTTTGTTACATCAGCTTGCACCTATAGCCTCTCAAGTAATAGCAGAAGTACAGACCTGTGCCATCCAAAACAGGTAAATTTTTCATAACTTAATTTTACTTTGAGACATAGTAGCCACTAGCACCGAAGCTTCCCCTGTCATTCTCCTTTCACTAGATCAGGAGAAAGCGTTTGATTGCGTACATCATGACTATTTATTTCAGACTTTGCTTCACGCCACATATCACAGAAGTTCATCTCCTGGATTCATCTTCTATACTCCGTAACCAGGATTTACCCTCATATTAATGGTTCCCTGGGGTTTCCTTTTCTTGGCCGAAAAGGAGTAAGGCAGAGCAGCCCAATTAACCCTTTCTTATATGTTTTTCAACCAGATCCTTTACTTAGGAAACTTTTGCAGCACCCCACTCTTCCCAGAATTCTTCTCCCCTCTGGACAATCTGTCCCTTCTGTCTATGCACAAGCAGATGATCTTTGTATCTGCACCACCCCTTTGCTGCAGGACACAGACATTATACCACTATCTCAAAATTTGAGGAAAACTCAGACTCCAAGTTGAATTATGATAAAAGTTCAGCTATTACTGTTCCTTCTTCTGCTGTTTCTCCCCTACATTTTATTCCGACTGGTATTCCTTGAGTTTCTTTCCCTGTAAAGATATTGGGCGTTTTTTATGGCAGCACAGATGACGCATCCCATAAATGGAATTTTACTCTAGATAAAGCCTCCTCTCTGGTCGCTTCCTGGAAAGGGTGCTCCGTTTCAAAATGAAAAAGGGTTATACTGTTGAAGACATTAGTTCTTCCCCTCTTTTTGCACCTAGCATCAGTTTTTTCAGCCCCTTCTCTTTGGAAGCAAGGGTGAAGAATGTTTCTTTCAGGGCTTCTGGGGCAGTCACCTGAACCCTGTGAAAAGGCTTTTTACTTACCCTGGCTACTGCCACGGGGGTGTCAGGATGCTCAACCCTATTTTTTTCAGTTTGTTTATTAAACGAAGTAGATGTACGCTACAATCCCTAGCTCCATTTTGGTTCCTTATTATGCAATCCCTGACTCTCTTCCTATGTGGTGTATGGAAAAAGACCCCTTTTGAGATTCTCAGAAATTTCCAAAAATATAATATTCCATCCTACTTAGTTCCCACATTCGTTAAAATACTTCAGTGGAGACTAGCAACTACAGTTATCCTCGTTTCAACAAGGAAACAGCTGTATCATTCCATTCTTGCATCCTTTTTCTCAGAGGCACCATACTTGTTAGACATACACAGGAAGGCTGTGGACATTAATATGGTGTTTTTACAATTAACTGATGTTAGACCCACTTGTGCCTCTGGGATGTCACTTGGCTGTTGTGCCATGGACAACTTGGGGTTTGCAACTCCTTAAAACACTGATCTGTGGAAGAAAGAATATGCCCTCCTGACTCTTGCTCACTAACTCTTGAAGAGGGTAAATAGGGGAGGAACAGTCAGGGTGCTTCGAAGGAAGGAGGAAGGGGCCACTAGAGGGCATGGGTGGAAGCTGGAGGGGGGAAGATTCAAGGGAGAAAGGAGGAGGTGCTACTTCACTGAGAGGGTGGTGGAGCCATGGAATGCACTACCTAGGGGGCTGGTGGAGGCAGAGACAGTGGAGGGGTTCAAGAGGGGGTGGGACAGGTACAGGGGAAGGGTTCTGGAAGCAAAATCCAATGCAGCAAGAATATCCGGAACTGGGAAGGGAGAAGCCAGAGGAGGTGAGGGGGGCAGCAAGGTCAGCACCCAGGGTGGAGGCTGACCAAACGAGCAGACACGAAAGACCATTAGGCCTATTCTGCTGGCATTTTAGTATGTTAGTATGAAACTATGCAGCACTTTGATCTACAATGTCCTTACACTCAATCCTTTTGTTAACTGCTTTTACATAAATGGAAGGAGAAGCATCTCACTACCATCACTTATGATATATTGATATATGGTATATTTCCCCCTGAATTGCAACATTATCATCCTAGCACCTTACTATTAATGTTTGCGCTTTGTAGGTTTTATTTGTGGCAAGCCAGGTGCGCTTATCTTTTACAGCAAAAATGTTATACGAATGTACAGATTACGACTGATATATTGCAAAATTTTCAATCTATTTATAACACTGAGAAAACATCAGTCTCTTCTACTACTTTTGGAAACTATTGGAAAAATTGTACATGGATTTTGACTGCTTTGTCTTAATGTACTTTTCTTTTTGTCTACCCTTTGATTATTTGATTTGTGAATTAACTGTATCTCAACTTGTTCAATTTTTGTTCTTTTAGTTTTATAGCTTTCTTTATTTGTTGTGATTCTATTGATTATACTGCTCGTTGTATGAATTTTTTTTTTCTCTTTCAAGAAAACATTCCCCTACTCTTTTCGAGATGTGCTATGGGATGTTTAACATCCACCTGAACTACCACCAGAACAGGCGGATGGGACTTTGGTTTAATGTGTCATATGAAAGGCATCACTTCACATCTCCAGGGGTGAAAACTGGAGGAAAATGCTAGCAGCAGAATGAAAAGGAGCACCCGAGGGAACTGCACCCAACCAGCTGGGCACACCGACCAGAACCAGATCTATTCTGCAGTGAGGCTTAGAGAACCCCATCAATTCTGCCAGGAGGAGGGTCAAACTCTGGGGGAAGATGGCCGGCAGGTAAGTCCCAGCAGACATCGAGGTGATGGGGCAGGGGCACTCCTTGGAAGGAAAGCTAACTTGGGGGAGAGAAAGAAAGATCAAGGCATGATGGGGGTGAATTAATGGTGGGATAATAGCCAATCTTGGTTGTGTTGAAATTTGAGGTATAGCTGAGTGCTTCCACCTCCTGAGAAAGGCCGTTATCCCACCATAACGCACCCCCTGGAGTGCCTTATTGTGATTATGAAATGGTCTCTGCTACCAAACTGTACACAGGAGAGTGCTGCTGAGTTCAAGCTGGTCAGTCCCAGTGTGTTGGAGCTCCGCAGTTCATCAGCCTTTTTGCTTTTAAAATTCTGTTTTGTTTTTGTGATACTCTTCGTTATTGAAGTGGCTCAAAAGATTATTTAACTATCACTACACAGATTGGGCTATACAAAAAACCTTGGGTTTGTCTTCTAGAGAAAGAAGTTTGTGCCCCTGAAAGTAAATGGGAAGGCTGCCCCAGCCTGGGAGCTAGCAAATTCCCTCAGAATGGCTGGAGTTACAAATTCCGCTACAGTCTGCTCCGAAGTGGGCATAAAGCTGAAGACTGCAAAGCTGACATTACTTTCTATACAAGCTCTGCTAATGGATTTTCAAGCCAAAGTTCACTCCTTGAATCAATGCACGCAGAGCATACTGACCGATATATCAAAGTGCTGCACTGTCACTGAGGAGAGAGCAGACATCACAGAGAAAGCAGTCAGTGTGAATGAGAATGAAATCAAGTCACTAGCTGCTACAACTCTTACTTGGAGGGTGCTGATAATGCTACCTTACATGAACAGTTAGCTCAATCCTCTAAACTGGAGAGGATTGAAAATACTTTGCTGCTCAAAAATGTAAGACTTCTTGGACTCCTTGCTACAATTTCTGACTCTGAGCAAAAGGGGGAGATTCAAGCAGCACTTTCAGTGATTTTCTCAATTGATACTCCTCTCCAGCTGGACTGTCATTTGTCTGCAACCCCAGCCATGCAAATTTGTACCACAGTTCAAAGGTCATGAATGTGATTGTACCCTTCTGTGGTACCGTAGCATTCTAAAACCTCTAGAGGCTGTACAAGTCAGTTTCCTTCTAAAAGCAAAAGAACTGCCATATGCACATTTCTCATAATACTACATAGTACAAAAAATACAGGATGAGCAACTTTATGCTCAACCAGTGTGTTCTGCCACCTCGGGGTTATGATTCCCACAGACCTCTTGAGCTTCACTCTCAATGTCAGAGGGAATCAGAACCCCACTGTGGCAGAACGTACTGGTTGTGCATAGTTGCCCATTGTATTCTCTATGTTGTAACTTTCTAGGCAGAAGAAAAAAAATGTTTTATACCAGTTCAAGGCTACTTCTGTACCCAGTCTTCTGCCTACAAACTCAGAGATGTAGGGGAAGATTTGTACCCATAATGCTTGAATTTAAGAAGGCAGAGGTACCTGCCTCTCTGCTGGCCCCACCAGGCTCAGAGTAACATGTCAAGGCAAGCAGGCATTTTTTAAGCTGCTGATGAAGCAAGGTCTTTTAACGGGGCTGATGTGCAGTACCCGCTGGCATGGGTTCAGACTTTGAGGAGAATGAGGCTGAACTAATCAAATATTACCCCGCACAAATGAGTGGTTGAATTCATCTCTCTTCGGCTAAATGCAGACGATGCTCGATGTGGATTTAGGATAACAGATTTCTGTATTTTCTTTAGATAGGATGATTGAGCTTAGAACACAACCATGTTATTATATCTGTTGTTTAAAATACATTTTTGTTACAGCTCAGGATAATAATTTTAATAAATAAATGTTGCTTTAAATTTTCTCCCAAATTATAATACTCTTTTTTTTTTTGCTCTGTTTAATTGATAAATGAAATGTTAGATGTGTAATATTTCGGGAAGATTTATTATGACATAATGACTTACTATATTCTGTTTTTGGTTCTGTAAGAATAGCTAAATATAAGTACAGTGAACAGTACACTGTATTTTAAAATTGTTTTTGAATTTTTACATTTAGAAAAAAATATTTTTGTTTACAAGTGAAAAATCAACCAGTTTGAACACTGCATTTTTCTCGTTGCCAGCAGGTGGCACCAATGCTACACGTAAGCAGTACTAAGGGCAAAGGGAGGGCAGGTAGTGGCTTCAGCTGCTAGCGTGTCCTGGCAGAGGAGGTTGCATTCACTGGCACTGTCCCTCAGATCGGGACACTAAGCAGTGTCTGGTGTCAAGGCAAAGCAGCACAAGTTCACCTCTTGTTATTGTTTTAGGTGGCAGCAGTAGCCAGTTTGGGAGCTAGCCTGATTGCCGTTTAAAAAAAAAAAAAAAAGATAGAAGTAGAATTCGGAGTTCATTCACATATCTGGTCCTGTGTAGTACACTATGGTCTGCAAGCCCATTGGTTCACACTGTGGACCAATAGGCGTACAGAACATACTGTACGCTGACATTCGGGTGGGTGGCCGGGCGGTATGTGGGCAGGGTGCTGCCGCCCGCCGATGATGGGGAGGGTGCCAGGTGACCGGGGGTCCTCTGTGGGAGGGTGAGGAGGGGGGCACCACTGGACCAGCAGGCTACATTCTGCATTTACAACAGCCCGCGATTGAGAAATGAGGGGCCCGCTAGACCACCAGGGAATGTTTTCTCAATACTGATGCCCATGATCGGGCAACAGGGGGACCACTAGACCACCAGGATGTAATATATTATTACTGATGCACATGATCAGGCAGTGGGGGGGGGGCCTCTAGATCACCAGGATATAATATATTATTACTGATGTCCACGATTGGGCAGTGGAGGGAACCGTTACACCACCAGGATTCATTATCTATGTACTACTGCCCACAACTGGGCATATGGGAGGGGGGAGCTACACTAGCCCACCTGGGGGCGCCAACCCCATCAACAGCAGCCTGGCAGGGCACCAGGCGCAAGTTGACGGGGTGCCCAACGCAACGCATGCAAATGGGGCCATAATGACATGCAAATGGCACCATTTATACCTTGCATAGATTATGGCCTCATTAGCATGCCCCCGGCTGAATATCACCAGTGATACACCTAGCGCAACTGCACTTGCGCTGGCGCATCCCCGTGCTCTCCCTCTGTGGCTGGCGCTGGCACAGTGCCACTGCACCACGCACATTATGTGCGCCACCCCTGCTATATTCAACGGTGCTGAGCCATGGTGCATCACCATTGAACATCGTCTGGTCCTGGCCCCGGTGCCGCCCAGTTGCACTGTGCCCAGGCTTGCACCACTGCCTGGCCCAGTCTGAATATCTTGCCCCTAGTGTACTGCCTAAAACTAATATTAGTTCTTAAAACCACTCAAGCATTACCTTTTATATTTGAGGTGCTTTTTCTTTTCCCTTTGTTTAATTAGAAGACTGTGTACCTGATGTTGGTGGGTGTGCTGTGTGGAACAACACTCTGCCTGGCAGCTCACATATCTAGCTTTGTTCCACCCATTACATCATCAGCATTGTGACCTCACTGACTGTGACCTCACTGCTGCTTAGGAACAGTCACTCAGTGGCTGTCAGGTCAGTCACTTGTGATATCACTGTCAGTGAGCTCACAGTGCTGATCACGCAGAGGGGGGACTAGAGGTAGATATGTTAACTGCCAGGCTGAGAGCTATTCCACATATCCAGCACAATGTTATCACATAAAAAAGTTTTCAATTGAGCAGAAGGAAAGAGAAAAATACTTTGGGAATAAAAAGTTATAACTGACTACTTTTTAAACAGCTAGTAGAACCAAAACAGCAGACAGGAAAATAATACAAATTTAAGAAGTAGTCAGTTTCACCAATTTTAACTTTTTATTTCTGAAGTATTTTTCTTTTTCCTCTTTCTCATTAGAGTTATTTTTGTGATACTATTGTGTTGGATATGTGGAATAGCTCTCTGCCTCGAGGCTGATTTATCTCTCTCTATCCCCCGTTCAACATCATCTGCTTTGCGATCTCACCGACAGTGACATCACAGGTGAGTGACCTGGCAGCTACCAAGTGGCTGTACCTAAGCAACAATGATGTCATGGTCAGTGAGGTCACACTGCAAATAAAATAGTGCATGGCGGGGAGGTGCAGATAGAGCTGGATATACCAACTGCCAGACTGAGTGCTGACCTGCACACCGTTCCTACAAACACCAGGTAAACAATCTTCTAATTACCAGAAGGGAAAAGGAAAAGTACTTCAGATATAAAAGGTAATGGTTGACTGCTTTTACAAACTAATATTAGTTTTAGGCAGTACACTAGCTCTTTAAAGTTTGTATAATTTTACTGTCTGTTTTCTTTCCACTAGCTCGTTAAACCCATTTCATAAGTATGGTTAAAGGCTGGCTTTGTCAGTATAGGTACTGTTTGCCATTACTGATATTGACAATGCTGATTAAAGGCTGTCATCGCCAGTGTAAAATCGTGTGCATGTGTTGTTAGAGATTAAAATGTAAAACAAATAAATGACATTTGTAAACATATGGAATTCTAACACTCATTACTGTGACCCCCCGTCTCAATGCCCTCCCCTCTCACTCTCCATCATCATCAGGAGAGGTGCATCTGTTCCTGCCCCGCTCATGTCTGGGATCGGTATCTGATCGTCATGCCTCTTTGGCAGGGTTTCCCCAGAGCAGTGGAATGTTCATGCCTTGTTGCTTCATGTCACAGAGTGAGTTCTAAAAATAGATGAAAAGCCACACCTTTGTGTAGGAAAATGGTTATTTTAGTCTGTCTCACATACAGAGCTGTACACAGAGATTATAAAGATAAGATCTTTGTGGTAAGGAAAGGCACGACACACTGGAAATACACTTTTAATTGCTTGCTTTTCATATTTAAAGAGGAACAGACAATAGCAGCCTCACACGTAAGTGTTGAGCTAGTCCCACTTTGCACTTTGTGTGCAAAAGTGAAATTTTCTGCTTAGTTTACTTAAGCAATAAGGCATGACAAGGTGTTCATTATTGTGGGACAACAGCACACCTAGGGAAGTGAAGCCTGAGGTGAAATCAAAGGGTTTAGGCTCCCAAGAAGTGCCGTTATCCCTCAGTTATGCACATGTTGGAATTTTTTTTGTGATTATAAAATGGCATCCCTGATTTTTTCATTTTAGGACCAATTAATGAGGTTAAGCATTTCTGACTGTGCTGTTGTACTTGGGGAACAGCACAGTCATGTAACTGGATTCCACCAATCACCGTACAGTATTTCTCGTACCCATTTTGTAATGCAGTATAGTACATAGTATCCTGCAGATTCTGATGACTCCCCAGCTGATGTTTGCTGTAATCAGAAATCCCAGAATCCCCTGCAGCTGATGTCAGAGCTGGCCTACAGCAGTAGGAGATTCAGTAATCAGAAGTGCATGTCACTGTTTTTATGAGTTCTGACCTTCAGTTTGTTGGTCTGGCCTGATGTCCTTCTGAGCTAAATACAGTCACAGAGGACAGTGCTTGTCCTCGGGAGAACAGTGTGACCACCAAACATCTGATCTGAGCTTATAAAAGCTCTGACATGCTTTGCAAGCTATTGAATCCCCCACTGTTGCAGCCTAGCTCTGGCGTTTGCTGCAAGGGGATTCTGGGATTTGTAGTTATAGAAAATGCAACTTAGAAGTGAGCAGACTCAGCCTGATACAGTCTATTATATTGCAGTAAACAGTAAGTAAAACCTTTCTTCTTTGCACCCTTAGTGCAAATTGGGACCAGCCCCATAGCTGGGTGTGGGGCTCCTAGTACTGACTGCTCCCCCTCAATAGAAGCAGCAGGATAATTAAGTTGAGAGGATGTCAGATTTCATCCTGTATTTGCTGGAAGCTAGAAGGGAGGGGAGACAGGACAAATATGTACAGATACCTCCACAGGAGTAATAAAGTAGGCAGTGGAGAGTTGTTTGTGCTGAGACGGAAAACAAGAATCAGGAAGAACTCCATGAAACTGGTGGGGGAAGGGAACATAAGAGGGACATCAGAAAACATTTCTTCATGGAAAGGGTGGGGAGAGGTGGAACAGATTACTCAGAGATATAGTCTGTGTAAAATCAGGGTTGAGGATTCAAACATGAGTGGGATAGGCAACTAGAGCTGGTGAAGAAGGTGTCAAAAGGGAAGAGAGGAAAGGTGAGTGAAGGGCCACAAGGGCCACAGTGGGTAGGTAGGTAGGGCGAAGCAGGCTTGATGGGTTGTTGGATCTTTATCTGCCAGCAATGTCTATGTTCTATGTTTCCATACTTATAAATCAATGGCACCCATGAAATTCTTACAGAAAGAGACTCGTGCTAACATTCCATAGGGAATACTGTGTGTGCCACGACAAATTCAAATATTCAAACCAGCAACAAAAAACGTCAGTTCACTCAGCTGGCAGACTGCAAAATTACAAAAAGACTCCAATTTCCATTAAAAATCTTTAGAGCAGAGGTGATGGGGAAAAAACTGTAACAGGATTCAAGAATGCATGGGATAGGCATAAGGGAATCTTAGTGGTGGGGGGGGTGTAAAGCCGGTGATCAGGTAGTGTCTGCGGTGTTACAGTAGGTAGGGAAATGGGCAGACTGCATGGGCCAAGTGGGCCTTATCTGCTGTCAAATTCTATGTTTCTATGTTCCAGGTGTGAATAAGTATGGCTTGGAAGTGGGATAGAGCAGTATCACTGTCAGGGGCATGACAGACAGGTGACCACTCAGAGGCAGTAAGGTCACGTAGCAGGACATGAGTGTCGAGAGATCTGAGTAATCTACACCATAAGCACTCATGGGAGACGCTTTGAGAGTACTACAAAGTCTAGGCTTTGAGTAAATCAGGCTTAGGAGTAGGTTCCTGAATTTAGGTGGATAATGCTGTTGCTTTCAGGGGGGCAGGGTTGGGTTCAGTGTCACCAGCAAGGAGGAGAAGAAAGAAGAGAGGGCAGAGAATAGAGTGGGTCTTCTGCCCTACATAGCGAGGGGAGACAGGAAATAAGAGGAGGGCATGGTAGAGAAATTCAAGGTTTGGGGGAGGAGACTGGAGAAGCCCGGGGTGGGTGGCAAGAGCAGGAGGAGGGGAAGGAAGGGAGGTGAGGGAGAGGAGTGGCATGGGAGAGGGAGGTGGAAGAGAAAAGAGGAAGGAAGAGCAGGGGAATAGAAGAATCCATATGAGAAAAGGCCTGAGGGGGAATGGAGAAGGTGAGGGAAAGAATGGGAGAAGGAGAGAGAGGAGAAAGATGTAGAATGGAGTATCTGGAGCTTAGCAAGTGTAGTCAGTCACTGAAGCTAAAGTAAATTTGATGGCAGAGAAAATCTTAAACAGTGTGGATAAAAATAGCAACAGTAGAAACTACTTAGCAAGACCAGATAAGGCAGTTTGCAAAACAGATCATAATTAAAAGCAACTTTGCCAACAAGACCTGGAGCTAAATTACTAAAGCAAGCTTGGAATAGGCAGCAATGCAATATCAAACAATTACAGAGGCAAAATAATCCACACAACCTTTAATAGCAGCAACAGGAAAATGAAGTTGAGAGGCTGTCAAATCTCAACCTGTATTTGCTGGAGGCTAGAAGGGAGGGGAGACAGGACACAGATGCACAGATACCTGCAGAGGATTAACAAAGCAGACAGTAATGAGATGTTTATGCTGAGATGGAAAGCAATCATCAGGAGGAACTCAGTGAAATGGGTGAGGGAAGGGAATGTAAGAGGGACATCAGAAAACATTTCGTCATGGAAAGGGGGAGAAAAGGTGGAACAGGTAACTAAGGGAGGTAGTCAGTGTGAAATCAGGGGGTTGGGATTTAAACATGAGACAGATAAGCACATGGCCCAGGCGAAGACAGTGTCAACAAGCATTTGTCAATGCTGAATGTTTGCTTGCTGGCATTGGCATTGGTAGTGTAGAAGTTATAGAGCTGCATAACAGAAAAGGCAGTGAAATACTGAACTGAAGCCAACCCCACCACCACCCTGCAGAGAGTGACAGGCATTGGGGTGTGCCTTTGGGTCGTCAGGCATAATGGCCACGTCATTTCACCACACCCCACCCTGCAGACACTGACAGTGTCACGGTGTGCCTTGGGGTCTTTGGCCCTTATGCGCACCCCATTACATCAGGAAATACGGTGAGATGGATGCGGTATAGGAAAATGGGGTGAACTTTGGGGCCGAAGAGTCCAAGGCATACCTCGATGCCTCTCACTGGCTGCAGGGTGTGGAATGGTATGAGCATTACAGGCAAGAATCCCAAGTCACACCCCTGATGCCTGTCATTCTCTACAGGGTGGGGTGTTATGGTTGGAAACCCTAACACCTCAGGCATTCGTTTGTATTTTCACTCCAAATTTTGAACATGTTTTTTTCATGAACAGCGGCAATATCAGTTTGTTAGCTGAAAGCTGCTTATGCACAGCGACTACGGCATTTAGCACCACAGGTGCAAAAACACATTCTGAACAGGATGTGAAAAATGACAGCTGTACTGTTCATGGGGAGGTGTAAAAAATGGCAATGTTGCAAATCTGCAGTAAAAATATTAAAAAAGCTGGTGAAGTCATGAGGTGCATAGAAACTTTGTATAGCAGCACACCGTAATGTAATTAGTTTGGGATTTTTCACAGCAGATTGTCCACACAGGCATTTTGGGACCTCCGATCATGAACAGTGTCACTGTGATTTTCTTAATCTGTGCCGAACAATGATTTCCCACAGCGACCGTGCATCTCTGCGTTGAAAGTGTGAAAACATATTTCGGCCATGTTGTGAAAAATGACAGCTGTACTGTTCATAAGGAAGTGTGGAAAAATACCACTGGTGAAAATCTGGACCGAAAATATTACAAAGTCATGAACTTGCGAGGGTGCGTGGAAACTGCGCAATGCTCACTCGTAACACAGTCATTTTATAGACCTTTGTCACCAAATTTTCAACATAGCCATTTTAAGACCTCTGCTCATGAACAGTGTAACTGTGATTTTCTTAATCTGTCCCAAACATTGCTTTCGCACACCGACTGCACCATTTGCGCTACATGTGCGGAAACACATTTTGGGCAAGATGTGAAAAATGGCAGCTATACTGTTCATAAGGAAGTGTAATAAAATGGCAATGTTTAAATCTAGATGAAAATCTTGAAAATTCACAAACTTCTGACGTGCGTAGGAACTGCTTAGCACTTTCATTAAAACAGTCATTTTAAGGAAATTTTTCACCAAATTTTCAACATAGTTATTTTAAGACCTCTGCTCATTAACAGTGTCACTGTGATTGTCTTAATGTGTCCCATACATTGATTTCGCACACCGACTGCGCCATTGTGCGCTGCCTGGGTGGAAACACATTTTGGGCAAGATGTGAAAAATAACAGCTATACTGCTCATAAGGAGGTGTGGTAAAATGGCAATGTTGAAAATCTGGAGTGAAAATATTGAAAATTCGTGAACTTACGGAGCGTGCGTAGGAACTGCACAACGCACACTCGTAAAACAGTCATTTTTAGGAATTTTTCCACCAAATTTTCAATATAAGTTTTTTGAGAGCCCACCTTATGAACAGTGGCAGTGTCATTTCATTACTCAGTCCAGAAAGGTGATTTTGCACAGTGACTGCAAAATCACCCTTCAAGACTGATTAACACCATGACAGTGAGATCATTCATGAGACGGGGTCCCAAAAACCCCATGTTGAAAATTTGGTGCAAAAATTTCAAAAAATGCCTGAGATATGCAGCAAAGTTGAAAAAACCCTATCTATCCCATTATACAGCTTACTGGCATTTCCTCAGTTCGCGGTCGGCTTTGAAGAGTGCAGACGTGTTCCCGGTCCACCGAAAATCATCGAGCTGGAGTCCGGAGGTAAGTATGGGGTGAGTGGGGTGTGTGGGGAGGCAGGGTGCTCAGTGGGTGGGTGCAGGTGGAGGCAGAGACAGCGAGGGACTGTTTTTGAGTTTCAGGTGTTTTTTTTTTAAATGAGGATGACATGGGACGTTTGCCATGCTGGGGTGGGCTCCCAGCGTGGCACAAGGACTGCTGGTGGGGGGGACGTGCAGCCGACAGGGGATTGGGCACCCCCATCGGCAATAGCATGTGTTGTCACGCTGAGGTGGGCTCCAAGCATGGCACCTTGTACTCTTGTGGTGGGGCCAGTGGAGCTGACGGGGGACTGGGCTCCCCCGTCAGCTATATGATGTGTAGCCACGCTGGGGTGGGCATATAGAACTCTGTTTTGGGGAGGGTGCAGCACAGCCAACGAGGGATTGAACACTGTGTGTGTGTGTGTGTGTGTGGGGGTGAGCACGCAGTATGTGCGTGTGTGTGTGTGGGGAGGCGCGCATGAGCAGGTGATATCTTATCGCTGCTCACTGAAGCGTAGCTCCCCTTTTCAACTGTACGCCACTGCATTTTGGACTGCTGTCATAGACAGCTCGAGCAGGCACTGGAGAACTGCGGCCGCGCCTGCAAACACACTGCTTGAATTGGAAGAGGGCTGCCACATCTCTGAAAACTCGGATGATGGCACTATGTTTCTTTCACATGCGTGCAAGCAAACATAAAAAGGAAGAGAGGAAAGGTGAATGAAGGGCCACAAGGGCCACAGTGGATAGGTAGGTAGGACGAAGCAGGCTTGATGGGACAATTGACCTTCATGTGCCGGCAACATCCATGTTTCTATACTTCCATACTTATAAATCAACGGCACCCATGAAATTCTTACAAAAAGAGACCTGTGCTAACGTTCCAAAGGGACTACCGTGTGTGCCACGACATATTCAAATATTTAAACCACCAACAAACACCGGCACCACACTCAGTTGGCGTACTACAAAATTACAAAAATGCTCCAACAGACATTAAAAAAAAACCTCTTTATTTAAGGTAGCACGTCAAGTCCTTGAGAGGGAAGCTGGCACAGTCAGAAACAACACAGACAACGCTACAAAAGTCAAAACTGCACATCTAGGATAGAGCCGAGGAAGGAAAAACAAGTAAGTTACAAAATGACGTTGGAGAGGTGGTCCATGGTGGCGTGGTGCTGTAACAGTACATTTTACTTTCTCCAACATTTGTGCCGATATTTTGGATGCATGGTTTGGGTTTTGCGGCTTTTTCTAAGTTGTTTGTGCCACTGTGGATTTCCTCTCGATGACTTGATATGGAGCCTTTATTTGATTATTATATGGTCAAACTTTAAAAACAGGACAAACAGCTCAAAACCTCAACCATTTTGTGCATAATAGTCCTCTTGAATAAGCGGTAAGAATGAAATGGTTGAAGTTTTGTGCAGTGTGTCCTGTTTTTAAAGTCTGACCATATAATAATAACCACGGACTTTAACCTTCACCAGCAAGACCATGGAAAAAGAGGCGGTGGAGTCGCTATTTACTCCCACAGCTCTTTCACATGCACCATTTCATACCAGGAAGTGATCCCCCATTCTCACAAATTCCTCTTGGCCACCCTAAAATTTCCCTCATCAACACCCCTTTTTGTGGGCGTTCTCTATGCCTCCCCAAAACTTCCAGAAAGCAAATAAAAGCTGCTCCACAAGTGAATTTGCGCAGTAAATCTTTTACAGTACAAACAGCCAAACTGAATTACCATTCACCAGCACACACACAAAAAAATGCAGGCTAACACTTTTAAATAAAGTGCATAAATGTCTTATGGATGGAGAGATATTTAAATGAGACTATATATGTATTAGATATTTATATGAACATACGAAATTTGCCAGCAGATAAAGGCCTAGAGGTCTATCAAGTCTGCTCGAATGTTCAGCTAGCACCCCTTATTCTGCAGCTGCCCCTCCCTTCCACCCTTCCCCTTCATTAACCCTCCCCCTGTCCTGTCCCATCCTCATTTGAAGCAGTCCACTGTTCTACTGCATACCACTTCAGCAGGTAACGCATTCCACCCAGCCACCACCCTCTCTGTAAAAAAGTGTCTCCTCATCTCCCTCCTGAACCTTCCTCGCTCCAGTCTCATATCATGGCCCCTGGTGTCCCTCCCCTCCCTTACTTTGAACAGTCCCTCTGTACCCATCTTGTTTATTCTTGTCATGTATTTAAAGGTTTCAATCATGTCACCCCTGTCTCTCCTCTCCTCCAGTGAGTACATGTTCAACTCCTTCAACCTCCTCTCGTATGATAAGTCCCCCAGCCCCTTGATCATCTTTGTCGCTCTGCGCTGCACCCCCTCCAGTAACTTAATGTCCCTCTTCAGATACAGATGCCAGTACTGCACGCAGTACTCCAGGTGTGGTCTAACTAATGACCTATACAGTGGCAGAACCACCTCCTCCCTCCTTGAGGATATACCCTTGCAATACAACCCAGCATTTTGTTTGCCTTTGCAGCTGCCTTCCTACATTGTGCCAAGTTGTTCATTGACCCTGTAATGAGCACACCCAGATCCTTCTCCTCCTCTGTCTAGGCTAGCTGCACTCCCCCTAGCTGGTAACTCCTCCTTGGGTTCTTCATCCCAAAATGCAGCACCTTGCACTTTTTGGTATTAAAGTCCAGTTGCCAGGTGTCTGACCAGGTTTCAAGCTTTGCCAGATCATCCTGCATCCCCTGCCATCCCCTAGGTCATCCACCACCACGCCTACCTTGGTATCATCAGCAAACAGACTGATCTTGCTCTTGATGTCCCATGATATGTCTGCAATGAATATCCCAAACAACACTGGTCCCAACACTGAGCCCTGTGGAACATCGCTCATCACTGCCCTTGGGTGTGAGAGCTCCCCACCCACCACCACCCTCTGTTGCCTTCCCTGCAGCCAGTTTCCTACCCATCTCACCAGCTTTGCACCTGCCCATGTGCCTACTAACTTCCTTCCCAGCCTTTCATGTGGCACTGAGTCGAATGCCTTACTGAAGTCCAGATACAGGACATCCACTGCATGGCCCCTGTCCAGTTGCCTATTTATATATACATACATGTATATTCTTCTGATATTGTTCCGGTATTTACTACTACATTAGGTTATCAGTGGATACATTCTGAATCCCCTTGGATTTAGGGATTTGTTTATCATCCTTAGCTGCTAGCCATGGATATCCATTATTATGCAATGGCATGAATATTTCCGGGGCTCTGATAGGTCAGTGTATGCCTGAGACAATGATGTTATTCTACAATAACCTCACTGTATTGATTTGCCACAGCATTATTTGCTTTTCTCTTAAGAAACAAAGATATACTGCCTCACTAAAAATCTACTAAAAACATTGAAAACATGTTTTTTTTTAATCTTGTATAACATTGAGCCATTGTATAATTGCACTAAGGCACTCCAAGGTGTGTGTTAGTGTGTAATGATGTCACTCCTGGGGTGGTGGAAGCACTTGGCTTTGCCTCATGCTTCAACCCACCTCAGGAGTGAAGTTATTACATGATAACACACACCTTGTCATGCCTTATTGCTTATTTACTAAATATGCTTGTTTCTAAGATGAGTTGCATTTTCCTACATAACCCCCCCCCCTTGTATACCATTGAGGTATTGATTTCTTTGATTTCTCTCTTTTCTATATACTTGTCTATTCTCTTTACAAAATTAACAGATACACTATATATATATATTTATATATATATATATATATAGAGAGAGAGAGAGCGCATATTTTTTAACATGCCTATATAGTGAAGATTGAATATTCTGCCCCAGTTTCTGATTGGCTGATCACTGTATAGATATACATTTTTATTTTTTATTTAGGTTTTGTTGACCAGGTACTGTAAGTGCACTAGCCAAAATAATGATTTTTTTTAGGCATGACCCAGGAGAGTACAGAGACAAACTTCAAGAAACATTATGGTACAGTAATTGAATAGCAGGTAGATGTTTACAGGTGAAGACAGCAATAAGTTGACAAAAACAGAAATAGAATGCACAATACAGAATTTAAAATTTCCGTGTAACAATACTTTTAAGGCTAAGATAAGGTGACTAAACAAAAACAACCAGCAGAGGGTAAAGTGCAGTGACAGTAATGGAGCAGATAGCAAACAAGCAGAAGTAGGTGTAGGAGAAACTTTAGAGAGAAAGGGAGGGGAGTGGAAGGTAAGAGGTAAGCGGGTGGAAATTAGGATGAGGATACAGCAGGAAACAATTAAGGATACTAGAAATTAGAGATCGAGATTGAGAGTAGGTGCTGCAATGTTGGAGTCGAGCCAATATACCAGCGAGGGAAGGGGGGAGTTATTTTGGTGTTTTATCACTGTATTGCAAATACTAATGACACTAATGTTTTAGGAACACATTTTGTTGAAGATAATTGATTTTTTAACATTTATATCATAAGTATGGATAATGGTGTGTATCACTTTAAGATATCTATTTAAGCTGATCACATGATGCACTCACCCTGAGAGGACATGTGGCTGCTCTGCTCCCTCTCTTATGCTCCTACAAATCCTCATTTAAGCAACTGCTGTATAACAAAAACTCTTTGCTGACCGACATCGCAACACCTTACAGCCTGGTGATACTTGCGATCGACATTTCTTCGGGGGAAAAAGCGTATTGAGACCTAATGGAGGTGGAAATGCGTCAAGGCCTCCCTGCTCATATGCCTCCTCAAATGCCAGACAAAATTACTAAATGGGCGATAACACAGGCCGCAGCTGCAAGCAAAAATGCAACGCCGGCTAACAGCCCTGCACCGCTATCGGAAGATAGATTTCTTGCTGAGATGGAACCACTCAAGCAAGCCCTTCTGGAGTTCACTACAGAACTCAAAAGTATGAAGACAGAATTAAAGGAAACAAACATAAAGGTCTCCAATGTTGCAGCAAGAACTACTTCACTAGAAGGCTGGCAATCACGTCTAAACCCCGACGTAGTGTCACTCAGACAGAAATTAAATAAGGTGGAGGCTAAACTCGAAGACCTTGAGGGTTGAAACAGGAGGAATAATCTAATCATATCTGGCTTGCCTGAAGAAGCCGAAGGATCTTCCATGGTGCTCTTTACACAAACGCTCCTGTTGAAAATCGCTGGCCTTCTACCGTATGCCACCACATATGATGTGGAATGGGCTAACAGGTCACTAAAGCCCCGAGCCCCTGTTGGAGCGAAACCCAGACCATTCATCATCCGACTGTTAAGTTACATAGATCAGCAACATATCCTATCTAAGGTTAAAGAATTGTAGGAGATTAAATGGGAAGAGACCCCTCTGAGAATCTCGTAGGATCTACCGGTAGCCACCAGGCAGAAGTGAGCCGAATACCATCCATTGGTAACCAAGCTGATAGCTGCCGGAATAAAATTCAAAATGTTATACCCTGCCAAATTATCGGTTCTGCATCAGGGAAATTAGAAATCATTCAAAAATGCAGAACAAGCTGCAGAAAATCTTGCTGTCATGTTCCCTGACCTATTTGCACATCGTTGATCCTGCTATTTCAAAATTGAGTAAGGAAAGAAACTATCATGGTAAATAACTTAGTCAGAGAATCTGTCGATATTCATTGTAGACCCGATGATATTTTCAAGAACTGGGGAGGCTAATGGATGAGAAAAATGAGCACGTAGGCTTTCCTGAACTGACTTTTGACTTAGTAAGCAGAAACAGCCTGGTGGTGATCTGGTGGAATTGCTCGTCCGACGGCTGGTTTGCAAAATAAATGAGTTTGCCTATTTGGCTTAGTTTTTTGGTTTTCCTGCTCGATATTGAGTGCAACGAACTTATATTGGAGTGGTGGCTATGGAGTGAAAATGGGAAAGTGCTCTTTGGTGCGGCGGCTGGACTGCTCGAACATGCGCAAGTGTGTGTGGGTTTCCTCGCCGGCAAGAAACTATTACGGCAACGTGCTTCAAGAGACCGGACGCAGCAATGCAATAACAGCGGGCCAGTATCTGCACAGATGAGTAAAAGATACAGCTCTAGTTCTGGACTTAAAAATATGCAAGTGCTTACTTTTTGTTCTTTCTCTTTCTCGGTGTTTCTTTTCAGACCTTCAAGTAAACCGGGCATGCTAAGCCCTGACATATAATTTACCAATAAGCTTTGGACGTCCCTAATAAATGACGATGGGATATGTTTTTCCTTTTTATCTTGTATTACATACATATGGTCTAAACAGGTTAAGGAAGATTTATGTTTCATATGGGAATAATTGAAACATTGTATGTGTTAATTTTTAAATTGAAATTATTGTAGGCATGCATAGTAATGCAGATGGATTTCATGTACTGTTACATGGTATAGCTTACTCCTGGAGTTTACCTGGGGATTGTGGTGTTGTGAGGCAGGGGGTTTTCTTTAGGGGGGAGGGGGAGAGAGTAGAGATGTGCTGCAGCATTGGGGCAGAAGCAGACACGTCATTACAATTGGGGGAAGAGCTTCCACTCTCGACTCCAGGGTTAGGGGTCAAGATTTTCTCCTTCTTTATTTTTGTTATAGGGGGCTCAGGGAATTATTATTTTGGGTTTTCTTCAAGAGGAAATGTTATGTTGAGAAGGGAGGAGGGTTTTAAAGAACTGAGCGGGATGGGGACTGCCATAGGTAACTGGGTTTCACTGGATGCACTTTTGTTACTATTACATGCTCCTGCACATAAGGATATTATTTTTCTGGATGTTCAACTAGAATGACAGGATATAATTTCTGTTCACTGAATGTCAAAGGGGCTCAGACATCTGCCCAAAGAACTAAAATACTACTGCATCTCCATAGTCTTCAAGTGGACATAGTCTTTCTACAGGAGACGCATCTCCTGTCTACTCAAATTAACCTTTTTCATAGATGCTGGGTAGGACAGGCTTTTGGCTCAGGTCTGAACTCTCGACAAAGGGGAACTGCTATACTTAAAGCATGAAAGATACCATTTTGTTTGTTACAAGAGGTGTTGGATCCTGAAGGTCACTATATTATTATTTGGGTGATCTTGGGACAATCAGAGATGATTCTAGGATCTATCTATGGCCCCAACTCAGAGAACCCTGAATTTTTTATGAACCTAGTAACAATACTAGCTACATGGTCAGTGTTGCCAACAGTTCTGGGGGGTGACTGGAACCAAGTCGTATCGAATAAATTAGATAGATCAGGTAACTCTAGACTCTCCCTGTCATCAGGACAGAAAGCCCTGCATGAGTTAATATATTCATTAGGCCTTACAGACCCCTGGAGAATAACCTATCCCGAGAAGGAGTTCTCATTTCATTCTCTCCCACATCACTCATTTTCATGCTTAGATTACTTTCTTATAAGTGTTGAACACCTCCATGGGGTGGTATCAGTTTTTTACTCCTCTAAGGTTTTTCGGATCATCATGTGGCGCAGCTAATATTAAATGTTGCCCCTAACGTTCAAAAGAACAAATTGTGGAAAATTAATAATCAACTCTTAAAATCTGATGAAACTACTCAATGTTTGCAAATTTTTATTTCAGACTTCATGGCATATAACTCCCCATCCATGTCTAAAATGAATATTTTGTGGTGCACGTTAAAATGTGCTTTAAGGGGAGAACTGATCCGTATAGCCTCGAACTGTAAAAAACAACAAAATCAGACCCTTTTCTCTCTATTTAATCAAATCACAGTAGCGGAAGCTAACTTATCAGCTTCATCCCTGGAAGAGGACTGGGAAACAACGGAATTCTTGAGGGCACAATATAATTTACTGTTAGCCGAAAAAGGCGAATTTCACATGCTTAGATCCAAGATCTCTTACTTTGATCAAGGAGAAAGAGCTGGGAATTTTTTGGCCCTCCGGCTTAGGTCTCAAACATCAGACAGAATTATTACCTCTATTTACTCTCCATCAGGTAATATTCTCACCACCCCCATGGATATTAGTAAAGCCTTTTGAGACTTTTACAATTGTTTATATATGCCGCCTACCTCCTCCTTTTCACAGCAAATGTTAGGTTCCTTTATGAGTGACATTAATGTTCCAACACTTTCTAAATCCCAAATTCTTATTCGAAAGGCCCCTATAACAATTAAAGAAATAATTGATGCCATTGAATCACTCCCCTTAGACAAAGCGCCCCGCCCTGATGGTTACTCCTCAAATTTTTATAAAACATCTAAAAATATATTAGCACCTATTCTCCTAAATACCTTCCAATACCTTTATACTAATGGCGTATCTGATTTTTCCCCTTACTCAGGCCACTATAATAGTCCTTCCCAAACTGGGCAAAGACCCTCTGCTCATCACCAACTATAGACCCATCTCTCTTATTAATGTGGACTTAAAAATCCTTGCCAAAATCATGGCATTAAGATTGAACCGAGTCTGGGACTCACTGATTGGTCCTGAGCAGGTGGGATTTGTTAAAGGCTGCCTTTCCTCTGATCACCTTCGGAAGGTGACTTATCTTTTTTCTGCGACTAAGGACTCCCTGACACCTGCTGTTTTGGTGTCCTTGGACGCAAAAAAAGCTTTTGATAGGTTGTCATGGGACTACCTCTTTTCTTTACTTCCTAAATATGGTATTCCCCAGGAATTTATAAATTGGGTTAAAATACTGTACACTTCTCCCACTGCAAGAGTCCAGTGTAATAATGTGCTCTCCACTCCTTTTCTTTTAAAACAAGGGACACAGCAAGGTTGTCCTCTCTCACCCTACCTATTTAATCTTTTTCTAGAGCCCCTTATGAGGAAACTGAACTCCTCTCCTTTAATTTTGGGTATTAAGATAGGTGATATGGAATACAAGCTATCCGCATATGCGGATGACATTTTATTACACATATCATCCCCTTCACAATCTCTCCCAGCAGAATTCACAATAATTTCTCAATTTGGCTCCCTCTCCAACTATAAATTGAATCTAGAGAAGACAGAAGTCTTTCCCCTTAAAAAATATTCACAGAAGGCAGAAATTGTAAATCTGGGTTTACAGTGGCGCACAGACAAACTTAAATATTTAGGAATTAATCTCCATTCTTTCCCCCAAATGATGAAGAAACTCAACCCTGACACCCTTGTTAACACTTTATAAAGAAGATATCAAACACTGGTCCCAACTACCCCTGTCCCTGTGGGGCAGAATGAGTATAATAAAAATTAATATTCTACCTCATGTACTATACCCATTACAAATGTACAACTGGGCTCTGCCGAGCTCTTGGTTTTTGCAATTGCAAAAAATCGTTAATTCCTTTCTATGGGCAGGTAAAAAGTCTAGGTGTAGCTATATTAAGCTTACCATCAAAAGATAGATGGCGGTTTACAGGCCCCAAACTTTTATTTATATTATTTAGCGATACACCTAACAAGGACGAGGTATTGGTAAGCTTCCCCTAATCCCTCTCCCGAGTACCACTATCGTCCCCTCTGGTTAGACATAGAGCGTGCCTTATGTTTAGCACAAGGGGTGAATACCAGGGCCCTTCCTTTCCTTATGAGGAGGAATTTGCCCAACAAACTAAAAGACTCTCCACTGGGTACTATGCTTGAAGTACAGCGACAATTTAACACCCTTCTTAAGACTGAGGGTCACAAGGATTTAGCACAATCTCTTTTTAATAACCCTAATTTTCTAATTTTGGGTAAATTTCTCAAAATTACCTCATTTTGGCCTAATATGGGAGTTGTGAAGATAGAGGACTTGGTTGCCAACCATAAATTGATGTTGTTTCAAGAAGCCAGCACATTTATAAATGGCCTTCAGTATATGTATTTAAATATCTGCAGATTTCCCATATGTTAATGAAGCACTTTGGTACAGGGCCTTGGTCTAGTACTCTGTCATCTATACTAAATCCATACATTGTATCTCTTCCAACTTCCCATTTAATAGCATATGCATATGCCTTTTTGCAGACCACACTGGCTCAGTTAGAAAACCAAAGATGATATTGGTGGGACCAGTCACTGCCGGCAACTATGTATTCTAGAAGTTGGATGAGAATCTGGAAACATTTATATAGATATATTAAATGGGATAGGTATAGATTTATGCAGTTTCAAATAAATCACAATTTGTTTTACACTCCGGTTAAGTTAAACTGGATAGGTGCCCTTACTTCTGAGCTCTGTACCAGATGCGCAAAACTCCCGGGAGCCCTGCTACACATGTTGTGGACATGTGAGAGAATTTCTCCATTCTGGAACAACATCAAATCCTGCTTGGACCCGCTGTTGTCTCTGTCAGATAAGTTTAGTCCGGAGATATGTATCCTAGGAGATTATGCCACCCTTCAGGGCTGATCTCAGCGATCATATATGGCACTAATCTCAGCATGTGCCAAAAAAATAATACTCCGGCACTGGAAAGATGCACTCACCCCCTCTTATACTGAATGGTATCGAGAAATAATGTTTGCTATACAAGCAGAGCGGGTTGTAGCGGGAGTGTTTAATAATATGAAAAAATTCAAACAGATCTGGGACCCCTTACAAAGTTTGTTGTTGATCCAAAGTGAATAGGGCAAATCTAACACTGGAGCTCCTTAACATCTGGTGACAGTTTAAGAGTTCTTGAGGCAAATTATATGTGATATAAGAAAAACAGTATTACCTATTGGCAGTCGGGTGGGTTGGGGATACGGGCATCTGTTTATCCTGTTGTACCTTACTCAACTGGCAATAATACCAAGAGGTAAATTTTTTCTTTCCTCTTTCTTTATGTAAATGCTTGTAATGTATGTAGACTATAATGTATGTTGGATGCCTGTAACATTGTGGTGGGGAAAAAAAAAAAGAAAAACTTAATAAAATATATTCAATAGAAAAAAAAAGATATCTATTTAAAATAGTTGATGTTCAGACTAGAACCTTACTGCCTGATGATACCCTGAGCGAAACCGGTCAGAGGTTAGCTTAATGAAAGGAGCTCCTACTGGGCACAGAGGCCTTTTCAATAAAATATTTATACACTTTAAATAAGTGTTAGTCTGCATTTTTTGTGTGCTGGTGAATGGTGCTTCCGTTTGGCTGTTTGTACTCCCCAAACCTTTACCCATCTTCTCTTGTCTCCTTTAACTCTGCAGCCTCTGCCCTTGCAACAACAGACGAACTTCAATCTTGACTGGCTCTCCGCCTCTTCACTCAACTCTTGTCAACAGATAGAAGCATTAAACTTGACCCAGTTGATGAAATAACCTACTCATCCTAGCCCTGACTCCCAGTCTCATTCCCTGTTTGACTGGGTGCTTACAACCCACTCCCATCACATCTACTCTGCTGGCATACTACCTGATACAATCAATGACCACTACTACACCTTCTGCATCAGAAAAATTTGTCATCCTTCAAACCCCTCCAAAATACATCCAGTTTTGGTCCCTCAAATCCCTGGACTCAAGCAAACTGCTTCATGACCTGGCCACAGTTAACTGGTCCTCCATCCTCTCCTCCCGCTCCATTGATGCTGCACTCTCCCACTTTACATCCATCTTTCTAAATGTTTAGGATATTCATGCCGCCCTAAAATCTATCAGAATAAGGTGCTTTCACCATCAGTGGATCACCCCAGGAATCTTGGCCATGGGCAAATCCTGTGACTTCTTGTGGTGCCGCTTTAAATTCTCATGTGACCCACATGACCTCCAGACCTACTGTACTCTCCTCAACATCTGTACTAAGCACATATGACAGGCCGAATAGGATTTTTTCAAATCTCGGTTGCAAACCTCTAACAACATGTGGACCTCCTTCTGGCATGATCTCCAATCACTCATTCACCCCTCCCACGCCTCCCCCTACCCACTCTCAGAGTTGCAGGATCACTGGTTTCTGATCCTACACGTGTAGCAGAAGTTGTAAATAAGTTCTTCACAACCTGTGCCATTACACCGGATCCCCCTTCTTCCTATCCAGCACTCCCCCCCTCCCTCTTGGCCTTCTGACTTCCAGATACCGCCGGTATCCCCTTCTATAGTCTTTAAAGCGCTTGTCTCCCTCAACCCCACTAAATCCAGACCCAGTGGCTTGTACCCTAAGATCCTCATAATCTCTGCTCCTTCTATTGTCACCCCCTTAACCTTCATTCTAAACCTATCTCCTCTGCTACCATTCCCTCAGCCTGGAAGACTGTCACAGTCCTCCCCCTCTTCCGGTAGCTTTCAGTGCGGGCCATTGAATCATCCTGCCATTTGGGGAGATTCACTGGGTGCCCAGTACATTATATTACTTGATTTTGGTCTCATCCCCCCATTGGTATTCAGTGACAAACCAGCACAAACTAGTTCATCAATAAGAGAACTTTTGTAAACTTTATCGGGTTTGACAGGTCATGTTTGCAAGATCAATTTTTGGGAGATTGCGCAGCCCTAATATTTATCTTTTTTTTGGGGGGGGATACTTTGTTTATTCCTCCACTGGTAGGCATTGTCTCCCATCCAGGCAGACCCCTTCAGCTCCATCACCCGACTTTCATGGACTTACTGCAACCTCCCATGCCTGCCACCAGCAGGGTCCCTACTGCTGTGGCAGGATCTGATTCTTTAGGAAGGCCACCACGTAGCCGGTACAAGGTGGTCCCTGTTTTGTTTCCTGCTCAGGAGATGCCAGCCTGGGTAATGTGACACAAGTCCGATGCTCACAAGCATGCAGAAAGCATCATCTGTCAGTGTCTCCCACCCACAGTGTCACTTGTAATGCACTGTCACCTGTGGTCCCCACGTAGCAGTAATGCACCAGAGCAGACTTCTGTCACTCACCGAGGGAAGATAGTTAGATAGTGTCCTCTGGGAAGCTCAGTCTTCCACCCCAACTCATGCCTGATGACTGAGACACACCTCAGAACTTGGGTCTCAGGTGTAGCATTACTGCTGCATCTGATTAATATTTCTCAATAAAACATGCATTCCTATAATGAGCAGAAGTAGTCTTATGGTATGTGTGTCACTCACAGAGCCTGAGCACAGGTCAAATGTGACTTTATGTGGTCTAACGCAAATAGAAATATTTAAAGGGAGACTCAGCCTTCTTAGGCCTCAAAGTGTCTCCAGTGCATTTTTTTATTTTATTTAGTATGCTTTTTAGTTGCCACAGTCTCTGTATCTCAGGCCCCGACTTCCCCAGCCCCCCACTTACCCGCTGAGACTTTCCTCTAGCTGCCGATACACCCAGGCTTTCCGCCCCTGGGCAGTGCTGCCAAGTAGGTGCACCAACGACGGAGACTGACTTTAAGGTTGCCAGCAGGCCAGCCACTGCTGGTGTTCTTCCCTGGCTTATCCCCCGAAATGGGACCACGGGGTTCGGCCATGCCCGATGGAAGTCTGAACACGGTCGCCAGCCAAAGGTTGCAGCAGGCACAGCAGGACCAGGAAGTGGGGCGTCATCAGCGAGGCTGGCAGTTTTTGGTGCATTTGTCCCCTGGGAATTATGGCATGCAATGACGTAGGGCACTGAAATGCTAATGTCTGGTGCTTCTCCCCAAAAACACAGTGTCAGTTGCTGCTCCCCCTGGCCCCCGCCAGGAGTGGGTCAACTGCCAATTGCTATCCCACCCTCCCACCGGAGGAGGACAGCAATCCATGGGATGCTCAGTCTACCTCCCCTAGCTGGCCCTCTGACTCCTAGGGTCAATTCCCAAACATGGGGCATCAGCATTGCAGGTGGAAGCCCAACTGCTGCATTGACAGGCCAGCCTAAAGTGTCTCTAGTTTAAATACTTTTTTTATGACTGCTCACATTCTGTAGAGATTGCTGATGTAGCAAGCTGTTTTGTTCTGATTCCTTTTTTCTTCTTAGAAATGAAACTTAGACTGCCTGCCATACTGGTGTTATCACACTAAAATTTGCTTGTTTACAGTCCTTGATAACTCTCACTGCATCCTTCCTGGACTTTGGAACATCCCGAACACAGTCTAGCCACTCTTTATGCGGTGGGGAGAGAGGAGACTATTGGATCAAAAGTGGCAGCACTGTTTTAGGGCATTGCTAATATTCATGAATTATATCATATCATAGAAATCTGAGAGCAGAAATGGACCCCAATGGCCCATCAAGTCAGCCCCTTCCTCCCCTACTCATCTCCATATCCACAGGCCCTTCCCTTCCTCCCAGTTACCAACCCCATATGTCTGTCCCATGCCCTCTTAAATCCCTCCAACATTTCAGCCCCCACCAACTCCTCTGGTAGTTTGTTCCAGGCCTCTACCACCCTCTCTGTGAATAATCACTCCCTCACATTGCCTCTTTATCTTCCTCCAGTCTTAGGCTATGCCCTCTAGTTTTCACCCCTCCTTCCTTTTAAATAAGCGCCCCTCCTTTATCTTATTGGTCCCCTCCACGTACTTGAAAGTTTCAGTCATGTCCCCCTCTTCCTTCTGGTCTCTAATAGGTACAGATCCAGTTCCCTACACCTCTGCTAGTACACAACAGGATTAGATCAAGGATTTAAAACAAAACAAGGTTGACTATAATTACGTTATTAACATGCATTTCAGTTCTACTAAGAAAGGAAGCAGAAACAACCAGCAACGTTAATGAATTTTGTAGAAGGTAAGCAATCAAGAGTTATATCATACCATACCATAGGAATCTGATGGCAGAAAAGGGCCCCAATGTTGGAGGAATGGTCAAAAGTATGGCAGTTTAGATTCAATGCAAGGAAGTGCAAAGTAATGCACCTGAGAAACAAAAACCCAAGGGAAGAGTACACAATGGGGGGGGGGTACTAACAACAACAAAAATGGAAAGGGACCTGGGGGTAGTCATATCAGATGACCTTAAGGTAGGCAAGCAATGCGAGAAGGCAGTAAGGAGGGCTGGGAGGATACTGGGATGCATAGGGAGAGGCATCAGCGTAGAAAACAGGAAGTTATCCCTCTGTACAGAGAGTTGGTGAGACCCGATCTGGGGTTCTGTGTGCATTTCTGGAGACCCCCTCTCCACAGGTACATAGACTGGATGGAGGCAGTCCAGAGGAGGGCGGCACAGGGTCATAATGTTGCAAGATATTATTCCGCAGCAATATACCGCATTACTAAAACAGTGCAATATATTGCCAACGGCATATGTCTTTGTTTTGCAGGGGTCTCTGCCCCCACACTGCCCCAACAAAAATAACTAATTCTGGAGGAGGGGGGTGTAACAGTTAAATTCGCACAACATGCGAAAACTAAAAAAAAATCCATGCATCTGCAACCGGGAATTGAAACCCAGTTCCAAACTCACTGCCTGCCTACCTAGCTGCCTGTGGCTCATCCCATTGAGCTGTAGCAGCTGCTTGCCAGTTCCCTGTCCCAACAGAGGCCTTATCCTCTACCTGGGATGATTGAGTGGGTGCACTACCATGCATACACCTTTTCGCAGTTTTGCACCCTCTCGCTCTTTCCTACCATGCTGTTCCTGTTGCACGGTTTTGTCACGTGCACTGAAGCATGCGATATATTGACCTAGTAGGTGAGCAACTCAAATGGTGCAGGGTCTTCACCAGAAGCCATACAAAGAGAGACTAAAAGAGCTTAATATGTATGACCTTGAGGAAAGGGGGGAAGGGGGCATGATACAAACTTTTAAGTACATCAAGAGAATTAACAAGGTCTAAGAGGGTAGCATCTTTCAGAAAAAGAGAAGTGTAAGAACAAGTGGGCACAATTTGAAGATAGAGGGGGGATAGCTCAACGGCAACATGAGGAAGTGTTTTTTCATAGAGAGGGTAGTGGATGCATGTAATTGCCTTCCTGAGGAGGTCATGGGGTCAAAAACAGTGGGGAAATTCAAGAATTTATGGGACAGACATAAGGCAATTATAGTGGAGGGTATGAGGATGTAGGCTGATGGTTAACTAGGATCTGCAGCCTATTCAGTAGGTAGGGAAATGGGCAGACTAGGTGGGCCAAGCGGTCCTTATCTGCCATCAAAGTCTATGTTTCTAATCATAAAATGTGGATTTTTAGCTAGAAATAATATGATACAAAAATGGTTGACACTGTCTCTGTAAGTGTGAAATTTGTATTTGTGGAACATGTAGCATTTGTGTGTATTTCTCCTGAATAGTATTTGCATTGTATAGCTTGACTGAGAATAAATTCACTTACCTAGAGACAGAACCAAAATCCTAATCAGCAAATGGAGTTCCATCTTCTCATCTCTCAAAGGGTGTGTTTGAGCAGCTGTTTTTTTCCAAAGGGTGCCTTGTGAATAAAAATACTGTCCCTGATCCCGTCTTAGCTGATGAATACTTTAAGTTATACAGACAGCACTGATTGAACTATAGACGCAAAGGAAGTTCTTAAGTACCGCTGGAGCTAGATGAGCGATCCGAGTTTGTGTCATGAGGGCTAGGAAATGAAATTTGGAGTGTGTGTGTGTGTGTGTGTGTGTGTGTGTGTGTGTGATGGAAGCCTAGAATGTGAACTAACCTACTCGCTGATTCTCTTTAACTAATGACGCACTGTTTTAGATAGTGTTTCTACCAGCATTAAAAATGACCCCAGGCAAAAAAATAAATAATAAATCAACAATAGGCATCTGCAGAACTCAGCAGTACAACTTCCAACAAAATAAAAGAAACCCGAATTTCAAGTCGTGCCATTTTACATTGCTGCAGGCATTTGCATAAACCAGAAGTTTTCTCACTTACAAATTCTTCTACAGCTCAGGCTTATTCAGAGTCTGAAGACTAGGGATATGCAGAGTGCTGAAGCCTCACTTTGTGGAAAGCTACGTGATGTTTGCACACGTTGCAAAGTTTTCGTGAAGTGAAGTTAGCACTTTGCATGAGCATAGGTGCCGTAACTGGGGGGGCAGAAGGGGTGGTAGGCACTCCACTTTTTATTTCTGTATGGCAAAAACTAGTATATAAAAAAGTGCCCTTTGTACCCTCATAAGTGCCCTTTTGATTCTCAGTCCCCTCAGCTTTTACCATCTTCCGGCACCCTTGTGCACGAGAAGAACTATGAGAAGTCCCCCCTTTTTGTGAAGTCGCACTTTGTGTATGTTAAAAGAAAGTGGATATGGAGTCAGGCCCATCAGCGCAGCCATAGCACTGCTGCTTATGAGGGTGACCTGGGTTCGAGACTGTGCCCAGGACATTGGGGGCTGACCGGGGGAAGAGGACTGAGCATCTCCGAGGGCACTCTCCTTCCCTGGGAAGGAAGAGTCCTGTCTGCCGCTAGCACACTACCCCCTTGATGCAGTGGACAGTGGGGAGTTGCAAGACCTGGGAGTGAGAGGAGCTGCACTGGCTGTGGGTCATGGCATGTTTGCATGCATACGTTGATGAAGCCTTTGAATACGTGGCTCCTGTGGGAGTGAGAGAAACTAGGAAAAAGTCTGAGCCCTGTACCCAGTGACAAAGGACTCCCTGCGCTACTGCTTCCCCACTTGCCTGGCCAGAGGCTGCCTCCTGATGAAACCAGAAAGGTCTGTGGTATAAACCCTCCACATGTTCCTACCTGGAGGTGGTTGGAAGCTGTGTCTCAGAGGATGACACCTCAGGAACAAAGGTAAGGACAGGATCAGTGATTGGCTATTAGGGACTGGAGGGAGTTTGGGGGCAGAGTGAATGGGGGCCGAAATTGAAATAAAAAAAAAAGTAGTTATTGCTTCAACCTAGCATGTAGTTCCCATCTCACCATCCTCCGCTCAACAAAAATATATAAGTAGCCCCCTTAACCTGTCCACGTGGCACCCCATCAAATCCTAATCCTCTCAGCAAAAATAAATAAGTAATCCCCTTAACCTGTCCATGTGGCACCCCATCAAATCCTAATCCCCTCAGCAAAAAATAAATAAGTAACCCCTTTAACTTGTCCTTAGAAACAGAAACAGAACATAGCTCAACACAGAAGTTGTCAGCAGAAATGGGCCTTCTGGCCCACCCAGTCTGCCCCCCAAAATCTCTACCTTCTGAGTTACCACAGACCCTACTTGATCTCTGACTTCCCCACCAGCCCTGCTACTGAGGTTCCCTTGTGTCTGTCCCATTCATCCTTGAATCCTGCTATCGTTCTGGCACACACGACCTCTGCGGGGGGTCTGTTCCAGATGTTGACCACCCTTTCCATGCAGAAGTACTTCTTCGTATTCCCTCTGAGCCTCCCTCCCTCCTTCCCTCCTGCTTCAAATCATCACCCATTGTCTTTGCGTATATCTTCTTATGTAAGATGTTACCTTCCTGTACATTATTAATACCCTTGAGGTACTTGAATGTTTCTATGTGGCATCCCATCAAACCCTCCTCCACTCAGCCAAAATAAACAAGTAAGCTTCTTACCCTGTCCACATAGCACCCATCCCACCGTGCTCCCCTCAGCCAAAATAAATAAGTAACTCCTTCACCCTGATCATGTAGCACCCTCATCAAACTCTCCTCCCCTCAGCCAAAATTAACAAGTAACTTCCTTACCCTGTCCACATAGCACCCCATCCAACCCTCCTCGCGTCAGTCAAAATTAGTAAGTAACCCCTTTATTCTGTCAGCACAGCACCCCATCCCACCCTCCACCCCTCAGCCACAATAAACAAGAAACCCCTTTACCCTTTCCACATAAAACCCATCCCACCCTTCTTTCCTCAGCCAAAATAAATAAGTAGCCCCCTTACCCTGTCCACATAAGAAAAATCCTACTGTCCTCCCCCAGCCAAAATAAATAAGTAGCCCCCTTACCCTGTCCACATAAGAAAAATCCTACTGTCCTCCCCCAGCCAAAATAAATAAGTAACCCATTACCCTGTCCATGAAGCACCCCATCAAACCCTCCTCCCCTCAGCCAAAATAAATACCCCCTTACCCAGTCCACATAGTACCCCATGCCACTCTCCTCCCCCCAGCCAAAATAAATAAATATCCCCTTTGCCCTGTCCATGTAGCACCCCATCAAACTTTCCTGCCTTCAGTCAAAGGAAATAAGTAACCCCCTTACCTGTCCATGTAGCACCCAATCAAACTATACTCCCCTCAGCCAAAATAAATAAGTAACCCCTTACCCTGCCCATGTAGCACCCAATCAAACTATATACCCTCAGCCAAAATAAATAAGTAACCCCTTACCCTGCCCATGTAGCACCCAATCAAACTATACTCCCCTCAGCCAAAATAAATAAGTAACCCCTTACCCTGCCCATGTAGCACCCAATCAAACTATACTCCCCTCAGCCAAAATAAATAAGTAACCCCTTACCTGTCCATGTAGCACCCAATCAAACTATACTCCCCTCAGCCAAAATAAATAAGTAACCCCTTACCCTGCCCATGTAGCACCCAATCAAACTATACTCCCCTCAGCCAAAATAAATAAGTAACCCCTTACCCTGCCCATGTAGCACCCAATCAAACTATACTCCCCTCAGCCAAAATAAATAAGTAACCCTCACCCTGCCCATGTAGCACCCAATCAAACTATACTCCTCAGCCAAAATAAATAAGTAACCCTCACCCCTAGCATGTAGCACCCAATCAAACTATACTCCCTCAGCCAAAATAAATAAGTAACCCTTACCCTGCCCATGTAGCACCCAATCAAACCATTCCCTCAGCCAAAATAAATAGTAACCCTTTACCCTGCCCATGAAGCACCCAATCAAACTATACTCCCTCAGCCAAAATAAATAAGTAACCCTTACCCTGCCCATGTAGCACCCAATCAAACATATACTCCCCAGCCAAAATAAATAAGTAACCCTCACCTGCCCATGTAGCACCCAATCAAACTATACTCCCTCAGCCAAAATAAATAAGTAACCCTTACCCTGCCCATGTAGCACCCAATCAAACTATACTCCTCAGCCAAAATAAATAAGTAACCCTCTACTCCTGCCCATGAAGCACCCAATCAAACTATACCCCCAGCCAAAATAAATAAGTAACCCTTACCCTGCCCATGTAGCACCCAATCAAACTATACCCCTCAGCCAAAATAAATAAGTAAACTTTACCCTGCCCATGTAGCACTCCAATCAAACTATACCCCCAGCCAAAATAAATAAGTAACCCCTACCCTGCCCATGTAGCACCCAATCAAACTATAACTCCCTCAGCCAAAATAAATAAGTAACCCTCACCCTGCCCATGTAGCACCCAATCAAACTATACTCCCTCAGCCAAAATAAATGAGTAACCCCTTACCTTGCCCATGTAGCACCCAATCAAACTATACTCCCCTCAGCCAAAATAAATAAGTAACCCCTTACCCTGCCCATGTAGCACCCAATCAAACTATACTCCCCTCAGCCAAAACAAATAAGTAACCCCTTACCCTGTCCATGAAGCACCCAATCAAACTATACTCCCCTCAGCCAAAATAAATAAGTAACCCCTTACACTGCCCATGAAGCATCCAATCAAACTATACTCCCCTCAGCCAAAATAAATAAGTAACCCCTTACCCTGCCCATGAAGCACCCAATCAAACTATACTCCCCTCAGCCAAAATAAATAAGTAACCCCTTACCCTGTCCATGAAGCACCCAATCAAACTATACTCCCCTCAGCCAAAATAAATAAGTAACCCCTTAACCTGTCCATGAAGCACCCAATCAAACTATACTCCCCTCAGCCAAAATAAATAAGTAACCCCTTACCCTGCCCATGAAGCACCCAATCAAACTATACTCCCCTCAGCCAAAATAAATAAGTAGCCCCTTACCCTGTCCATGTAGCACCCAATCAAACTATACTCCCCTCAGCCAAAATAAATAGGTAGCCCCTTACCCTGTCCATGTAGCACCCAATCAAACTATACTCCCCTCAGCCAAAATAAATAAGTAACCCCTTACCCTGTCCATGTAGCACCCAATCAAACTATACTCCCCTCAGCCAAAATAAATAAGTAACCCCTTACCCTGCCCATGAAGCACCCAATCAAACTATACTCCCCTCAGCCAAAATAAATAAGTAACCCCTTACCCTGCCCATGAAGCACCCAATCATACTCTACTTTCCTCAGCCAAAATAAATGCATAACTCCCTTACACTGTTGATGTAACACCCCACCAAACACTCCTCCTGTCAGCCAAAATAAGTACCCCCTGACCCTGTCCACATATCACCATATCCCACCCTTCTCCCCTCAGCTAAAATATATAAGTAATTCCCTTACCATGTATATGTAGTACCCCATCAAAGCATCCTCCCCTTTGCTAAAATAAATAAGTAACCCCTTACCCTCCCCATGTAGCACCACATCCCACCCTCCTCCCCTCAGCCAAAATAAATAAATTACCCCTTTACCCTGTCCACATAACACCCCCCTCTGTCCTGTCTCCCATCAGCCAAAATAAATAAAATTATTTTACTGTTCCTGTAGCACCCCATCAAACCTTCTTGCCCTCAGCCAAAATAAATATGTAATCCCTTACCCTGTCTGCGTAGCACCTCATCACACCCTACTCCCCTAAGTGAAAATAAATTAGAAACTCCCTTCCCCTGCCCATGTAGCACCCCATCAAAAGCCTCCACCATCAGTTAAAATAAATACCTCTTTCCACATAGCACTCCAACCCACCCTTCACCCCTCAGCCAAAATAAATAAGTTGCCCCAACCTGTCCACATAGCACCCCATACCTCCTACCTTAAGCCAAAATAAATAAGTACCCCACACTATGTCCACATAGCACCTTATCCCACCTCCCTCTTCTCAGTCCAAACAAATTAGTAACCTGTTTACTCTGTCAGTGTAGAACTCCATACCACCCTCTTCCCGTCACCCAAAATAAGTAACCCCCTTACCCTGTCCGTGTAGTGCCCCATCCCGCCCTCCTCCCCTCAGCCAAAGTAAATAACAATTTTACCCTGTCCACATAACACCCCATCAAACTCTCCTCTGCCCAAATAAATAAGTAACCCCCTTACCCTGTCCGTGTAGCGCCCCATCCCACCATCTTCCCTTCAGGCAAAATAAATAAGTAGGCCCTTCCCCTATTCAAGTAGCACCAATACCACCCTGCTTTCCTCAGCAAAAATAAAAAATAATCCCCATTCCATGTCCATGTAGCATCCATCCCACCCTCCTCCCCTCAATCCAAATCAATCAGTAACCACTTTATTTTGACCACAAAGCACCCCTCCCCCTCCCCCTCCCCTCTCTGCCAAAATAAATAAGTATGCCCTTACCTTGTCCACACAACACCCCATCCCACCCTCAGCCAAAATAAATAAGTACCCCTTACCCTGCCTACGTAGCACCACATTCCTCCCTCCTCCCCTCAGCTGAAATAGATAAGTAACCCACTTACTCCATTTATATAGCACCCCATCCCACCCTTCTCACCTCAGCAAAAATAAGTAAACCCTTTATCCTGTCCATGTAACACCCCATTTAAACCATCCTCCCCTCAGCCAAAATAAATAAATAGCCCCCTCAATCTGTCCAAGTAGCATCACATCCTCCCCATCTCCCCTCAACCAAAATAAATAAGTAACCCCCTTACACTGTCCACACAGCACCCATCCCACCCTGCTTCACTCAGCCAAAATAAATAATTAACCCCTTACCCTGTCTATGTAGCACCCCACCCTCTTTCCCTCAAGTCAAAATAAATAAGTAATCCTCTTACCCTCTCCACTTGTCACCCTTCAAACCCTACTCCCTTCAGCCAAAATAAATAACCCTTTATCCTGTCCACGTAGCACCCAATCAAAGCCTCCTCCACTCAGGCAATATAAACATGTTCCCCGATACTCTGTCTATGTAGGACCTGACCCCACCCTGCTCCCCTCAGCCAAAATAAACAAGCAACCGCTTCACCCTGGCCATGTAGCACCCTATCCAACCTTCTTCTCCTCAGTCAAAAAAATAGGTAACCACTTTACCCCGTCCACACTGCACCCCATTCCATCTTCCTCCACTCAGGCAAAATAAACTAGTAACTACCTTACCCTGTCCATGTAGAACCTCATCCTACCCTCGTCCCCTCAGCCAAAATAAATAAATAAATAAATAAATTACCCCTTACCCTGTCCACGTAACTTCCCATACCACCTCCCGCCCCATGACACCAACTTTAATTACAAATACTTGAGCTAGACAGAGTTAAATCTACAGTTACCAACGAAAGCCTCGAATGAGATTTTTTTTATATAGAAGATAATGTTTCTTCATCTAACACTTGGAAGGAGTTTGCCCGTAAAACAATATCTTGTTACTTCTGTACCCCTTGCATAATGATCAAATATAGTCCAGCCTTAGGGGCACACCACTGGATGAAATGTGGAAAGAAATTAACTCACCGTACACACATATATGTTGGTTGTGCCCACTCCTGTCTGAATTCTGGCAAGATGTGGCTTCAGACCTATGGGAACTTTTCCCTAAACTGACAGAGCTGACCCACAGATTAGCATTGTTACTAGAGTTCCCTCCTAAGCATTACGGTAAGAATGAGAGGTATTTGGTACATATAGCAAGGAACACTGGTAGAAAGGGAAGAGTGGTGTGACATAATGATCTCTGTATACAATGTGGAAAAGCTGACACACAAGCTCTGAAATCAAATGGAATTATCTGATAACAGATGGCAGCAGTGGCATTTCTGTATAGTGGCAAAGTGTGATCATTTATTCCTTTGAAGCATGATTTATCTATATCTCTCGATCTAGGCTAAATGTTGCATAGTTTAATATACAAAAGGGTGAAACAGAGGGGACGACTTCTTTTATCAATAATTAATATCAAGAATTAAGGAAATGGTACGTTACAATAAGAAATACTGTACTTTACAAGGCTAATGATCACTGTGTTCCAATTAAGGCAACCAGGGGAAAACACCAGCGGATAACCATTTATCATATTACTGCATATTGTTGTACAAGTGCCTCTATCTATGTGATGAGTCGGGGGGATGTTAAGACCAAATTGTTGGAAAGGGAGGCTTATAGGATATACATCCTGGGAGCCCTGAGAAGACCAGGATAAAATTATAAAATGTATATAATGCCTCTTGTGCAAGGAAGAAGTAGGAGTTACAGATTTAGATATACTGCTGCGTGTGTGAAAGGAAATACAGAGATACAAATAAGTACATATATAATAAAATAATGAAACAGTTCCTATATGCAAATTGCTGCAATATGGCTGTTTCCTTTTTGCTTTGGAAAAACGTAGAAAATGTATGTCAATAAAATGTATGGTGGAATGCGGTTGTGTATGGAAATCCATACACTGCAGAAAGTTGTTCTGCTGCAGTAGTGATGTCCTCACTAACGCAGAATGACTTTTCATTCTGTGTTATTGATGATGTCATAATACAAGGGACTACGGCAGCCATTATGATTCGTCGTCCCTTGCTGTGTGAGAATGGCACATGAGTGTGCTGGCCAGCAGTTGTTAATCAAGGGCGGTTGGTAGAGCCATTGTAAAATGTGGAAAAGTGAGGTTTTTTATTTTCAATTACCATCACTATATAGAACTGTGTATGGATCCATTCATATCTGAAATGTGTAGTGCAGTGCAGACTGCCGCCCATTAACTCACGCTGGACCAATAGGCATACAGCCCTACCTATGGTGTCAGTCAGTGGGCGGCAGGTGGGGGGGTGCTGCTGCCCACTGCTGACCGGGGGAGCGGGGCGGTGGGGCTCAGTGGACGGATGGGGGGTACCACTGGACCACCAGGGATATTGGATGCTTGTTTTCCATAGTGAAGCCCACGATCGGGCTGCAAGCGGTCCACTGGACAACCAGGATATAGGACGTGCTTTTTGTTATACTTAAGCCTGCGAGCGGGCTGCGAGTGGTCCACTGGACCACCAAGGATATTGGACATTTATTTCAATCAACATATGCCCGTGATCGGGCAGTGGGGCACATTGTCGCGCTGTGCAGGGCGCGTCGGTCCCCAACGGCTGCTGCCTGGCAGGGCGCCAGGTGCAAGTCGCCGGTGATTGGCACACCTGCATGCAAATGGGGCCATAATGACATGCAAATGGCCCCATTTGCACCTTGCATACATTTTGGTCCCATTTGCATGTGCACTTTTGAATATCATGGTTGTTGTGCATAGTACAATGGAACTTGCGCTAGCACATCCCACTGCTCCACTCTGGTCACTTGTGCTGGCGAAATGCCACTGCACCATGTGCACTGCGGGTGGCCAGGGTGCGATGTTCAACGATGCTGTGCCATGGCGCAGCTCTGTTGAATACCACCCTGCCAACGCCCCTGCGCAGCCATGTTGTGTTGCACCCAGGCTTGCGCCACAGCCTGGTGCAGTCTGAATATCCAGGCCACAGTGTATATCTCCACAGATACTGACTCTCTGTATCTCTGATCTACAGTGACTAAGCACTTTTATAAAGCATACATAGAACCTTATACGGTAATAGGTTTATAGTGTGAATTTATAAAAATACTGTAAGGATTTCTTATAACTGTACTGATCATGAAATTAGTATTGTTTTATATGGCTTCTGAATCCTTTTTCTTTAAAAAGGCATTATTAAATGTATTTATTTCTATTTAAAAAGAGCATTTCATATTTTTGTACACAAAGTGCACTTATGCACTTTACACAACACCTCTCCGGGTGTTTGGCATCATTCCAGAGACTGGATGGATGGATATGGAAAAAGAATGAAAAGAGAGAACTAGTAGGAAGTTTAATAGTGACAGTAAAGAGCTACGCTAGGTGGGCAACATAGTGTGTGTGTGGGGGGGGGGCAAAGAGAAAAGCATCAACTGTTGCGCATCAGTAGTTTTGGTAGCTAGGAAATAAGGAGCTAAAAGAGTGGTCCATCAGTCCCAGCCGAGGGTGTAGCCTAACTCTGCTACACATAATACCCCTTAATTATGAACTATTATTGAAAGACATTGAATTTGATCTGTCTAGGTGGGGGGAAGCTTAATTTATCTTTATGTGGAAAAATAAACACAGCCAAGATGAATATTGCACCTAGGTTTTTCTACTTGTTTCAAAACTTACTGATACTTGGAGTCAAGAGATGCCTGGCTAAGGTGAGCAGCTCCCTTGCTCCACTCCTGCCTGCTGTGACTGAATTACCAATTTTTCTCTTCTTACCTCACAATTTGTGGAACCTACAGACTTCTGCAGTGAGTCAGAACATCCCGACTGCTAGTGCCATGGCACTTTCTGAAAAAGGATTTTTGCCATGGACGCAGAGATGAAACAACCTCCCCGTGTCATACACCCCCACAAACACCGGAGAAGGCTTCCAAGAAGACCAAGGGCTTTAGTGCTAAATCCAGGCTAGCCACCACTGCAACAACAGCTGCAAATCCACTGTCAGAAGAGCATTTTTTACTTGAGCTGCAACTGTTAAAAATGCCCTAACTCATTTGACTACTGAACTTGCCTCGATGAGGAAAGATATGGGTGACGTCTCTCACTGGGTTGGGGGTGTTGAAGCCCAGTCTGTGTCTTTAGAATAATGATGAGATAGAGTCGATCCAGACTTATCCTCCCTTCAACAAAGATTTCACAAAATGGAGCAAAAAAATCAAAGATTTGGAAAGGAGGAGTCAACAGAATAATTTAGTGATCCTTGGGCCCCCAGAGGATACTGAAGAGGCCACTCCTGTTCTCTTCACACAGCAACTTCTAGAAAACTAGCAGGACCATCCCCAAATGACCCATGCTACGTTGTGGAACGTGCACACAGGCCTTTGAGCGCCACCCCCCTGGGATCACCTCCTCACCCATTTATACTAAAGCTCAACTACTTACAGTACAAGTCACATTAAACTGTTCCACCAATGAGTTGGTTTAATATTGTTTTTTTACAGTTGGTAATGCATGGCAGCTCATATTGCATTGCTTTTCAATGCTTAACCAGCTCATGAGCAACGTTTGTAAAATGTTTTTGCAGCTCATTTGGATTTGCGTCAGCAGTCCAGTCACAATGCAGTGCAAAACTGAGTTTTAACTGTTAAGAAACGGTTTGTGCAGGGCTTTACACTGGATCCAGCAACACTTACGCAACTCAATCAGAAATGCTAAAACAGCTCATTGAAGGAACAGTTTAACGTGACTTGTACTGTAGTTAAATAACACATATTAAACAAGCTCAAAGTTGTCCAGTCTCTTATGGGAAACCAATAAAATTCGCATTTTCAGGACCTGCCAGCTTCAGTGTGCCAGAAAGGAGCATCCTATCACCCTTTAGTGACTAAACTGATTCTAGCAGGTATAACGTTTCAGATGCTGCATCCTTCTCGACTGCAAGTACATATTCAGGATAACTGGCGCTCATTTGATAATAGCGACCAAGCCTCCAAGGATCTGCAACACCTCCTCCCTGACTTGTTTAAAACAGGCTGATGTGCTTTTTCACATATCCATGAGGTGTTCTGCTTTAACTGTCGCTGGACAATTTTCAGGGACTGGTCTTGTTTCCTGATACTTGAGTCTCTTTCTGGCGATTGGTTTGGTCGGATGCAATCAAGCTGAACTGCTCATCATTGTTCATTGGGGACCTAAAATGTAACTATATTTGTTGTGCTTGTTTGTTTGCCTTCCCATTTCTTCATTTGCAGATCCTTTAATTTGCGACCTGGATCTCGGTGGATCTGAGACAAGCTTCCACTGACTTGCCTCCTTTGTTTATCCCTTGCAGATTGCTATCTAATGTGTTTTATCCCCCCTTCGAGTTCTAGTGTTCATATTTTTTCTTTGTTTTTCTTTTGTATACAGCTTTTCATTGTGATAATGGAGGGTTTTGGAGGGCATATCCTTTATGATTCTTTGCCATTTACTTCTATTTTGAGGTTGAAAAATGTCTGTTAAAATACTTATAGGCATGGAGGAGCAGAGGGTGGGGATGTTAATATGCTGATCTTGGGAGGTTTCATGAGCCGATTTTTAGGTTGGGATACCACCACTGTTCTATACCCTGGGGTGTTTTCTTTACTTTATTATGCATAATTTCAAGGTGGCTGGTTCCTTTAACATCACATGGGGATTTGGGGAATACCTATTTTGGTGTATGACTGTGGGCAAACTAATGCTTTCTTATTCATTCTTTCCACAGTATTTTCGATTGCCAGGAACTTGCCACTGTAGAACCTGTGCTCACAAGATTCTGCTACCTTCCTTTCTTACTCCCCACTTATACTGGGTATATTCCCTGGTTGTTGGGTTTAAATCTTTGCTTTGGCATTTTGGTTTTCTCAGTAATTGCAGCGGTAATGGATTTGACTTTTTTGGGAGGATTATGGTTACTGTTTGGGGGAAGGGGAAGGGTGAGTTTTGTTGTCTTTAAGACATTATTTTCCCTCTTATATATATTGTGAATGTATTACTGTTTATTTTTCAGGGGGGAAGGGTTGGGTTGTAGGTGGGTGCCACCGGAGGGGTTCTAGTGTTGTTTTCTTGCACTCAACATATGCTTATTTATTTGCACCTTACTCCGCATATTAGTTTCCTCCTACTATTTCACCATGGCTGCTTATAATTTTTGTACTTGGAACGTTAAAGGAATGCAGTCTCCAGTGGTGGTACTGAGGGCTGAGGTGCTGAATGCCACACCTCACGCTATGCCGGCGACTGAGTTCAGGAACAGACTCGGGCTGCCGGGGGTCGGCAGGGGAGAGGGTGGATTGAGCATCTCAGGACTGCTCTCCTCCCTCTGGGTGGGAAAGGGGAAGTTTGTCACACTGTAGTGGCCCCTGATGATGACTGGGAGCAGCAGAGTTGCAAGGTACAGCAAGGGAGGAGCACGGCAAGATGTCAGCATTAGTGCCGTATGTTATTGCACTGCTGGCTCCTAGGGGAGAAAAAAAATGGAGGAAAATGGGCTAGATGTGAGTGAGCAGCTTGATAGCCACGCTGAAGGTTCTGCTGTGGAGTCGCACTGGGGTGGTTCAGTCTTGACCTGGCATGGGAAGGCATAGAGGGGCCTCCCAGTGGGTCAGGAGTGGCCGCACTGACCCCTCATTATGTGAGTAAGCCTGTTGACCTCTGGGCAGGTCGAGCCAGGGGCTGGGTGACCCTGCCAATTGCACTGCAGCAGGGCGATAAAGAATGTCATGTTAAAAAAAAAAAAGGGAGCAGTCCCCTACTAAAAATTGAAAATTCTGTTCCATTTAAATAGGTTACAAGCTGATGTAGCCTTTCTCCAAGAGACTCATCTTCCTCCCTCCCATGTTCTCTGTCTTAGGCATTCCTGGGTTGGACAGACCTATGGTGCTGGCTCCGATTCCCGTAAAAAAAGTGTGGCTATTATTATAGCCCGTTGAATACCCTTTTGTCTCCTCCAGGGACTAGCTAATCCCCTGGGTCATTATATTATTCTCCAAGCATTGCTTGATCAACTGGAGGTGGTACTGGGTTCTATTTATGCCCCTAACAGTGATGAGCCCCCTTTTTTACCACCCTGATGTCTATTTTAGCCCCATGGAGTTTGCTTTAAATCATTCTCAGAGCAGACTGGAACCTAGTTTTGTGTAATGACCTAGACAGGACTAGTCAGACCTGACAAGCCCTGTCACCTGATCAACTGGCTATTCGGAACCTCATGCATTCCTTGGGCCTGGTAGACCCATGGGGCGACACTAAACCTGGACCACTGAGAATACTCTTTCCACATAATTCCTTTTCTAGGATTGATTACTTTTTGTTAGGAGCAGACCGCCTTCCTGGGATTGCTTTATGTCATTACTCTGCTAAGGTCATATTGGACCACCACCCTGCTTTCATTCAGCTCAATCTCACACATTCCTTGACCAGACATAAAGTCTGGCATTTAAACAATCAGTTACTCAAGTTGGATGAGTTACTGCAACATCTCCAATATTTTTTCAACACCTTTATGGAACTTTATTCCCCCTCTATGCCCAAACTTGATGTCTTGTGGGGTGCCTTAAATTGTGCCCTTCGAGGGGGATTAATTTGTTTGGCTTCTAAGCACAAAAAACACACTTCTGCTGCTCTTTCTTTCTTGTTAGCTCATATAAGATCCATGGATGGGCACATTTCTCAGGTTTCTCATATAGCAGAGTGGGAACAGTTAGAACCTCTCATATTTCATTATAAAACACTACTGGGAGAGAAGACTGAGCACCTTATCTCACATTCTAAAGTGAATTATTTTGATCAAGGGGAGAGAGCAGGGAAATTATTGGCCCTTTGTTTACGCTGCCAAGCAATGGATAGGATTGTCTCCTCAATCCATTCGGATTCTGGCCAGATCCTTGCCTCACCCAGAGATACTGTTGAAACTTTTAAAATCTGTTACCAACAATTATATACTCCCCTTTCTCTTCTTTTTTGTCCAATTTAGTTTGAATCCTTCCTCCAGGATATTACTCTTCACCAATTAGTTGACCCTCAAGTGGTTATCCTGAAAGCACCTCTGACCCTCCTTGAGATCTCCCAGGCCATTGACTCCTTGGATCCTGATAAGTCCCCCAGCCCACATGGGATTACCACCAACTTTTATTAAAGCCTTTAAGGACCATGTAGCTCTCATCCTTTTGAATACTTTCAAATATATTTTTAAGGCGGGCTTGCTTGATCCCTCTCTGACTGTGGCCACTATTGTCATTCTTTCTAAACCTGGCAGAGACCCATTGCTGGTCTCCAACTACAGGTCAGTATCACTTATCAATGTGGATTTCAACATTTTAGCTAAGGTATTGTCTTTTAGATTGGGATTGATACGGGACTCATTGATTAGTAGGGAACAGGTGGGCTTTGTAAGAGGCAGGCTGTCTGTTGACCATCTCAAGAAATTGTCCAACCTTTTTTCAACATCCAGAGACTCCTCCACTCCTGTGGTCTTGGTAACTCTGGACAATGAAAAGGCCTTTGGCAGGGTCTCATGGAATTACTTGTTTTCCCTTTTACCCAAATATCATATCCCTCAAGAATTTATACACTGGGTAAAGGTGCTCTACTTCTCTCCATTAGCCTGTGTACTTCGTAACGGTGTTTTATCCTCAAATTTTCTCTCCATCAGGGTATCAGGCAGGTATGCCCCCTTTCTCCATACATATTTAATCTTTTTCTACAGCCCCTGATTCATAAACTCAGTTCTTCTCCCCAAGTCCCTAGCATCTTGATTGGTAACTTGGATTATAAATTGTCAGTATATGCAGATGATATACTATTACATTTTTCCTCTTGAGCTACATCCCTGTCTGCTGTTCTGCAGTTTATTTCCCAGTTTGGTGTTATTTCTAACTACAAATTAAACCTTACTAAACCTAAAATAATGCCGTTTAATAGTGCTATCCTCAAGGCAGACGTTGAGCACCTCGGCCTTGTCTGGAGGAAAGATAGCTTAAAATATTTGGGAATTTGTTTTAGTACCTCCCCTTGTAAGATGAAACAATTTAATTTTGACTCCACGGTCTCCCATCTTAAAGTGGACTTGGATCGTTGGTCTATGTTACCCCACTCCTTGTCGGGCCAACTGAACATCATTAAAATGAATGCTCTACCTCGATTACTATACCCACTCCAGATGCACAACTGGGACCTCCCCCAGTCATGGTTTGCCTAAGTTCACAGGATTCTCACCTCTTTTTTATAACAAGGTAAGACAACACGATGGGCTTTTTCCAAATTAATCCGCACTAAACAAGATGGAGGCGTACAAGCCCCCAATTTTTTTCTGTACTACTTGGCCTTACATCTTGTTAGGCTTTTCCACTGGTTGAAGCCACCTGGGGACAATCTTGCTAGACTATGTGTTCCACATTGGGTAGATACAGAGTGCTCCTTATGTTCTATAAATGGTTTGGATATTAGGTCACTTCCTTATCTCCCCAGGAGGAAACATTCCTAATCTCTGTGGGATACACTCTTAGGGGCATCTCTTCAGGTTCACTCACAGCTTTGCTCCATACTTAAAATTTGTCCGTACAAAGATACTTCAAAGCACTTATTTGGGAACCCTAATCTTCTGACAACCGGATGGATGCTTTCAAGAAGATTCTGGCCTGATACTGGAGTGGACACAGTGGGAAATCTTATATTCAATCAGAAACTGCTCTCCTTTCAGGAAACACGCACCTTATATTGCTGGCCTATTACCTCTGTTTTCTGATTTTTTTCAACTATTCCACATACTTTTACAATTTTTTGGTAATGGACTGTGGCTTAGTCCCTTTAGTCCTTCAGTCCTTCCTATTTTTTTGCTCAGCCCCTTCTACCCATCTAATGTCCTACTATTGTCAATCTTTACAAACCTATCTGGTTGTCAAAAAGGGTCCAAGGTATTACTGGTGGGACCAGGCTCTTCCAGTTCCTACCCTTTCTTGAAATTGGTTGACCATCTGGAAGCATCTATATGCATTGATAAAGTGGGATCAATACCATATTATGCAATTCCAGATTATCCATAATCTTTATTACACTCCAGTTAAATTGCATAGAATTGGCTGACTCTCCACCAATACCTGTTCCAGATGCTGCAACAAATCTGGGACCTTGTTGCATCTTCTGCAGTCATGTGAGACAGTGGTCCCATTCTGGACTTCAATTCAAACCCATCTTGATCCCTTTTGGGAGACTATGCAGATTAACTGATAGGCAGCCAGAAGTCACACATGGTTTTGATTTCTGCATGCACAAAAAAGGTTATTCTTTGGCACTGACTTGACCAGTGCACTCCATGCTACCTTGAATGGCATAAAGAGATTTTGTTTGCATTACAAGCAGAGCACCTCATAGAGAGTATGTCAAACAATCTATCTAAATATAAACATATTTGGGAAACTTTGTACATCTTATTAACTATGTAATTAGGTACACAACATTCCCTGTAATTCTTCATGACAGTTTGGCGCAACTTAAATCTGATATTAATGTATGGTTTTATTTCCTCCCTCTGGTGGCAGGGTTGGGGGTTGGGGTGCAAGGGTGGGGTGGGGTAGAGGAAACATGTAAATGATAAAATTAATACTTTTGTTTGTTCTCTTTTTCTACCTATGACCTCTGCCTCATTTAATTGTGTATATCTTGGCTTTCTCACATATTTACTTGAGGTCTTCAGTTTAATAAAGTTTATTCAATTTGAAAAAAACTTACTGTTACTTGTAGGGAAGAAACTACAGTATTTGAAAAGGCTTGACAGGGCTAGGATCTTTTTATGACTGGGAAAACCACCCAGGCTTGAGGTTACAAAGCTAAGAGCACCATGTGTCTTTTGGGGTTTTGCTCTCCCTTGGTGGTAGCGGTACCAACTGGCTTTTATCCTCAAACATGCATTGAGACATCTAGTGATTCCATCCACCATTGGGGAACCCTAGCCCTTATGGCTTGCAATGGAAAAGGAGATACTTAGGCCAAATGGTCACTTCGACCACTTATATATCCCACCGAGGACTCTCACATTAGATAATCCATGTTTGTAAGGCTCTGTTTTGGCACTTCAAAAAATAAATGCCATTATTAATCCTAAGCAGACATCTCTAGATTTGATGTCCTCATGGAACAATTCAAAGTTGGTAGGGGCAAAGCAAGGCTTATTAAACTCTGACTAGTCTAAAATGGGGGTCACAAAACTTGTAGATTCGATAGACTCCCAGTCCAGGGTTATGCTGTCTTTCCAAGAACTTAGTCTAGATATGGCATTCATAAATATGATTTGCATTGTTATCTTCAATTGAAGGAAGTACTTAAGAATTTGAATATACTAAATCAGGACTTCTCATTATCAGAATGTGAGGATTGGGAACAACTGATATGCTTATCAGTGCTTAGGAAGGGAGCAAGTCTTTTATATAAATTCCTAACTAACAACCCATCTTCTACATGTCTAACCATCAAGGCCAAACAGAAGTGGGAGGAAGAGCTCCATATTAACATAACTGATGAGGATTGGGAACCCACTTGGAGTATGGCCATCAGATCCCACAATGAGTTGCAAGGTAGGGTAATTTAATTTAAAGTCCTGCATAGGAATTACCTCTGCCCAGAGAAGTTGAATGCTATGGGGTTTACTGGGGACACTAATTGCTGGAGGTGCAACAAACAGAGTACTAACCTGACACATATGTGATGGGACTTTCCCAAGATCAAGGTAATTTGGAATCTCGTGTTGTCCATCTGTAATTCAATCACAGGACAAATCATCCCCCATTCCCCTTTGATTTTTCTTTTAAGGATCTTCCCAGAACCCTTAAATCTAAATAAACACCAGGAAACTTGAATTTTTCAGGCCTCCCTTTTTATGTTTGCTTGCACGCATGTGCAAGAAACATAGTGCTATCATCCAAGATTTCGGAGGTGTGTCACCCCCTCTTCCAATTCAGTCAGTGTGTTGGCAGGTGCGGCCCCTGTAAGCCAATGCATGCTGGAGCTGTCTATGACAAGCTCCAAAATGCAGTGGCATACAGTTGAAAGGGGGAGCTACGCTTCGTGAGCAGCGATAGATATCGCCTGCTCATGCGCAACTCCCCTACACACACACACACACACACACACACGAAATGCACGCCTGTGTGCTGCCCTCCCCTCTACACATAGCCAACGGGGTGCCCAATCCCCGTCGGCTTGTGCTGCACTCCCCACCAAAGCCTTCCACATGCCACGCTGGGTGCCCACCCCAAGCGTGGCAACTCATAGAATAGCCAACGGGGTGCCCAATCCCCGTCAGCTCCACTGTCCTCACCCCCCCAGTACTGGGTGCCACGCTGGGAGCCCACCCCAGTGTGGCAACTGATCATATGGTCGACGGGGGTGCCCAATCCCCCGTCGGCTCCACGGCCCCCCCAGCTGTCCTTGTGCCATGCTGGAACCCACCCCAGTGTGGCAACATCCCACGTCATCTTTTTTTTTTTACCTGCAAAATAAAAGCGGTCCCCACGGCAGCTTCTCCCAGCTCCCCACAACCTGCACCCACCCTCTGTGCACCCTGCCTCCCACACCCCTCTCCCTATACTTACCTCCGAGCTCGGCTATGATCTTTGGTGGACTGGGAACACGTCTGCACTCTTCAAAGCCGACCGTGAACTGAGGAAATGCCGGTAAGCTGTATAATGGGCTAGATAGGGTTTTTCAACTTTGTTGCATATCTCAGGCATTTTTTGGAATTTTTGCACCAAATTTTCAACATGGGGTTTTTGGGACCCCTTCTCATGAATGATGTCACTGTCATGGCATTATTCAGGCCCAAAGGGTGATTTCGCAGTCACTGTGTGAAATCACCTTTTGGGGGCAAGTAATGCCATGACAGTGACATCATTCATAAGAAGGGGTCCCAAGAATCCCATGTTGAAAATTTGGTGCAAAAATTCCAAAAAATGACTGTTTTACGAGCATGCGTTGCGCAGTTCCTACGCAGGCTCATAAGTTCACGAATTTTCAATATTTTCACTCCAGATTTTCAACTTTGTCATTTTACCACACCTTCTTATGAGTAGTACAGCTGTCATTTTTCACATCTCACCCAAAATGTGTTTCCGCCCATGTAGCGCACAATGGTGCAGTCGGTGTGCGAAATCAATGTACAGGACAAATTAAGAAAATCACAGTGACACTGTTCATGAGCAGAGGTCTTAAAATGGCTATGTTGAAGATTTGGTGAAAAAATTCCGAAAAATGACTGTTTTATGAGTGTGCATTGTACAGTTCCTACGCATGCTTGTAAGTTCGCGAATTTTCAATAGTTTCACTCCAGATTTTCAACATTGCCATTTTACCACACCTCCTTATGAGCAGTACAGCTGTCATTTTTCACATCTTGCCCAAAATGTGTTTCAACCCATGTAACGCACAATGGCGCAGTCGATGTGCAAAATCAATGTATGGGACACATTAAGAAAATCACAGTGACACTGTTCATGAGCAGAGGTCTTAAAATGGCTATGTTGAAAATTTGGTGAAAAAAATTCCTAAAAATGACTGTTTCGGACGTGCGTTGCGCAGTTCCTATGCATGCTCGTAAGTTTGCGATTTAATATTTTCACTCCAGATTTTCAACATTGCCATTTTATTACACTTCCTTATGAACAGTACAGCTGCCATTTTTCATATGTCGCCCAAAATGTGTTTTCGCACATGTAGCGCACAATGGTGCTGTTGGTGTGCGAAAGCAATGTTTAGGACAGATTAAGAAAATCACAGTTACACTGTTCATGAGCAGAGGTCTTAAAATGGCTATGTTGAAAATTTGGTGACAAAAGTCCATAAAATGACTGTGTTATTCTGCGTGAGCATTACGCAGTTTCCACGCACCCTTGTAAGTTCATGACTTTGTAATATTTTCAGTCCAGATTTTCACCAGTGGCATTTTCCACACTTCCGTATGAACAGTACAGCTGTCATTTTTCACAACATAGCTGAAGTGTGTTTTCCACACTTTTAAGCGCAAGATGTGTGGTAGCTGTGGAAATCATTGTTCAGCACAGATAAAGAAAATCACAGTGACACTGTTCATGATCGGAGGCACCAAAATGCCTGAGTTGACAATCTGCTGTAAAAATCCCCAACCTAATTATATTACAGGTGTGCGTTGCACAGTTTCTATGTACGCTCGTGACTTCACCATTTTTTTAAATATTTTTACTGCAGATTTGCAACATTGCCCTTTTTTACACCTCCCCATGAACAGTACAGCTGTCATTTTTTACATCCTGTTCGGAATGTTTTTGCACCTGTGGCGCTAAATGCCGTAGTCGTTGTGCATAAGCAGCTTTCGACTAACAAACTGATATTCCCCCTGTTCATGAGGTGGGGTCACAAAAACATGTTGAAAATTTGGAGTGAAAATACCACGAATGCTCTGCGGTATTAGGGTTTCCAAACCATAACGCCAACCCTGTAGAGAATGACAGGCATCAAGGGTGTGACTTGGGATTCTTGCCTGTAATGCTCATACCATTCCACCCTGCAGCCAGTGAGGAGGCATTGGGGTATGCCTTGGACTCTTCACCCCAAAGTTCACCCCATTCTCCTATATCACACCTATCTCACCAAATTTCCTAATGAAATGGGAGTGATAAGGCCCAAAACCCCAAGGAATACCGACATTCTGTCAGTGTCTGCAGGGTGGTAGAATGGCGGGTCATATGCCTGATGACCAAACCCACACCCCAATGCCTGTCACCCTGCAGGGTGGTGGTGGGGTTGGCTTCAGTTCAATACTTCACTGCCATTCCTATTACACAGCTCTGTAACTTCTACACTACCACTGCCAATGCCAGCAAGCAAACATTCGGCATTGACAAATGCTTGTTTAAAGAGACTTATTCTGCAAACATGGAGAAGTACCTTGGCGCCTTCATTTGCCGAATGATACAATCAAATTATATTTTTATTTAATAATGAAAGAATAAGTTATTCTCTGACTGGTAAGTTGGATACCATGCAGGATATTTGGGACCCATTTTTGGTCTTTGCAGTAGATGCTGGTGTCAGCAGCAGCTTGTATTGTATTCAGAATAAAAGCTTATGTTATATTTCTATTTATTTATCAATTTTTTTATTCACCGAAATTCTCTCTGAAGTAATGTAGGCTCAAGATGTTCATCCAAAATATGAAATTTGTACCATTGCAATTGCAGTAATACCACACTCTGTTTGAGTTCTTGGTTAATATGACTATATTGTTTATTTTTATATATTTATGTTTTTTCTGTTACATATTTATATTTCTACTTCGTTGGATTTATATTAATTTTTTCTCCTGTTTGGATTGTCTGCAATGGTTAATTTTCTGAAAATTAATAACATTATTATGGCAAAACAAAGAAAGGAAGCAGATAAAACAAACAGCAACATCAATGAATTCTGGAGATGGTACGGAATCATAAAATGTGGGGGTTTTCAACTAGAAGTAGTTTGATAGAAAAAGGATTGACAATGTCTCTTTATTTCATTTGTTTTTATTGACCGAGTATAAAATACGCTATCATTGCTGCTTTGTTTTCCTGTCACCTCTATTTCTGTTTAAATACCACCTCTCTTTGCTAACCACTGGTGTTCAATTTCAAAGTAACTTTCAGTACTGGATATGTTAATTATGGCAAAATAGTGATCTTTTGTTGTTTACATTACACTGGCCAACTCATTTCTACCTGTCATTAAACCTATGTGTAAATAACAGTTTTTGCTCTTAAATATTTATTGAGTTCTTGTTACCATTCATCAGTCTAACAATGTGAATTGAGGGTTGACAATCTTTGTTTTTACTTTTTGGTAACTGGGTAAGGCCTACTGGGCCACAAGGTTCATTTACATCAGTGACCCAGGAGCACTGCAGAGGTTAAGTGGACTTGCTCAGAGTCACACAGTAACAGTATGCATGTAGAGGTTGTGGGAATCAAACCCAGGTCTGCTGGATGTACCGTGCTCATTCACAGCTCGTTACTCTAACCTCCAAGCTATACTGCCATTTAACTTGTTTTCAGTAACTACTTGCTACATTACATTGTTTGATTTTTTATTCCATTTTGCTATCTGAATAAGTGCTTAACAATCAGCAGCCTTTCTTAAAGCTGCACAGGAGTAACTTTGAAAGGGAGCTGTTGCTTGGCCAAACAAGCCCTGTGAGCTGTCTCAAGATGTAATCTCTTTGCTCCCTCCCTGCAGGGGTACAGAGATGGCCAGAAAGATGGGTATTTGGTGACAGGCCCAGTTGCCCAAAATGGAGTCCTTTTAACCTTTCTTTGCTGGGGCAAATCATGTGACTGGTTGGAGGGAGACTTGGTAACAGGGCCCAATAATCAGAAATGGTGTCCCTGCCTTCCCCCCCTTCTCACCAGAATACAGACATGACTGCAAAAGAGTGACTCAATGATGGGATCCATTGGCTCATAACAGGATCCTTTCACCCTCTATCCGCTGCCAGAGTGCAGATGCTGCGAGTCAGAGAGGGAGTTGGTGACAGCTGTGACTGCTCTATACTGTAACTCCAGCTTATTTTTCATACCTATGATTTGAAGGTTCACAATACCTAAGAATTTCAATTCACCACCTTTAATTTATAAAATGACTATTGCTAATCACATAATCATATCATCAATGTCTCCTTCAGTAAAATCATAAATGGTGACTGCTATTCAAATTTATTAATATTAACAGTGCTGAATGGCCACATTTTTAGACACTCAGCTATATTACAATAGCAACCATGATTAGCCATGGCTATATTAATAACATGATAATCATGGCTATACTGATAATATGTTATAAAATGTCAAGGACAACATCCATCATGTGATCATGGATTAAAATGCTAATGATGCACAATCAGAAATTAGATCTCCTTTCCAAAGCTGGAAAGCCTCGTTACCTCCAATGAACCATTTTGTAAGTGCAATAAACCATGATAGGGTGTGCATTAAAGGATTAACAATGCACTTTCCATGGGTGCAAGGATAACCATCCTTTGGCCTCAGTCCTTACTATGCTCCTGAGATGTGCCTCATTAATGCTTTAATGTACACCCCATCAAGGCTTACTGCTTACATTTCTTTTTCAAATTGAATAAACTTTATTGAACCAAAAACCTTATACAACTGTCAATGGAGGCAATCAAAATATATACTAAAGTGAAACAGAGGTCATAATCAAGACTGAAGAAAGAACAAGCAGTTAGTTAGAAACATAGAAACATAGAAGTTGACGGCAGATAAGGACCACAAGGCCCATCCAGTCTGCCCAATTTGCCCAATAGTTTACAATTTATGTACAATAAAAAAAAACTACCATCACCCCCCACCCTACCTCCCCCCCCACACACACTCTGCCATTGGAGGAAATTAAAAGGGATGTTATTTTACATTTTCTAATTGAAATTTCTTTGGATCTTGTATGTTGGCTGCTATAAGTGCAAGTGTAAGTGTAATTGCGGTAATTCTAACCATGGACCAAGAGCGTAGACAGTAGGGACTTGGGTTGAAATCCTCCCTTAGAGATTATATATATATATTTATGAACTATTCAGGTTTTGTTTACCTTAAAAGAATTTCAATTGTATCTTACTTCCTGGTTAACAATCAGAGCAGGTTTAGCAAGCCTAGCGGTCAACTTGGGTCTCGTGGTCTGCCTCTGTAAGAGCGCATGTGTCGGAACACGACAGAACTTATTCCAAAGTGGTCACCGAGCAGAGCAGACAGAGAGAGAGAGAGATAGAGATGCTGCACTGAAGCTGTCCTAACTCCTGTCTCATTCAACTATCTGAGAGTTGATGACTGCAATCACATAATGCGGTGAGAAACGTTTATTTAGTGTACCATTTTTTCTCTTAAATCTTAGTACAGGTAACAATTTCCAATGATGGGCTATAGTTATTGGTATTGGCGTGGTCAGTGAGCTATAAGAAGGTCTCAGCTATGCCAAACACAAAATGCCAAGACACCATTAAAGAAGCGCAAATTAAGAGTGACCCAGGAGACTTAGGAGACATTGAATGAAGAGTGCTTGAGTCTAACCTGACTGTCCAACTTACACACTGTTATACACATAATTAGTGGACAAGTAAGCTTTGTTACTGCATTTATTTTATCTGACTTAGCAGGTCTATAAGTATCATAGCAAATATACTAACAGTAAATGAGATTGTGAGTTATCTAGTGAAGGGACAGGTGGTAGTGGCAGAAGTGCTGTGTGCTTGTGTTTTGCTCTGTGTGATTACTGACAGCTGACTCACTGTGAAATGGTGTTAACAGGAAGTTACCTGTGTCCTGTAGTCCATTGAGAGACTGCTACGGGCTACAGTGTTCCAGAGGGTAAATTTTACTGGGGTCTGAACACTGTAGACATATTATAGGCTTATTTTAGCTGTTTGGGGTGCCCAAGGTGTAATTTTAAGTGCCCAGTAAGTCTTTGTGGTGTGAGTGTTATTTGCAATCCGCAGAGCTACTTCTGGGTCATGGCACTCAAATCACATTGGCGAGTGAGCGCAGCGAGCTCAAGTGTGCGGCAGTGCACGTGGAGATGTGCACAGAGACATGGATGTCTAGCGTGTGTTAACATGTTTATGGGGATATGGGGAATGGCAGACAGGTGTACAGGAGAAAACCAATCTGGTAACAGTAGACTGGGTAGGTGGTGTATCAGAACCTGAATTTGATAAATTGTACTTGGAAACTTGGTATCATGGTAAACTCTATTCTTATAAAAGATGGTGACTTATGTGTAAAATGCATTACTTGTTCCATGTATAAAATGGTTGATGCGGGTTCGAGCTTTACAAACTTTGAGTGTGAGAAATGCATCTGTAATAAAGAATTAGATCAAAATCTAAGCTCGGTTTCAGTAAGGTTAGAATATTTGGAAGAGTGTCAAATGGAAATGGCTGCTAAACTACACACTTTGTCTAGTCTTAACAAAGATAGGGGGTACCCATAGCAGATGGAGTAGGTACGACAAAAAAAGATAGTGAAGGGAGCACGGCAGAACTAAATAAAGATAGTGAAAATGAGTGGTGTGATGTTGTGCCAATTAAGAGAAGCAGGAGGGGAAGGAGCCCACTTAAAGAACCAAATGATGGCAGAGAGGAAAGAAGTGTACAGGAAGAGACAACTTCAGTAAATAATAGTGGTGGGAGCGAGATTGCAGTTGGACATGACAAAAGTAGGTACAGAATAGCACTTTCAAACAGTTATCAAGTACTTGAGGAGTCAGTAAACCAACAGGAGGCTATAATGGAAACTAAGGATGGAATGGCATCCCAGGAAAACCCTGCAGAAAGAGAGCAAAGACAGGTTATAGTGATAGGTGATTCCATTATTACATTTACCGATAAATACATCTGTAAAAACGATAAGGCAAATATGATGGTTAGCAGCTTTTGAGGAGCTGGTGTTTTGGATTTACATGAAATGGTGGACAGCATTTTTAAAGGAGCAGGTCAAAAACCAGTAGCAGTGGTCCACGTGGGCATAAATCATTAAATGATTCAAGTAAAAAACCCTTGCCAGAGTTACAAAAGGAATTTATTAAATTAGGAAGAAAACTAGAGGAAAAAGACTGTGAGATTCTAATCTCATAAATATTGCTGGAACCTAGAGCATCTGTGTATAAGACAAAAAAAGATTGCCTTGACTAATGCATGGCTTAGAAAGTGGATGCAAGAAAATAACTACTGCTTTATTAAACATTGGGATGCATTTCATGACCAGAATAACTTGTACAGTAGGGACAGACTTCATTTAAGTTTTAGAGGGAGTAGAATATTGGGGTGAGAATACGAAATGAGATTGATAAACTTTAAAACTGAAAGGATGAGGAGGGGGTACCTGTGTAGGGTCCACCTTAGGGTTCACATTAACTGATGGAAAACAGGGCGTGACCAAAACTAGTAAGACAAGTAAGGTAACCAACATAATGTTTTGTAATGCAAGGAGTTTAAATGAGGATAAATTGGCTGAACTGGAAATTTCAACAGGTACAGAAAATTGTGATATCATGGGGTGGTAGAAACCTGGTGGAATCAGGATACGAATTGGAACATTCAGATACCTGGCTATAGCCTAATAAATAACAATAGGATAGAAAGACGTGGGGGGGGTGGCCATTTATATTAGGGAAGACACTGAATGCACTAGTAATAAAACTAGCAATATTGGTAATATTGAAATCACGCAGGTGGATATCTTGGGCTTAGTGGGGAAAAAGGTTAATTTAATAACTTTTTATAGACCACCTGACACCTCAGTGGGTGACACTGAAACCTTTGTGGAGTATGTTACTACCATGGCTGAGGACTCTGATGTTCTACTACTGGGAGACTCAATTGTACCAGGTATAGAATGGGGAGTGTTGGCCAAAAATAAATCCTTGGTAGCTAGAGTACAACATGATTTCATATCAGTAGGGTTAGATCAGTGTATTCAAGAGCCCACTACAGGGGAAAATACCCTGGATGTTATCATAAGAAATGTACCAGATAATATTACAAATATTAAGGTCATCTCCCCTTGGGTACTAGCAACCATGATATTATCACCTTTCAATACAAGAAGGTCAAAAGAGTTGTATGAGGGAAAACACTATATAGAATATGTAATAAGGCCAATTATTCAGTCATAAGACATGAATTAGCAGAAATCAACTGGAAAGTATTAACTGAAGGACTGTCCACAGAATTATGTTGGGAGCAGTTTGTGAGGATTATTAATCAGATGGAGACAAAATATTTCCATCTAGAACAGTTTACAACAATAAGGGAAAACACCCACTATGGTTAAGCAATAGGATTAGTAAATTGATTAACAAGAAGAGAGATTATTATAAAAAGATGAAACAAACCCAGTCGAAAGAAAGTAATAATAAGTATAGGACGTCATTGTCTCTCCTAAAAAATGAGATTAGAAAAAAAAACAACTGAAGTTTAGATTGGCTACTTCTAAATCTGACATAAAGGTTTTTTTTTTTCTTACGTAAATAGTAAAAGGGGGAACAGTTGTAGTATTGGCCCACTTAATATAGATGGAGTAATAGTTACTAAGCCAGAGGAAATGGCAAATGAATTTAATACATTATTTAGTAGCGTTTTCAATAATGATGACCCTGTTATTACTGGTATTATACCTGAGGTTAGAGGTTCAAACAATATGGGATATATTACAGTAGACAAAAGTGTGTAGTAAAATTCAGTCACTTAAGGGGGACAATTCAGCAGGACCTGATGGCCTTCATACAAGATTTATAAAAGAACTAGGTAGGGAATTGGCACCATTTATAACAGATATAGCTATTAGATCATTAAGAGAAGGTTATGTGCCACAGGACTGGAGGACTGCCACTGTGGTCCCAATATTTAAGAAGGGTAAAAGAGAGGAGGTGTCAAATTACAGACCGGTAAGTTTGACATGAATTGTGGGAAAACTGATTAAAGGGGTAATCTCAGATGAGATCAAGAGATACTTGATAGAAAACAACTTAGATGATAAACTACAGCATGGATTTACCAAGCAGAGATCTTGTGATAGTAATTTGACATGCTTCTACGATTACGTAGGTACTCGTGTGGATAAAGGGATAGCAGTGGATGTAGTAATGTTGGATTTCAGTAGAGCGTTTAACACTGTGCCTCATAAGATACTTATTTCAAAACTGGAAAAATTATGGTTGGATAATACTTTAATTACTTGGATTAAACAATGGCTGATGGGAAGAACACAGAGGGTGAGAGTCCTGGGGTATGTATCCGAGGAGGTGGGGGTGATGAGTGGGGTGCCGCAGAGGGCTGTGTTGGGACCCCTGTTGTTTAATGCTTTTATCAGTGATCTGGTGATGGATAGTATGAATAAATTAACCAGATTTGCTGATCATGTGAAGACTGGGGGGCGGTCGACTCTTTTGAATATAGACTAATATTAGGGCAAGATTTAATAATTATTGGTGACTGGGCAGAACTAAATAAAATAGAATTCAGTTTACCAAAATGTGTAGTATTGCATATGGGAAAAAATAGTATACATCAAGAATATTATATGCAAGGAATTAAGTTAAGTTAAGGGATTCAGTTTGTGAAAGGGATTTAGGAGTGTACATTGGAAATGACTTGAAAACTGGGGCACACAGTAGTGTTGTATCTAATAAGGCAGTGTACTTAGTAAACTGTATCTGTAGAACCTTTTTCTCTACAAATGAATGTATTCTGTTACCAGTATATAAAACATATATAAGACCACGTCTAGATTATTGTTCAGCTGTTTGGAATCCCTACCTAAAGAAATATATAGAAAGGGTTATAATGTCTTGTATAATTCCTTGTTTTGTTTGTTCTCCATCTCATACTTTTCCAATATGTACTGTTCTTCTGACATGGAACCTATGAAATGAGCTTGTTTTCAAAGGTGTTATCTGAAATTTCAATAAATAAATGACAAAAAAAGGGGTTGAGAAGCCACAGAGATCATTACCTCGACTAGTAGTGGGACTAAGGGATTTACCATATGAAGCCAGATTGGATAAATTGGGGTTGTGGTCATTACAATTCTGAAGAGCAAGCGGGGACGTATTACTCTTATATAGGATCCTTGTGGGGGAAGATTTGTGAAATGAATTGGGTTTAAGTCAAAGAGAATCTATTTACTATTCAAGGGGTAATACTTCACAACTAGTTGAGGTACATTGCAAAACTGAATTACGGAGACACAGTTTTAAGACCAGAGCTGTCAGATTACGAAATAAACTACCGGATGAGGTGGTTCAAGCACCTATTCTAGGTATCTTTAAGACTAGACTAGACCATCATCTTTTAGTTAGCAACCTCGGTGGCCTCTGCTGAAAGGTGGAGACAACTTCTATGGGCTAACGCCTTCTGTTGTCTTGGCCTCCAAGTATGAAACCAAGTATCTTTTGCTGTCTTTAAGCTACTGTTAAGTTATGCTGCTTTAAGTTTGCTCTATGTATATTTTATGTCTGAACCATGAAACACTTGCTAAACAACTTCTTAATGTGGTTTGTTTACTGATTATATGATTTCTATTCATTATTTTACTTACTGTTTTTTATTCTTTTCTGATTTTTAGTGTATGTTCTGGTCATACTGCCTTTATTACCAACTACTATCAAGCTGATAAAAGATCCTACAGCTAAGGAAGCTACCGATGGCATAATTACTCAACTATATGATTGACTTTGGGGCCAATCAGTTATAATTTACAAAACTCAGACCCTGTTATATAGGAAGTACTTTGGTAAAATAAATCTCCAGGCCCATAGTGGCACATGATCGGGTAACAGAGAAAGAGAGAAAAAAAGAGGATTGACAGATAAAAACGTAATCAGCAAATGGAGAAATTTCTAAAGGCCCATATTAGGACTGGTGGCACCTTACTAATATGTAACTTATATTCAACTGTCTACAATACTAACTAAGCCAGTACAGTTGTTTCATTGTTTTAGTGTTCAGTGTTTTAAAGCAAATCATTTTTGTTGTATTTTAGGTTTTGCATATTAAGTGATGTGTTGGATTTTAGTTTAGAAGTTTAAGAGAGTGTGTAAACTGCTCAACAGTTCACCCCATTAAGCTGGTTGTGTTTAGAGTGGACAATCTGTGCAACTGATTTATTATTTTACCACACATTAGTAGCTGTTTCAGAAACAGGGCCAGGTTAGAATCTGACCAGATATAGTGCAATACAGTGTAATAATTAAGTGTGTTGGAACTATCCTGTGTAATCTAATTTTCTAGAAGAAACTGCTGCCACTAATTTATGGTATGGTTCTAACAAGAAAACAAACAATGGAGGCTGATATTATTCTACTAACTCCCATTAATTGCTCGCCAAAACAGTTTCTTTATGAACAACTTGGCGAGGACCAAGAAGCCTCTTATGAAGGTACAGATTCATACTAAGATTGGATAGAAGCTAGAGAGCCGCAAGGCCCATAAATGCTCCTTACACTAATAATAACAAAGAATAAAATCAGAAAATAGCAAATTGTCCAGTCGGGATTTAAACATAAGCTTGGAACTACTCGAAATAACCCCCGCAGGTAAAGCATTCCAGGGTTTTATGATACGTAGAATATAAAATAATTTCCTAGGCATTAAATTCCCCTATGTTTTAGCTGGAGTGGGTGACCTCTGAGATTAACAGTATCATCTTTGAACACCAGCCCGAGATTAGTCAATAACGATGGATCTTTCATGATGTCAAATGTAAGAAGAAGATCCCCTCTTAGCCATCGAGTAGTGAGGGACATTAAATTCAATGGAATTAGTGTGGTTTCGTACGACGCGTGTTGTAACCCTTTTACACATTTAGGGTAGTGTCTTTGTACTTTCTACAGTCGCAGAATGTCATTTTTCCTAAAGGGGTACCATAACGGGGAAGAGAAATCCAGATGTGGGTGAATATAGGCTCTATATAAGGGCATCGACACATTACTATTTCTTGATTGAATATTTCTCTTAATAGACCAGATAACTCTGTTAGCTTTAAGTATTACTGCATTAATCTGTGAATCAGGCCGGAAATCATCTGACTCCAACACCCCCAAGTCTTTCGCTGTACAGGTACTGTTCAACACTCTATTGTCTAATATGTAGACATGAAGGGGATTTTTGATACAAAAATGCATAATCCTGCATTTATCGTGATTCAATTTCATACCCCAAGTATTTATCCATTTAGAGATGGTATTTAGATCAGTTTGAATAGATGCAATCTGCTCTAAGTTGGAACACAGACCTCCGATTTTAATGTTATCTGCATATTTTACGGTATTAGAAAAGCAGCTATCTGTTATATTGGATATGAAGAGCTGAAAAAGGCTGGGGTCCAAAACAGAGCCCTGAGGTTCACTGCTAGTAATTTGACCCAACTCAGACAATTGTCTGTCAATCAGAACTCACTGAGATCTGTCAGTCAACCAACTAGATAGCCATCTTAAAATAATAGGAGCAATATTAATGGAAACAAGTTTGTGCAATAATGCCCAATGGGGAAGAAGGTCAAAAGCCTCACTAAAATCAATATAGATCACGTCATACTGGAGTCTGTTGTCAAGCTGCAAACTGACATCCTTGTAAAAACACAAAAGGTTAGTCAAACAACTACGACCCTTTTTAAATCTGTGTTGTTCCGCATCTAATGTGACCAGAGTAGAGGAAATAATATATTTTATCAAGCTTTCCAAAATTTTGCACATAGGGGCGGTTAGATTAATTGGTCTGTAATTCTCCCAAACAACTTTTTGGTCCTTTTTTGTGGATTGGAATCACATGAGCAGTTTTCCAAAGTTCAGGCAAAAAATGTTGATTAATGCATTGCTCATAAAGTAATTTAAGTGGTAGAGCCAAACTGTCTGCCAACAAATATAAAAGGTGCCCTGGTACATCATCCGGTGATACAATAAATTTCCTTTTAAGAGAAATTAGTTTAGCATGTACTTCAGATTCAGAGATGGTAATGTTCCCTTCCATAGAATCTATATTAATGTCGATAGATTATTTATTTGAAAAAATCTTACAAAAATGTTTTATTAAATATGTTACCCATTTCGAGGGGATCATGAATTTGTGTGTCATTAAACTGGATGGGCCCTACTTGACAGGTGGGTTTCTTGAGAGAATTAATATATGCATAGAAGGACTTGCTATTATCCTTCCTTGCATTAACTGCCAATCTAAGCTCCCATGATTTTTTAGCTTTTCTAATACAATTTTTGCATTTCTTTTAAATATTATGGTATATACACCAATCTGTTGGAGTCCGTGATTTCAGATATGCAGCATACCATTTATTTTTCTTATTTAATAAAGCTTTTATTGAATTATTCATCCATTTAGGCTTAAATTGACTTGAGGTGTTTTTTTAATTTAGCAGGGATGAACACATTTCTTAATTTAATAACTTTATTGTGTAAAAAAGAAAAATAATCCTCAATACATGCAGTATTTATAATTGATTCCCAATCCTCACTATCCAAGCCAATTTTCATACTAGAAATTTCAGCTTTTTCATGTATATATATATATATATATATATATATATATATATATATATATACTGTGTATATATATATATACATATATATATATTGGAATTGTTTTTTAATGGAACTACCATATGTTCTAAATCACATCTAATGGAACAGTGATCACTATTCCCAATCAGTGTGAAAACATTTAGGTTTTTCAGAGCCAAACTGCCACTGTAAAGAAGGAGATCCAAGATATTATGACCTCTAGTTGGCTGAATTACACCCTGGGTAAGGTGACACTGCTAACAGACCTGAGCAAGTGGTGGCTCCTGCCCAATCCAATCAATTTCACCTAGGTTAAAATCCCCTGTCAGCACAATATCCCCCACAGTACAGGCAGTTTCAATTTTTGAAATTAGAATATCAAGAAGATCAGAGGATGCACTGGGGGGATGATAGCACACTCCTAAAATAAGGTGTTGATATTTATTTAACATTAGTTTGATCCATAATAATTCATAAAGATTAGCAGGAGACTTGACCTTGTTTGAGATGTCAACAGACTGTAATGATTCCTTAAGAAAAATTGCTACTCCACCTCCCTTTTTATTCTGTCTATTATATTTGTAAAGAGTATACCCAGATAGTGAAAGATCCCAGCTAGCTTTATCATCACCCCATGTTTCAGTAATCATTATTGTATCAATATTATCTACTGCAAGTAAGGCCTGCAATTCATCTAATTTGTTATTCAGGCTCCTAGCATTAAAATATAAATAATTTAAATGACTCAGTTTATTTTGGGCATGTTCTCTAGTTGATATCCTCTGGGGGGGGGAGAAGCTATTCTTGCCCCCAGATCAAGCAGTTTAAATGCTCATTTATGTATTTCAGTATGTGTTCTCCCAATACAAGATTACCCCTATCACTCAAAAGGAGGCCATCTCTACAAAAAGTTCTGGTCTACCAACAAATTCCTCCCAGTGGGTGAGACAAACTTGATCTTGTTTGAGGCATCTGAGGTGAAGTCAATTATTAAAGCAGCAGTGCAACGAAAATGGGTTAAAATTTGACCCCACCTTTTTTTCTTTCTCATTGATGCCAGATGTCTTCCAGTTTATTTTGGTGGTAAAATTTTCAGTTTTCATTATCATTTAAGAATTTTATGAAAGTTTTAAAGTAATTATTTCTCAAGAAAAAAGATGGCTGCCTCATTTTCCCATAGAAATAATACTGAGGACCCGGGGAAGATAAGAGTCCAAACAAAAATGCAGATGTGCAGTACACAGCATAGGAAGCATCCAGAAAACCCAAATCAACAGTTCTACCAATATTTTTTATAACCATAGCAGAAAATGGGCTTTTTGGAATAACTTTTTTTGTTGCACTGCTGCTTTAAATTTGTGTATTTTATTGTTAAATGCATCAGAAGCTCTTGGGACAGGTAGAATTTCAGAGAAGGCAATCTCACACCCAATGTCCACCAATATATTTGAGAGCGACACAAGGTCTTTCTTAATATCCAATAAGTCAGAGTATAAGAAATCATTTGTACCAACATGGAGAACTACTAAAGGGTTCAGGCCACAGTTATTTAAGATATTATGAACCATGTGTGAAATATGTGAGATCCTGGCACCTCTAAAACTAGAGGATGTGTGATTTGCTTAGTCTGGATCGCAAATTACCCTATCCAAATTTTTAATAATGGAGTCCCCAGTAGAAACACTTGCCTTTGGGTGTCACAAGGAATCTGGGAGGTCTCCATCTGATTAATACCATTAGCCACTGGAACCACACTTTCAAGTACTGGCCTGGGGAAGATACATCTAACGGTATCAATGGGGTAAAAGAAGGATGGCACAAATTTGAGGGACCAGAGGAACTGCAGTTTATCATGGGTATAACACCAGGGTCACCAATTTCAGAATGGTGGGGGGGGGGTATCATCTGATGGGATAGTAACCCCATCAGAGTTATTAGTCACATATAAGGACTCAAATCTATTTTGTGTAGGCAAAGAAAACTGTGTGGCCTTTCATCCTTTCTTATATGCTCTTTTACCTTGTACCTCATACCAGTGTTCATCCATATTTTCAGTATTCTCCTGTTCCCTAGGGCACTTTCTCGTGCTACTACTATGTGATGCAAAGATAGTGCCAGTGCTGAAATAACTATTGTTTGGAAAGTCTAAAACAGGCTGGGACACACCACTAGTAGCAGGAGGGTTGGTAATAGTACAAGACTTGGTTTGATTTAGTGCTTGAAACCTGGCCCTCATTTGGCACTGACTTGCTTCTAATTCTGATAACCTATCATTAAATATGGTAACTGTCAGTTTGAGGGACTCATTTTCCGCACATTTCTCATAAGTAAAACTCTTCATTGGGTCACTTGCCACATTGGTACAGTACATTAGGCAACTAATACATTGGTTGCCATACGCCATTAATAAAGGCATGCCAGATTCAGCCATGATTATGGTACAAAGTTCAGATGTATCACCACTCCTGTTGATCACCCAATGCTCAGGATATTAGATTACTCCTAGCTATAGCTAAAGGTTGTAAACTACCTGCTCACCTGCTCACTTTGAACACGCAGAACACACACAGGCGCGCGTGTCTCTGTACGCATCTCTGGGCGACCCGCTTGTCTCACCCTGCTCATCGAATGGTCGACTTTTAAAGCAGTATGTGACCTAGAAGTGGTGTAAAGGTCACGATCCCCACGAACATAGACTACTGCTGATACAATGTAAAACTGCACACCTAACACTTATATCAAGTGTATGAAGTTACACATAACATATAATAAAAGTCCCTTAACGTAAGCAACTAAAGTAAGTAGTCTGTAGTTCCATCTTAGCTACTGATGAACTACAGGCTCTCTTCCTTGTTCCTGTGCAAGTGGAATAAGGGCTCCAAGGTGCAATAACAAGTCTCTACAACAAAATAGCAGTGTAGGTATATAATGACAGCCAGCAATGCACTAGAGTAATCATATAGTGTGTAGGCAGAATTTCTACTTGGTAAATATCAAGCGCACTGCTCGCCGAATGGTCGGCTTTTAAAGCAGTATGTGACCTGGAAGTGGTGTAAAGGTCATGATCCCCACGAACATAGACTAGACATAGATTCACATTATATGCCGAACTTAGTGAAGAAAGACTGCAATAGCAAAAAGAATAAAAATAAAAGTTAAAAGGGGCAAAAGGAGTAAAGAGCTTAAGACCCCTAATAAAGCTATCAATAAAGAGAGAAATGGCAGGATCCCAAAGCAAGTAAAACAAGTCAAACAGACAAAAGAAACACACATAATGGGGTTGATTCTAGAAGACTGGTGCAAGTCACCACCAAAGGTGACTTGCACCAAACTCAGTTATGAAAAGGACCCTGCACCTGATTCTAGAAAGGGCAGGGTCCCCACGGCTAAGTCCTGCAACTTGCAACATGAAGCCAGGTAGCCAAACAGAGGGCATACCTGCTGAGTTTGTCACAAGCTGCAACCACTGTGTGGCATGGTGCAAGTGCCCCCCCATACCCCAATCCACCAGGCAGTGCAGACAGAGCCCCACAGGGCTAGAGGACCCCCATATCCACTGCCAGTGCCCCACAAATCCCCCACACCCTGATGCCTGATGGCACCCCATATCATCTGTGTACTGTACAGTAGGTATAGTACACATACCAGCCAGTCCCTGGTAGTCTAATGGCCCCCCCAGCAGTGCCAGTCCACCCTGCACCCCCGACACATCCCCAGATGGTGACTGGCACAGCCTACCTCTTCTGCCACTAGACTAACAGGGATATTTGCATGTTCTTCTGTTTTTATGGTGTGTGCGGCACTTCAGGGACCTGTGTTTTGAGGTTGGGGAATGGGCCAGGGGGACAGAGCTGCCCTGTGGGGCTCTTAGTGTTGTGGGGGTTCAGGGGCAGGGTGTGTGTGTGAGCAGCCTTGTGGGGCTAGTACAGTTTGGGGGATTGGGGGCTGGGGGTGAGAGATGCCCTGTGGGGCACTTACTGTGGTGTTATGGGCATAGGGAGTAGGGCACATGGATTGGATGCTGGTCTAGTGGCAGGTCTGCACAACCCCTGGAGGGTGTAAGTGCACTCACACCAGCTAAATGTTAGTGTAACTGTACTTTGATGGATGTCCTTGGGGGGTTGTTGTAGAATTGTAACATTGGGGCCTTTGTTGCTGCCCTTCCAGAATAGGGTGCAACTGCTGCTGTAAACCCCCTAGCACCATGTTGCAGGGGGTTGCAAGCATAACTGCTGGCATAAGTCCACTTTAGCGCAAGTGGTCTGCGGCATGTCACAGGCCTCTTTGTAGAATACCATATGTCACAACTGTTGGCATAACTTGCTACTTGCACCATTTTTTTGGGGCACAAGCCATGTTATGCCAGGCACATCCCTTCTAGAATAGGGCCCAATGTCTATAAGAGACTCTGACACAAAAGATAATAAACAAACTAAAATAAGGAATCGCTTCTCTCTTAAGAAACAAGCTCCTGATTCTGAATCAGTCCAGACTTGGATCCAGGTAAAAGCAATATTGATGGAATCAACTTCAGTGATTCAAACTGATAGTATGGCAGAGACGCAGCAAGTGACAGTTAATTGCACAGTGCTTAAATGCCCGTTGGCAACCCCATTAGAGTCTGCTGGGCAGAATACCTCAAAGGATCAGGGCGGTATTTTATATAACTTTCCTGTTGCCTTGGATAACACTAAAAAACAAGTTAGACTCTCAGTCTCCTCTGACCTTTGCATAAGGAAGACACAAATATCTCCAGAAAAGCAGGTGCAATTGGCACCAGAGGGTATAATGATTCAAGGACCTTCATTAACTCACTACTCCAGTGAGCTTAGGTTGTGTGAAGACTCAGAGTCCTTATTGCTCGAGTTTTCTCCTGAGTACGTCTGTGAATCTAATTCAAAATCGATCTTTAAAACTGATTTACAAATGATTGCAAATGACCTACAGGTAACCATTAATGGTCTTAAAAATAACAATTTCACTAATAATGGTACACAAAAAGGGAGCAGCCAATCTAAATCTGTTCCAACAGACCATTGTTCATTTGAGTCTGTTGTGAATTAACCATTCGGAATCAGGATTTAAAGCAATTTAAAGAAATTTGTATGCAACCCATATGCAGCATATCTCATGATACTGGATCAAATTTTTAAAATAGTTTGCTTTATTGTAGTATTACAAAGTACTGTAGATTTTTTGTACAATACACAGATCTCTTGTTCAGATACTTAAACAAGCAGCCAGTGATATATGTCAGGATATTGTACATCTACATTGGTACACAGACTGTGGATTGCAACATCTACTCACTTTTGTAACCAAGACCGAGTAATTTCAATAAACTTGACCTTACCTAACAAGAGTATCTGATTCCAATAGCATGATAGAGTATAACCACAGAACTAGTAAGACCTTATATTCCCACCCCCACCCCCATTTCACCACTACAATATATAAAAGGAATCATTCCTTCCCTAGACGATGTAGGAATAGTCACATTACTCAATAAGGAAGAGTTAGAGGGACTAAGTCAATAACCATCTCCAGGCTGTATCAAGACCAGATCCAAAACAAGGCTCTCTAAGTGGATAACAGAGGCGTGTAGAAATTTATACTCTCTGATATTTTTACTGCACTTGGACATAGTGGCAATAAAGTATTCCGCTTGCAAAGCAAATACTATTTCTTTATGCCATTCTACATACAAAAGGGTTTGCTGGTCTAACCAGTGGCAATATGATTTTCTTAAGCGCGAAGAGATATCAGTGTCATATGTTTCCTCTGATTACCTGCTAGAGTTTCGCCTGAGTCACCCAAGATGCAGATTTCCGGACTAAATGCATTTTGGAGCCCAAGTATAGGATCCAGTTTAGACCTGATGGCAGCCCAATGGAGTAACTTTGTCACATTCCCAGAGGATATGAAGGAGTGTACCTCTTTGTGAACCACATCTGGTACAAAGTTCCATGTATGATGCCCCATCTTACTAAGTTTTACAAGGATCAACTTTTTAATTTTAGATTTGAGCTGGGCTTCTTAAAGGAGAACATAGCAATAAATGACAATAGGCTGGATGACATACTAACAAAAATCAATCAGCCATTGCCGCAGAATAAATCCCCTTCTTACGTACTTGACAATTCCAATTATATGCAACCTGATTTTTTCCACAATTTGCATACCTAATTCTCCTGTTAAAGTGGCCACTAAAGCAAAGAAAAAAGGAAAACAGTGGGAAAAAAGGGAACAGCTATAGTTGAAGTTACTGTGAAATATATTACTAAGAAAACTAAGAAAACCAATAAAAGAAAATAATTCTGCCACTGACAATAACACACAAGTAATCAAAGGTGTTAATAAGAAAAGCACTAACCCACAAACTGTCCCCTCACAGCCTGTATGTGTGGAACAGAAAGGTAGTTTTATGTCACTTATTTCTGGTATACCAATTATTGGGAATGAAACTCATGCTATTCAGCCTATACAGCCGCAATCTCTTTGTATTGGAAGCAATCGCTGAGCAGCTTAAAAAGTTTGATATGAATTTACAAAATCTCAACTAAGAGCTGAATAATATGGATAACAAAAAGGAAGCAAATCTGGTTATAATAGTAGCATTCTATCTACTAAACCAATGGATGCACAGGGAACAGTTAATGGTCTGTTAAACCAGGATGAATGTGCTATTCTGGTACTCTATGGGTTTGACACCAGAGACTTGGGTACACCTGGTACAATAAAATGTAAGATTGTGAACCTTTCTAGGGCAGTGACTGGAGCAGATATTTCTGTTGCTGATATTATTCAAGTGTGGAAAGATAAAGATAAAAAAGGTACTGACTGTCTATTTATTTTCTATACAGTTCCAAGAATTGCCAGTCATATATGGTTAAGTAATCATGCACTTAGAGAGGTTGGTTATGAGGTAGCGTACATTAACAGAGGTCGACTGAACAAAGTCTTCCGGAAGGCCAAGCAGGTCAGAAAACAAATTAGTCTTTTTGGGCTTAAACCTATTCCAAAGGTAACTTCTGGTAAAATTAAAAAAGTCTTACAGAACCTATTTACCCAAACATTAAAAATTAACAGTTCTGAGCTGGTTATCACATGTGCCCATAGATGGGACAATGAACAAAAAAATAGACGAGTGGACATTCTAATTCAAGACTCAAGAATAGCTGATTTACTATTATAAAGGGCTTCTGTTCTGGATAGAGTAGGACTTTATATTGTAGATAGTTTGTTGGTCTCTAAAACTAAACAGAAAGACAATAGTGTGGATGAGGATAAAGTAACCAATTCACTTATATTATATGGTCTAAACAGGTCCAAGAACAAAATTGTTCATAAACTAAATGTAGCCATCACTGATCTATTAGAACAGTTACTAAATGTGTCTATTGAGTACCCAGGCACCATTTCAGTTACAAGAGTGGGACTATATTTGTACTTTGACCAAGTACAGTTAAACATACATTTTCAAAGTTTGTATGACAAAGTTATAACTAATAGAGTTACTGGACTCCTTGGTACTATAGTACCTATGGACTACGCACAAGACAACAGACTGCATGATGAACAGGCCAGTAAAAATAAAAATTTGATGCCGGACACCGTGTTTAATATTACAATTAATAACAGTTTTGATCCATTAAACTGACAATTAAACAAAGAAGTCAATACAAATAATTATATTAATGTAAAACAACAATTTCTGGTAACATGGAATATTTTGGGAACAATGGCTAAATTCCCTGATGAAGACTGGACAAATTACATAAGGAAATTTGGCATAATATGTTTACAGGAAACATGGCACCCAAAAGATAGTGATGTAACCTTTAATCGCTATCAGACATACATTCCAGGTGTTAGGCATTCAACGCTAGGTAGGAATGCAGGGGGATTGGTCACCTGGTTTAAAATGGACAAATCATTAAAAGCAGAACTGATATCTGCAAATAAGAACATGCAAGTTTTCCTTGTTTAATATTTACAGACTGAGCTCATTGTCATCAACATCTATATACCACCAACCACTTCTAAGTAATACTCAGAAAGGCTATGGGACCTTCTAGAAGAAATGATTCATATGACTTGGGTCATTAGAGCTTGTGAACATATTCTCCTGTGTGGAGACTTTAACACTAGGATAGGAAACTTTGATTGATATACCAGGAACACATTTCATAACTGGTGTCATAAAGATGCCTTTTATTTTATCTGGTCTTCTATGGACCAAAAAATCAATAAACCTAGTAATAGGTTGATAAATATATTAAATATGCACTTTTTGGCTCCCTTGAATGGCAGAATTCAGGGTGATCTGATTGGAAATTTTGAGCATATTAGTTCCCTGGTTCCTTGGTATTGGATTATCTTTTTGGAACAGGGTTATGGAGTTCTGGGCACAACATACAGTTATTAAAAGGATGGATAGTGATCATTTTCTGCTTACTCTCATACCCAAAATACAAATGGGCAATAGAAAACAAATTTTGCTAAAACTAATTTGGAGTTTAGAAACAAAAACAAAATTCATTGGCAAAGTTCTTAAGGGGAAAAACAACAGAATTAGTACTAACTCTCTCGCATGTACTTAAAAATAACCAGACAAGTTGTTCTATGCACAATACAATATCAGATTTTTTTTTTGCTGAAAGTAAAGTACACATTAAAAACTGCAACATCACAGATAACACAAAGGAAATTCACCAAAACCTGGTCTGATCAGGATTGTAAAAGAGTCAAGAAAAACTTAAATCAGATAGTCGAATCCATAAAGTTTTCAGATCTAAAAGTAAATAGTAAATTTCTTAATAAACAGAGGGAGTACTACAAAACATTTCTCGTGAATAAGCAAAAAGAATATTACAATATAAAATGGGCTACAATGCTCACTGTTATAAATAATAAAGATCAGTAATCCCACTGGGTGTTAGCAGCCAGTGGAACAAATAACATTAAATATGAAATTAACTTCTTTATTACACTGGATAGTTGGGTACACTATTATAAAAATATATTTTACAATAGCAATATTATTGTAAACCACAATAGAGCCATCAACTCTAGGTCTGTATTCAAACCAATAACAAATGCAGAAACATATTTTGCCATTACTAACTTAAGACTTAATAAAGCTCCAGGACTGGATAATATTCTGGCAGATGTTTATTTGATTATTCCTTCTCTGTGGGCAACTACAGTATACTTACTGGCTATTTCAATATTTATTGTGCAAATCTTAGCTTTCCAGCTTCCTGGAAGGAAGCAACCATTATATCAATATATAAAAAAAGGGGATAAGAACAACCCAGTGAGGTACAGACCAATTTCATTACTGGACATTAAGGGTAAAATGTTTACAAGAATTACAATAGAGAGATTAAAAGCTCAGATTTCAGCATGGGTCAGGCTCTCAGAATACCAAGCAGGTTTCTGGGGGTGGGGGAGCCATAGTACCATGGATAACTGCTTCATACCGAGACCCCTATTCGAGAAATATGTCAAACAGGAAAAAAATATATATAGCATTTATAGACTTTAGTTCAGTGTTCAACTCTATATCACATTAAATTCTGTGGCAAGGAATGTCAGACTGGGGAATTTCACCAGATCTAATAAACATCATTAAAGAATTATATACAGGGACCTGGTCACAAATCAGGTTAAATTCTAATGATCAAATTTCTTCAAAGTTTGCTACTAATAAAGGAGTCAGACAGGGATGTGTTCTAGCCCCAACTCTATTTTGCCTTTATATAAATAAACTACTAGTTTTGCTTGAAAATTCACATACAGATTCCATGAAGATTCTTACAAAAGATTGTGCTGCACAGCATATGGAGACGATTAAGTCATTTTGTCACTTTCAGAGTCAGGCTTGCTCAAAAAACTAGATATTCTAGATAAATACGCTACCAAATATGAACTAAGAATTAATGAGTCTAAGAGCCAAGTTATGATTATAGGTTCATCAAATGTTTCCAAAATCTGTCAGATTGGTACTCAAAAATTGAGAACAGTCAAACAATATAATTATCTTGGACTTTATTTTTCATCGAATGGAAACTGGCATAATCATGTTGATCTTCTCAGAATTAAGTTCAAACAAACAGCCAGCTCCCCAAGTGTGTTTAACAAGAAGTATGGTGGTAACGTAATCAAACCTTTGTTACTAGCCACTAAAGCCAATTATAATGCCCAGTTTCTTTAGAATATTGAGATATGGGATGCTAACAAACTTGGCCTTCTGGAAACTCCACTCCAGAAACTTTTAAAAATAAGTCTGGGACTTGGATATTTGGTCTTGAACTCTTTGGTTAGAGCCGAATTGGGTATAATGAGTACTGTGGCACTTGCTTGTGCAAGAAAGGTTAATTATTGGATTCAACTGTTACATCTTGATGAGAAATGTATTCCCTATATGTACCTAATGGAAAAATATCAGTGGAACCAATGGAAATTACTACAATCTGATTGGTTTAAAAAAATCCTGATTTTTAAGGACAGTAAAATTGAATGTTTGCTAAATTATTATAATAGAGGCATTAGCGTAAGTCTGAAATATCAAAAATATGTTACACAAAAAATGTCAATGATTGCCATTGCCTGTGATGTGAGCAGTATCCGAAAGTTGCATATATCCCATTGGCTGGTACAAAATGGTTTGGCTCATTAATATAGATACTATCTTGACATTTTGTCAGAGAGTAACCAAAGAAAGCAATTTACCAAATACCGTATGGAATTATTTCCAAGTAATGTCCTGAGCGCCATATACAGTAATGACTCGGATTCCCAGACATGTTAATTGTGCTTGTAAGGGTCTGGAAAGGGAAGATCTAAAACATGTTATTCTTAACTGTAACTGGTATTGTAAACCTAGAAAAAAATGGTTACAACCAATTGTGAATGCTATTCAATCAAATGAAGACAACCTGATTGTTAAAATACTATTCACTACTAATGATGAATTAATCATCAAAAATGTTGCCAGCTACTTAGAGGCTATAGCCAGAATCTACATCAGATACAATAAACACTGAACAATTTTACACAGGAAATTACTTACTTGGTGATCATTAAGGTTACCAGGTTAGTTCTAAGTTAAATGCAGTTTTTGCACACATTTGTTATTTTCAAATCTCTCCTAATTTATCATGTAAGGTGAAATGTTTTATTATGCATGTTGTGTGTCTAGTTTATTACTGTAGAAGATATGCTGAACTTCTAAGTGTAAAATTTTTTTAATTGTAACAGTCCTGGACTGAACAATAAACTCTGAACTAAAAAAAAAAAAAAAGGAAATTAAATAAGACCATGCTTAAATGTTGAACCAAAACATTTACCCATCTATCAATGGAAAGCTCCAGGGAACAATACAATAGATAATCACACAGTTAATAAAACATGCAATGGTTTCCAAATAAATTTGTATTTAGATGACTTATTTGGCATATTCACAATAAGGCGTTCTGCTTGTAAAGCAAATGAAATCTCCTTATGCCACTCTGAGTAATGGGGGGTGGGGGTGCACTGGTCAAGCCAGTGTCAAAAAATGACCTTTTTGGCACATGCTAAGATCAAACCCATGTGTGCCCTTTGATTGCCAATCAGGTTATCAGAATAGTCACCCAAAATATATATTTCCGGAATGAAAGCTTCTGACAGTCCCAATAAGGGATCAAGATGAGATCGAATCAAGTTCCAGAAGGGGACTACTGTCTCACAAGACCATAAAATATGAAGCAAGGTACCAGACTCCTTACCACATCTGAGACATTGATCAGTGGGTAGTTGGCCTATTTTATGTAATTTAACTGGAATATAAAAAAGGATGTGGTTAATCTGGAATTGCATAAAGTGTTACTGGTCCCACATTATCAATATATACGAATTCTTCCAGATGGAGGACCAGTCTCTGGAAGAGTTAGCCACCGGGAGAGCCTGGTCTTACCAGTAATACCTAGGACCCTCATTGGCAGCCAGATAATTTTGCAAAGCTCCATAATAGTAGGAAATGAGATAGTTAGAAGGGGCTGAGTGAAAAAAAGGGAGAATGGAAGTACCAAAGGGGCTAAGCTAAGGCCAATTAGCAATAAAATGCAAAAGCATGTGCAGGCTTACTGCTTACATAATGGATCAGGGCTTCCTAAATCAATGCTTTGAGGAACAGGCTGAGAACTCAGAAAAAAGCTTTTGATTTTAAAATTTAGAATTCTTGAAAAAAGAGGTCTTCACTGTCGGTTGGCAGCTTCAGGATTTAAAAGAATACTCTTGTATAAATGGAAAGAAAAAAAAAAAATTGTTCCCCAACCTGGAGGACCGGATAAAATTCATGATAAAATCTGCTTTAAATGAGAGAACGAGCCGTATGATTTCCAGAACTCTTGCAAATTTTGAAAATACATGGAGTCCTTTCTTTGATTGGCTAAAACAGAGTTAAGTAGAATGTGAACTATCTTAATTAACAATTTGTATAGTGGATAAGTGTAAAAAATTATTTAAGAAATGTTTTTCATTTTCTTTTAAAAGAAAGCACAAACCCAAACCCTTGATATGTATGAAGAGTTATGTGTACACATTCAGTCACTTCAGTACCTGTCTAGCATTGCTTGTAAAGCACTTTAATGAGCTTGCTGAATGATGTAACTGCCTGGTTAAATAAAGTTTGATTGATTTGATTGATACTTAGAGCTGGAGATAGTAGAAGGGGAGTGCACGCCTATAATATCCCTACCTCATATTTATCAAAAATAGTCTTTTAAATTTCCCACAACCAGGAAGATGTCCATTTTGTTGTTTGAAGGATGTTAAAAGTACTGCTGACCACTGTGTCAGCCAGCAAGGAGTTCCTTAAGCTTGTGATTCTTTGTGTGTAATACACTTTCCTTTTGTGTTTTGTTTTTATGTATTTGCTGTTCTTTTTGTAGGGACCAGCCTCCACTGGCCCTACCCCGCAGCCAGCTCTGTCATCCACTTCCCTTGGACTCACCTACTCTGGAGTGACACCCTGGATTGCCCCCCGGGGGGGACATCAGGAGGGAGTCCTTTCTCCTGCCAGACAATAGGATACAGATCCAGTGGTTCCAGCATTCAGTGGTGCAGTACCAGTGGCATGAAACAGGCTACATCCTGTATGGCCCAGGTTTTCAGTGTTTCTCCCATGGAGGCAGAATGTGCAGTGACAGTGAGGAAATGTGCACTGATATCTTCCCCACTTCCAACAACTGCTTGCACCGGCTGTCAGACCTCTGGCCTCCACCAGGGGTCAGAAGAGTGCTGTGACCTTCCCCCCCTTCCCCTCCCCCAGAGGAGGACAGCAGTCTGTGGGATGCTTAGTCCTCCCCCCTTCCAAGCCCTCCGACACCCAGGCTCACTTCCCAACCCGGGTCATCGGTGTCATGAGTGGTAGCGCTACCTCTGTGCCAATGGGCCAACCCTTTCCTTTTCATGTTTTAAAACTACTGCATTTCATTTGTCTGTTGTGACTTCTTGTAAAGTGTTTTTCTTTGCAGAAAGTAATTCCCCATCCCTTCATCTATGAAGCAGCTTGGGTGGTTTTATTACTGATTCTATAAGCAGCAAAGCAGAAAGAATGTGCAGTAGAGCAGCATTCATCGTCAGATGCTGAAATCTTGGGGATTGCATGCAGAGATGTGCAATTTCCATGAGGTACCAATGGAAGAATTTAAAATCCAGAACCAAAGCAGGATTACATGATTTTTACCATTTTTACTGTGAAAAATTGAAAACCATAGTCCCTGGTTATGACAAATCTGTTGTTTGCTTTGTCATAGATACATAGATACATAGACAGTGTTGGCAGATAAGAGCCTATGGCCCACCCAGTCTGCCCATTTGAGCTTATAAGTTCAGTTTGTTTTCCTAGAAGTCTGTTGCCCCTTACCCCTGACATCCAGAATTCCTTTATGTCTATCCCATGCATTCTTAAATCCCGTGATTGTTTCAGCCCCCACCACTTCCTCTGGCAGGGTGTTCCACTTGTCCACCATCCGTTCTGTGAAGAAATTCTTCCTCATGTTTCCTCTGAATTGTCCTCCCTCCAACTTCATCCCATGCCTCTAGTCCTGGAACATCTTGTTCACTTAAAAATAATGTATTCCTGCACCCTGTTCCTCCCTGTAAGATACTTGCATGTCTCTATCATATCCCCTCTCTCTCCTTCCTCTCCTCCAGGGAGTACATGTTCAGTTCCTTCCTTGTCTGTTCTACATATTGCATAATGCACTAGTGTATTCCTACTTGCCATAACTGATCTACTGTTGTCCCCTAGTGACCTTGTGCTTGTAATATTTTTCCTTTTACTTGCACTGTGCTGTATTACAAATTTTGCAGCAATGCATTTGAACAACCATGTGACCCTGTAACTCCATGGTTAGAGCCCTGGGACAGTATTCCAAGGGCCTGGGTTCAGTACTCAGTAGGTCACATTATTTCTTCCTCACTACAGTTTACAGTTTAGGAGTAATTCTGTTGTACTGTATTATTTTATCATCTCCACCAGGTCACAGCTGGAAATGCGCTATTACTGGTCAGTGTGCCCCTTTCTCGCTAAAACTTGTACAGGAAATACTCGGTCACTTTTAGGCTGGTGTGGCACCAAGAAAAATATGTCTGGGCATGAACCAAAATGCGGGGCTTTGAAAATCCAACCAGAGGCATCGATTGAATGTACAAATCTTAAAAATGTTCTCCCATCACCTTTAAAGGAAACTGAGAATAAAGAGGACCGTACCAGGTCATAATGTCATACGCATAATAACGCATGACATTATGCCGAATCCCAGACCTGTGCAATCTCCATGTTGGACCCCCCCAGAGTTAGAATCCTTAGTGGGGGAGGTCTGGGAGGCACAGCCCCCTGTAATGGGGGGGTGGGGCAGACCCCCCCACAGAAGAAAATTTACCAGTGAAGCGGGCAACGCGCTTATGCCGCACGACATTCTGCTGTACGCGGTATTGACCCCATGCTGAGAGGACAGCTGGATAGAATGGCTGTGCAATATAAGGAGCATGGAGGGAACTACTGTGTACTCGAGTTTCAGTCATTTCTTCATGTGCGCCAGGAAGAGGACTATTATGTAAACCATGGTGGTCAGGAGAGAAGAGGCACGCATGATACTGGCACCATTTGTAGAATCCTTTTTACTGTTAGTACTCTGTGCAGTGCTTGTAGTGGTTGTACTGGTAGTACTGGTTGTACTGGTGGTGGTGGTTTTACTGGTGGTGGTGGTGGTGGTAGTAGTTGTTCTGCTGGTGCTGATAATAGTTGGGTCTCCATTGTCCAGAACCTTCTCAGCTTTATCGTTAATGTCGTACATGCAGATGTTGTTTACTGGGGCCGATGTGGCTGTCTGGTTGAACTCCATGAACTGTAGTCCAGGAACCTTGCTCTGAAGCCATCCCTGGAATGCTGTGACACGGGAGTACACTCCAGGACGGTTAGGCAGTGCACATTGATCTCCCCAACTCACGATTCCTGCCAGGACCCAGATGTTACCCTTCTTGCATGCCAGGGGTTCCCCAGAGTCTCCCTGCAACACAAAAATGATGTCATACATTATTGATCTGGCTGCCAAAAATGATTCACAATTCATCCCCTTTGACAAGATGACACTATCAGTATGATTTTTTAGTGCTGTGTGAAATCTTCTAATTATTTCTTTAACTTCATTTTTATTAGTTTTATAAGAGGGACCTTACAAACATTTAGCCACAACTGACACGTTACACGAATTAATAATGGCATCATACTTATAATAACAGTCATAAACAAACATTTGTCAATGCCAAGAGTTCGCTGTTGGTATTGTTGTTATGCATGCCTCCCATATTTTTCTCTGTATATTCTTCTGTCTTGCATTTTAAGGGTGGGCGTTACAGATGGAAACCCTAATGACCTGGGTATTTGTTGTTTTTTTTGCTCCAAATTTTTAACATGGACTTTTTGGGACACCACCTCATGAACAGTGCCAGTATAATTTTGTTACTCAGTCTGAAAAGATGATTTCACATAGCGAATGTGCCATTCAGAGCCACAGGTGCAAAAACACATTTCGGGCAGGATGTGAAAAATGACAGCTGTGCTGTTCATGAGGAGGTGTGGAGAAATGGCAATGTTGAAAATCTGGGGTGAAAATATCAAAAAGTAGCAAAGTTACAAGTGTGCACAGAAACTGCGTAACGCATGCATATAATGCAGTCATTTTTTGGAATGTTTTCACCAAATTTTTAAGATGGCCTTTTTGAGACCTCCCCTCATGAACAGTGGCACTGGACTTTTGTTAATCTGTCCCGAAAATTGATGTCGCACAGCAACCGCGCCATTCTGCTCCACAGGTGCAAAAACACATTTTGGGAAGGACACAAAAAATGATAGCTGTGCTGTTAAGGGTGTGTGAAAAAATGGCAATGTTGAAAATTTGTAGTAAAAATCTTAAAAATTGATGACGTTACGAGCGTGCATAGAAACCTTTTTTTTTTTTTATTTCGATTGGGATTAATACCTTTGAGTCAAAGACTCCTTTTCAAAGGTTCCAAGTCAAGAACAAAACAGAGCAATACAAACACAATACAATACAATAAGTACAAATTAAGATGACAATGAAAAAAGAAAAACATGGAACATCATTAAAATGGCACATGAGGTACAAGACTTGTTAATTTTAGGCACATCTTAAAGGTAGAGTAAATTATATTGCATCAAGTTGTTGTAGGGTAGGGATACACTGGGAATAGTGAGACATGTCAATAATAGGTCTGTGTTAAGCTTTGGGGATGATGGGGGGGGAGGTAAGCAGCCAGACTGACGCTGTCAAAGTAGCTAGAGGTGATGTGGGACAGGAGTAAAGGGGAAAGGTGGTGTAGGAGGGTTGTAAGTTGAAGCGGGGAGGAAGTGGGGAGGGGAAGAGGTGAGGAGGTGGGGGATAAGGCATGAGGAATATGGAGAATTATTTTCTTGCACAGTTACAGGTGGTTACATTCTTAACGTGGGACTGTAGCCCCCTTTTGAACAGACTCAACTTTATGTTTCCTGTCAGCGTTTTGTGCAAAAACACATTTTGGGAAGGACACAAAAAATGACAGCTGTACTGTTCATAAGGGGGTGTGAAAAAATGGCAATGTTGGAAATTTGGAGTAAAAATCTTAAAAATTGATGTTGTAGTGCATAGAAACTGCACAATGGGTACTCGTAACACAGTCATTTTTGAGAGTTTTTCACCAAATTGCAATAAAACTTTGGGACCCCACCTCATGAACAGTGGCACTGTCATTTCATTAATTGGTCCCAAAAGGTAATTCCATGCAGTGACCGTGAAATCACCTTTCAGGACTGAGAAACGAAATGACAGTGACTATGTTCATGAGGTGGGGTCCCAAGAACCCCATGTTGAAAATTTGGGACCAAAACTCCCAAAAGTGGCCAAGATATAAACCTAAATTGAAACCCCCCATTCACTGCCATTATGGGACTTACCCTCATTTCTTCAGTTTGCGGTCGGCTTTTGAAGAGGGTTGACGTGTTCCCAGCCCACTGAAGATCGCAGCTCCCAACCTCCAGAGGTAAGGGTGGATGAGGTGGGTGTGGGGAAGAGAGGCCGGAGAATATGTGTGTGTGTGGGGGGGCATCTAACAGCAGGAGTAGGCATCTCGGTCTCAGAACCAGTTCACCAAAGGCGGGGACAGGTCACACAAGGATTGCGCACCCCAGTGTTGGCAGGTGGGGGAAGGGTTGCCAGAGCAATGGCAGAGAGTGGGAAGTGGAGGAGGCAGGCGAGGAAAGCACCTCCTCCCAGCCAGCATGATCGATCGCACTTACAGTAGTGCCTTCAGGCATGCAATACCCCCAACCTATACAGAGCTTAGGCTGTAGCCTGCTCTACATGGCTGGGAGAAACCAAGCGGGACGTCAAGATCAAACAGCTGTTTGCTCTGCGGTGACCTGCAGATGAAAGGAAAAAGAAAAGGAAAGGAAAGGGAAAATTATTTAAACAGGAAAGGCACACTAAGCCAAAGCTTGTTTCCAGATGCAACCTGGGAGCACAAGAAAGTTAAGTGACTTGCTCAGGGTCACATAGTATGCTAGTGGGGCTGTGGGATTCAAACCCAGGTCTTCAAGTTTGCAGCTCAGTGCCCGTAACCACTGCGCTATACTGGCTCCTGATGGGCATGACTTTTTCTTTTCATGTGTAGACCACTACAGGCAAAATAGCATCGGAACCCACCTGGCTGAGGATTGATGTGATACTGTTGAGCCCCGTGCAGAGCATTCTCATTGGACAGACAGTGTCACACCCCTCAAAGCCTACTCTTCCAATGAGTTTGACACGTAAGCGCAAACTCAAAAAATAACATTTTCAAATTCTGACGGACTGGAATTCCATGGAATGTCAGAAAATTCCCCCAAGTTCTGTGGAATTTGAGGCATTTTTATATTTCTAATGCGCAATGTTTTTTGTGGATTAGCAATCTACAGTTTGCATAAACCGCAGATTCCTCTTCTGCAACCCATGGAAAATTATTTAACAGTTTATGTCATCCATGGAAAGTTATCCCATGGTTTACATAAAAATGCTGTTTAGGCTAGCCTGGTGGTGCGGGACACCTTACCTCACCTATGCTGGCGACCCGTGTTCGGGAATGAGCATGGACCACTAGGGGTCAGCAGGGGAGGAGAAGGACTGAGCGTCCGACTGACTGCTCTTCTGTTCCAGGGAGGGGAGTCCTCAGTGTGTCGGTGCTTGCCTGCTCCCTAGTGGAGGCTGGGGACAGGGTGCTGTGCTGCAGAAGGGGGAGGAGTTGGGGCAGATGCCTGGAGGGAGTGAGTGTGGTCGCACGCACACTCCTCTCCGTGGGCATCATTGCATGCCTCAACTCCTGGGGTGAAACCAGGAAAAAGATGCCATGGCACAGTGGCGGAGGGCACCTCACAGGCTCTGCTCCCAGCCAGCCATGGTGCTGGCCCACTGAATCCAGTCTCTGATGGAGGTTGGGTAACCCTGCCAGCCCTGCCAAGGAGGGCAAGCCCTGGGAGTACAGGTCAGCACTAGATGGTGAACGCCAGGGGACGGGGCTGGGGGCTCCCTCCAGATGACAGCCAGATCCAGAAAAAGTAACTCAAAACAAAACAATAATGCTTTTTAGAATTATTCAGAATTCAAAAAGAAAATCTGGAAAGCATCCACACGTATTCCACAGGGGAACTCCACCATTCCACACTGGTCTGCTAGTGTTCTCTCCATTTCACCATTACTCCCCTGGCCCCACCCTGACTATTCAGGGGCAACTTCTACACACTTCCTCCAGCCAAAGGGGGGTAACGTGAACATTCCTATATATGACTGAGCCAGCAGAAAAAGGTCTTGAAGTCTGTCATGTCTGCTCGAGTTTGCAGACCCTCTCTGTGTCTAACGAGGGATTTGCCCCACTTCCCGTTATCTGCTCTTACAGCTGACACCACAGTGCTCCTTGGTCAGCCAATGTGGGAGAAGGGCGGTATGCAAATGCCAGTACCCTGTGGCCCCTTCCTCAAGAGCAGAGCTATGCAGCATGTGGTATTCTACCTGTGGAATGTGTGCGGCATGGCAATTACACTTCCAAAATGCTTTTCAGAATTTCTTTGTTTAATTCTATGGAGTTCTGGAAAACATTTCTGTGTAAACCACAGAATAATATGGTATAAATGATGTAATCCACAGAATATTATTCTGTGGTTTGTTGGCAATGAATATGCAGTTTATGCAAGCTGTGGAATGCTATTTTGTGGTTGAATTGAATAATGGATGAAAAAAAAGTCTACTTCTGTAATTTTAGAATTTCACTTCCATGGAAAGCTGGTGGCAGTGGGATTTGGAATGTCTACTCATCTCTACCCTAGAGCAAAGTTCCTCACCTCTACAGTGCACATGGTCGACAGCTGATATTAGTATGGGAAGTTCTAATGGGGCTCAAATATTTCAGGTGTTACCTAGCCAGTCTACCCCTCTATCTTTGTCTCTTATTGGTTGGATTTCCCTTTGGTGAGTAATCTTCTGGCAATATGAAGCCATTTGTAGACGTTTCTACCCATTCCCATGTTGCCTCTTATTATGTGTTGCTTCACTAGTAGACTGTGGTACAGGTGAAATCTAGACTACCAGATTGGACTCAAGATTGTGAAAGCTGGCCGGCCCACCGGCGCAGTGGTAGGGCTACCGCTTGCGACGCCAGCGACCTGGACTCGGGAAGCTGGAGGGCCGGCTGGGGGGAGGAGGATTGAGCACCCAGAGGCTGCTCTCCTCCTCCGGGTGGGGTGGGATGCAAGTCCCGCTGTGATACCGCCACCTGGGTGACCACAGGTGGAGGTGCAGCGAGACTGCACACAGCAGGGTGGGAGGACATCTGCCGGGAGCTGGAGCGTCAAGCACGTCATGATGTGCTCTGCCCCTTGGCTCCCCCAGCATGCGGATGACCTGTGGGCTAGGAAGAAAACTGAAAAACCTGCACCAGATTCCCGTAGATGGGACCCGGTCGACCTGAGAGCACCCATAACCAGGCTCCATAGAAGGAGCTGGCAAGCCTTCCGACGCAGACTTAAGGACCATGGGAGGGGATTGTGGGTCCCCCCCTCTCAGCCCCCCCAGGGGTTAACCGAGGCAGGATGGGGACAGGCTGGCTAGTATCTGGAGGGAGGTACCTGGGGCAGGACTATGGGAGCATACAACCTAGGGATCCCAGAAGAAAGGAACCCGGTGCAGTGAGGAGGGTAGCAAAAAAAAAAAAAAGGGATTGTGAAAGCTGGAGGGTTGGGTTGGCTGGACCAAGTGCAACTTGCGCAGTTGGCTGCCCTGGACAGACAGACAGCCTGCCTGTTTTTTTATATCATGTTAGTCCATCCTTCCTGGCTGGTCCAGACTGTAAGTAGCATGAGGGTATGATGAAGTTCAGACCACTAGCCTCGGACCAGACCAAAATGATAAGAGGTCCAGTTTAAGTCTGACAGTCCAGCTCTCACCCTGACTTTCGCCCTAGATGAAATCTGGACCAGCTGGAACAGACAGCCCAAAACAGTAACAACCTGACTGACTGGTTCTTCTGGAACTAGTGGACTGTACATGTTGCACCCAGTCTGGCTGCTGCGCCCAGACCAGACCATCCATTTTTCATTGTTTTGGCCCCAGTCTAGTGGCTTGGATTTTACCAGGTCCCCACCTTGGGTGAAAAAAAAACCTGAACTAGAAAGTATTTTGGTGTGAAAAACTGATGAGTGTGCTAGTTTGCACCCCAGAAACTGCAGGGATGTAGGGTATCTTAAGCTGGCTCTAATTAAATTTTCAGGATATGAAAACAACAAGAGGTTCTGAGTCTCAGATAAGTTCCACTAAGCTATAAAAAGTTGTCATAGTTATCTGAACCTAATTAGAACTTTCAGAATCCATAGTATTGAGCACAGTACATAGACTGTTATAGCCATCAGTTTCCACCCATAAGCTATCATCAGTGAAAAACCAAAGACTCTAAAAAGAAACTGGAGTGGTACTGCAGTAAATATAACCAGTATAGCATGTTATAGTTAGTAAGTACTGTTAGTACCCTTGTGTAACATCATTGAATGTTGCGGCCAGGCTGTTGTCAGGATCATCTCGATCCAGTCATATAACGCGTGTGCTGCGCGAACTGCGCTGGCTGCCAGTTCAGTGGCAGATCACCTTCCAGGTCAGCTTGTTGACCTATAAAGCCCTCCGCGGACAGGGACCAAGCTGCCTGCAAGACCGCCTGTATTCTTACTGCCCCCTCCGACCACTCCGCTTGACCAACGAGGGCTTGCTGGAGATTCCCAGGGTATGATTAAAATCATCTGGAGTGAGGGTGTTTTCATTTGCAGCCCCTTCCCTGTGGAATTCTCTGCCTCATCGGTTACAGGAGTGCCTGACAGCGGAGAGTTTCAAGATTGCCCTTAAGACCATTTATTCCAGTTGGCATTTGGTGTTGCTCTGTGATTATTTTATGGTACTGTGATTCACTGAATTCTTGAATAGTATTTTAATATTTTATTGCTGTAATTTTTGCATTGTTGTGCAGCACTCTGATACACTGTTGAAGAGCACTATATAAATAAAGTTTATTTTTATTATTATTATTATACAATGGCAAGAAAGAATGCTAGGCTCTGATTAGACAGTCTGAGACTGGACCTGTGACATTATCCCAGCATAACATCACGGATCTAGTCTCAGCACATGCATGACCCAATTACAAGAAAAAATAAATCATTGCATGTCTTACCTTCAAGTGGAGTGAAAGCCGTATTTGTAATCGGCTTCACACCATTCGCTGCAGTCACAGTCCCCATTCGGGTAACATCCATTTTTGTATTCGGAAAAAAAAAATTAACTAGCAGTGACATCTCCTTTACAAGTTACATGAGACAGTGCCACCTGCTCTTCAGACCCCCCACTTTCAAATGTAAAAGCCATGATTACAGTGGTGTCATGGCAGTCTGTTAGTCCCCACTGCCTGACTGAGTCAGCATGTGAGCATGTCTGTTAATACTGTGCTTCAGTAGCACAACTCACTGATGGGTGCCAGTCCTTGCTAGCCACTTCAGTCCCTCGCTGTCCACCACAAAATAATTACCTACCTGACTTTAAATGTATATTAAAAAAACACTGAGAGCCAGGCCTGGTGGCACTGAGGGTTCAGTGCTGAGCATACACTTCCCTACGGCTGACCCATATTCAAGGAACGAGCATGGGTCGCCGAGGGTTGGCAGGGGCAGAAATGGATTGAGCATCCCTAGGACTGCTTTTCTTTTCTGGGGAGGGGGCATTAGTAGTTGGCAAATGCCTGATCCCTAGTGGAGGTTGATAGAGGTGGGGAAGGAGCAGATACCTAGAGGAGTGTGCATGGAAGCATGTGCGCTACCTCCGCTGGTGTCATTGCATGCTTCAGCCCCAAAAGGAAGCAGAAAATGGAAAAAGGTGGCTCTCGGTCATGGCGGCTTGATGGCTGTACCTCCATGACCACAAACCCAAGAGGATCCACTCCCGGAGCATAGATCCGGAGCTGGTAGGGGAGGTAGGGGGCCCCCTCCAATGGGTACCAAGTGTATGCTGGCCCCAGAAAGCATGTGTAGGCCTGGAGGAGTCTCAGTGGGTGTGAGAGGATGGCAGCTGAATGTCCTGCAGACTGAGAAGATAGAAATCAATGAAAAAAAAACCACTGAGAAGAAAAAATGTTCTTCCAGAATTTATTGAGTGGTGTTGATCCTCGCCGGACACCTTAGTCTTCCGCTGTCCTGCTAAGTATAATTCCCTACCAAATTTCAACTATATATTAAACAAAACACTGAAAAACAACAACAAAAAAGCTCTTCCAGCCATACTACTTCCGGGGGGGGGGGGAGCTCAGCTGTAACAAGTTGCTTCTCAAGACTGGCAGAGGCTTCACAACACTATACAGAACTATTAAGTAGCACCACCTACTGGAAAACATTGAAATATAACTTTTTTTTAATTACTTTTTGTCCCCCCAGTGGCCCTTGATTGGGCAGGCACTCCAGCCCTGTTTCCCGACATCTGCTGGCACCAGCGTCATTCCCCCATGGTTAACCCTCCTAGCGGGGTTGGTGGGGTGAGCGCTCACCTCGCACCACATGCAGGATCTGGTTCTGCTGGTCCAACTGGCCTGTGGCTAGTGAGGCATGTGGGTGCCCGCTGTCATCCAACTTCCAGCAGTTTTTCCTTATTTCTTCCCTACAGAGGGGGGCATGCAGGGACCCCAATGGTAGTACCATGCTCGCTCCCATATACTGCACACTTAGTATCAGCCCCACCTCTGCCCCTTGGTCTTAGCAGTATCATTGTACCATCCCCTAGCCTCTGCCAGAGGCCAGTCTAATGCTGACTGCTGCACCCCTCTCTCCCTGGAGGAAGAGGAGAGCTGTTCTAGGGATGCTCAATCCTGATTTTCCCCTGGCCAAAGCCTGGTGACCCACTCACACCGTGAACACAGGTCACTGGCATGGCAGGAGGTAAGGCATGAATGCCTCAACCCTCCATGACACTGGGCCAGCTAGAACTTTTTTTAATATGTATACTTATCCCTCTAAAAATGAACTGAAAAGGTATTTCTAGAAGTATTTTTTTAATCTTTTTTTTTTTTTTTTAACCTTTCACACAAATAAGCCATTGTATAATAGGAATAGTGCACTTCATGGTGTGTGTTGTGCTGGGATAATGTCACTTTTCAGGTGTTAGATGCACTCGGCCTGCAGCCTCAGACATATACCTGTCATGCATTATTCCTTTATCATCACTTAATACAAATCTGGCTCACTAGGTCCTTTCACATCCTCTGGTCTTCTTTCTGGTCTTTCCACCACTAGCTACCTTCTTTTTAGACAAAGATATGTTAGGGGAGCGTATTACTCACCAAAATCAATCTTTTAAGAACGATCAGACTAATATCAGAAACTGAAAACAAGATCTTCTCAAGGATATTTCGTCCATTGGGCCACACCTTTGGAACTGTAAGCCATCAGTGTCTGGGCCTCTTGGAAACCTTGAAAATTTTTGCTAGCTGGGGGGCCACTTGCAATGACATGCAATGTCGGCACCTATAAAACGTGGGTGGCCCCATTGCTTCACAGTTTTTTCATCCACTGGTTGTTTTGCGGAATATGGCACAGGTTCTGGAAGGCTCAGAAATTTTTCAAGCAGCACTAAGTCAGAATAGCGCCACTGAAAACAGTGTGGTCAAGAGCCACGCCAGTCAAAGTGCCACCACTTTATGTTTTGCGGGGGGGGGAGGGGAATGGACTAATAGATCCTAACTCATGGGGCAAGAAGAAAATTGTGGGGCCATGGAATACTGTTTCCATGGCCCCTTGTAAAAAAAATTTAAATTAAGTCCCGATAAAGGCAAAATCCTGAGAGGCCAGAATTAGAACCGTAGTCACCTCTACCACCTAGCAGAGCTGCTACACGCTTCAACCCTCTACACCATAGGAGCAGCTCAACCATCCTCCAGAATTCTGCGGCCTTGTCCTGTGGTAGCACCATGGACAGTGACCTGGGGAGCATTTACTGCAAGCGCTGTCAACTCCCTCTCTCTGTTTGTGGCAGCGCAATTCTGACTAGGTAGGTTCCAAACCAGTTCTGCTATCCCTATTAAAATATATTTGTTACACTTTTTCCTCCCTGCCCCCATCCGAACAGCAGGAGTGGGGAAAAGTGAGCAACTACCTTGACAGCTGATACTTCCTGAAAGGCCAGCTGAGGTGTGCAAACATGCAGATGATCTATGCCATCCCTATGGGAGGGAAGCTCCTCTACATTCATGAGATGTCCTGCCCCCTTTAAAGATCATTAGAAGTGTCAGCCTAGCTCATTTTGTAGCACATCTGCCTTTGTGACAGAAGGTCATGGGTTCTAGTCCTACGGGTTCAGTCCATAAATGCTGGCACCCAGTGCAGTACCAGGGCGATGCTATACTATTTTATACATTTTTTCTAAAAATTTGGATTAGTAATCCAGTTTACATAAACTGAGCAATGATGTTCAGAGGTTTACATAAGCAGTGGATTAATTTCCTCACGCTATAGAATAGTAATCAATGGATTACATCATCCATAGAATTGAATTCCACAGTTTTTACATAGAATTGTTGTTTCAGAATTTTGTGGAATTAAGAAAGAAATTACAAAAAAAACCACAAAAAATAAAACACTTTGGATGCAGAATTGCCATTTTGCATTAATTCCACTGGCAGAACATTGCATTCCACACAGCTCTCATGTCTATGTAACAGTCTGCTGACACCGACAGCAAGGAGTACCATTTCACCCACTGTCTCCTATTCTCCCATTTAAAGGGACACTCTTAGGTCTCAAAATGTCTCTAGTTAAAAAACACCTGTTATGATTGGTTACATTCTGTGGAGCCTGCTGATGTAGCTTGTAGCATGAATCTGAAAACAGTTTTCTTTTTAAAAGTGAAAAACAGCTGACCTGATGGCACAGAGGGTGGAAGCATCTGGCCTTACCTCATGTCACGCTGGCGACCCGGGTTTGGGAATAATCTTGGGTCGTCGGGTAGGGTAGGAGCAGGACTGACTAAGAAAAGAAGCAAATAAAATGGGCAGCAACTTTCCTGGGGTGGACGCTGTCCCTCCTGTAGTCCCGTCACCACTGAGTGGAGGTCCAGTGGTGGTGTAGGCGGGGAAGGGAGCAGCTAGTAGGGTGGGGCATTCCACGGTACCGGGCATGCATGTGCCTCCACACGGGTACATCAGCCCTGGACATGCGTGGGTGGGGATGGGTGAAAAAGGGAAAAACCTACAAAAAATGTAAATAAAAAATAAAAGTGAAAAACAGATAACCCAGCATACTGGTGCTACCAAACATAAAAATATGTTTGTTTCCAGTCCTTGATCAACTCCCACTGCATCTTTCCTGGACTTGGGAATACTCTCAGTGCAGTTTTGTCACTCATGATGCTGAGGAGTGGAGAAGATACTGTTGTATCATGAGTGGCTGCATTGTTTGGGGTGTCCCAAATGTTCACAAAGTATGTGATGAGAGTAGAGCAAGGATTTGAAATAAACAAACTAAGTATGCTGTTAGCATGCATTTTAGTTCTACTAAGAAAAGAAGCAAATAAAATAGCCAGCAACAATTTATTTTAGAGAAGGTAAGTAACAGAACAAAACATGGGTGTTCAACTAGAAATGGAATGGTACAACAAGGGTTGACAGTGTCCCTTTGAACTAGATCCCACATGAGACCAAATATACCTATCATATCTTATTATAAATTACTTGTTTGTAGCTTTTACTGTGCCGTGCTTTGGTCTGGGGCTGAAGTGGAGTGCAGACACCCACTGCATGGCTCTGGCACTTCAGGGTACCTATGCAGAATGAATTCATGGCACGCAGGCATAATGCATAGGTCCTATTGTGTTCAAAACAAAACTCAGGGAACATCTGTCTGTGAAAACTGCAATTGTTTCAACTAACTCTACATTACTGCTTGATGCAGCTTATGAAAACATTGTCTATGAACATTTCTTGTACTTATCCATTTTCTTGGCTCTGTATGTCCTGTACTCTTATATGCATTGTGCCTCGGTCACCTCTGTAAAAAGGACCTGGTCCCGGTAAGCCTTCTCAGTTAGCAAACTAAGAAATTAAGTAACTAAGTAACTAACTAGCTAACCAACTAACCAGCTAAGTAATGAACTAACCAATCACCAACCATCTGACCATCAAAATAACTAACTGGCTAACTAACAAACTAACTGGCTGACTAAATAAATAATCAACTAACTAACCAGCTAACTACCTAGGTAACTACTGTAACCAACTTACTAGCTAACTAACTAATTTATTGTTGTAAGGAAGCAGGTGTTTACTCTGTATGGTGAATCCGTGGAGTGTTATACTTTATTGTCATTAATTTTATATACCTAATATTTAATTGACAAAAAAGAAACATAAACAGCTAACCAACTAACCGACCAGCTAACTGACTGCAGTAACTAACCAGCTAAACTAACTAACCAACTAGTTAACTAGCTAACTAACTAACTAAATAACATAACTAACATACTGTAACTAACTTACTTTACCTGACAGGAGTCCTTTTTGCCCAGTGTGTAACCAGCACAAAAGGAAGTTGGTGCAATAATCTGCTGATCCTTGCTCATGGAAGTATCCACGTGATAAAGGCAGTCACACTGTGCTTGGCTTATGATGGGCACCTCCACTTCCTGCAGGGTCTGAGGCTTCGGAAGTTGCACTGAAAAACAAACAAATAATTGTGGATAATGGATACAGGCATCCTGTCCCTACAAACAGGACCATTACAATGTCATCAGTCTCCAGAATATAATTTCTCAGGATGTGTTACAGGATAAACAAAGAGTGGGTTCAGGTTGTCAAAATCAGATGAAGGAACCATGAGGAACTTGATCATGGGGGCCCAGGCACGGAATTGGACATTTTTCAACTTGTAGCATGTGCTTTAGTGCCTAAGGGCCATATTGGCACTGGGCTGCACCCGGTACTCCCCCACCCCAGTTTTTTAGTCAGCAGTTGCTTCTTGAAGTGGTAGTATACAAATTGTTTAACCAGCATAGCTACTTAATAGGACAAATTTGAACACAGATATAATTTGTTTCCATCAATAAAATCTGAGTAGAAGCCTAGGTACACCCATCCAACAAAAATTATAAACAGGTTGTAGTACAATGCAAGCCTGCTGTAATTACTGGCTAACTGGTGATTTTCTCCCATAGGGAAACCCAGTTGTAATTCACTATTATAACTAGCTGGTTACAACGTTGAACATGTGCCAGGTTTCATTTGCTCCACAGATGTGTACTCTGCCTCCCTAACAGTACCCATGTGCGCACAACTTTTCTCATGCGTTCTCAGCACCGAGATCAGTTGCCTTATATTTACAAAACTGCTGTGGCAAAAAAGCCTCATGGCAATTATATAAAACAAGACACAGGCGAGTGTGTAAAACCTGAAATTCACATATACCCTCAGGGCTGAATACTTGTATAAACCACTCGAACTTCACTGTTGAGATTTATGTAATATAATAATAATAATATTCTTTATTTATAAAGTGCAATTCAAATTGTCAAAGTGCTGTACAGATAAAACAATAAACAGGCAAAGATAAAACAGTAAAAACACAGTACAATCCAGCTATGTAATAGAACATCAAGCAGAATCCCCAAAAGCAAGGAGGAACAAGTAAGTCTTTAAGGCCTTCTTGAAGCTCTCCACAGTCTGGCACTCTTGAATCCAATGAGGTAGAGAGTTCCACAGGGTAGGGGCTGCGTACGTAAAAGCTCATGCTTCTGAAGTTTTCAGTCGTACCCTGGGAACATCTAGCAATCCCTGATTGGCTGAGTGGAGAGGTCAGAGGGGGCAGTAGGGAACCATGAGCTCTTGCAGGTAGCCGGGACCCAGTTTGTGTAGGGTCTTATAGGTCAGTAACCCGACCTTGAAGGTGATCCACCACTGAATAGCCAGCCGGTACAGCTCATGCAGCACAGGTGTGATGTGACTCGCACTGGAAGCCCCAGTCAGTAGCCTGGTTGCCGCGTTCTGCACCAGCTGCAAGCGGTGGATATCAACCCCCGGCAGCCCTAGGTAGAGGGAGTTGCAGTAGTGAAGGCGCGAGGTAACAAAGGCGTGGATCAGTGTTGGAAGGTCGCTAGACGTAACGAAATGCTTAATCTGGGCAATGTTTTTCAGATGATAAAAAGAGGACTTGACTACTGTCAATACCTGTGAATGCAGTGTCAGCCCATCATCAAGAATCAGCCCCAGATTCTGTACCTGTTCAGAGGGCCGCAGCTGGCTACCTCTGAGCCAAAGCCCAGAGGCAGACCCTGGCCCCACCCTCTCTATCCTGTAATCTGGATCCATGACCAACACCTCAGTCTTATCTGGACTCAACTTTAACCAGCTGGCCTGCATCCAATCCTGGATATCTGTGAGGCAGTTATTAAAGACTGAGACCACACTATCCTAGTCAGGTGTGAAAGACAGGTAGAGCTGGATATAATCTGCATTGCAGTGAAACCTCAGTCCATACTGTCTCACAATGTGTCCCAATGGCAGCAAATACACTGCAAACAACATTGGGGACAGTGCAGAGCCCTGAGTGATGACACATTGCAGGGAGAATGAGGAAGAGGAATAAATCCTGGACACCACCCTCTGAGACCTGCCAGTGAGGAAAGATTGAAACCATCTGAAGACCATGCCTGACAGACCACAGATGTCTCTCAGCACTCAAGCAGTCCCCCATGGTCCATGGTGTTAAAGGCTGAAGAGAGATCTAGAAGGACCAAGATGGAGCAGCACTTTTGATCTCTTGCGATCAGGAGATCATTCAGCACCCAAAACAGAGTGGTCTCAGTACTATGCTTCTTCCAAAAACCAGATTGGAGGGGATCGTAGATGTCATGGATGGTCAAGTGGTTCTCTAGCTGCAGGGTGACAACTTTCTTAATCACCTTCCCAACAAAGGGAAGGTTAGAGGTTGGCCAGTAGTTAGCAGGGCAGTTTGGGTCCAGAGAAGATTTTTAAGGAGTGTCATCACCACAGCCTCCTTCAGGGAGCTACAAAACTCACCCAACTCTAAAGAACACCAAACTATCTCTGCCAGGACAGGGCCAATGACATCAACACGCCCCAATATGAGATGCATAGGGTCCAGGTCCCAACTACAGCAAGTCGGCTGCGTGCTCTGAACAATCCACACGACATCAGAGATCTCCAATCAGTCGAAGTATGCCCAGGAAAACTGAGGTGTAGTTACCATGCAACGATCACTGACAGCTTCCATAGAGCGGGCTGAGCGGATCGCAACCCCGATGTCATCCACCTTGTTAGCAAAGAGTCGAGTGAACTCTTCACAGTTCTCCTGTGAAGATGCTCTTCAAACTTGTAGACAGGTTGGATTGCACAACCTGCCCACAGTTCGAAAGAGCATAGCTGGTCGGTTCTGAGCTGCAGCAATCTCCCTGGACAGGAACTCTGCCTTCTTATGGGAGATTGCTGATCGATAAATACAATAATGTTCCATCAATCTAAGGCAGCTGGCATTCAGGGCAGATTTCCACCAGTGCTGTTCTAGCCTTCATCCAACTCGAATCAGCTCCCTCAAGGTCCCATCGAACCAAGGGGACTGAGGGCTGAAAGTGAGAGGACAAACATGGACTGGAGTGATAGAGTCCAGAGCACTCACCAGTGCCTTATTATATGCTTTGACCAGGTTCTCTGGACCCGCACTAACATCTGGCAATCCTGGTAGGTCCAATGCTGCCAGGAGGCCAACAGGGGTAACATCCCTCAGAGGGCAGTATCAGACCATCTCCACAGGGGCAGGCCTATGGGGGAGCCTGGAAATTGAACCTTACAGTGTGATGGTCAGACCATCCAACCAGTTTCACCACCAAGTCGGAGGCCTCCATCCACTTGGGAAAAACCAGGTCGCGTGGGTAACCCTGACTGTGGGTTGCAGATGCAACTACCTGTGTGAAGGCCAACAGATTCATAAGTTGGAGGAAATTCTGACCAAATAATGAGAGTTTGTCATTGACCCAAGCATTGAAGTCGCCCAGGACCATCAAACTGGGTGACTTCAATGCCATACCAGCAATGAAGTCCATGATCTCCTGTAGGAATAATTTCTCACCCCCGGGTGGATGTAGCATCCAACATCTCAGGTGTGTGGACAATTTTCATTATACTGTACACACTACCCAATCTATTATTGTATATGTAATCCAATGTTATAACCAATTGATTATAGTGGCAGGATCAAGACAGCTGAGAGTTGTCACTCAGACTTCCCAGCACAGTTGTGCATTCATCTGCCTGATTATATGCGAGACTCGGAGATGCAGAGTGGAACTGATGGAGACATGTCCCCATGCGCATGTTCCCGTGGGTTCTGGCATGCTTCTACTCTGATGAAAAACTAAATAAAGCAAAAGACAATAACCCCCCCAAAATAATTCTTATGCTTGCAGACTAGACAGTCAACTTTGGGTTAGACGCACAAGTCAGGCGGTCAGTGGGAGGGTCTCTTACAAGACCATGAGTGAATGGTCTTTCTTAGAAGGCATATGTGACTAGTGCCATGCCTGCTGAAGTTTTGTATTTTAGAGCCAGCAATTTAAAAAAAAATGATGTATGGATATGTATTAAGTATGAGATTTTACAAACAAATTTAGTGTGGGATGCTTTTAGAAACCCCTCAATTCTCACTCTTGGGGTTTATATAGCTTCACACACCTCAGATGTGTGTAAAACCTCAAAACACCTGTCAATGCATTATTCTCTATATAATTAATGGGTCTTCCTTTTTCCCCACAGGGAAACTGTGGTGCAATTTGCCATTATAAAGGAGTGTGTATAACAGCAAATGCGCCCAGTTTCTCTTACTCTGCACATGCACCCACCGCAGCTCTTCCTTTCCGACCGCTAACTCCATTCTCTTGCCTCAGAGACAGAACTGCCACTCGGACTAGGCGGTCAGTGACTGCCAAAAACAACATCAAGTACCATAACATAAAAAAACCAAAATTTCAACAGCTGACAGAAATAAATGAATTAAAAAAGTTTAAACAAAAGCTACTGCAGACTGCACGCTCAAATCTAAGAGGACTGCGGCTGCATAGGAATGTCTTTTTTTATTTTATATCATTGTTGTGGTGAAAAGGAAAACACAGCAATTATATAAAATAAAATATGGGGTGGTGTTTAAACTTGAAGTTTACACAAACTCTGTGTTAGACGCTTTCACAAACCCCTTGAGCTTTGCTCTCGAGGTATATGTAGCATCTAACACCTGTGTATATGTCTGTGTGTGTGTGTGTCTGTGTGTGTGTGTGTGTCTGTGTGTCTGTGTGTGTGTGTGTGTCTCTGTGTGTGTGTCTGTGTGTGTGTCTGTGTGTCGTATGTGTGTGTCTGTGTGTGTGTGTGTGTGTGTACTTCTCGTTGCACACAAGACCCCATACTTTATTCCATATGCAATTACTAGTGAGTGCTATAATGACTGGATTACTGGTTTGTGCAAAAGCATTACAATGTGATGCATAATTCTAACTGTGCAAATGTAATCGCGCCCTGTCAATCAAGCTTGCGTTGTGAGCAGTGCAAGCACGTGTCCCACAACTGTTGCCAGTTAACTACATCAAAATCTCCCTCATAACTCTCCATCAAAATATTTACCTTCTTTTTTCCATTTGAACAGTTTGCGGTTTCAAAGATATATCTTTTTATCTGTCTTAAAGCTTTTTCAAGCAGTTTCATATTTTTATTCGGTTCAAGCAAATCACAAAAAAAAAGCACATTAATTAAAAATGCTCATTAGTAATTATAAAACACAAGACATGAGTGGGTGTGTGTTAACTGGAATTTTACACACACACTCAGTGTGGAATACTTTATAAACCCCTCAAGCTGTGCTCTTGGGGTTTATGTAGCATCCCACACCTCAGGTGTGTGCAAAATTATGGTTACACACATCCAACCGTGAATTATTCTCCATACAACAGATGCACCTGTGCACCCAACTTTCGTCTGTTATATCCAGAGAAGGTAGAGAGAGCTTACATGATAGTTGTCTTTGTGTGTTAGCAGGGGCTCAGAGTAAACATACTGTTGTAAAACTAAAAAAATACTTACAATTCTGCCTGGAAAATATGTTTTTGAAACATAGAAACATAGACTTTGATGGCAGATAGGGACTGCTTGGCCCACCTAGTCTGCCCATTTCCCTACCTACAGAATAAGCTGCAGATCCTATTTAACCAACAGCCTAATTCTTCCTACCCCTCACAAGAATTGCCTTATGGTCTGTCCCATGCATTCTTGAATTCTCCCACAGTTTTAGACCCCACAACCTCCTCAGGAAGGCTGTTCCATGCATCCACCACCCTCTCTGTGAAAAAATACTTCCTCACATTGCCCCTGAGCTGTTCCCCCTCTATCATCAAATTGTGTCCCTTTTTGCACATCTCTTTTCTGAAAGATGCTACCCTGTTGGACTTTGTTGATTCCACTGAGGTACTTAAAAGTTTCTATCATGTCTCCCCTCTCCCTTCTTTCCTCAAGGGTATACATATTAAGCTCCTTTAGTCTCTCCTCATATGGCTTCTCTTGCAGACCCTGCACCATTTTAGTTGCCCTCCTCTGGACTGCCTCCATCCTGTCTATATCCTTGCAGAGATGGGGTCTCCAGAACTGGACACAGTACTCCAGATGGGGTCCCACCAACTGTCTGTACAGAGGGATAACAACTTCCTGTTTTCTGCTGATGATGCCTCTCCCTATACATCCCAGTATCCCTCCAGCCCTCCCTACAGCCTTCTCACATTGCTTGCTAACCTTAAGGTTATCTAATATGATTACCCCCAGGTCCCTTTCCATTTTTATGTTGGCTTGCGCATGCACCCTTCAACATATTATGTTAATGCTGAATTTGGAGAGCCTGACCACTGTTGAGGCGAATACAGAGCCGCATCAGTGAGTGCATCCTCATTCCCCAATAAGCCTGTATGCTGGTGCCACACCATGCATACATAATGTGGCAAGCATATCTAAGGAAAGGTCCGCTGCAATGTGAGCAAAGCTCATCATACGCAGCGGACCTCCCGACATGCTTTCTCTGGTGAGAAAAAAAAAGTAACATGGTGGCACACTGCCTGCCATAATGCCGACTTCTGGGGTGCCCAATCTCCCTGTCGGTATGCCCTGTTACAACATATGCCCACTCCCTGTCAGCATAATGCACCCCCCCAATTTGTTATGTGCTGACGGGGGTGCCCAATACCCCTCGGCTCTTGCCCCCCCACTTTCATTGTGTGCCGACAGGGGTGCCCAATCTCCTGTTGGCTACAGCATCCCCCCAAAACACTTAGGTGACATGCTGGAAGCCCACCCCAGCATGCCAAATCCCTGAAAAATAAAACCGTCCCACGATATTTTTTGTAACCTGTAAAATGAAAATGGTCCTTGCGGTCTCCCTGCCCCTCCCACAACCCGCGCCCACCCTCTGCACACACTGCCTCCCCACACCCCTCACCCCATACTTACCTCTGGAGTCCGGCGAAACAATCTTCGGTGAACTGGGAACACGTCTGCACTCTTTAAAGCTGACCACGAAGTGAAGAAATGCCGGTAAGCTGTATAATGGCATAAATAAGGTTTTTTCAACTTTGGTGCATATCTTGGGCATTCTTTGGAATTTTTGCACCAAATTTTCAACATGGGTTTATTGGGACCCCTCCTCATGAGTTCAGTCACTGTCACGGTGTTATTTGGTCCCGAAAGGTTATTTCATGGTCACTGCGAGGAATCACCTTTTGGGACCGAGTAATGAAATGACAGTGCCACTGTTCATGAGGGGGGCTCTCAAAAAGCCTATGTTGCAAATTTGGTGAAGAAAATTCCCAAAATGGCTGTTTTACGACCGTGCGTGCGCTGTTTCCACTGCGTTACGCTCAACTTACATGAATTTGCAATATTTTCACTCCAGATTTTCAGAATTTGCATTTTTCCACACCTCCTGATGAACAGTACAGCTGTCATTTTACATGTCCTGGCCAAAACATGTTTTCCATGTCCGGCGCGGAATAGCGAGGTCGCTGAGCGAAATCAGTTTTCGGGACAGCTTGAGGAAATGACAGTGACACTGTTAATGAGCAGATGTCCTAAAATGCCTGTGTTGAAAATTTGTTCCAAAAGTCCATAAAATGACTGTGTTACAAGGGTGCATTGCGCAGTTTCCATGCACCCTTGTAACTTTGCAAATTAGCAATATTTCCATGCCAGATTTTCACCACTGGCATTTTTCCACACCTCCTTATGAACAGTACAGCTGTCATTTTTCACATCCTGCCCAAAATGTATTTCCGCACCTGTGGCGCACAATGGTGAGGTCGCTGTGGAAAATCAACTTTTGGGACAGATTAACAAAATCACAGTGCCACTGTTCATAAGGGGAGGTCCCAAAATGCCTATGTTAAAAATGTGGCTAACAAACTCCCAAAAATAATTGGGTTACGGACGTGTGTTGCGCAGTTTCTATGCATGCTCATGACTTCACCAGTTTTTCATATTTTCACTCCAGATTTTCAACGTTACCATTTCTTTACACCTCCTCATGAACAATACAATTGTCATGTTCCACATTCTGCCCAAAATGTGTTTTTGTCCCTGTGTTGCCAAATGGCATAGCTGCTGTGCAAAACCACCTTTCAGCTAACAAACTGATTGTGCCGCTTTTAATGAGGTGGGCTCACAAAAAGCCCATGTTGAAAATTTGGATTAAAAATACCAACACTATGGTGTTAGGGTTTCCAACTGTAGCACCCCACCCTGTAGAGACTGACAGGCATGAGGGGTGTGACTTGGGATCATCGGCTGTAATGCTCATACCATTCCACCCCCACCCCCACCCTGCAGCCAATGACAGGCATCGTGGTGTGCCTTGCACTGTTCATCCACAAAGTTCACCCCATTCTCCTATACTGCACCCACCTCAGCATATTTCCTTATGGAATGGGGTAAGTATAATGCCCAAAGACCCCAAAACACACCACAACACTTGTCAGTGTCTACAGGGTAGGGTGAGGTACAATGGCATGAGCATTACAGCTGATGACCCAAAGGCACACCCCATTGCCTGTTGGTCTCTACAGGGTGGAGGTGGGGTTGGCGTCACTTCAATACTTCACTGCCTTTCCTATTATGCATCTCTAACTCCAGCAATGCCAATGCCAATGCCAGCGAGACAACATTCGGCATTGACAAATGCTTGTTGTTGTTGTTACTACTTCACTCCATTGCGTAATCTTCCCCTTGGTTTTGTTTCCCAGGTGCATTACTTTGCACTTCTTTGCATTGAATCCAAGCTGCCATACTTCTGACCATCCCTCCAACCTTGCCAAGTCCCTTCTCATTCTTTCCACGCCTCCTTGTGTATCAAACCTATTGCAGATCTTTGTGTCATCTGCAAAGAGGCATACTTTTCCTTCCTGTCCCTCTGCAATGTCACTTATAAAGACATTAAAAAGGACTGGACACAGTACTGAATCCTGCAGTACCCCACTAGTAGCCCCTCTTTCTTCAGAGTGGACTCCATTTACAATTACCTTCTGTGTCTTGTTGTCCAGCCAATGTTTTACCCAGGCTACCACCCTAGGACCCACTCCCAGGCTGACTGATTTGACTATTAATCTTTTGTGTGGGACTGTGTCAAATGCCTTACTAAAGTCTAGGTAGGCCATGTCCACAGCCCCTCTCTGGTCTACCACTTTGGTCACCCAGTCAAAGAAATCAATTAGATTTGTTTTACATGACCTTCCCACTGTGAACCCACTGGCCTCTAGGTACTCAACAATTCTTTCCTTCATAAGTGATTCCATCACTTTCCCAACCACAGAGGTCAAACTGACAGGTTTGTAGTTTCCTGCCTCTGTCTTGCTCCTAATTTTGTGAAGGGGAATCACATCTGCCTTCCTCCAGTCCTCAGGTACCACACCATCCTCCCATGATTTGTTAAAAGGGGTAGTCAGTGGTGTCACTAGTTCTCTCCTTAATTATTTTAAAATTCTGAGGTGAATTCCATCAGGCCCCATCGTTTTGTCCACCTTCAGTTTGTGTTCTGTAGGTTTATTTAATATCATATTACTGTTCTGGAACATGACTTTTTTTAAGGCAGTTAGCTGTAAAAAGTAATAAGAATATAGTAAATCTACTGGCTGGCTGTTGATGTTGCAGGATGACAGAAATAAAGGCAATTGTAACGCTGAGCATCTAACTGAAATGCAAAATTGTTTTATTTTTATGTATTCAGTTAAGTAAAAAAAGTATACACAGCTTGTGGATAATTATTATTTTGGAAATTAAATCTATAGCTCCTCCTATTTAGCTCTACATTTGCCAACTGTCCCCATAAAGCTCTGCACCCCCCAAAACAAAGCAAAACAGACCGTAGAAATCCCTCTAAAAGCTTCATAGTATCTATAACAAGCAATGTTTATGTCTATTACAATAGGAGAAACAGTCACTGGGGTTGACTTATTTGGTCGGACAGATTAGCTTTTGTCCATTATAACCATGTTGGTTATACGTGGAGTGCACTATGAGAACTAATGAAACTTAATAGCACAGCTGTATGGAATAGGCAATTCTGCTGGTGGAATTTGTACAGAATGGCAATTCTGCTTCCAAAATGCTTTTCAGAATTTCCTTTTTAATTCCACTGCAAACTGTAGTGAGAAAGAAACAATGTGACCTATTAGGAATTGACCCCAGACCCATGGAATACCATCCCAGTGCTCTAACCACTGAGCCACAGGCTCACATGGTTGGACCTGGGGTTCCTGGACACACTCGCTTTCTCTGGATAAACTAGCAAAATGGTCAGAAGAGTGGCAAGTGGGGTTTAATGCAAAGAAGTGCAAGATCATGCACATAGGGAAGAGAAACCCTGAAGCCACCTATAGGCTGGGAGGGGAGTTGCTTGCAGTCACAAAGGAAGAAAGAGACTTGGGCATCATCATCACTGATGACCTGAAATCATCCAAGCAGACCTCTAAAGCAGTAGGTAAGGCTAGGGGGGTGTTAGGGTGTATTAATAGGGGTATCACAAGTCATAATAGGGAGGTAATAATCCCTCTTTACAAGACACTGGTTAGGCCCCATCTGGAGTACTGCATGCAGTATTGGAGGCCACACCTTCACAAGGACATTAACCAAATTGAGGCAGTCCAGAGAAGGGCAACCAAAATGGTGCAGGGACTGCATCAGAAGACATATGAGGACAGATTAATGGAGCTCAATATGTATACCCTAGAGCAAAGGAAGGAGAGAGGTGATGTGATCGAAACATTCAAACAACTTAAGGGCATTAACAAGGTGAAAGAGTCTAACATGTTTCACTATAAGAAAAATAGCAGGACAAGAGGACACAGCATTAGATTAAAGGGAGGCCGATTAAGGGGTAATGTGAGGAAGTTCTTTTTCACAGAAAGAGTGGTGGATGCATGGAATGGCCTACCTCAGGAAGTGGTGGATATGAATACAGTGCAGGGCTTCAAACAGGCATGGGATATGCATAAGGGAGCAATACAGATGAGTATGAATAGATAGGCCATTGACAGGGTAAAGGCCAATTGCACATTTAAAAGGTAGAAAAAGAAATGGGCAGACTGGATAGGCCTTGCAGTCCTTATCTGCCATCAACATCTATGTTTCTATGTCTTGAGTTCAATTCCCACTGGATCACATTATTTCATTCTTACTACAGAGTGCAGTTTGATTGCTACACAGTGGCCAATTCTGGCACAAAAAAACAACAACATCTAATTGACTTTTAAATTCCACAGCTTTCAGAAAAGCATTTCTATGTAAACTGGGGGATAACGTTTTGTGGACTACTTAATCTGATGAATACTTTTCCTTCTATTGCAGAAAACGGAATCCTGGTTCATGTAAATTGATGATTACTCACCTGCAAAACAGCATTCCTCTCTCAAAATGTTGCTGTTCTGCTACTGTCAGAATTCTACAGGATTAGGCAAATTTGAAAATTCTGTACATCATTTCTTAAAGCAGCAGTGCAATGAAAAGTGCTTTTTTGAAAAGTTCATTTCAGCTACAGGTAATAACAATAATAGCGTATCTGGCACATCTCCTTTTATGGTCATTCCTCTGCTGTAAACAATGAGTTTTTAAGTTTCTCACCTCTAACTCTTGCCAGGTTTACAATACTATTTCAAAGCCAAATATGGTGGCCATCTTTTTTTGTTTCTTGAGAAAAAACAAACAAAAAAAAAAAACTCAATGAAAAGACTTATTAAATACTCATATTTTGTGGAACTTAAATATTTTACCACAAAACAAAACTGGAAGATGCCTGGAATCTTTTATAGTGAAAAAAAGAAAGGGTCGAATGTTTTCAAAATTGTTTTGCACTCCTGCTTAATAGAATTGAATTAAGAAATTATATCTAATGTTGGCAAGAATGTGCAAAAGGTGGAACATGACTACACCTGCGGTGGGAATGTTCAGCTAGTAAAGCTGTGAAGAATTTTTATATTCCACTTCTGCTGGAATTCTGCAGAATTTTTGGAAATTCTGCCTAATTCTATGGAATTGTGTTGCAAGCAGAATTCTGAAATTCTGAAAGCACAATATTTTTTAGGACTGTGGAAAAGTGACTCACCATTTACGTAAAACCGAAGATTCATTTTCCAGTAATCCACAGGATATTGCTCCAGAGTCCACATAGAAATTCTTTTTGGAATTCTGTAGAATTAGAAGAGCTATTCTACAGGAATTACACACTCTATCAGATAGTAAATGATTTTTCGTAAATGTTACTGATTCTGAGATAATGGAAAGAGTTATTAAAATCTGCCATCCTAATTTCAGCATGGCGGGATCTACTTAGTTTCTACAAGCAGACTCAGAAGAGAAGAAAATGGTGTCTATTTTAATTCTCCTGGTGCCATATATTCAACCCTGAGGCCAATCCCCCATTGACCTCTGAGGCTTGCCTTATGCTAGCCCCATAGGATGAAGCCCACAAGGGGTTTGCTATTTGTGCCACTCCACATTTGAGCCAATATTACTTCAGTTTAGAGCTGTGTTGAATATGGAACTCTGCCATTGGAATTTGTGTGCAATGGAAATTCCACTACCACTTTTTTTGTTAACCCTGCTTATCTCTGTTTCTGTGGTGGGAATGTAACTGTATTTTGCCCAGTCCACCCTCACTTCCACCTACCCTGCATCCCCCCCAGTTTGCATGCATGAGGCAGCCTGCAATTTGCCCCCTTACAACAGGGATCCCAGAAGGGCAGGGGAGAGACCAAAATCATCCAAGGGACCCTGAAGTACTGTCTAGGCATCATTCAGGAGAGGATTGAGGCTGCTTTCTCAGCTTTTATGCTGCTCACTAGAAAGTGGGTTTTCTTCCTTGCTGGTTGCCACCCCCTAATGGTGACAGATGTGCAGCGATGTCAATGCCTGTCAAGGATGTTGCTACCCCAATGTGCAGATATCTGCCACCCCACCAGTCCTGTGCTTTAGCACTAGTCCCAGGTGCACACATCCCCGAGCTATCACCAGGGGTCAGTAATCTATCAGGCACCAGGACCCTCCCCACCCTGGTGAAGCAATGCAGTCCTTGGGTCACTCCTCCTTCTCCCCCTGGCCAGTCCACCCACAATCAAAGTTTGCTCATGAACCCAGGTCATCAGTGTCACAAGCAGAAGCATTACTGCTGCAATGGTGGGCTTGAGTTCCTCCAAAATTTATTTTTTAATTCCTCAGAATTCTGAAAAGCATTTCTATGTAAAGTATGAAATAATTTATTCCACAGATTGTGTAATCTACAGGATATCCTTCTGCAGTTTGTGGAAAATGAATCTGCAGTTAATGTAAACTGCTGACTGTGAGTCCATGATTTATGTAAACCATGGATTAGTAGTTTGCTGTTTATAAAGGATCATTCTGCATTTGAAATTACAGAATTCTGCTTCTGCTAGAATACCAGAGAATTAGGCAGAATTTCTGAAATTCCACAGAATTCTGGCAGAAGCAGAATTTGAAAACTCCACACAATTCTAATCCAGTTAGTTACCCTCCCCCTGCACTCACCTCCTGACTGGATATTGCCCCAGCCAGTGACCCAGCACATCATGCCATCGGGGAACTGGACTGTGGAACTGGGCAGGCAGATTGGAAGGATGTAGTTGGTGAAGGTCATGTTTTGGGAGAGTTGCAGGAGGGCAATGTCATTGATCAACATTGTGTCAGAGTAGTTCTCATGAACGATGATCCGATTAACTCCAGTCAAAATCTGATTTGTGTTGGGAACTGACAGCTGATACTTCCCCAGCATGACACTGTATGAGCTTGCATTGAATGAGCTGAAAGACATAAGGTATGGAATGGATCACTTGAAAGAGAAGGACAATGTCTAAGGGTTTTCATATTTAGTTATAAATCAAGACATTGTTATTCAACAGTCAGAATTGTGTATTGTATGTTAATATCGGTGATGAGACTACTCTTACGGTTGTAAGAATGGTTCTGCACACATTCTTAGGGTATGAGAACCACAACCCTAAGGTGAGTGGTTTTGATACCCTAGGAATGTAAGTGAGATCCCTCTTACAACTATAAGAGTGATCTCTTCGCCAGTATCATTATATTATTGATCGACCTTGATCAATAATATATTAAATATTTAAAGGCCTTACATGAACATGCCTGTTTCTAGAGCAGCTACAGGTGAGATACTCTTTTTCTTTTGTAAATTTTATTTTAACTTTTTATGGCTGCAGTGGGCGTAGCCCTGCAGACATCTTGCTATTACAGTAGAAAAAGGGAGCTCTACAGATACCCAATGGATTAGATAAAATTAGAAGCTTTGTAGCATCACTATGCTAATTGAAGCAAACAGTCTTCAGAGTTCATTTGAGCTGAGCAGCCTTGAAAGCACTATGTTGTTCAGTGTAGTTAGAATTCTCTTTCAAGAAAGATTCACTGCTTATAAACATCAACCTATTCAGCCTTTCAACAGCAAATGAGACTATCTCCCTCTCTTTCTAACTTTTTCCTTTTGTTTGTGTTGAACTGAAATGCACAAAATAGGTTATTGAATAACACACCTTCTCAAAAAAACAAAACAAAATAAAAATTTCATTCTGTGCATAAATGCCAGAGTTTTAGACAAATTCTGTACATGAATGCTAGAGTTTTAGACAAATTATTATCTGGGAAGCACAGCACTACAGATAAGATATAGCATAGTTAAGGTGAAAAGCCACAAAAGGAATGCTTATATACAGTACAAGGTCATAAAACAACCAAGACTAGAGAAACTGAAAGACATGCTGCAAGTATATGTTCAGTGCTAAAAACAATACAAAACCAATATGGTTTTCTCTCTCCCATTAATTTCAGCTAACTGCAACTCTGCTATGTATTTATTTCATTTTACCATCAAGAAATAGTCTACACAAAATGTATTTTATTATCACACCTGCACTGATCCTGCACTTCTTTGGATTGAATCCCAGCTGCCATTCTTTAGACCATTTCTCCAGTTTTTTTAAGGTCTTCCCTCATTCTTTCAACCCCCTGGCATGTCCACCCTATTGCAAACCTTTGTATCATCTGTGAAGAGGCATACGTTCCCCTCAAGTCCAGCTGCAATGTCCCCAGTAATGCCCAGATAGGCCACATCCACCACATCTCTCTGGTCCTCTACCTTAGTTACCCAGTCATGCCATAGATTAGTACAATGAGTTAGTACAAAACAAAGTGCTTATCCTAATATGTATGTGTGTGTATGTGCGTGTGCTCTGTTTGTGTAAATAGTGCACTGCTATGCTATACTGGAAAATATGTGCATATATGTGTATATGTAACAGAGTGTGTTAGAAAGTGCAGTTAGGTGGCTCAGTGGTTAGTGCAAAAATTGCTAGTCTACATTACCCCACTATCTAGATCCGTTTCAGCCTTATGCATGCCATTGCTGATTTAAATGAGGTGTCTATTGGCAATGCCCCACCCTTCGATCTCCAACAGAGCCTGACAACAAGAAAACAGCCGCTCAATCTATTATTTTTAACTGTAAAATGTGTATAGACAGTGCACTGCTATGTTACACTGGATTATATACACACACATATATATATATATATATATATATATATATATATATATATATATGCATATATGTGCATATGTATTTGTGTGTGTGTGTGTATCACAACAATTAGAAAGTGCAGTTAGGTGGCTCAGTGATTACTGCCGAAATTGCTAGTTTACACATTTTTCCCTCCCCACAATATCATTATTTTGCAGCTGTAATGGCTCTTGCTAGAGTTTGTTTAACCTTGGTACAGGTTACAAAGTGCATAGTAATTGTTAAATACAGTTCGGATACATCTGAGAGCATGGTAAGCTTGCAGGCCTCCTCAAGACTCTGTTACATACAGATATCTTTTATTTTTTTATTTATATTTTACCGCCCCCCCAATTTTTCTCCTTACTATCCTGGGACCCCAGCACATGGCAGTGCATGCATGTGGAGGGACACACACACTCTGTGGTGCTGGTTCTGGCTCCTTCCTCCCCTTCCCTGGCAATCGCTGGGCTCCCCATGGCCTGACACTAGCAACCATCCTCCACCAGGTGGCAGTCAAGGTCTGGTGAAATCCCTCATCCCTCCCCAGGAGAGGAGAGCTGACACACGGCAGCTCAGTCCTGCTCCAAGTCCTCCCCTGCTGACCCCTGACAACCCAGGCTCATTCCTGAATCCAGGTCACTGATGTAGCACAAGGTATGGCATCCAGCACCTCAACCCTCAGCACCACTGGGCCAGCTAACAGATATCTTTCGGATTATACGTGTGCATATCAGCATCTGGCATAATGGGAGAATATTTGTGTATGGGCCATCCCTAATATTCTTGTTTTCCCTTTTCTCCCAACTTAATTCTTAAAGAGAATGTATAAAATTACAGAGTGGGCTATTTTAATGTCAGAGACCATTACCTGTCACTGGTAAACATCTTTTAAGTTATTTACTGTTTTTAAAGCTTTCCTATTTGGAAAGGAAGAGATCATAAATTTAGCTAAACAGATGGTCACCTGATCCCTTCCACTTCCCAGTCTGTTGGCCCTGCCCCCACACTCAGATGTTCTAAGATGTCTAATTAGGGAGAGCCCAGGGGCATGCCCCATTGAAGTCTATGGGGCCAATTTTGAAGAGATCTTTATATATTTTTAAACAACCTTTGATACAAATGAAAGACAACATTTAACTATTAGGACCCCTGCTAGGTAAGTACTAGCTTTCATTTAATTTTGGCTGCTTGGCAATTTATTCTTTAAGCATTCTTGTATTCTATATTTTGATATTCTTATTCCTATATTATTGTATTACTTTATGCATTGTACTTTGTACCTTACTCCTGAGACCCCTCCTGTGTGTGTGCCCCAGGAGTCCATGATCTCTCACATGTTTATGGTGTACATGCTGCCCCAGGGAGGGATCATTAGACAATATGGTCTGCATTTTCACTGCTATGCTGTATCTGCTCTTTGCACCTGGGATGCCGGATGCTGTTGAACTGCTAAATTTGTGCTTGGCCAAGATTTAGGACTGAATGTCATTGAGCTGGTTGAGACTGAACCCAGACAAGATGGAGGTGCTAGCGATTGAGCCTGGTCAAAAGTGGGGTATAGGGGCTGCTGATATGAGGATTGGCTTTCAGCTAGTTTCATTGGGGTTGATTGCCTCTATGAAGGTCAAAACTCTGGGGATCATTCTGGATGAGAGGCTGACACTTGAGGCTCAGGGTCGGCTATAGTCCAGAATGTTTTTTACCATCTCAGAAATGTCATCTGTATTAAGACCTCGATCCCACCTGAAGACCCCTCTCACTGGTACATGCATTTGCCACTTCCAAGCTCACTTACTGTAGTGCTCTATACCTGGTTCTATGTGATTATAGCAAGCGCAAAATGGTGACTTGCAAACAGGGAGGATAAAACAGAGAGGGAACAAACAGCAACTGCAGTTTTTACAGGGGCCATGCCCCACATCCCCCTTAAATGAGTAATCAACTCTGGGAGGGGGCACAACTTGAGGAGGAGAGAATGCCAAAGTTGCCAAAATGGCAATTGCTGTTTTATCCTTGCCAGTTCTGTTCCTTGCCATTTTGTGCTTGCTATTATTACGAGGCACCCTATACCTTAGGGTGAGTGGAGGTGTCCTATGATGACATCAGCAATACAGGAGGTCAGTTACTGACTGGCTGTTCAAAGTCATGTCATATAATCCTGTCCCTGTGTGAACTCCATCAGTAAAGTGACACATCACCTTCAAAGTCACATTGCTAATCTGGAAGGCGTTATATGGACTGGGATCTAGTTACTTCAGTGACCTCTTGACTCTTTATCAGACCTCTCACATCCTCCACTCCTCCGAGGTGGGCCTTGTAGCTGTTCCCTGGGTGAGGCTGAAATCATCTGGCAATAGAGTGTTTGCACCTGTGGGCCCAGCCCTGTGGAATAAGCTTCCTAGGTCTCTTAGGGAGGACCTCTCGGAGGATGCCTTTAAGAGGGGCCTGAAGTTTTTTTTTTTTTTTTTTTAGCTTTTGTTGACTGGGTAAGTGCACTAGACAAATCCTGCCTATTTTCAGGCACGACCTGGGGGGAGGGGGATACAGATGAATGCCAACTGACCTTGAACCAGATTAAGCTGTTGGTGGTATTTTTTTAGTGAATGAGGGAAATTTGGCCAGGACACTGGGGAAATTCCCCTACTCTTTTCGATAATTGCCATGGGATCTTTAACATCCACCTGAACTACCACTAATCGAGGCAGATGGGACCTCGGTTTAACGTCTCATCCGGAAGACGGCACCTCAGAAGTGCAGCACCCCTCTTATGCTGCACTACAGTGTCAGTACTGGGATATTAACCCAAGTGCCAGATGTGGGAACTGAACCCACAGCCCTCTGATCTCCCGGCCTCAGAGGTGAGTGTGCTACCTACTGAGCCACTGACACTGCTAACCTACTGAGCCACTGACACTGCTAAGTTCTTCCTCTTTCTGGTGGCCTTTGGCACTGGATAAGCCATTCAGGCTTTTGGTACCACTGTCTGCTTTAGCTCCCTATATTACAATGTAAAGTTTATTTTTTTGGTTTTATTTCTTTACTTTATTAATTTCAGGATTTGATTATTAAGTTTTGCAATGTTTTAACAGTGTTACGTCTTTTTGTACCATGCCCAGAGCTCCTGGGAATGGGTGCTTAAACACTGACACTACTACTATTGCTACCCTGACTGTTTCATATTGCATATTGCATATATTATTTTGTGTACAGTCTAGGTGAGAAGGAAGCCTTACTGATAAAGTAGGTATTTCCATGGCCTGAAGGCCTAAAATAAAAGATAAATCATTTATCATCCTTCTTGGTGGGCCATCACCATTTATCATTATCGGAGAACAGCTTAAACAATGCCTGCTGACGTTACAGTGACCCCTGCTGCACTCAAAACAGAGCAGTGAAATCAAATGGAAACAGTTTGTAGTGTATGGTGTCAGCTCATTTAGTTCTGATTCTACTACTGTCACAAAAATCGTTCTGTTGTAGTAGTGACGTTCGTACTGCAGCGGAATGACGTTTCATTCTGCTGCAGAATGAACATCATACAACAATACAGCAGAACAGCTGATTCACACTCTTGTTACCACCAGCAGCACTAAACCCAAGTGTGCTTGCTGCTGTCATTAAAAAAAAAAGGCAGTAAAAGGAGTGGCTTAATTTTTTACTTCTTTATTTAGTGATTTGGAAAAAAAACTTTGAGGGCAAGCTGTTTTACAAAGGTTCCACACCATAGATTGCAAAACAAAGTACAATAGGAGAAAGCAATGGTATATTACAATGAACAGTACAGCTTGGACTCAGAACTTACAGAATAACTGAAAACATAGGTACAAGTTAAAATAACAAGAAAAACACTTTATGAGGGTGTGTGTGTGTTGGGGGGGAATAAGCAGTCACAAACAGTAACAGAGTATTTGGAAGCCGGAGGGCTTTCAGTCAATTATGGGCTCCACAATGGCCACTAAACATTGAATAAAGATGGTGGCGGGGCACCACTACTCACACTGGGGCAGCCAGGAGGGGCGACCGCCCCCCAGCCCCCTCTCTGGCTCTGCCACTGGTCACAAAGTGTCTTGTCAGTAGTTCAGTAAGATGGGGATAGTTGGTAGTGGAGTGAAGAAAGGAGGTATGAGAGAGAGAGGTATGTGCTGCAGTGGAGGTGAAGTGTGGGGGAAGAAGGGCGATAAGGTATAGAGAGAAATGATGGGGTAAGGGGAGGCTGAGCGGAGAAGACATGCTAGAGTAAATGGTGGGTTGTGTGGGAGACTAATAATAAAAGAAACTTCACAGTTCTGTTTTTGGTGTTGATTGGTTGGTTGTTGGGGAAGAGGGTGCAGTTCAGAAGTCAGAGGTTGGAGGGTTGTTGAGCATTGAGACTAGAACTGATCAGGTGGATGGCAGTGAATGAGAAGGTGCTGCAGTGTTTCTTTTTACCATGCACTTTATAAAATAATGTATGGGAGGCCCAATACACAACAAGGCTATTCTTCCACCTCATTGTTACCATGATGACAGACGGAGCTCTTGAGCTTTGCTCTCGAGGTCCTTGTCAGGGTAACACTCAGTGGAAGAATAGCCTTATTGTGTATGGGATCCCAAACACTAGTCATTATGTTCTTCATTAAAAGAAGTAATCTGAAAGCTCTGCAATTTAAAATACATTGAATAAACTGGATATACACAATGGCCTTACAATATGACATGTGCCATCACTTACAGTATTGGGGGTGGGACTTTCATACATCACTCATGGCTTTGCCACTCAGGAGTTATGGTCTTTTCCTCTCATTCATGGTGATAATAGTGTATTATGAGTCTGGCCATTTTGTATTCCAGATATATAGCATTACTCAAAATACTCTCTGTATTATAGGGGCATGGCTGCACCCCTTTATTAGGGTTCAATGGTCACATCTATGTTAAATCCTAAATTGTGAACTTTAATAATGTCACAACCATTCAACCAATTTGCATGCAATTTTGCATGCTCCTTTGGGGACCAAAGAGACAAGTTTCATTTTGATCAGATGTGTGAGTGCGGAGATACACAGTGACAAAAATGTAAAAATTACCACTTGCTGTCAAATTCTTTATCACCATGTTGCACAAAAACAGCTTGGAAGACTTTTAGCACTTGTACTGTAGGTCTTGAGTCACAGATGTGCCTTTTGAAGGTTGGTGAAAAAATATTAATCCATTCAAAAGTGATTACACTTTTAAGTTTCCCATTATTTCCTATGGGAAAAGTTAGATGTGAAGCTCGAAACAGGATTCTTGATCAAGACTGTGGAATCCTAGTTTGTGCTGTTGCCAACTTGTTTTCAGTTAGTGAGGCAAACAAATTTCTTAAAAATATTGGCTTTTTGTAAACATCAACAGTTGTATTTACCTAATCAAGGACCAAAAAATTGGATTCTGGGGTTAATTTTTTGAAAAATATCCAGAAATGTGGTCATTTTATTCATGGGATTCTTTTTCTGCAAATTGTGGAAATATTTTACCATGAAATAGGATTGTGTTCTACAAATTGCAGTAAAGTATTCTGTTTTATCACAAAACAAGATTCTGTTTTACTGCAAAACAGGATCCTTTTTTGCAGTTTGTGAAAAATAATTTTTTATATACAATAGCCGTTTCTTTGTCACTTCATAGAAAAGAAACAGTTTGAAATTTTGGGCTGACATTTTCAGGGTATAAGGGGATTACCACACAGATGTGCCTTTTGCTGGTTTGGTGAAAATATTTTTCTTTGCTGTGGAGTTGTGTGCATTTAAATTTTGTTTTGTTTCCCATAGGATAACATTGTAATGTAAGGTTTACAGAGTTGTTTCTTTGTCACTATGCTGTGAAGAAATGGTTTACAATTTTGGTCTGAAATTTTCAGGGTACAAAGGGCTTGTGCCACCACTGTGCCTTTTTCTGGTTTGTGAAGATATATCAATTTGGTGTAACTTACACAGATTTCACATTTTCCTGTGTTTTCTTTTGGACAACATGTCACTGTGGGGGTGCTCCTTTGGCAGTGCACAGTATAGGATGGGAGTGCAAAACCTAGAGGGCCCTGTGCTCTTACAGGTAAAGAAGGGTAGGACTACTCAATCTCAAATATTATGCGTGGCTGGGAGGGCCCTGCACTCCCACACACAAATATGGCTACTATTAAGGGGTGATTGAAATGCAGAGCCCAGAGGGTTCTGAGCTCCCACAGGGAACTAGGGATACCATTACAATGCCTCAAAAAAGTTTGGATTGTTGGGACCACAGGGCCCCCACAAACAAATAAGGCTACAATTATACTTTCTCAAAAAGTAAGGAAATGCTCTGCAAAAACCTTGTTACTGCACCATTAGGGTTCCCGATTATTGTATTTTTTCCAAAAGTAAGATCCCAAAACAAATGATTTGATACATTTTACTGGACCAACATGGATGTTGCAGAAAAGAACAAAGTGCTCTAGCTTTCGAACCTACCCGGTCCTTCTTCAGAAGCTTTATGACAGTTATTTTGAAAATCCCGTACTATTAACACCAGATTATGTTGAAAAAACAGAAATAATTCTCACTGGTTTAACATATACATTTAAAACATAACAGAAGATTACATCAAAGAGGCTAATTAACACCAGTATGCTTTTAACTGAGGAGCCTCAGAAGGGCAAAGGTTATCAAGAATTCTCAACAACCAGAATTCTTTTGATAACCGCTGCTCCTTCTGAGTTCTCGTTAAAAGCATACTGGTGTTAATTAGCTTCTCATGTAATCTTCGTTATGTTTTAAATGTATATGTTAAACCAATGAGAATTATTTCTGTTTTTCACTATAATCTGGTGTTAATAGTATGGATTTTCAAAATAATCGCCAAAAGCTTCTGAAGAAGGACTCGGTAGGTTTGAAAGCCAGAGTACTTTGTTCTTTCTGTAACATCCATGTTATCCAACAAAATGTATCAAATATTGCCCTTCTGAGGCTCCTCAGTTAAAAGCATACTGGTGTTAATTAGCTTCTCTGATGTAATCTTCTGTTATGTTTTAAATGTATATGTTAAACCAATGAGAATTATTTCTGTTTTTTTCACTATAATCTGGTGTTAATAGTATGGGATTTTCAAAATAACTGCCACAAAGCTTCTGAAGAAGGACCGGGTAGGTTTGAAAGCTAGAGCACTTTGTTCTTTTCTGTAACATCCATGTTGGTCCAACAAAATGTATCAAATCATTTGTTTCTGGATCTTTTCTTAAAAGGACCAATACGGCACCTACAACATTTTTTTTTCAAAAAGTAAGGAAATTCTCTACAAAAAAACTTTGTTAATGGACCATTAGGGTTCCAGCATCAAAAGTAGGGAAATGCATTCTTAGGGTTCCCAATCCTCAGACCTCACCCCCACCCTTGGTTTCCAACCCTAAGACTCCACGCCCAACCTGCATGTAGGAACAGGCATGATAGGTGTGTGTTGCAGTGAGTACCCTAATGCTCACCCATTCTGTTATACTGTACCCATCTTAGCTTACTTACTCATGGAATGAGGTGAGCAAAAGGGTTCACAACTGCAACACACACCTGTCATGCCTGTTCCTGCATGCAGGGAGCAGGTGGGGTCTTAGGGTTGGAAACTGAGGGTGGGGTCTTAGGGTTGGAAACTGAGGGTGGAGTAGGGTCTTAGGACTGAGAACCCTAGGATTTAATTTTCCTACTTTTGATGCTGGTACCCCAATGGTTCATTAACAAAGATGTTTTGCAGAGAATATGCACTGTATGTAATCTGATGTGTGTTTCCTTTTTTGCTGTCCTAATCAGAACCTCCTTGTCAGAGTACATATTGCTATGTATTGCTTGTATGTATGTTATGTTAATATTCCTGCTCGATACATGTTCTATTTTATCTCCCATACTATATTATATTGTCTTATATTGTTCTGCTCTGTTTTATGTTGTACTGCATTGCTATATCTGTGCTCAGTTGAAGTAATTTAAAGGAGAAGTCCACCCAGAATGTGCAAAAACATATGTTATGTAGAGTGTTTTGATATGTATGTTAAGTCCTAGTGTGTCCTTTCCTCTGTCTGCTATTAGGAGTTTTTCCTAAATTAGCCTGCTAGCTGTATGGTAGTTTTATGACCCCTGGGAATCTCCATCACAAATAGGTTTATTGGCTTTCTTTCTCCTACAATGCATCCTGGTTCATGTGACAGTGATGTAGCTATGCCCCTAGATTTAGCAGGGTCTGTCACAGCTCAGCGACAAAGATAATACTTCTTTCAGAGAAGAAGTCACATTGCTACATTTTGGGTGAGTGTAATCATTATTATTTTTTGATATTAGTACCTTGTCCTGCTATGTTACAACCTATAAGGTGATGTTCAATTTTTTTGCTACTTAGTACTGGTGCAAAACTAGAAAGTGACTGTGAGGAATAGAGTAAACAGTGACATGATTCACACACACACACACACAGCACAGCATAAAGCAGACAAGCACTGATATCAAAAATAATAATGATTACACTCACCCAAAGTCTAGCAGTTTGTCTTCTCGAAGAAGTATTTTCTCTGTGGCTGAGCATGCGACAGACCCTGTAACAAGACACTGGCTTCTGCAGGGCAATTAGACATCACACCAAAGGGCACTCTGTGAAGACTAGAGGCCATAAAAAAAAACAGAATGGCAACCTCCAAGGGCAATAAAACAGTTAGGGAAAGTTAGAAAAAAACATCTCTCACAGCCAGAGGAAAAGAAAATGCTGGGAACTGGTTAGAACACAGAAAAAAAGTACTACTACATATCTTTTTCTGATTTTAACATGGAGTTTTCCTTTAAGGAAGTTCCCCAAATGCATTTTTCACATAGTATGCCATTGCCAGACATGCTTCAGATGTTGACGCTGCAATGTGTTTTGTAAAAAAAAAAAAAAATCTGTTGTAGTCATTTTCCATGATGTTTTATTACCATTTTGTTTCTGGCAACCCTCCAGTTTTCTCTGAGTACTAGCTTGTGGCCACGCCACAAGAATGATGTTGAGCAAGGGAGCCATCAATCACTTTCACTGGCTGCATGGTGTGTTGAAGAGGAAAGTGAATGAGGGCTCCAGAGAGAAAAGACTTTGAAAAACAGAGCCGAAGTTCTGAGCATGCACAGTACCAGCAATGTTCAATGCACATGTTCAGGTTCTCAGTTTTGCTTTTCAAAGTTTTGGGGGGCACTTTCACTGAACATTTTCATTCAAGAGGGGTGTCCAATTGCAACATGCAATTCTTACAGCATAGTTACACATCCCAGAATTGTCTTATTGCACTTATAACGTGTAGAAAAATTGAAAAAAAGAATCACAATAATGCTTGCTAAAAACATTTTTATTTATTATTGTAACTTCATTTGGAAATAAAGTTGTCCCTTTTTGTTAAATCAGCTAGCTCTTATTTTGATAATGGTTACAGCAGTATAACAGCTAATAAACTGATTTACATACAGCAACAAGGAATGCTGGGTAAATTATAATGTTGACTTCCATTTTCCTTACTCAGAGGTGCAGTCTCCTATTTTGGTAGTGGTGACTGCAATATGGCATCTAATATGTAGATGTATGTATCAAGGCATTGTGGGTGCAATAGGAAGTTGTTCTTCATGTTATTTACTGTGAGGGGCAGTCTCTTATTTATGTAGTGGCTACAATAATATTCAATCTCATTTGTGTATTTTCAAAAACAAGGCATTGCACATTCAGAATATAGTTAACAAGATTTCTTTGCTGAGAAATGCAGTCTCCTAGTTCTGTAGTGAGAAAAGAGAAATATAATAGCCTGTAAACTAATTTACATTATTAGGCATTATGGGTACAATACACAGCTGATTTTTTTAACTCCTTAATCAAAGTGCAGTCTCCTATTTTGATAGTGTTTACAGCAGTACAGTCAGTAGAAAAGCCTCTGGAAAATGTTGTTGTTTTTTTTTTTGTGGTGCATGTAGGCTAAAAAGATCATTTACCATTCTGCGTAGATGCTGTTTTGCTTTCATTGCCTGCTGGTGAAGTGACAGGTCTGAAGTGACAGCTCCTGTCAGAATGTGGGAATGTAATTATACTTTTCTGTGTTTATGCTATAGAGCTTGAATGGCTGTAAGTAGTTCAGGAGTGTAATTATGGGTCAGTAATAATGTGGCTCTGAGCTGCTTTCAGCCAATCAAATCACTAGAATTTTTCTACACAAGAATAATACTAGATACAGCTACTTGTGAATGATGTAAAGAGTCTGCTAAAATAGACAATGCTAGGAGACAGGCCACTCATTAAATAAATGTTTGTTCAGGTTCAGGTCTGGGAGCCACCAGTCATCATGGTTACGGTCACTACATTGCACTGTCCCTAATTTCACAATATCAAGGTGGAGCTGCCACAGTGACAGCCTGTCACCTGGTGATCACCCTCATTCCACTTACTCATCACATCTCAGCATCTTGCTGTCACTGTTTGGGGTCTCTCTCTGTGCTGCCCTGACACTGGTGCCACTCATCACCTCTTTTGATCCTGCACGCTCTTTCAGGAGTGGGGGCTGCCGACTCTACTTCTTGGTGTCTGTCACTGCAGCCTGTGTCTCTCTCTCTCTCTCTCTCCCCCCCCTGCCATCCAAGTTTAGCTACAGCTCTGCAGGCAATGCTGCCTCACTTCTCAGCACTCTTGCTCTTTGTGTTGTGCGGCGGGGTGGGGGGCACACTAAAACAGCATGGACACTAGCAGATCCACAGGGTGGGTCAGTGGGTACCAATCCAGAGGGCAATGCTCAGGCAGGGCATTGTGGCATGCAGGAAGCACTGGAGAGAGAGGAGCTCAAGGACAAGATGCGCTGTCATTCACACAAAGACACAAACAAGTTTAATGTGGCATCTGTCTGGGAAAGGGTAAATAATATTTATTTGTTCTTTACTGCTAGGGCTGTCTACTGCTTATGGCACAGAGAGTGGGGGATGCAGTGTATGACTGGGTATCCCGACATCTGCAGGATGGGTGGGGAGACGAGCAATAAGATCAGTACGGGCACGAATGAAAGGAATGAAATGTTCTCATTCGAGCACTTTATTTCTTTCAGCTAGAGAATGGCTTCCAGCTGTGAAACTGTGACTAGTGTCACAGTCTGGTTGCATGCTCATTGGTCTGTCAGGGACGAGCCCACTGTAAATTGCTGTGCATTGGACTCATCCCTGACACCCCTCTGAAATGTCATTCTACCACAGGATGTTTCTTGCTTACATTGAAGGAAACATAAAAAAACTATAAAGAATTTAGATTAGTGACTACCCTCATTTGAAATGCATTTTTGTTGTGAACAAAAAATGTGAAATAATACACTTGAGGTACAGAAATCCAGGGGCAGAGTAGACAATGGTGGAGTGGTATTGACAACATTAAGAAAGCACACATTCAAAAAAAAAAGCTTTTACATACAGTTGATTGCTGTTTAACAATCTTTTGCATCTATGGCTACCAATCTACATCTGAAGCAAACCCATAATGACATTCCTCACTTGAAGCAAAAAGGGTGTGGGGGTGGAGGCCATAATTGACTCCTTGTTTTTGTGTTAAAAGGGTCAGTTTCTTTACAGCAAAAAAGAGGAAAGGCATCATTTCTAAAATGTGCAGAAGAACGTGGGGACCTCTTTTTTTCCAGAGCATTCCACCACTGGCAGCTACCACTTCAAAACTGCTACTACCCCACCTAATAAAATCAGGGGGAAACCAGAAGTAGTCTGCGAGCACTGAGATCAATATGGTTACGGCACATTTGCCAGAAATTAATGTTTAGAAAAGAATGAGAAAGTGACTGTGATGACGAACAAGTCCCAGACCAGATCTCTAGTTTGTTAATAGACTCCTCCTGTGTCTGATTTGTATGACTGCATGGGCCAAGCTCTTAAACAATTGGGGAAAAAAAAAAAAAAGCTCTGTGGATATTATGCCACCATCAGATTTGTATAACAGCGCTGTGGAAACACATAACTGGACCGCTATCTGATGTGCTGCCACAGTGCTCTGACACAGTTTCCAGTGATTCTGTTCATTATTACTTATGGCTGACTGCGGTGTAGCAAAAGCACTGCATATTCTTTTCCACACTTGTGTCACTCCTAAAAGCTCTCCACAGCCATATTGGCTCTGACCAGAGTCTATTTATTACTGAGATAATTTGTATGAAAACAGGATTTCTGCTCCTGAAGAATTGATCTATTCCTGCTGCTTTCTCCCTACCTGAAGTCATAGAGCACTGCTTGTGATCTCACAGTTACTCCCATGGCAACAGATTGTGATGTCACAACAGAGGATTATGACTTGGAGTAGGCAGTAAGCTATAGTGGCAGATGAACACAAAATAAACTCTAAGGGACAACACTCATATATTCATACACATTCCCTCAGTAACAAATTATAGAGAGGATAAATATACAAAATACAAATGGAATGCAAGGAGAATTGTACCTAATTATAATGTTTTTTTTAAGTTTTCTTTGAGGTGTCAGTAGCTCTTTAACATTCCCTGTCTTGTTTTAGAAACATAGACAATGACAGCAGAAAAACAACAAAGGTCAGTCTAGTCTACCTGGAGTTAGAGATGCAGCAAATTTAAAATCCACCTGCAAAGTGAACGCGTAGTGGCCACTTCGCATTGGCACTTCACTACGCGGAGTGCCCCATAGGAAAGGCTCACTTCACCTTGTTATTATTACTTTGTGTTGTCATTCTGCTTTAAATGCAAAGTAAGGCAGAGTGACAACAATATTGGCAGCATCCCACCCACACAGTCACCAGAATTAATGTGCATCCCCAAAGTGCTACTGTCTTGTGTCCAGAAAACTCCCCAGTGCTGACAAAGTGAAATGAGAGCATAACAAGAAATGTAAAATCTCCCAGAATTAATGGCGCACTCAGTCATGCGCGCAGTGGTCACACATAGAGTCACCAGAATTAATGTGCATCCCCAAAATGCTACTGTCGTGTGTCCAGAAAATTCCCCAGTGCTAATGAAATGCTACTGTCTTGTGTCCAGGAAATTCCCCAGTGCTGACGAAGTGAAATGAGAGCGTAACAAGAAATGCAGTCTCCCAGAATTAATGGTGCACTGCAAATGTACAGACAGATTAAGATTAGTGCTGCACCAAGGGATGCACACAAAAGGCACAACACCTACCTAATCTAGTGCACAAGTCACAAATCCAAATCTGGAAAGGAATACATTTTGCCAGTTGGGGATTAGTGCATGGCAGTAACAATCCACTACCAGTAAAGATACCACAAAGCAGTATGAACAATTCATGCAGGTGCGGTGGATAGCAGGTTCACACTGCTGCAATTACTCTGTGGTACAATAAAAGGTGTCTGATTTAATGGCACGCATCGCACACACACTCACACGCACACTACAAGTAATGCGTAGCATATTGAAAACCTTTAGTAATATAACCAAATGTTTTAAACAGACAAATTATACACTGCTGCACCACAACACTCAGCATGCTGTACAGGAAGGAAGGAACGCGAATGCCTATGGCTGTACTTCCCTGATGAGCTGCAGCACAAAACTCCCTGACTTAAACACATGTATTAATGAGTACAATGGCTGGGTGATGAAGCCTGGAGAGATACTACAAAACAGGCTTACAACACATCCAAGTAACTAGTAAAAAAAAATTAATGTTGTGATTCGTGATGTGATCGTGAATCGTGATTTGTGACTGCATTTGTGACCGTGATGATGAAGAAGATGATTTGGTGTCGATGGTGTGAGATAACCAGTATGAAACTGTATTGGGAACACGAATGCCTATGGCTGTACTTCCCCGATGAGCTGTAGCTTAAAACTCCCAGACTTAAAAACACGTATCAATGAGTACAATGGTGGGGTGGTGAAGCCTGGAGAGATACTACAAAACAGGCTTACAATACATCCAACTAGAAAAAAAATTAATGTGATTCGTGACGTGATCATGAATTGTGATTTGTGACTGCATTTGTGACTGTGATGATGAAGAACGTAATTTGTATCACAAGTGACTCATGATGATGGTCCTGACTTAAAAATGCATATTAAGGAGTACAATGTTCATGCAGAATTATGCACCACACCTGTCCAGTACTCTGAAGGGAAGCCAAAGAAACAACTGTGACTTAGGTTACAGATGGAGATTGGGCCCTAAAGAGATGCAATGCACAGACAGATTAAGATTGTTATGACTGAACAGATGCAGACACAAAGGCACAAAACCTAACCAGTGCTCACCATCAGAAATTCAAATCTGAAAGAATACCTTGCCGGTTGGGGGGCCACGGGGGGCAGTGTACTGCACTGCTGCAGTAACAGTCACTAGTACTAGTACAAGTAAAGATACCACAAAGAAGTACTAAAATCATGCAGCTGCAGTGGACAGCAGGTTCACATTGCTGAAATTATTATGTGGCACAATAAAAGGAGTTTGATTTGATAACACGTGTCACACACATACTCACAGACACACTAAGTAATGCATAGTAAATTGAAAACTTCAGTAATATAACCACATATTTTAATCAAACAAAAATTATGGACTGCTGCACCACAACAATCAGCAAAAAAATGGCAAGAATTATTGAAAATATTACTGTGTGTACATTAACACAGTTATACAAGAAAAATATCACCAAAACAGATAGCACTGTCTTTTTCTCCAAGTTAATCTACCCACACCACAGATAGACCCCTCCCCCAAAGCACACTTCCACTGTCTCTCAGTACACAGACTGAATGTTGTACATGAACATTCAAAATCCATACACAAACAATAAACACTTGATGATATGAGCACAGGAGGGTTTTCTATAATCGATGAACTAAAGTTTCAGCAAAAAAAAAATGAGTCAAAAAGGCTTCTTTAACAGCTTTTAGAAGGTTTGAATCACAGAGAGCTCTCAGAGCAGATTGTCTCCTATAGTTTCCTACACACACTACCCCAAACTGAGGCTGTGCAGAACAATCTAGAGCCCATGTGACCTGAAATCCTATGAATCACTGCGAAATTCGCCTTTGGAGCTTAAAAACAAGGCAAAGTGAGGGGAAGTACATTGTTTTCAATGTATTTCACCTTAAGAATTGGTGGAGTAGTGGTTTTGGAAGACAAAGTAACGTGAAGCCATTGTTTTCAATGGACTTCGTGTTACCCATTACAATGCGAAGTTCTCCGCTTCGCATTGCGGAGCACTCTGTGAATTCACCTTCACTCAGCGAATCACTTCGCGAAGCGAGTTGGGGCCACTTTGCCCATCTCTACCTGGAGTTCCCTATCTGCCTCCAGACCTATCCTTACCGTTCTACTCACCCACTCCCCTCCATACTGCTGCTGACTTAAGCAGCCACCAAACCCCTTCACCCTATCCCAGCCAAGCTTTGAAACCATTTACTGTCTTGGCACCCGCCACCTCCTCTGTCAGGCTGTTTCATGGCTCCACCACCCTTTCTGTAAAATAGAACTTCATCACATCCCTCTCAAACCTTCCTGCATCCAATTTCCACTCGTGACCTTTGGTTCTTGATGCTGTATTACTGTTAAATAGTTCCCCACAGTTTACCATGTTTACTCTCGTCAGGAACTTGAAGGTCTCTATATTCCCCCTCTCTTGCCTGGTCTCCAGTGAATATGTGTTCAGTAGCTTCAGGCAATCTTCATAGGATCTGCCCTGTTGGCTATGCATCATCTTGGTCACCCTGCAATGCATCATTCCGATCCTGTCCCTGTCCTTCTTTAGGTGAGGACTCCAGAGCTGAGCATAGCATTTCAGGTGAGGCCCCAGCAGTGCCTGCTATAGAGAGGTAATAGTAAATCCTTTTTCCTGCTGTCAGTACCCTTTCCAATATACCCCAGCATCCTATTATCTTTACTATAAGCATTGATATAGGCTCAGTTTTCTCAGTGGGTCCTATGTCTACCCCAATTTAAATCTGGCAGAGACTTAAGGCAAAGGCCAGGCAAGTGGTATTGTTGAGGTTGCATGAGGAGTCTGTGACTGTAGAGGAATTGAAATCCTGGATCTCCTTTTTCACATTTCATTGCCCTAACCATAAGATTGCAATTCCATCCAAGTCAGAAGGTCCTGAGTCTGAGGCCCTAGTCAGAAGGTCCTGGGCTTAATGCTGGTTTGGATTGTGACAACCTACCTCTCCCTCTGGGCTGAAACAGCTTTTAGAGAGGTATCTGTCCTCGGGTATTCGTTGTCACCAGCTGGATTCGTCCAGTGCCAACCTGAAAGTTCACAAACTTGAATAATCAAACGTGCAATTGCACAAGTTAAAGTCTGGTAGTGTGTCTCTCTCAGGTGGCAGATGCTACACAGAGTTTTCCTCAGCCAGTGGAAACCAAATATTACCTTAGAAAAATGACATCACAGTCACAACTGTTGAGCAAATAAATAGCTTTTTACTTAACAGAAAGAGCATTTACAGGATATATATTTACAACACAAGAGAATAACACTCATACAGGAAAAGTAAACAAATGTTTTTAAATAACAGATGGCAAAAGAAGAAGGCTATTACTGAAATATGCTAGCACTAAACTTAACCTTTCCTGTCCTTACAAGAGACACTGGACCCTATTCTAACTGCCAGCTCCCACGGACATAGCTACAAGGTAGGCTCCAAACTTATGTTTCCCCTTCCAGCTTCCCAAAGCAAGAGAGACTCTTCTCTGTCTTTCAGAAGGTTATATACTCTGTGGAGAATAGGTCATTCCTATTCTCCCTTTGAATGCACCAACCAACTAACATGTATGTATGTATTTAATTGTCCCAATCAGAGTGAACACCTATCAGTGACCAATTGAATTCCATTTTCACCTTAAGTTTATATTTGAATGATCCAATCCATTCAAACTGCCCTGTGTACATGTCTGCAGGTCTGTGTGTGTCTGGAGATGTCCACTCAAGACTGATGACCCAGCTCTTATCTAGCAGCTAGGAATTCCACAAGCTAGATGCTGCTGGACAGAGGATTTTAGCCTGAGTGTATTTTTTTTAAACTGCTAAAAAAATAAGGCACCTACAGAATCCAAACCATTAACTCTTTCCTTCCTATTTCTGTCACATGGATGACCCAAATCAGAAGCCTCTGGGCATAAGGTTTGTTATGGTGACCCCAGTCAGAAGCCCTTGGGTGTCAGGGTTGTTGGGATGGCCCCAGTCAGAAGGCCCTCAGTGTAAAGTTTATCATTGGTGATCCCAGTCAGAAGCTCCTGTGTATAAGAGTTGTTGGTGACCCCAGTCAGAAACCCCTCAGTGTAAGGATTGTTGGGATGGCCCCACTCAGAAGCCCTTGGATGTCAGGTTTGTTGGGATGGCCCCAGTCAGAAGGCCCTGTGTGTAAGGTTTGTTGGGGAGGTCCCAGTCAGAAGGCCCTGGGCGTAATGTTTGTTGGGGTGGTCCCACTCAGAAGGCCCTGGGTGTAAGGTTTGTTGGGTTAGCCCTAGTCAGAAGCACCTGAGTGTAAGGTTTGTTGGGGTGGTCACAGTTAGAAGACCCTGAGTGTAAGGTTTCTTGGGGTGTTCCACTCAGAAGGCCCTGGGCATAAGGTTTGTTGGGGTAGCCCCAGTCAGAAGGTCCTTTGTATAAGGTTTGCTAGGGTGATCCCAATCAGAAGGCCATGGGTGTAAGGTTTGTAGGGGTGTTCCCAGTCAGAAGGCCTTGGGCGGAAGGTTTGTTTGGGTGGCCCCAGTTAGAATACTCTGGGAATAAGGTTTGTTGGGGTGGCCCCATTCAGAACCCCCTGAGTGTAAGGGTTGCTGGGGTGGTCTCACTCAGAAGGGCCCGGGGTGTAAGATTTGTTGGGGTGGCCCCAGTTAGAAGACTCTGGGAATAAGGTTTGTTTGGATAGTCCCAGTTAGAAGCCCCTGGGCATATGTTTTTTGGGTTAGCCACAGTCAGAAGGCCCTGTGTGTAAGGTTTGTTGGGGTGGTCCCAGTCAGAAGGCCCTGGGTGTAAGGTTTGTTGGGTTGGCCTCAGTCAGAAGGCTCTGGGCATGAGGTTTGCTGGAGTTGCCCCAGTCAGAAGGCCCTCAGTGTGAGGTTTGTTGGGGTGGCCCCAGTCAGATGGCCCTGGGTGTAAGGGTAGTTGGGATGGCACCAGTCAGAAGCCCCTAGGTGTAGTGTTTGTTGTGGTGATCCCAGTCAGAAGGCCCTGGATGTAAGGTTTGTTGGGGTGGCCCCAGTCAGAACACACTGAGTGTAAGGTTTGTTGGGGGTGGTCCCAGTCAGAAGGCAATAAGTGTAAGGTTTCTTGGGGTGGTTCCACTCAGAAGGCCCTGGGCATAAGGTCTGTTGGGGTGGTCCCAGTCAGAAGACCCTGTGTATAGGGTTTGCTGGGGTGGTCCCAGTCAGAAGGCCCTGGGCATCAGGTTTGTTGGGGTGGCCCCAGTTACACGACTCTGGGAATAAGGTTTGTTTGGGCAGCCCCAGCTAGAAGCCCCTGGGCATATGGTTTGTTGGGGTGGCCCCAGTCAGAAGGCCCTGTGTGTAAAATATGTTGGGGAGGTCCCAGTCAGAAGGCGCTGGGCGTAATGTTTGTCGGGGTGGTCCCAGTCAGAAGGCCCTGGGTTTAAGGTTTGTTGGGGTGGCCCCAGTCAGAAGCCCCAGTGTGTAAGGTTTGTTGGGTTGGTCTCAGTCAGAAGGCTCTGGGCAAGAGGTTTTCTGGAGTTGCCCTAGGCAGAAGGCCCTCAGTGTGAGTTTGGTGGGGTGGCCCCAGTCAGAAGGCCCTGGGTGTAAGGTTTGTGGTAGTGGCATCAGTCAGAAGTCTCTGGGTGCTAGGGTTGTAGGGGTGGCCCCAGTCAGAAGGCCCTCCATGTGAGGTTTGTTGGGGTGGCCCCAGTCAGAAGCCCCTGACTGTAAGGTTTGTTGTGCTGGCCCAAGTCAGAAGGCCCTCTGTGTAAGGTTTGTTGGGGGTGGTCCCAGTCAGAATGTTCTGAGTGTAATGTTTGTTGAGGTGGTTACACTCAGAAGGCCCTGGGCATAAGGTTTGTTGGGGTGGCCCCAGTTAGAAGGCACTGGGCATAACATTTGTTTGGCTGGCCCCAGTCAGAAACCCCTTGTTTGTATGGTTTGTTGGGGTGGCCCCGTCAGAAGGTCCTTAGCAGAGGGTTTGTTGGGGTGGCTCCAGTCAGACGGCCCTGAGTGTAATGTTTATTGCGGTGGTCCCAGTCAGACAGTCCTGGCATAAGGCTTGTTGTGGTTGCCACATTTAGACAACTCTATGAATAAAGTTTGTTGAGGTGGCTCCAGTCAGAAGCTCCTGGGTGTAAGGTTTGTTGGGTGGCCCCAGTCAGAATGCCCTGGGTATAAGGTTCATTGGGGTAGCACAGTCAGAAGTCACTGGGTGTAAGGTTTGTTGGGGTTGCCCCAATCAGAAGGTCATCAGTGAGAGGTTTGTTGGGGTGGCCCCAGTCAGAAGGCCCCGAGTGTAAGGTTTGTTGAGGTGGCGTCAGTCAGAAGTCACTGGGTGTTAGGGTTGTTGGAGGTGGCCCCAATCAGAAGGCACTCAGTGCGAGGTTTGTTGTGGTGATCCCAGTCAGAAGCCCCTTGGTGTAAAGTTTGTTGGGGTGGACCCAGTCAGAAGCCCATGGCTATAAGTTTTTTTGGGGAGACCCCAGTCAAAAGCCCATGGGTCTAAAATTTGTTGCTGTGGCCCCAGTCAGAAGCTCATGGGTGTAAGGTTTGTTGGGGTGACCCCAGTCAGAAGCTCCCAGGTGTAAGGTTGCTGGGGTTGCCCCAGTCAGAAGGTCCTGGGTGTAAGGTTTGTTGGGGTGGCTCCAGTCAGAAGGCCCTGAGTGTAAGGTTTGTTGTGGTTGCCCAGTCAGAAGGCCCTGGGCATGAGTTTTGTTGGGGTGGCCCCATTCAGAAGGCTCTCAATGTAAAGTTTATGGGGGTGAGCCGGCCCAATGGGGCTGAGGGTTGAGGTACTGGATGCCACACCTCATGCCACACTGGTGACCCCTGTTTGGGAATGAGTGTGGGCCACTGGAAGTCAGCAGAGGAGGAGAAAGATCAAGCATCCCTGGGACTGCTCTCCTTCTCAGGGGAGGAGGGACTCCAGTAGTCGGTAAACACCTGGCCCCTAGCAGAGGCTGGGGGGCAGAATGCCGTTGCTGACCAGGTGGGCTGTGATGGGGCAGGTGCCTGGAGGAGCGCGCATGGGAGCGTGCATGTTGCTGCCGCTGGTGTCATTACTTGTCCCACCCCTAAGGGGAACAAAGAATAGGCAAAAAATGTGTTCGTGTGGCTTGATGGCTGTCCCGGGATGCACTGGGCTCTGAAAATGTCACCCCCAGTTAAGAGTGGATCTGGACTTGGTGTGAGTACGTGGGTTGCCGACACCCCACCATGGGGAGGGGCAAGCCATGGAGGTATGACTTGGGGGTAAGGGACTTAATGGGAGCTGGGTGTGTGCCAGAACAGTGGCCAGATGTGTGCTGACCGAGGGGGGAAAAAACATTAACAAAAAAAAAAAGAAAGTTTGTTGGGGTGGTCCCAGTCACAAGGCCCTGGGTGTAAGGTTTGTTGGGGTGGTGCCAGTCAGATGTCCCCGGGTGTAAGAGTTTTTGGGGTGGCCCCAGTCAGAAGACCCTTAGTGTGAGGTTTGTTGTGGTGGCCCCAGTCAGAAGCCACTTGGTGTAATGTTTATTGGGGTGGCCCCAGTCAGAAGCCCCTGGCTATCAGGTTTTTTAGGGTGACCCCAATTAGAAGACATTGGGTGTAAAGTTTGTTGTGGTGGGCCCAGTCAGAAGCCCCTGAGTGTATGGTTTGCTGGGGTTGCCCCAGTCAGAAGGCTCTGGGTGTAAGGTTTTTTAGGGTGATCCCAGTCCGAAACCCCTGGGTGTAAAGTTTGCTGGGGTTGCCCAAGTCAGAAGGCCCTGGGTGTAAGGTTTGTTGGTGTGGCCTCAGTCAGAAAGCCTTTGGTGTAAGGTTTGTTGGGGTGGCCCAAGTCAGAAGGCCCTGGGTGTGAAGTTTGTTGGCTTGGCCCCAATCAAAAGGCCCTCAGGGTGAGATTTGTTGGGGTGGCCCCAGTCAGAAGCCCCTGGATGTAAGGTTTGTTGGGGTGGTCCCACTCACAAGTTGCTAGGTGTAGGTTTTGTTGGGGTGACCCAAGTCAGAAGGCCCTGGGCATAATGTTTTTTTTTTTTTTATTTCTATTTTATGCCTCCTCCTCTCGTGCCCAGTCTCCACTCCTTCTGGAGACACTCATAGTGGTCTCAACACATTGCGAGCTGCTCAATTCTACCCCGGATGTCGGGCAGGCATGAGCAATCAGGGTCTTTGCTGTGGTCTCCATCATCTAGGAGACCGAGCACTGTTTTTTCCAGTGTTCTGGGGGAGTGGCATGCACTGGATGTCATGGTATCACCACCGACGTCGCCACTCCCCAACCCCTTGAGTCAGCTACAATGCTTGCTGTGCCTCCAGCTTCTGCTAGAGGCCAGGCAAGCACTGAGCAAGCTCCCCCTCCCTCCCTCCTGGGAGAAGAACACTCGATCCTCTTCCATCCCTGCTGACCCCCGATGGCCCAGGCTTATTTCTGAACCCAGGTCACCGGCGTAGTGCGAGGTATGGTGTCCAGCGCCTCAACCCTCAGCATCACCAGGCCGGCTCTGGGCATAATGTTTATTGCTGGTGGTCCCAGTCAGAAGGTCTTCGGTGTAAGTTTTGTTGGGGTGGATTCAAGTCAGAAGATCCTGGGTCTGAAATTTCTGTAATACCTTTTGTCTGGATAATATATTTTATTGCAACAAATGTTGATGGCCTCATAGAAATCTATGGATTAATCCATGTAACAAGTTCTACAATTATAAATCTGGACTGAGTATATGGAAATCTCCTGAAATACCAGCCTTGTTCCTTTACCTCACCTGGTGGTCAGTCACTGCTATGCGATGGTTGGATTGGGTGTAAAGGAATCCTGTGTGCTAGTAGATCAGCTCTATTAACTTTCCATGTGGAGTCACTGCTATTTAACAGTCTAGTTGAGGATGGGAGAAGCTCCATGTCACACTAGCAGAGTTGCCCAATTACCTCACCTGGTAGGGTTACTGCTTTGTAATTTCCTTGTTTCATTCTGTGAGTACCCCTGTAGCAGGGCTAGCAGAGATAGTCATTGGGTTTGGTCTTGCTCTTTTAGCTCACCGGGTAGAGTTACAGCCCTGTGAGGGCTTGATCAAGTATATGAGACTCTCCACTTAGCTGCTCCTCTAGTCCCCATAAGCATACTGAGTGACCCTGAGCAAGTCACTTAACTTTCTTGTGCTCCCAGTCTGCACTTGGAAACAATCTTCAGCTTAGTGTGCCTTTACTGGTTAAACAATTTCCCCTTTTCCTTTCCTTTAGCTCACCTGGTATAGTCCCTGCTCTGTGATGGTCTGGTTGAGTATATGTGACTCTCCACGTAGCTGAGCTGTTGAGGCTGCTCCTTTAGCTCACCTGGTAGAGTCTCTGCTCTGTGATTGTCTGGTTGAGTATATGAGAATCTCCACGTAGCTGAGCTGGTGCAGCTGTTCATTTAGCTCACCTGGTAGAGTCCCTGCTCTGTGATGGACTGGTTGAGTATATGAGACTCGCCATGTGGCTGAGCTGGTGGTGGGGCTGCTCCTTTAGCTCACTCGGTAGAGTCCCTGTTTACTGAGACCCATCCATATTTGGTTCTGTTCCTATATCTGTTTCTCTGGTTAATTATGTCTTTTGTATCTAGGTAAAACTATCTCACATCTGTACGTTTCAACAACAGGCTTTAAATCTGTTATACTTACGCATTGTAACAGTGGGCAGCTGTGACAACCCAGCTGTCAGCTATGAGGGACCCTCCGCATATAAAAAAGTAATTTCTGAGTAGGGTAATTTGCCAAGGCCATGCTCCCTCTTGTGCATCAGACCCACCCACGATCCGGCTATTAAACAGCGTCTTCCACACACTGAAAAACAGTAAACATGACAGTGACTGTAGAAAAACCTGTTTGCCAAGAAAGTAATAATCTCTTAACAGCCCAGTGTTGTATTTAAGCAATAAGGACTGAGAAGGTGGTCATTTCTGAAGGATTAATGATTGGTTGGGAGGATGGGTAACCTGAGGCTCTGCCGAGGGCCACCTCACTCCAACTGATCTTTAATCCAAGGAGATAACTGGCTTTGAAACATAGACACATACAGTAGAAGCATAGACTTTGACAGCAGATAAGAACCGCTTGGCCCACCTAGTCTGCCCATTTCCCTACCTACAGGATAAGCTGCAGATCCTAGTTAACCAACAGCCTATTTCTTCCTACCCCACACAAAAATTGCTTTATGTCTGTCCCATGCATTCTTGAATTCTCTCACAGTTTTAGACCCCACAACCTCCTCAGGAAGGCTGTTCCATGCATCCACCACCCTTTCTCTGAAAAAAATGCTTCCTCACATCGTCCCTGAACTGCCCCCCCTTCTTCATATTGTGTCCCCTTGTTCTTGCACATCTTTTTTCTGAAAGATGCTACCCTCTTGGACTTTGTTGATTCCACTGAGGTACTTAAAAGTTTCTATCATGTCCCCCCTTCCTCCTTTCCTCAAGGGTATACATATTAAGCTCCTTTAGTCTCTCCTCGAATGGCTTCTCTTGCAGACCCTGCACCATTTTAGTTGCCCTCCTCTGGACTGCCTCTATCCTGTCTATGTCCTTGCAGAGATGGGGTCTTCAGAACAGGATGCAGTACTCCAGATGGGGTCTCTTTGAGGTTGTTATTGTGATTATAAGTCTAATCACAGTAACAGCTTTCTTTTTTACACTTTATTTTTTAGTGCCTTAAGGTTTTAAGCAGAGTAGGGTGAGCTGTGCTCAACTGAGCTTTATTTGGCAGCTGGATTGGTAATTTCTAAGACATTAATAACTGATCCAGTAGCCAATTAGGAGTCTTGCTAGGCTCATGAATAATTAATTAGACTTATAATTAGGTATAACAGTATTAGTGGCTCTCTTATTTGTGTGCCATCCAAATTGTCACTGGGTTATTCAAAACTGTTGTGTAATACATGCCTTCCTAGTGGGGACACCAACAAATACACGTAAAGCTGTGACATCACCGTAGAACCTCTGCTCCCTCAACATTACATCAGACAGTTATGGTTTCAGTCTAACCAGTTCAGGCCCTGTTGTTCACACAAAGGAGGATATAATGTCCATGCAGAGGGAACTTGGGAGGGTGGCAGATGGTGCATAAGCTGTTAAGTAGTATTGTGCTGAATGTGGAATTTCACAGGTGATTTCTTGTGGAATAGCAATTATGACTTCAAAATGCTTTTTTGGGATTGCTTTTTTGATCCCAATGAATTCCAAAAAGTATTATCAGTCTATGTAAACTGTTTTATAATATTCCTTGGCTTACGTAATCTGCAGAATATTATACAATAGTTTGTGAAAAATTAATCAGTGGTTTACATAAAATGCAGAATATTTTATTATTATTTTATTTTATTTATGTAACCCCCACACAAATTGGTGGGGCTTACTTTAAGTCATCTCACTGGGCACTGCATGTTGCCCTCCAACTTGCATGTTCCAGCATGAGTTCTGCCTTTTGAACCTGGCTAATTAGCAGAAAGTGTAAATCCAGGCCCAGATATTCAAAAGGGTTGCACCATGCACAACAGAGATGCACCAGCGTAAGTCCGAAAATGCGCCATTGTGTGATATTCAGCGGGAGGCAGCTGTGCCGCTCAAGTTGCAATGCGCAAGAGTGCAATGGTAATGAATGCATGCGCAACCGTAGGGGGAGGAACCATAAATAAATGGTGCAGTGCGATATTCAACAGCATGCGCCATGTGCAATAGGGGAGCTAGCGGAAGTTGCGCAATAGCGGAAATGATCCAAAATAAAAAGGAACAAGAGAGAGGCACAAGAACGCTACAGGGAAGCCGGAGGTGGGAGCGAGCTGGCAGCAACAGCTAAGAGGGCAGCAGTGTGTGGGACACAGAAAGAGCAGGACAGGACACACCTGTGTCCACACAGGACAGGAGTGGGGAGCCTGAGACAGTGTGCAGGACAGACAGGGCAGTGCTGCTGAGTAGTCAGGGCAGTGGCAGGAGGCAGAACAGCCGAAGGCTGGAGGTGTACCTGGTGCAGGGGGACCAGCACAGAGGACAGCGGGAGGAACGGGACAACATCTGCCGGGGGGGGGACAACAGCCAGGAACATGGCCAGTGCCACCATACAGATGGAGGCGGTAATGAGGGATGTGAGAAGGCAGGCAACAGGGGGGCACGGCCATGGAAGGGCCCATCGCCGGTATTCCCCCAACAGGTGGTACCGAGCCCGCATCACCTTTGAGCAGTATACTGATACAGAGATTGTGGTCTGGTACTGCCTGAACCAGGCATTCCTGAGGCGGCTCTGTGAGCTGTGCAGTGATGAGATGCAGGCACCCACACAATGGAGCCATGCTCTGTCAGTGGAGACAAAGGTGACAGCTGTCATGTGCCTGCTCGCCACGGGCACCTTCCAGAGACCAACAGGGGACACAACAGGCATAACCCGGTCAGCCGCATCACACCTACTCACACAATTCCTCAGCACACTGCTGCCACATGCTGCAGAGTACATCCATTTCCCCAGCACACAGGTGGAGCGCACAGCACACATACAACAGTTCCACAGGGTAGCACGTATGCCTGGTGTGCTTGGGGCCATTGACTGCACCCATGTGGCCATCCGCACACCACCTGGCCCAGAAGGTGTAGCCTACATAAACCGCAAGGGATTCACCAGCATCAACTGCCAGGTGGTGTGCGATGCCAGGGGGCACATAACCAATGTCTGTGCCACGCACCCTGGGGGAGCACATGATGCCTTCATCTGGCACCAGTCTGCACTGTGCCACAGGTTCGAGAGTGGGGACATCCCCACTGGCCACCTAATGGGTGAGTATGCACAACACGCAGGATGACATGGGCAGATGTGGGGGGTGCATAGTCAGAGGTGCCATGGGTACTGGCCTTGATGGCCCATGGCAGAGCAATGCAGACCACCATACTAATGTACACCCTCTATACACAGGTGACAGTGGATACCCACTCCGTCCCTGGCTGCTCACACCATACCTGTGCCCCTCGACCCCATCGCAGCAAAGGTACAATGAGGCACATGCCACCACACGTAATATCATCGAGCGTGTGTTCGGGATGCTGAAGTCATGTTTCCGGTGCCTGGACACGTCTGGCGGTGCCCTACAGTACAGCTCCTCGAAGGCCTGAGGGCTATTCCTGGCCTGTTGCATCCTGCACAACATGGCCAATGACTGTGGGATAGCCGTAGAGGTTGAAGAGGGGGACAGCGATGGGGACAATGAGGACGCCGGTCCAGATGGTGATGGGCAGCCACCCCCTGGGCGAAGGGACCCCCACCTGTTCAGGATGGCTCAACTGCACCGGGACACCATCACAGAGGAGCACTTCGGCCAACACAGGTAGGTCACGGGGCCATATGAAACCACCAATGGCAAAGGCACAACCCACAGACAGGCATGGATGAACCCCAGGGGTGGATGGCAACAAGTGAATGGGACTGAGCGTGGATCCGCACAATCTGTCAGGGATGGGAATGGCCAAACACGACACGCGCACACACACACACATACACCCCCCCACACACACACACACCACAAGACATGCACAAGGGGTAGAAGGCACGCCGACCATGACTGCAACCCCTAGCCACACACAGGTCCACACACGACCACGCCCAGTGGCCGTCACTGTGCATGTCTTAGATGCTGGGCACCACTGCACACTGATGGACAGTGCAACGCAGGCATCATCATGCACACGCCACAGTGGCCAGCAGCTGGGAGGGTGTGCACATGGACTGTGTGTGCAGGGCTGGGTACCCCACCCGTGTGTCGCACAGTGCACAACACACTGCACACAGGGCAGCAGTGGACAGTGGCCATGGTGGGAGACAGGTCAGTCACACGGCACAGTGCCACGGCCACCATGGATGCGTGGGCAGCCCCGCCAAGACCTACCAGCCGTGCCAGGCTGACCATTGGCCTCATGGGGTGGCACAGATGGTCCCCCAGGGGTGACGCTGTGGGAACATGACCATGTCTGCACAGGGGTCTGCAGCTCACTGAACATGCCTGTGCCTGGCGTGCTCGATATGCTCATAGCCGAACCCAGTGTCGATATGGAAGGTGTTGCACGATGCCGGGAATGGGGGGTGAACATGGCACTGCGCGGTGTCTGCGGTGCATGGGAAATGAACTGGGTGCCCAATGTGGCCATGACAGCTGTGAATGCATGTGTCTGCCTGTCAGTGGCAGCGGTCACATCCTCCTGCAGCTGACCCATCCCTGCCAGGAGCAGACCGTGGTCCCTGCTGCGCTGCTCCTCTGCCTGGTGCAGGATCACACTGATTGTGTCCACTGCCATCACAAGCCACAACTGCTGATCCACGGAATCCTGGAGTATGCGGCTGTGCTCATCAAAGAGGTCATCCATCTGATCGGCATGCTGTCCCTCATGGTGATCATGGCCTTGCCGGGCAGCACCCCCTTGAAGTTGGGCGCTGCACACCAGAGCCATGCCTGGGCACATCCACACGTGGTGCACTGACACTGCCCCCTTGACACTGTCCCCCCGTCCCCATTTTCCGACTGCTGGCACTGCCCCTCTGGCCGCCGATTGTCAGGGCTCACCGGGGCCACCGCAGTGGCCACAACAGCCCCACTGGCCTGGATGCACACCAGTGCTACCCCACTGGGGCATACAGGCACAGGCTGGGACTGTGATATCCATGGCGGCACCACCCACAGCTACGCCCATGCCGTTCCCTGCTGTGGGACCATCCTGCGTCCCACATGTATCACTGTCTGGGATGTGTGATCCATCATCATCTATGCCTGATCCGGCACCAGTCCATGTCCCAGCATGTTGGAGTCTGTGGCCGCTGTCACGCTGGGACACAGGCAGGGCCTCGTCCGCACCAGCACCACCATCTTCAGTACGGACAGGCAGGCAGGTATGTAGTGGTCCTGACCCTCGGACACCTGTGGAGGTGGATGGGCACTTCTCCGTGTCCAGGGCCTTGCCCAAGGTGGACACACCCAATACCGCTGACCCATGTAGATGCTCAGGAGCTGTAAGGGAACACAGCAGCGTTAATGTCTCCGCCCTGCCCTGTGGCATTCCCCACACCTCCCACACAGTGACAGCACAGGACCTACCATGCAGTGACGGGCTGCCACTCATCTGGAAGCCACCACCTGGAATGCCCTCTATGGTACAATGCCACATGCTGCTGGCCACCCGCTCCTACTGTGGTGTCAGGCGTGGCACGTCCGGCTGCCCACCACTGGTTGCAGCACATGCTGCCCTGATGGCAGCCACCTTGTCCTTAATTCTCCTCCTGTCCATACCGACCTTCTTCTTACATTCCTGCACAGACTGCTGGAGGCTACCATGCTGGTTCACGGCATGTGCAACCTCACCCCATGCCACAGCACGGGCCTGTGGTGTTCCCCGCTGTCCGCTGAGCAGCGGTTCCCTGTCGAGGTATGCCTCAAACAGGGCATCTGTTTCCACCCATGTGAAGTTGGGCCTCCTCTTCCTCCAACATCCCTGTTCCTCCTCTTCCTCACGTTCGATCATTATAGAGCCTGTGGGAATGACAGGTGTTACCTTTCTATGTGCAGTCCCATGCATCTCCCACATACCACAGTCCACACTTTCAAACAGAATGCAACCCCCCACAACAGACTGCAATACCAAACTATGGCCTCTGCAGCCCCATGTTGCATTTATATAGCGCAAGGCATGCAAATGAGGCAAGGCACAACTTTAAGTGGATGCTAATGCAGTAGCTGCGCCATGGAATTGCTGATGAGCTGATTTGCATATGCTGGCTGAATATTGCGCTGTTGCACCTAGCACAATTGTGTTGAGCATTCTCAGGCACAGGCGCAGCTCTGTGAAGTGCACAGTAGGCACTGCACGGCGCATGCCTGGGGTGCTGACACTGATGACTGCCATGCTGCTGCTGTGCTGAGCACAGGAGGCAGTGCAGGGCACGGCCACCACTACGCTAGTGGTGCTAGTGCACTGTTCACATGTATGGCACTCGTGCCCTGGAGCGCCGTAGGCGCCATGGTGCCACAGCGTGGTAGACCACTGCAGGGCATCTCACACAGGCACCCAACCACATTACAAGCAGGGAGTCCCAATCACGCTGTGGCGGTCTGTGCGAAAGAGACCCTTGACCCTGTGCTCGACCTTTGCCCCCTAGGCACCATGCGTCTGCTTGGGTGCACCCCTATCACGCTGTTCGGTGACAGCGTGAGGGGGAATAGCAGTGCTGTACCACGCAGCATCTGCACGTGGTGGACTTGCGCTCCAAAGCGCCATTTTGTTTTCCGAACTGAAGCTGAGATGGCAAGAAGGAGAGCTGCTGTTTGGAGCCAAGTGGAGCTGGCCAATTTGGTGGCCATTGTGGAGCCCCATGCTGGTGTCCTTTTTGGGAATGACCCCCTGGACAGGGCCAGAAGTGCAGTCTGGGAGGAGGTGGCAGTGGCACTTGAGGAGGCCACTGGACTTGGCAGAACACAGGAACAGTGTCACCACCGCTATGGGGACCTCCAACGGAGGGATCCAGACAGGCTTGCCCACCTACAGGCACACACCAGGTGAGGCACAGTGCCACATCCAGGTAGGTGCTCCATCCATACACTAGTTGTGTCCATACGGGTATCGCGGTGGGCATGTGTCCAACACACAGGGGGGTGGGCCATCCAGTGTGGGCAGTGGTGGTGGTGGTAGTGGGTTTGCGGCATGGCTGGGCTGTGTGGGATCGCACACACCCAAGGGAGGCTTTGCTACTGGTTTGTACTGATGTTCCCCTCTCCATGTTTGCACCCTAGGCCCTGAGGACTGGCACAGAGCCAGGGAGGAACGTCACTGCCAGGAGGAAGGGGATGCTGGCCAACAGCCACGGGCTGCCGGGTCCAACCTGCAACAGTGCCCGGATCAGGCCAATGAAGGTGAGTTCCTTTCTTCCAGGATATTCTGTGCATGCCGTGTTGCAGGGTAGGTGGCGGGGCATGGCCACCATCCATTGACACCACTGATGTGCACGCCACACGGTACACTCAGCACTGTCCTGTGGCATTGCATGTGTGGGTGTGCATCGCTGGTGGTCCATGAGTGCACTGGGTACATGGCTGTGCCACTGCCTTCCCACCGCATAGCCATGTCACTGTACAGCCACGGTGGTGCTGTGCGGGACTTGGGCGGTGGGTGTGTGCAGCGGTCCGCATGGCTGTGTGTGCCTGGGTAGGCAGGCCATGTGGACACGCTCACTGTGGGTGGTCACACACCATCATAGGGGCGTGTCCCATGGCTGTATGCCATGCACAATGGGTGGGCTGCAGGGGGATGGACATTCACACTTATTGACTCTGCTCCCTTGTCCTAGGTGGACGGTGGCTGATGCGGCTGGAGAGGGCCGTGCAGGAGCTCCTTCAAATTGCGAGGGCATCATTGGAGGTACTCCAGAGGTTGGACAAGCATGGTATCTGGAGGTAGCGAACTAGGAGGTGCCACAGGAGCGGGGAGTGGGGCAGCTGCTAAGCCCTCCATGCCCCAAGATACACCCTACCCCCCTGGACCCACCCTCACACCCCTTCTTCCCTCTCCCATTTGTTCACCCCTGCCCCTTACCCACCCCCACCTAGTATGTGGCCCCCCCCCCTTATGTATACAGTTTTTTGTACCTTGAAAAAATACATCTGTTTTGTTATGCCTACTGTGGTGGTCTCTGATTTGCAGTGGGCTACAGGTGCTCAGCTGCAGTGGTGTGCATGGCGTCAGGGGTGGTGCAGGCATGGGCGTGTGTGTGTGTCCATAGGGGAAGCGCCTATGGTGTGGGCGTAGCTATCAGTCACTGTCTGTGGTTTGTGTGTTGTTCCCTGTGCACTGGATGACTGTGTGCAGTGGTCCACGGTGCATGCACTGTGTCCATGGTGCCCCTGTTAGACCGTCCATGGCCTGTACAGCTGACACCCTTGCATGTCTGTGATCTGCACGGTCTGCTGGCATATCAGTGGTGGCTGTCCATGCTGGACAACCACTGTACCCAGCACAATGCCAGGTTGCTTCCTGTCACCAGTATGGTGCACGTCTGCCTCGGGTGGCACTGTGGCCTCCGCTGTTGTTGTCCCACCTCCATGCTGCCACTTGTGTCTGTTGCAGGGGATGTGCTCCACTGTCTGTCACTTGTGCTCCGTCCGCATGCTGATGGCGTACAGCTTCATGGTACCTGCACAGGGTGGCTGGCACACCTGCGTCATGGAGGGGTGCTGGCCGTGTGTACACGGCTGCCGTGGCCACACACCAGTGGCTTGGTTGACCTGCTACTGTGTCCCTGTGTTGGTGTGCCCTTGGGTATGGGTGAGTGTTTGTCCATGCACTGTGTTGCATCCTGTGTGGTGCACGCTTCCATGCAACACTGTGGGTGTCTGTTCTGGCTGTTGTGGCCAGTGCTGGAATGGGGTGTGTCCTTGGGATGGTATGCAGGGTGCTGTACCGCTGGTGGTGGGGTCCAGGGCATGCCCTGTCACATGTGGGGTACCACTTCTGCCGATGCATGGTCAGTCTCTCAGCTGTACCTCGGGGGGGGGGACGTGCAGGGCGGCACTGTTTATGCAGTTGTTGCATCGCTGTCTGCTGCCGCCCACTGCAGGGTGCTCACGGTGGGGCTGCCTTGCATGGCTCTGTGGTGCATAGGGTTGCATTGTCACAGTAGGGGTGGTGGCATGCATGGGGTATCCTGCACTGTTGGGCGCTACTCCTGGGCAGGGTGTATGGGGATCGTGGTGCGGGGTGTGCTCTGCATTGGTTGGATGGTGTGGCACAGGGTGACTGGACATCCTTGTGTGCCGGTCACAGCTTGCCCGGGGGTGTGCTGGGGCACCATGCCCAGGCTGCGGGATTGTTGCTGGTGTCCATGGGCCAGTGGTTCTTCCAGCTCTCCTCAGGTTGTGTGGTGCATGGGGTGTGGGGGGCAATGTCTCTTCTGCTGTGTGCTCCTCTGCCCATCTCTACCATGGGTGGTGGACCCCTGCATCCTGTCCCTGCGCATCCCTGGTTGTGCTGATGCACTGCTACCCTGATCCACTGCACATCCTTGGTTGTGCTATTGCGCATCAGACCTGCACCACTGCGCATTCCTGGTTGCGCCATGGTGCAGTTGGCGCGATATTCAGTTGTGTGCCGCAGGAGCATCTTGACCTGCGCAGTGTTTGAATATTGCATGTGTTGCACATGGGCGCACTGGACTTGCACCTGCTCCTGCTATTGCGCTACTTTGTGGTGCAGTTTGAATATCTGGGCCCCAGTGTAACGTATCGCTGCATCGTTGGGTCCTGCACGAACGTGTGAATGAATGCCATCACACTGTAGCTTTAAGAGGCTCAACTCAGTCTATACTGTGCATGGTCGGTGCTGGGTCTGAGTGTAATGGAGCTAGCGACCCACCAGGGAATGCTCCTTCAGACTCTACTCTGCAGTTGCTTAAAAGTGCAGAGGGAGCCCTTCCAAATGTAACGATTTATTTCTAAAACTAAACTGTTGTGATATAAAATTAACTTTAAGGTTTGGACTGTTTGCATTCTGCACTGCAGCAGCCATGTTTGGTTCTGTGACCCTACTTTCTGGCCAATGGGAACTCAAGGGGTCCTTGTGGGGCTATGGCTGCTGGAAGAAACAGTGAACTGTGTGCTTGGTGCCCATTTTAGCCAATCAGAATGCGAGAATTGTGTTGGACAGCATCAGCATCCAATTGGATTACAGGACTCAGTTTTCTTCGGTTAAGGGAGGAACAGTTGAGCAGGGCAATTGCTAGAGGCTTCCAACAGGGAAGGAGGCTCTGTGTTTGGCTCTGGGAGAAAGTGGAGAGGCCTGCTTGCTGCTCTACCACATTACAGACCAAAGTGGGTTGTTTTGAACTGCCAAATCTGCAGAAAAATCTTCTAAGCTACCAAAGCCAAAAGGGAGTGTGGTTTCTGTCCAAAACTGCAATTTCTGACTGAATTGCATCACAGCCCGTGTTGGAGATAGACAAGCTAAGCTGCTGCAAGGTAAATTGCCTCAGAGGCTGCTGTTTATATGTGAAGCCTGTGGCTACAGACTTGTCTCCTGCCTGGCTGTGTTTTGAGGAGACTGGAAGATAATTGTGCCAGCTTACTGCCAGAGTCTACCATTTGCCAAGTGAGTAAGCTGTATGGCATAGTTGAACTGCGTCAGAGACTAAACTGTGTGTGTTTAGCCTATATGCTAAAAAAGAGTGAAAGACTGTTGCTGCATTGTAAATTGCTACAGTCTGAAGACGAGATCAGGGAGTCAGCTCCAATTGCAATGTTCAGCGTGGATGAATGCCACCTCTGGGAGGGAAGCCATGACGTGGGGGTGAGTCTTGTTAGCCCTGGTTCCTGTATGCTGGTCCTGTCTCTAGATGAACAGAAAATCTGCAGCCCATAGCCGAGAGCCAGAGGACTGAATCCTGCTCCAGGATGAATCAGCATGACAACATTTCCAGATCCAAAGTAAACAGTACCATGAGTAAATTCAGGGCCTGTCCCTGCAAACAAATTAAAGTTGTTTTGCCAGGTTTGTTCTGTTCTTCAATTGCCAGCTTGCTGTTTAACTGTTGTGCAGGCCATCAGGCCAGGGAATTACAAATTGCTTGTGGTTTTAAAGTTTGCATATGATTCTACCAAAAAGAGTGAACAAATTAAATAATCATTTATTTGTTTAAGGGCCCCAATGCTGGCCAACCAGCTGCAACACCGTTCAACCAGTTGCAACTCTCCAGGTCTGCATTTGCTAAATTCTGAGTATCCAGTGAGTTTAATTGGACTTTCCATTGGGGACAGTGTGTTATTTCAATGTTTTGCTATACCAAAAGAGTGCCTTTAACCCTGCTTTTGATTTGTATCCTCTTCCCCTTTGTTTAAACCCCCATTGATGTTTAAATGTTAACACTGTACATGAGCATATTATTACTGAGTGTTAGTTTATTGTGAGAAGATGAAACATGTATTGTTGTAGTTGAAAGCCATTTCTTACAGGGGCAAAGGATGTATTCCAGAAATCTTGACCATGTTGGTAAGTGTGGTTACTGTGAACATATTAGTAGCACTCACCAATAATTGTAAATTTGGGTTCTATGTCATAACAGTGACCGTCAAAAGGTGATCTCAATTAGGGCAACTGTACATCGGCGAGTACCTCCCAGTGCACAGCAAAAGGGTGTCAAGGACTTAGGTTTTACTGTTTTATGTGGGGGGCTGTGCAACCCACAACCCCCCACTAAAGGATTCTCAACTCCAGGGGGGTGCAAGACCAAGAAAAAAAAATTGGGGCTGGGCGCAACAAAACATACCTTCGCCCGGACCCAACCCAGCACCCTCAGAACCCCAGCCCTAAACCCACCCACCATGCCACGGGCCAGCTTGGCAACTCACCAAAGCATCACCCTCACAGTCCCTCCTCCCACCTCGCTGAGCTTGCTCGCCCCGAGCATGTATACATGTTGTGATGTCCTGTTGCTATATGCACATGCCCCCCATCCAGTCGATCTCCCAGGTTGGTAGCCCCAATGACATGCACCGCAACTGAGTCACTGTTTTTGTAGGCACCCAATCGCAGTCGCCTATGTCATGGGATACCATAAATTTGAATGCAAAGTAAAGTGTGGTATGGTAATCCATGTGTGGGACCACTGGTTGGGGCAGTGGGTAGGTACATCCCAGAGGGTTGTACTAACTTGTCATCAGACCCACTTAAAAGTAACTCTGGGTGGAGGCTCCACACAAATAATTCTACTGTGGTATCGAGCCCCTGTTAACATCCCAACCAGAACTCAAGCCCCTCAACCTGCATTGTGGACCACAAGCAGGGGTAGTAACCCATTGGGACACAGCATCTGGGCTACAGTTTAAACTTTAGTAACCAGGAAAGATATACTGAGCTGGGGCTCATTTCCAGAAGTAACCGTGGGATGCAGGGATACAACACAAACAGGAGAGAACAGACACAGCAATTATCACAGAGTCAAGCAAATACAAACAGAGGGAGAGAACAGTAACAGCAATTATGAACTGGCACCCAGAAATGGAGAAAGCTGATTTGCCAAGAGGTCTTTGAAGCTGTGATGATATCAAGTTACATACTCACGGCTTCAAAATACCTCTGGCCACCAGTCTCCCAACTCAGAAAAAAATTCCTATGACCGCAACATTCTCCACGTCGCTCACTCCTCCTCACACAACCCACCAGAAGACATACCATACTCCGACTGCAAGTCACTCTGCTGCACACAATTCCACCTGAACACATGCAGTGGAGTATCAATGCTGCTAATCCTCTCCCACTGAGTAAATAAAAAAATCTGTCATGCACTGCAGCTGTCAACGACATTGTAAAAACTAAGCTCACATTTCTGACACCTAACTGCAAAAAAGAACAACAGTAAACACATAAACTGCCCTCAACTTTCTCCATATGCCTACCATCGGATTCCCCACACAAATGTTACAGAGCAACAGGCAGTGGCAGGAGCCCGCGGTATCTGTCATCAGGCAGGATGGCATCAGTCGCAGCTTGAGCAACTCTTCATACAAAAAAAAAAAACCCAAAGGATCCCAAAACTATCCACATGATGTGTGTGCGTGTGTTTTTTTTAAACACTTTTGCCGACCAGTGGCTTCACATTTCAGCTCTTTACTATTTTACCTGTTCAGTTGCTCTCTCCCGTTGCCACTGGAATACTGAAAGTGTCCACCAGCATTCTTTCCATTTAGATCATGTTTCTCAGCAGATTAGGTTTTCACAAAATAAACAAATACATAAATAAATATATTCCATCTTCACACAGTCCCAGAGCACACAGCAGGACAGGGTCAAATGCAGGGAGCTCACGGTGCAGGGAGGGTGAGAGAGTTAAGAGCAGCAGCCAGCACCTCTTCTACCAACTCCACTTACAACAGTGCCACCTGCTGCCCAGAGCCCTATAGGAACTATTTTCTGAAAAGATACTCCTCCACCATCCTAAAACAGTAATTGTAAAAGTTTTTGTTTGTATTTTGTACTGCTAAAACTTTTAAGTCAATTCATGGCAGTAATAATGCACATCAGGGTGTGGCATATAATGGAATATTGTCACTTCTCAGGAGCATGAGGCACTCAGCCTCGTGTCTTACAACGCACCTGAGCATGACGATATCCCATGATATACCACACTTTGTTGTGCATTATTGCTTAATTATAAGAGTCAAGTCCTATGGAGGAAGAATAGGATCAACAACATACATCCAGTAACTACAGAAAATCATCAATAACAAGCAGGGTAGGCAGGTCAACAAATCAAATAATGTGTCAGAAGGTGGAGACTAGGAGGTCATCAGGGAGCAAGTGGGCTGAGGTTCAGGGACTAGGTTGAGGGACTGGGGAAAAGTTAACACAGGAGCAAGGGGGAAAGGAGTGTGTCAAAGCAGATGCATTAGGGCTGTAAGTGAGGATGAATGGTGAGTGGTTGGGGAGAGCTGATTCCAGAGAAGGGGAGTCTGTAAGAGAAAGCTTACGGACCAGATGTTGAGTGGAGTTGGGGCAGGGAGAAAGAGTTGGAGTCCCTGGGTCGCAGTGGGAAGGAGGAGGGGGCCGCTGAGGAAGGGAGGACAGATAGGAGGAAAGAGTCCCAAACCAGTATTTGGCTATGAAAGCGGATCAATGGGCAGGCGATAATGGGGTAAAGGTGAAATAGTGAGGAAGGAGTATAGAGAGCAATGATTCACGTGAAGGGGGGAGTTAGAAGTGAAGCTGCATGAGGAGTCCAAGATAGTATCAAACCTGGACAAGGACGTGGTGGGGCCAGTACTGTAGGGTGTCAGTGTAGTCAGTTACTGGCAGAATCATTTCCTTGACTAGTTCATGACGAATTGGGAGGGGAGGGTGTCTATGTTTTGGTATAATATACTTAGTTTAGGTCAGAGTTTAGAGCATATGGCAGTAATGTAGAAGGAAAAATCGAGATTGGTGTCCAGCCAGAACCCAAGTGCTGTGACTATTTTGAGGTTGGAGCCATCTGGGCAGCCGTCAGAGTTCAGTACTGGGTCCGGTCCTTTTTAATGTCTTTATAAGTGACATTGCAGAGGGACTGGAAGGAAAAGTATGTCTCTTTGCAGATGACACAAAGATCTGCAACAGGGTTGATACACAAGGTGGGGTGGAAAGGATGAGAAGGGACTTGGCAAGGTTGGGGAGGAATGGTTAAATGTATGGCAGCTTAGATTTAATGCAAAGAAGTGCAAAGGAATGCACCTGGGAAACAAAAACCCAGGGGAAGAGTACACAATGTGGGATGAGATACTAACAACAACAACAAAATGGAAAGGGTCCTGGGGTTAGTTATATCAGATGACCTAAAGGTGGGCAAGCAATGTGAAAAAGCAGTAAGGAGGGCTGGGGGATACTGGGATGCATAGGAAGAGGCATCACCAGTAGAAAACAGGAAGTAGTTATCCCTCTCTACAGACAGTTCATGATACCCCATCTGGAGTACTGTGTACAGTTCTGGAGACCCCATCTTCACAAAGACATAGGCAGGGTGGAGGCTGTCCAGAGGAGGGCAACCAAAATGGTGCTGGGTCTACACCACAAGATATACGAAAAGAGACTAAAAGGAGCATAATATGTGTACCCTAGAGAAAAGGAGGGGGGGGACATGATAGAAACTTTCAAGTACCTCAAGGGAATCAGTGTGGCTGCAGAACAGCCAGAGCAAGAACATCCTTAAAGATACAGCACCAGCTTGGGGAGAGGGATGGTCCTATGGTGTAAGTGGACCAGCACCCAACCCGAACTGCACTGCTGCCTGCCTAGTGTCCCCTAGAGACTGTATTTCCTGCAAAAACTGAACTGTCTGTTTTAAAATCTGAACTGCTTGCTTGCTACTGAACTGTGCTACCAAATTGCACCTTGGTGTACTGGACATCCAGCTTCACCTTTACTGCTCAGACCAGCTTCACCAGAGCCTGATGCTGACCCAGGGCGGTCCTCAGTCCATCTGCCATTGGCAGAAGAACCACCTCCAGTGATGACAGCCATTTCTGAAGTTCCACCACAAGTGCTCCAGCATCAGCCTTGCAACATTAAGTGGTAGAGAGCCGCTAGTGAGGAATCCAGTAGTGTGTCAGCTTAAGAGCCACCCCTGCTCAAGCTTGAGGGACCACAGTTAATGTCGTACATGCCCTTTTCTTATTTTGCTGGCCATCTGTAAGTGTGCGCATGCCCGTGTCACTCTGCTGAGGCCACCAGAGGGTCACATCACCAGCAGTCTTCTTCTTTGGGGATGTGTCCTGGGTGCCGGGGACCTGCCAGTGGTCATTGCTGCTGATCATCCAGAGAACCATCGGCAGACTAAAGGTCTTCAGCTTCTTGCCTGGAGCCCCAGAGGATCGCCACCTTCCTCCTTGTCCAGCTAACCATGTTCTTCTTTGTGCGTTGCTCATCCAGGGGACACCCCATTATGGCCTGTTTGTAACAAGCACTTTGTGTGATCAGTTCCCACCTGCTGATCAGCTGATGCGTAGGAAAGCCCAAGCTTGGTTTGTCCACAGTTGCCTCATCTCGGCCAAGTTCACGCAAGACTTGGACTAAAAGGGGTTAACCCCCTGTTCTTGGTTCAACCAGTTGTGGGTCCCAATTGCATTGTTTTGTTTATTTTTTTTATTATCCTGCAACATTGTGGAACATAGTTATCTTGGTTTTTATTGTCCCTGGTAAATAAACCTTTTGCATCTTGGTCACTGAGTAAGCTTACTGCCTTTTCTTCCAGATTCATCTGGCCTGTCCTAAGATTGTTAGGGAACCTTCCGGCCTGCCACAATTTTGACTTTTGAGGGCCACGATACTGTCCCTCCAATGCAGAGCAGTGTTTAATGGGCAAGTCTGTAGCAGACCAATTATCAGCCAGTCTAAATATGACAGTTTTAGGTTGATGGTCGGAAACTGCGTCTACTTCAAAACAAAAAGCCAACCCAATCGTGGGTTTGTTGTTTCTGGTGATGCTTTGTTCAGCATGCTGACCTCTCCTTATCAGACTGGCTCAGGTATTGCAAGCCTCCAGATATCAAAGTAATGTGTGTACGAGTATCTTTCTCTCTCTCTCTCTCTCTCTCTCTCTCTCTCTGCTGGTAAATGGCATTTACTCACTGGTAAAGGTGATTATCCCTGCAGCCTTTGTTTTTACATGCCTCAGTAACATCCATGCTATATATTTATATTTGTAACAGCATTTATTCACTTCAAGTTGTAGCTAGTAGCATGCAGTATCCCTTTATTTTATAGTTGTTGCAGTAAAAACCAAAAACTGAGTGTTTAAGTTTCAAGCACCCAGTATTGTGTTTGCAGTGATCTCATAGCTCTGTCCCAGCTCCGACTGGTGCCAGAGTAAGTTAGTGGTTTTTTTTTCATGTTGTCTTGTCTTGCACGCAACCGCAAACAACATATTGTGGTAGCTTGGAGTAGCAGGTTTTGGAGGTGCGGTCGTGTTGTGGCCAATGGCGTCACTGCTTTTTCGGGCTGGGCTCTGTGGCACCAATGATATAGTACACTGTCTATGACAGTGCTGCAAAAGTGTGCCACCAACTTGAAACAATTTAGCCACTGCAATGAGGGAGTGACCCATCACTGCAGGGTGTGCTTTGCTTGGTGTAACATTTCAATAAACATGGCAGCTGTCGCTGTCCACCTCTCACAGTCCTGCCTGAAAGCCGAGGTCGGGGATGCCTAATCCCCCTGTCGGCAAGCCTCCTCCCCAGTTCATTTGCCAACTGGGGAGCCCAATCCCCACTAGCATAATGTCCCCCTATTGTAATCTGTCTGCTGACTGAGGTGCCCAATCCCCCTTGGCATCATGCGCCCCCAAACACAGACACATTTCCTGTGCCAATGGGGGGATCAATCCCCATCGGATTCTGTCCACCTCCCAAAAACACACAGGTGGCACACTGGTGGCAGCCCACCTCAGTGTGCCAAGACGAACCTGTAAAAAAAAACCTTCCCGCAATGTCTTTTTGTGTTTTTTTAACCTATAAAAGAGAAAACGGTCCCTCGTTGTCTCTGGTGTGCCCTCCCCAACCAGAACCCACCCTCCCACACCCCACCTCCCTGCACCCCACCTCCCCATACATACCTCTGAAGCCCAGTGCTATGATCTTCAGTGGAGCGGGAACACGTCTGCACTCTTCAAAGTTGACTGCGAACTGAAGAAATGATGGTAAGCTATATAATGGCATCAATGGGGGGCTGAACTTAAGTGGATATCGTGGCCATTTTTCTGACCTTTGGCTCCAAATTTTCAACATAGGGTTCTTGAGACCCCACCTCATGAACTCAATCACTGTCATGTCATTATTCAATCCTGAAAGGTGATTTCATGGTCACTGTGCAGAATCACCTTTTTCAGTACCGATAAATGAAACAACAATGTCACTGTTCAAGAGGTGGTCCCCCAAAAATCCTATGTTGCAAATTTGGTGAAAGAATTCCACAAAATGACTGTGTTATGAGCGTGCATTGTGTAGTTTCCACGCATGCTCGTAACTTCGAGAATTTTTAATATTTTCACTCCAGATTTTCAACATTGCCATTTCTTCACACCTCCTTATGAATGGTACAGCTGTCATTTTTCACATCCTGCCCAAAATGTATTTTCACACATCTGGCGCAGAATGGTGCGGTCATAGTGGGAAATCAATGTTCGAGACAGATTAACAAATTCACAGTGCCACTGTTCATGAGCGGAGATCCCAAATGCTTTCATGAGGTGGGGTCACAAAAAGGCCATTTTGAAAATTTGGAATGCAAATACCAACAAACATCTGGGGCATTAGGGTTTCTAACCATAACGTTCCACCCTGTAGAGACTGATAGGCATCAGGGGTGTGTCTTTGGATTTTTGGCTGTAATGCTCATGCCATTCCACCCCACCCCATCCTGCAGCCAGTGACAGGCATCAAGGTGTGCCTTGGACTCTTCAGCCCCAGAGTTCACTCCATTCTCTTATACAACACCAGTCTCAACATTTTTTCTTATGGAATGGGGTAAGCATAAGGCCTGATGACCCCAAGGCACAATGTGACACTTGTCAGAGTCTGCAGGGTAGGGTGAAGTGACATGGCATGAGCGTTATGGCTGACGACCAAAAGCCACACCTCAATGCCTGTCAGTTGCAGGGTGGGGTGGGGTTGACGTTAGTTCTATACTTCACTGCCATTCCGATTATGCATCTCTCTAACTCCTGCAATACCAATGCCAATTTCAGCAAGACAACATTCAGCACTGCCAAATGATTGTTTTTACAGTGGAGGTTTAAAGTGGCCTGTTCACGTGCACTTTTTATGTTGGCTTGTCGCGCGCGCACACACAAGGAAACATCTTGTGCTAGTAGCACATTTCAGAGGTGTATTTGTGTGGGCGAATGCAGGGTACTCTTTAGTAGGTGCGTCCCTCATTCCCCAATAAGCCAGCATGCTAGTGGTGACATACACATTATGTAAGGTGGCCACAACTTGTAATGAAAGTACTGCTGCAATCAGAGACAAGCTCGTCTTGCAGCAGCACAATGACATGCCTCCCAACGTGCCTCTCCTAGCAAAACATTCAATAAACATGTCAGCGGCTACCGTCATCTACCACACAATGCCCACAAAGCTGACTTTGGGGGTGCCCAATCCCCCTGTTGGTATTTTAAATAACCCACCCCGAGATTCTGTGGCACACTGGGAGCCCACCTCAGTGTGTCTTCCTTCACTGTTGCATGTTCCTGCCCCAGCACCAGCCCCATTGTGTGCCACACTGGGAGCCCACCCCAGTGTGGCCAACATCTCCCCTCCCAAAGTCAATAAGTCATGGGGCACACTGGGAGCCCACCCCAGAGTGCTCAACATTTTTCTTATACCTGTAAAAAAAGAAAACTGTCCACAGTGTTCCTTTATTTATTTATTTTTATTCCTGAAACAAGGAAAACGGTCCCTTATTGTCAGGCCCCCTCCCCCAACCTGCACCCACCCTCTGTGCACCCCACCTCCCCACACCCGCCCTCACCCCATACTTACCTCTGGAGGTCTGGCACAGTGATCTTCGGTTGAGCGGGAACATGTCTGCACTCTTCAAAGCCGACTGGGAACTGAAGAAATGCCGGTAAGCTGTAAAATGGCATAAATGAGGGGTTTTCAAATTTGATGGATATCTTGGCCATTTTTTTGAATTTTGCCTCCAGATTTTCAACATGGTGTGCTTGGGACCCCACCTTATGAACACATGCTCTGTCATCTCATTACTCGTCCCTGAAAGGTCATTTTGTGGTCACTGTGCGGAATCACCTTTTGGGACCGATTAATTAAATAGCAATGCTACTGTTCATGAGGTGGGGTCCCAAAAACCCTATCTTGCACATTTGGTGGAAAAATTTCCAAAAATGACTGTGTTACGAGCGTGCATTGTGCAGTTTCAATACATGCTCATAATGCCTACAATTTTTCATATTTTCACTTCAGATTTTCAACATTGCCATTTTTTCATACCTCCTTATGAATAGTACGGCTTTCCTTTTCCACATCCTGCCTAAAATGTGTTTTAGCATATGTGGTGCACAATGGCGTGGTTGTTGTGTGAAATCAACATTCAGGACACATTAACAAAATCTCCACTCACTGTTCATGAGCGGGAGTCCTGAAATATCTGTGTTGAAAATTTGGTTAAAAAAATTCCCAAAATAATTGCATTACTGGCGTGTGTTGTGCAGTTTCTACGCACACTCTTGACTTCACCAGTTTTACATATTTTCACTCCAGATTTTCAACAATGTCATTTTTGTACACCTCCTCATGAACAGTGCAGCTGTCATTTTTCACATCCTGCCCAAACTGTGGTTTTGCTCCTGTGGCACCAAATGTCAGAGTCGCTCTGCAAAATCACCTTTCGGCCAACGAACTCATAATGCCACTGTTCATGAGGTGGAATCACAAACAGCACAAGCTGAAAATTTGGAGTGAAAATGCCAACAAATGCCCTGGGCATTAGAGTTTCCAACTGTAATGCCCACCCTGTAGAGACTGACAGGCATCAGGGGTGTGACTTGGCATTGTCGGCTGTAATACTCACCCCATTCTACCCCCACGCTGCAGCCAGTGACAGGCATCGAGGTGTGCCTTGGACTCTTCAGCCCCAAAGTTCACCCCATTCTCCTATACTGCACCCATCTCAGCATATTTCCTTATGGAATGGGATGAGTGTAAGGCCCGAGGACCCCAAGGCACACTGCTGCACTTGTCTGTGTCTGCAGGGTAGAGTGAGGTGAAATGATGTGAGTGTTATGGCCGATGACCCAAAGGCACACCCCAATGCCCGTCACTCTCTGCAGGGTGGGGCTGGGGTTGGCATCAGTTCATTACTTCACTGTCAATTCTATTGTGCATCTCTCTAACTCCTGCAGTACCAATGCTAATGCCAGCAAGCCAACATTCGGCATTGACAAATGCTTGTTCATCTTAAAACATATCATGCTGTTAGATTTTCTTTTGGGATAGTCAAAAATCTTTTTAAGTAGCCCTGAGGGCTTGTACTAGACAAAGTAATATTTCATTAAGTACATCAGCTGGCCAGCAGAAATGTCTGTGGGGCTAATGGATTTTCCAAGTCACTAGACCTGCTGGCTAGTGGCTGAAAAACCTAAAGAGCTAGTGGAGCCAAAGCAGACAGGCAGGAAAATAATACAAATGTTAAGAAATATTCAGTTGTGTCTTTTCATTTCTGAAGCATATTTCTTTTTTCTTTTGCTCATTATAAAATCTTTCATACGATAATATTGTGCTGGATGTGTGGAACAACTCTTAGCCTTTCAGCTGACTTATTTATCTGTATCACCCCCCCCCACTACATCGTCAACATGGTGCTCTAATTGAAAGTGACATCACAAGTGAATGACCTGGCAGTCACTGAATGGCTGTTCCTGAGCAACAGTGATGTCACAGTCAGTGAGGTCACGATGCTGATGATACAGTGGGAGCTCAATACCGTATGTCAGCTGCCGGGCTGAACTGTTCCACACATCACACCTACTAACATCAGGTAAACAATCTTCTAATTAAACAAAGGGAAAAGAAAAAGTATCTCAGATGTAAAAGGTAATGGCTGGTTACTTTTAAAATGTAATATTAGTTTTAGGCAATACGCTATCTCTTTAATTGCAACCCCTGCATGGATCAGCCTGAAATAGGATTTCTCTTTTTTATTCTATTTATTCTCCCCTAGCTGGCAGTTAGATTGGCCAAATTTACATATGAACATACAAAACTGCCAGCAGAAAAGGGCCGTAATAGTCTATTGAGTCTGCTTGAGTGTGCATCTTGGTAAATCCTTGGAGCCGCTCCCCTCCTCAACTCCACCCGGAGTTATCTCTCACCTTCCCATTCCCCTCTCCCAACCCCTTCCCAGTAAAGCGCCTCTTCATCACCCTATCCCACCATCTCTTGAAACTGGCCACAGTCTTTGCTGCCATCACCTCCTCTTGTAGCTGATTCCACTGCTTCACCACCCTTTCAGTGAAACAGTGCCTCATTTCCTTCTTAAATCTACCTCCCACCAATTTAAGGTTATGTCCCCTTGTTGTACCCTCCTTTCTTAAGTTAAAGATGCCCTCTGTACCAACCCTGTTTATGCCTTTAAGATACCTGAAGGTTTCTATCATATCCCTCCTCTCCTTTCTGTCTTCCAGGATGTACATGTTCAGTTACCTCAGCCTCTCCTTATATGTTTGTTTACATACAAATCATCCTGGGCCAAGGAAAGAAACTTACCATAGGCTGTGTCTAACTCCTCCCAATCCCCCCATCCATCTCTCTCTCTCTCTCCCCCCTCCCTTATTTCCTCTTGGTCTAAAATCCCCCCGACATGGTGTTATGTGGAGATTTCAATATCAGTTGATTGGGATCAGGAGCTGGTACCATTCACATCTCTGTATCTGAAATCCACCTAACTCAATTAATAACTGAACCCACTGGGCTTAGTATTAAATCTGGCAATCATTCCTTTTTAGACAGGGTTCTTACCAATAGCTGGCTTGGGGAGAATAAATAGAATAAAAAAAAAATCCCATCTCAGGCTGATCCATGCAGATTAAATTTTGTACCTCTTAGCCAGCAGGGCAGTGACTTGCAAACTTCACTAGCCCCACAGACTTTTCTACTGGCCCAGCTGATCTACTTATCAAAATGCTACCTTTTCCAGTACAAGCCCTCCTGGCTGCTTAGAAAGATTTCTGACTATCTCAAAAGAAAATCTAACAGCATTTGGCTAGTGGACTGGTGCCAGTTTTGACCCTGTCCACGAACATCCACATATGGTCATCCAGTTGACAGTACAGGAATGGACAGCCAGGACCACCCTCCCAGTACACACATGCATGCACACACGCATACGTGTGTGTGCACACACACACACACACACACACCATGGCAGACATCTGGCATTGACAAATGCCTGTTTCTTTGTAGAGCATACTGGAATAAAAGACTAATGGCTGTCAAGTTAACACAGCGTACTTACTCAGGTAACCTGTGGAGGGTTATAATGACCATCCCAAGCTTGTAGTCCTCTACTGACATAAAGACAGCCTCCTTCTCCCCACCCGATGGGAGTTTGTAATAAAAATGATTCTACCCATCATTGACTATTCAGATATGGTCTATGGCACTGCCCCTGCCAAGTACCTCTCTAGTCTGGATACTTTCCTTAATTTGTTCTGCCATTTTGCCACCTCCACCCTCCGCTCACTCACCACTGTCTTCTCTATTCCTCTCTCTCCCTATCACCACTATCTGTCAGTGTCAGTGGCTCTGCAGGTAGCACACTTGCCTCTGAGCCTGGGAGATCAGAAGGCTGTAGGTTCTATCCCCACACCGGGCACTTGGGTTAATATCCCAATATTGACACTGTAGTACAGCATGAAGGGGGGCTGCACTCCTGAGGTGCCATCTTTTGGATAAGATGTTAAACCAAGGTCCCATCTGCCTGTTCAGGTGGATGTTAAAGATCCCATGGCACTTCTCGAAAAGAGATGGGGAATATTTTATTGATAACACATAAACAAACATCCAGTGTAAAAGATACAAATCAATTTTACAATACAACAATACATTCATTCTTACCACACATCAACAAAAAATAAAGAAATGATTATACTATACTGACATATTATTCATACGCAACACCCTGTCTTCACCCTTTACCCTGAATTATTTAAATTTTATAAAGACAGAAAACCCTTTCCACCACATAGAAACTTTTGACCTGGGATTATGATGTAATTCATATTCATAAATCTCCTTTATACTGTTTTCACATAAAATTCTAAATGTATCATACTGTACTAATTTCTGTTGTAGAACCCACTGGTATCTAGCATGCCACAGATAGAATTTCAAAACTGTGAAGAATACATGTAATGAGCTAATGTCATATCCTATTAACATTGGTGGATAAATGTCTAAAGCTGTAATTCTACAAGTTATGTTAGCCAACCATTTCAGTCCCCAAACTTTAACTAAGTATTTTTTTTTTTTGAAATTTAAAGTTTATTGATTTGAAAATACAAAAAGGAAAAACACACAATAAACCCCATACTACACCGAAAAGAACAATGCTACAGTGAAACAGACAGAACAACCAGATTAAAAAAAAAAAAAAAAACCCGATAAGAAATACCCCCCCTCTCTAAAGGAACATATTAAGAGAACATATTCTAACATATCTCCCGTCCACGAGTCCCAAACCCAAACAAAATCGACAACAGAAAAACCAATGTGTACTAATGAAACCTGTACAACCCCTCAAATCCAACCCCCCCAGGGTGCATCCAACATAAAGCTCCACATTTCTGGATACAACAAATATAGAGTATCAGAAAATGTATACATTAACAACTGTTAAAGGTCAGACAATTTTAGGCAACAGAACTTACTGTGATTACATTAACAAAGGAAAGAAAGAGGGATATGTGGCCCTAAGGGATCAGGTCATAATAAGGAAAAAAAAAAAAAAGGGGTTTAGGCCAAACAGAGGGCCTGGAGTTTACCCCATCTCTTTTGGAACAAGTTCAGACGCCCCTTAAAACTGGCAGCTAGTCTTTCAAATTGGAAATATGACATTATTTCAGTTAGCCAGTCAGCAAAGGACGGAGTCAGCTGATCAGTCCAGTGTCTAAGTACCAGCTTTTAACAGCCATAGACACCAAAGCCATATGATATCTACGTTCGACACTGTCGACCCAGAAAAATCTCCCAGGACACACACCTCAGGACTGAAAAAGTCAGACAGACCTAAAAGGGGTCGAGATAATCCCTAATCTGAGACCATAGGGGGCAACCTTGGCAATCCTAAATATATGAACAAGGTTGCCAACACCTTGCAAACACCTAAAGCAGTTAGGGTGAGAGACCCTCTTGATCTGAGAAAGCTTAGCTGGGTATAATACAGATTATTTACAATATAATATTGTGTTAGTGGAACCTGTCCTGAGTATGATATCTGTGAAGGTCCTTCAAGACCCCGCCAATCAAGAGGACTATCAGGCAAAAGACAGGTCCAGACATTTGAGCCCACAGCACTCTCCGATGAATTATAGCTCAGGAGAAAGGAGTATATCGAGGAAATAGAGTGAGGCTGGGAAGCAAGTTTGATAATTTCGGAAAGGAAAGGGAAAACCACCGAGACCCTAGGAGCAGCACCAAATCTTTGATTAATTAAGTGTCTCAACTGATAAACCTTGAAAATAGCTCTATTGGGTATGTGAAATTTGTGGAGAATATCACCAGAAGAAAGAAGTAAATCATTGTTAAAAAAACTCTCAAGTCTAGCCTCCTTAATCTGCGGAAGCCAGTCTGGGCTGGTCCATGAATTACCAACTTTAATATTGGGATTAGAGATCACCGGCTGGCCTAGATCTAAAGCAGGAGAAATATGGAAGTACTTTAAACATTGCAAAAAGGACTTGATGGCAGTTGTTATAACATTATCTGGCATCCATTTAGCTAGTAGTTTCGGGGATAGATAGAAGAGAGCATATTTATCATAATTGATCTCGGTAAGAGAGAAGCTCCTGTTGGAGCCAGATTGACAGGATAGTTCTGGTTCAGCAGAGAACCATCTTCCCAATTTGGAAAGATGGGCCGCCCAGTAGTACAATAGAAGATTGGGTAATCTGAGACCCCCTCTTTCTTTAGGAAGTGACAATTTGCGTAGGAACGCCTGACCGCCTTCCGGGACCAGATAAAGTTAGAAAAAAGCGCGTGAAACTGTTGAATATAAGAGGTGGGAAGCCAGAGGTTAACCAAATTCAATGGGTAGAACACTCTGGGAAGGACATTAATTTTGAGGATATTTATCCGACCCCAAAGTGAAATGGGAAGAGTTGACCAGCGCTGCAGATCCTGCGAGACCGAGTCCTTGAGTCGGTCCAAGTTTAATTCCTTCAGAATAGAGAGGTCAGTAGAGAAAAAGATCCCTAAGTATTTAATAAATCTAGGGCCCACTTCATACCGAAGGAGGAGAACTCGACCTATTCAGATAGACATTAAGAGGAAAGATTTCAGACTTGGAAATATTCAGCCTATAGCGAGAAAACCCCAACCTTTCAATGAGACTTAGCACCTCCTTCAAGGAATCAGCTGGATCAGCCAGATGCAAGAGAATGTCATCAGCATACGCTGAGAGAACCAGCTTCTCTGATGTAGTCTAAGTCCTTTGATCTGGGCAGAGGCCTTAATTCTTCTAAGTAAAGGTTCCAAATACAAATTAAAAAGCAGGGGGAGAGGGACAGCCCTGTCTAGTACCCGATGTAAACGAAGAGAGAAGAGAAAACCCGTTGCAGTAGATTTTAGCTGAGGGCAGTTATAAAACACTGTATCCTATTAACAAAAACGGACGGGAAACCCATTCTCTCCAACACAGCCCAGAGGAAAGACCAATCTACCCGATCGAAAGCCTTTTCGGCATCCAGAGAGACCAAAGCAGCCGGATACGAAAAAGATTGGGCATGTTGGGAAATATGCGAGAGGGTCCTCAGATGGTCAGCCGCAGATCTGCCAGGTACGAAACCCGCCTGTTCAGGACTCAGCAACACAGACCATACCATCTTAATGCTTTCAGCTAGTATCTTAGCGAGTATTTTCATATCATAATTTTGAAGCGATATAGGTCTGTAGTTAGCCGGGTCAGTAAGGACTTTATCAGGTTTGGGAATTAAAACAATAATTGCCTCCAACAGCGAAGGGTCCGCATCCGGAGATACAGCCATATATTCATATAATTTAAAGAGAGTGGGTACCAGATCCTTAGCAAAAGCTTATAAAGTTAGCGGAAACCATCAGGACCCGTGTACGATCCAGGGCAAGGAAGCAATAGCTTTCTCAATTTCATTTTCTGAGATAGGGGCTAACAAAGTAGTTTGCTGAGTCTCCGATAAACATGGAATGTCAATCTCTCTCAGATAGTTGTTTAGTTCAGAAGTGGAGTATGATGACTTGGGTTTACTATATAAATCTAGGTAGTATTCTTTAAAAATGTTAGCAATTTTTCTGGGCGCAGTGACAGCCTCCCCTGATAAGGAAATCAGAGAGGGGATAATTTGGAGCTTTCAAGTGCCCATAGTCGCAGAGCCAGAAGCTTACCGGACTTTTCCCCCTGGTCCAGATATTTCGCTTGAGTTTTAAGGAGAGAGTACTCCGTTTTCTCCCTTAAAAGATCCAGGTATTTACTTTTGACTGCTAAGAGCTCTTTAAGATCAGTTAAGGAAGAAGTTGAGAAATACTTGGCCTCCAACTCCCGAATTCTACCCATCAAAAATAAGGAGTCGGCCAGTCCCTTTTTCTTCCTGAAGGAGGCCGTTTTAATAAACTCGCCCCTAAGAAAGCACTTTAGAGCAGACCAGACCATATCAAACCTGGGGGTTGAGTTGAAATTATCTACCAAGAATAGTGATATCAGAGAGCTTATGCTAGAGACAGTCTGTGGATCTTTTAGGATCTGAGTATTCAGCCGCCAGATCGAATCCCGAGAATATTCCGGAGTTAGGGAGAGCTTAATCCAAACAACCGCGTGATCGGAAAGGATGATTGGGTCAATACCAGTTAACCCAAGACTTGAAAGGAGAGAGACACTAATCAAGACCATGTCCAGATGAGATTTGGTGCCATGCGACTGGGAAGAGAAAGAGAAAGCCCCGAAGGGAGGGGTTAGCAAGCCTCCAGGGATCGCATAGACCTAGTAGTGATCTCAGATCTGAGAAGGCTCTGTGGGCTGGAGAAGGAGGGCGCTTGTCCTGGGGATCCCTATCTAGGATCAATGAGCAAGGAATATTCCAGTCACCACCCAATATAAACTGGGCAGGAAGGAACCTGACCAGCTTCTTAGCAAGCGACGTAAAAAATCCGGAATCTCCCCCAACCGGACCATATATAGACCCAAGTACCACCTTCTCACCATTAAGGGTTCCTTGAACCAGCATAAATCTCCCTTCCGTATCTGCTACAGTCTTCTCTATAGCAAAGAGAACATGCTTTTGAATGAGGACTGCCACCCCCTCTACTATAACAGGAGTTACCCGCAAGATAAGGATGAGAAAACCCTGACCGAGATAGTAGTTTGGTATCATTCTGACTGAGGTGTGTCTCCTGAAGGAAAAGAATGTCAATTTGTAGCAACGAACTGTGCCGAAGCATCTGTAGACGCTTGACCCGATCCCGAAGGCCACGAACATTCCAGGAAGCAATTTTGAGAGTCATCGTAACATTTTAAGATATAGCAGACGAAAACTAAATATCCAGACAACCACACAATTATGAAAAGGGAAATGGCACCCCACCCAGCTATGTCTAATAAATTTAACGTAGCTATGATCAAAATAATCCCACCCCCAGAGCAACCCCAATCTAGCTTTATCTATAACAACTAAGCCCCCATAACAATAAACATTACTTAAACAGGAAGTTTGTACTTTACAGGGGGAAGTAACCAACAACCCCATCCTCCCAGCCCACCCAACCAAGACTTGTCCCCAAAATATCATATCAAGACCTAGTAGTAGAAAAACTTTGCTACACCCCGAAATTCTAGCCCTAAAAAACCCACTTCGAAAAAGATCATACAGCCCAACCACCCCTCCCTCAAACCTACAAAGAAATCCCACAATCCCAAAGTAAGTATTTACAAAAGGAGGCCAGGGCAGAGGTAAGTCTAGTAGCGAACAGTCATATATATGCTCTGGCCATCCAAACCCCATTGCGAACCCCTGAGTCCCAGGTGCGAGATACAAACAACTATACAAAAGGCAGAAAAATGACCATAATTTCAAAATAACCAAATAAGTCATCCCCTTCACCTGGGAGGGGTTAGCCAACCCCCTATCTCTTGGCTCGCAACGATGCATCCAGCGAGCAGGCTTCCAAAGGCTCGAGCCCCCCCCATCGCCACTTGTCAGTATAACCATGTATACCTTGGAAAAAGAGAAAAGGAAAAAACGAGAATGACTTAATAAAGTAGGCCCAACAAAAACCCAATTAAGGTATGAGGACCAAACGAAGAGGCATCCCCAGAGCTAACCAGTACATCCCCTTACTTCCCCCCATACCTCCGAAGGGCATTAATCAAAACGGTGACTTACCCTGTGGCAGGGCATTCCAGCGAGTCAGGGTAATCTGGGGAAAGGACACAGTGCACTGCCATTCCAGTGCCGGGGTGATGTTTCTGAAAGGAACGGAAAAACAAGCGGACCAGAAACCCGTCCTCCCCCCAGGAAGTCCCATGGGAAACAGCATCCCTTACAAAGGGTCCCTCTAAGTTGTGAAACGAGCAGGCCCACCACGGGAAAGTTTCTCCACCTCAACAGGCAGTCTCCCATCTAATCCCGCACCACGTATAAGCTAAGGTAAGAAAACAAGAAAGCAAGAAAAGGGGGGGCGAGGGAGGCAGAAGGGTAAAATAACGAAGTGGATACAGTGGGAAGGGAAAGGTAATCCATAGGTAGAAAGACAAAAAGAGAAACTACCGAGCTCACCCAGCCATCCAGCGCAGGCCAATTCCCCTACCGCTAAATTATCTAATCATAGCCAAAGTTCAAAAGGCTGAGAACATTTAGACCGTCCGCTGATGATTTCTCCAGCTGAGAGCGAGATGTTATCAAGTCCATCATCCAGCCTTCTTAAAAGCTCCGGTAGCTTTGTGGCGAGATCGCTTAGGGCCGCTTCTGGGGAAGTAAAGCTGAAAACAGAACCTCCGTATAGACCTTCAGAGTTGCCGGGTAAGCCATTCTAAAAGGGATGGAAGCAGCGATCAATTTGGAGACGATCGGATGACAGGCAGCCCTTTTTTCCCTTGTTTCTTTCGGGAGGTCTTGTGCTATGCGAAGTTTAGATGAGCCCCATAGAATCTCCTTAAGCTCTCGGGATTTAGTGAGAACATGCTGGCGTTCAACATAACTTAAAAACTTGAAAATAACAGGCCGTGGAGAAGAGCCAGCTGGGGGTCTGGGTTGTAGCGAACGATGCGCACGCTCCAAATGGTATGAGGTGCTTAACGGAGATGGGCCAGCGACCTTCGATAGGAACTTCTGTAAAAAGGCCAAAAGATCAGGCCCTTCTTCCATCTCGGGTAAACCAAATATTAGCAGGTTATTCCTTCGGTTACGTCCCTCTAAGTCTTCTGCCTTGGCTTGTAGTTTTTTGACCTGTTGTTTTAGCTCCACAATACTCTCCTCCATCTTATCTTGCTTTTGTTCCGTTGAGAATACCCTGGCCTCCACATCCGCCACTCTGGTGGAGACAGACGTTAAGTCCATTCATAGCGACTTTAATTCAGTGGCCAGGTCTTTTAGGATGTCTTTAACAGGTATAATTTCTTGTAAGAACTTATCCTCGGTCAAGGGGAGAGCCGCATGTGACTTATCCTCAGCCCCCTCAGTTTTACCCGGGCCATGATTGCGTTGTTTTTTAGTGGCCTTATTAGGAGAGGCAGGAGGAGTGTGCTTAACGGGGGCCTGCTTCATCTCGGCCTCCATCCTACCGGGTAACAGTTCCTTCCCAAGACCAACTGGAGGTATTGCTGAAGAACACAGTAGTTGAAAGCCTTTTGAGCAAATTAATGTGTTTATCGGCCGATAAATCGGTAAAAAACTGTGAAAACGGCGATTAGAGGGGAGAGCTCAGCGCCAATGCCGCCACCTAGCCAGACGCCATCACGTGACCTCCTCAACTTTAGCTAAGTATGGCCACAATCTACTAGGGTATGCACAAGAGATTAAACGACGACTGATATTTTCATCCATAGCTACACAGTCAGGCTATGGACAGGTTCTTTCCTCTATAGCTTTGTGCTTATTATGCCCCCTGACATTTAGCCAGCCATAGGCACATAACCAGACAGTCTCCCACATTTTTTCTGGTATTCTTTTGGTATTTAATAAATGTAGCACTTTTGAATTGTCTGAAGCCACACAATGTTTAAATATCGGAGGACCCTTTATTCGCTCTGTCATTATCGTTTGATATAACTGGGAACAATTCAGCTTACAAACAGTGTCTTTATCAATATGCCACTTCCTGAATTTCTGTATTATTTGTTTTATAGTAAGAGAGAAATTGACATATTTAGATTGTTTGGGATCTCTTTTTCCCAAACCAAGAAAAAAAACGCCAAACTATTCAGGAGCCAGTTTTTTGTAAGAATCTCGAGGCCTAGCTTAAAATATTGAGAGCAAATATGTGCGTGAAAAAAACTACTGGTTCCACCATCCCCAACCCACCCTTATCCTTTTTAAATAAGTGTACATTCTTTTAATGGGTTAAGCTAGTTTCCCAAAGAAGCTGAAAAACAGACTGTATATTTTAGTCTCTATGTTAATAGGTAATGGGAAAATCATTCCTGCATATAATAAACCCGGATCAGGAATTTCTTTATTATTGATACTCACTTTAATTTTGATAATTTCCAGCTCTTCCATTTATGTACTTTAACCTCACATTCGGAAAGAGCTTTGTTCCAGTTATTATACGTACCTGTGTCAATACCCGAAAAAAATAATTCCAGAATTTTAATAGGGGTTGTTACCAATAATATGTTTGCAATAGAACCAACGGTTACCTTTTCTAGATCTAACCCAAAACCAACACATTTTTCTGGATTTAATTGTGCCCCCGATACTGCAGAATATGTACTAATCTCTTGAAGCATTTTGTAAATGCTATCTTTAGTTTTGCAAATAAACATAAATCATCAGCATATGCCAAAATCCAGAGCTCATCATCATGCTGCAAACCCTGTACAACTGTAAGATAATTATGTTGTACAATGCATCTGATCGGGGGGTCTAATGAAAAAATTTACAGAAGGGGACTCAGGGGACATACCTGTCATACTCCCTGTGATGTGTATTTCCATACCAATCTTTCCTAAAACAATAGGGCTAAAGGACCCTGAGGAATAAAGCAGCTGTAGCCATGTTACAAAGAGCTGTGGGGCACCATAATGACACAGGGTTTGAAATAAAAATGTGTGATTTACTCTATCAAATACTTTACTAAGGTCTAACGACAGTAAAAACCCAGAATGGCTATGCAAATTGTAATAATTAATTACTTCTCTTATCAGTATCAAGGCTTGCTGAATATCCCCCCCCCGCCCCCGGCAAACCACAACATTGGGTCTGGTATAACATTATAGCAGCATATTTTTTTAATCGAAAATTCAAAATATTGAACAATAATTTAAAATCAGCATTCAGGAGAGTAATTGACCTCCAATTAGTGATCTCATTCCTATCTCCAGTCTTGAAAAGAAAAATGACCAAACCTTTAGTAAAAGATTGAGGAAATGAGTCCTGCTGCAACAAATAATTGAACACCTTTTTTAAATATGGAGTAAGTTTGGTTGTGAAGGTTTTATATAGTTCATAGGGAAGACCATCCCATCCCGGGGATGATCCATATTTAGCCACTTTAATAGCCTGTCGAACTTCTAAAACTGATACTGGGCTTATGAGGTCTTTAGCTCTCTATAAATCTGGAGCTACTTTCACCAGAGAAAGGTACTGATCGATATCGGCTTGAGCAGGCAAAACTACATTCTGATAAGAGTATAGGTGATTCATTACTATCTGATGAAGTTTGAGAGGATCTGAAGTCAGATTACCTTGGTTGTCTCATAATTCATAAAAGGTGGTTGCTTCTTTCTTATTTTTGCAAATTTCGAAGGGGTCAAGATGCGAAGTGTTTTGGGTCCCATATAGCAAATTTGCCTTAATTGATTTCACCTTATTATATTGGCTGTCAAGTAATTTTTCTTTCAAATTAGCAATTTGATCGTGCACATTTTGTTTTGTGCTATAAGCAACTGAGGTTACACATTGCAATTATGTGCACAATTTAAGATACTTAAAAAAGAACCCTGTGCCTTATTTTTTTCATATTTTTGAAATAATTCTCTCAAATATTGTTTTGTGTCCCACTAGCAATCCCCCAAATTTTCATACAGATCCAAAACTCATACTCTAGCTAACAAAAGCCTTTTAATTGAGTTTTGTACCCAGGAATCTTGTAACACAGAGGAGTTTAGTTTCTATCTGTTATTTTTGTATTGTGGCGCACATGAATCCAGAAAAGACCCTATTAATAGCATGTGGTCAAAAAATTCCACTGGGAGAACAGTCAGGGTAATTTTTTGGTGGTGTTTACTTGTGAAAATATAGTCTATGGTAGAGGTACATTGCCCTCTATGGTAAGTGAAATCAGGACCTTGTATTTTATAGTCTGCACAGTCTAACAGATTAGCAGTAGATATACATTTAAATAACATGTGAGACTCACAGTAGGATTTCCTTTGTTTAGCTGAATTTTTTAACTGTGGCAAAAGTACAATTAAAATTGCCAGCAAAATATGTGATTATAGTAGTGACTAGAAAAGGTTATATGTGTTCCAACAGTTTGACCTTCTTCACCTTGGATTGTGATTCATAAACATTAATAAATCTACTTGGCTGTGATTTCCAAATGCCATCTAAAATAAAATCTTTACCAGGTATAAGGTCTACTAGTTTTGATAATAAAAAATTAAACCCTGTGAATATAATCCCTATCCCATCTGATCTATCTAACCCAAAGGTCCAGAAGGACGGTCCCCATAGCCATTCAGCCTTAAATAACTGTAACTGTGTATCTGACCACATCCATGTTTCTTGTAAAAATAAAACATCAATGTTATAATCATGAAGTGTTTGAAAAGCTATAAGCTGTCTCTTATGATTTAATAAGCTGTAAACATTGAGAGAGGCTACTGTATGCATTTAAGCATAAACTAGATCAGTCATTTATTTCTTCCTTTTTTTCTTCCCAGAATATTGGTATCCAGTAGACTTAGAGGTGTCAGTAGAACCTGAGTTTGACTCCCTGTCTTCCTCTTTGATTTCCATACCACCCCAATTCTGAGTTTTGAGAACCAAAAAAGGATTTTCGGAGCTGATATTAAAGGTACCTGCATTTGCTAAACTACGCCTTGTAGTTCTGCTTCTAGTGGCGGGTGTACTCCAAGGTTGAGTAACTTGCTGACTTGAGTTACTGGTCTTTTCCTTTGGGTAGCACACAGAGGTCAACAAGGCTTCCTGCAAAGTTTCAGTTTTGACACTGGGCAATTTAGGATCACAAAGTTCAGACAGAACCAGTGGAGGAACACTCTCCAGTAAGGGCTCATCAGGGGGTTTCTCCTCCTGTCTTTGTTCCATGTTTTGCAGTATGGTTCTGGGGTTGTATGTCATGCGAGTCTACCTCCTGGTAGTCTGGGTCAGTTGGGTTTTGTTCATGATGATCTGGCTGTTGGTGTCCTGGATCTTGATGGGGGGTGGCCCGAGCCGCCTGTTGGGCTTTACGGATGAGGTCTTCTGCATCCATTTTTTCAGCTTTATTCCTGGATGCCAGTGGGCATTCATGAAAAAGGTGTCTGGACATCTCACACAGTGAACAGTTAGTATGATTAAAACATTACATGCTGATGTGCCCAATCTCCCCACAGATTCCACAACTAGGTTTATCACAAACGTTTGATAAATGAGTCCTGGATCCACATTTGTAGCAGGCTTTGGATTGTCCGACATAGAAACAAATGCCTCTGTCCCAGCTGAGAAAAAAAACAATTGGGAATATGAATGTGATAGTTTAGATTACCCCCCTGTTAGACATAAGGATATGGCATTTTTCTTTGTACCCCTCCAGTCTACTGCAGTAGCATTTCTAAACTTTTCTGAATAGCTAATTTTCATTTTTCTACTACTATGGGTAGGTCACCCATAATAGTACCTCATCTCCCTTGTCTATTCCCTCTTAGTATTCCTTTTCCTCCCCTGCCATATGCCCTTATAAGAACGTGCGCTAGAACAGTAAACTGACATAAAGAACAAGCATTTGTCAATGCCAAATGTTTGCTTGCTGGTATCACCAGTGGAAGTGCAGGAGTTAGATAGATGCAGTATAGGAATGGCAGTGATGTATTGAACTGACACCAGCTCCACCCCCACTCTGCAGAGATGGACAGGCATTGGGGTGTGCCTTTGAGTCGTCACCCATAACGGTCATGACATTTCGCCTCACCCAACCCTGCAGACGCTGACAAGTGTTGAGGTGTGCCTTGGGGTGTTTGGGCTTTACACTCACCTCATTCCATAAGGAAATACAGTGAAATGGGTGCAGTATAGGAGAATGGTGTGAACTCTTGGGCCAAAGAGTCCAAGGTGCACCTCGATGCCTGTCACTGGCTGCAGGGGATGGGGTGGGGGTGGAATGATGTGAGCATTACTGTCAGCAATCCCAAGTTACACCCCTGACACCTGTCAGTCCCTACAGGGTATGGCAGATGCCTGTTAGACCTTACAGGGTAGGGCGTTATGGTCAGAAACCCTAAGGCTCCAGGGGCGTAGCTACATGGGTACAGGGGGTGCAGTGGCACCTGGGCCCATGAGGTTTGAGGGGCCCAAATCATAATTTTGATGTTTAGTCAAAACTGGGGACGGGCCCTGTAACATCTCCTTGCATGCAGGCCCTCTTGGTATTTGTTCCACTACTGTAAGGCCCTGGACATGTCTTGGTATTTTTACTGTAAGTTTTCAACATGGGATTTTTGTGACCCCACTGGATGAACAGTGACAGTATCAGTTTGCCAGCTGAAAGGTGATTTTCCACAGTGGCTGCACCATTAATACCACAGGTGTGAAAACACATTTCCAACATGATGTGAAAAATGACAGCTGTACTGTTCACGAGGAGGTGTAAAAAAATGGTAATGCTGAAAATCTGGAGTGAAAATATAAAAAAAACTAGTGAAGTCATGAGCTTACATAGAAACTGTGTAATGCACACCCATAATGCAATTTTTTTGGGGATTTTTTTTACCAGATTTTCAATATAGGCATTTTGGGACCTTATCTCATGAACAGTGTTACTGTGATTTTCTTAATCTGTCCCAAACACTGATTTCCCACAGCAACTGTGCTATTCTGCACTGGAAGTGCGAAAACACATTTCGGCCAGGATGTGAAAAATGACAGCTGTACTGTTCATGAGGATGTGTGGGAAAATGCCAATGTTGAAAATCTGGAATGAAAATATTACAAATTTGTGAAGTTATGAGGGTACGTAGAAACTGCGCAAAGCACACTCATAACACAGTCATTTTATGGACTTTTGTGACCAAATTTTCAACATAGGCATTTTAGGACCTCTGCTTATGAACAGTGTCACTGTGATTTTCTTAATCTGTCCCGAACACTGATTTCCCACAGCGACCGCACTATTCTATGCTGGAAGTGCGAAAACACATTTTGGCCAGGATGTGAACAATGACAGCTGTACTGCTCATAAGGAGGTTTTAAAAATGCCAATGTTGAAAATCTGGAGTGAAAATATTACAGATTCATGAATTTGTGAGTGTGTGTGGAAACTGCACAATGCATGCTTGTGACACAGTCATTTTTGGGAATTTTTTCACCAAATTTGCAACATAGGCTTTTTTGAGAGCCTACCTCTTGAACAGTGACACTGTTGTTTTGTTAATCAATCCCAAAAGGTGATTCTGCAGTTTCAGGACTGAATAACCAAATGACAGTCACTGAATTCATGATATGGGGTCCCAAGAACCCCATGTTGAAAATTTGGTGCAAAAATTCAAAAACATGACCAAGATATGCACCAAAGTTGAAAAAACCCTATTTATGCCACTATACAGCTTACCGGCATTTCTTCAGTTCGGGTCAGCTTTGAAGAGTGCATACATGTTCCTGCTCCACCGAAGATCGTCACATTGGCCTCCAGAGGTAAGTATGGGGTGGGGGTGTAGGGAGATGGGGTACGCAGAGGGTGGGCACGGGTTGCAGGAGGGGCAAGAGAGTCAACGAGGGACCGTTTTCTTTTTGTTACAGTTTTTTTTTTTATTTTACATGGACAATGTGGGACTTTGCCATGCTGGGATGGGGTCCCAGCATGGCACCTGGAAGTTTTGGGGCAGTGGAGCCAGTGGAGATTGGGCACTCCTGCTGGCCATACAGTGTGGGGGAACACTTGAGTATGCTGGACTTCTTCCACACTGGGGTGTGCTCCCAGTGTGGCAGCTGGAAGTTTGTTTTTTTGGGGAGGGGGGCACTGCAGCTGATGGGGATTGGGCACCCCCGTCGGGCATACAGTGTGCTGGGGGGAGTGTGCATGAGCTGAGGGGGATTGAGCACCCCCTCGGCACACAACAAAGAGGGGGGGCACATACAACCCCAGCTACAATCAGCAGTGGTGACATGGAGGCAATTTGCATATTGCTGAAGGCAGGGCAACATGCAAATTGCCTACACATTACCACCACTGATTGTAGCAATCATTTGCTTTCAACTGTATGCCACTGCAATCTGAACTGCTGTCATAGACAGCTTGGGCATTCATTGTTGCGGTGCGGCCGCGCCTTAAAAACGCTGAGGGCATTGGAAGCAGGGGTGCCACACCTACGAAAACTCATATGCTGGCACTATGTTTCTTGCACATGTGTGCAAGCAAACATAAAAATGAATAAATAACAATTAGCAGAAACAATCTGCACAGAGTTGGTTTGTGTCCTTGTTTACTAGGTTATGCTCCACTAAAGAACTTAATATAATGCTTAGTCAGAGACAGGACGATGTCTTTGTGAGCACTGTTGCGTTTTATAGTATGTAATAAATTTATGTATCCTGTAGAAATATGAAAGCAGTGAATAAAAGTTGTATCCAATGGCCTGAAATTGTAGCCGTCGGGTGTGTTGAACCCAGACGTGGGATTTGTCTTTTTAAAGCAGTTTGTATATAAATACCCTAAAGAAGGCATAACGAAAGTGTAGAACTAAATATAGGATTGTTTCTTTCAGTATTCTACGCAGAGAGTGCTCTTACCTGAGCTAAGCCTTCTTGGAAACAAAAATGTACTTCTAGGAGCCAGCAGCCCCGTGGTGAGGCTGTTATATAAGAAATGCCCCAGTTGTCACTCAGCTGAAAAGGGGCGGAGATTTCTTGTTTACAAGTAATTAAGACGTCTTTCTCAACAGCTTCAGTGACAGAGTGTTAAAGGCAGAATGAAATAACTCCTTATGATTGTATGTTTTCCCTCTGTATATACAGTCAGTCTGATCCCCCATATGTTTGTACTAGCCAGAATATGTCCCTGTATTAGAAAAGGGGTGGATCAGCTGACACTGGTGTCATAGGAGGACTGCGCTCTAAAAGCTGCCACTGAGCTAAGGTCAGTCAGATCATCCTGGGAGAGTGTCCTGAGAGGTTAATCTGAGAGCACAGAACTTGGTAGAAAATTGTACTGGTTAAAGTATTCTATGCTGTGGCAGAGTCACTGGAGGGGAGTGATTCTGAAGCTCGAGGAGAGCTTATTTATTTCTTTATTGTTTTCTTTTGTTTATAGTCTGAAGTTTAAAACAGTATTACTTTATTATTGATTTTTTTTTATTTGTGTATAGCATAATTTGCTCTATATTTTTTTTACAAAAATAAACATCACACAGAATTTGTGTGTTGAACAAATCTTGGAGTACCATGTATGTTTTAATTACCCTACCCACAAACCCTACCACAATGAACAATGCCATCAACATTTTGTGCTAATTTTATTTTGTATTTCCTTCCTCCTGTCCAGAAGTTTTCAGCATCTAAAATGGCTTCTGGGTTGCTCAGTACAGTACACTGTAGCTGTAGCCACTGTGTGATGTCATCCACATGTACCCCCTCATTTCAAAACATTATAGTCACAAACTTTGTGAGGGGTTTAGTAAGAGATATCACCAAGAAGGGGGTCCAAAGTGGGGAAAATTCGCACTGGTTGTAAGGGATCAAAAACATTTCCAACAAATGGGGAGACCAAAAGCTGGCATCATCGTTTTCTCCCCTGCCCCCAGGCCGGCCTGTCAGCGCAGCGATTAGATTTCCGCTTGCGATGCTGGCGACCCGGGTTCGGGAATGGGCCCGGGTCATCGGAGGGCCAGCCAGGGGGAGAAGGATGAAGTGTCCCGTGGACTGCTCTCCTTCTCCGGGTGGGGAGTACGCCTGGTACATTAGGGAGGAGCACCTCAGCAACCACACGTCAGTATGCTTCAGGAGGCGGGGCGGACGCCGGACGTCATTCCACATCCCCGTCTCCTGGAAAACAAAGAAAATCTTTTCAGGCACTCCGGATGATGCTGCCCTGCTCTCAGGTCTTCATTTCTCCTCACTGTGCTGCCGCAGATTAATTACTGATTCCACAGTCTACCCTACTAGCCCCAAACCCCACCCTGGGGGGGGGAGCCAGGGAGGCAATGTCGGTTAACTGACACCTTACCCGTCATAGACGGGTGGGTCATGAGGCTGTGGCCCCACCCTGGGGGGTAAGCCAGGGGATACCTGTGGCAGCTGACCATCACTGGGGATGCAGGACTGGGGCAGAAGCAGACAGATGGACAAGCATCCCAGGGGCCAAAAGTACAGTAAATAAAAAAAAAAAATAAATAATTATCTTCCCCTGAAATGTTAATAAACGCAAAGACTTCAGCTGGGGTGAATTGTAAAGATTCCTTTAGTAGTTTTTTCCCCAACATAATATCTGTCTGGTCGCATCTCAAGTCCTCCTTTATATCTGATGCGGACTGCATTGCGTCGAGGTGCTGCCTCAGATTTTTGAAAAAAGTCTGAATATTTTTTTGCTTCTTCTTTATCATGGGGTTTGTTTTGATCCCCAGCAGGATCATCTTGGTGGGGGGGGGGCCCTGAGGTCCATGATGTTCATTTTGAAGCTGTGGACCCCCCACTGATAACACAACAGGAGTTACCAATGGAACATTTTCAGCATTACTTTGTGGCCTCCAATTAGGACTACCTTATGAAAGTGGTGTAGGGTCCCAGTCAGGATCTGGGTACCAGTGGTCTTTATTGCTTAATTCCCAGTATGCCCCTCCCAGTGCTGATTCAGGTGTCCAGTCTGAATCATGCCCTGCAAGGTGCATTTGTTTTATATCATTATTAGGATTTCAGGCCAGTTTGTCCTTGAAACCCACAGGCCCTCTAGAATTATTATTATCAGCATTTCTTTCTGGCCCATTTGCTTGGTGATTTTGCCTCCTATTCTGAGCATTATCTAGAACCCCATCCTTCAACATATTTGTCAATGCATTTTGTTTATTTTCTAAACCTTGTCCCAGTGTTATTGCAGCAGTATTTTTTTCCTCTATCATGGGAGATACCAAAGCAGCAATATCAGTGGTAGCGCTAATGCTGTTACAGGTATACACCCCCGACATCGACATTTCGACAGTGGAGTCCCCCATAGTGACAACAGCACCACGTCGCTGTAGGGAACCTGCTAGAACCTGGCATTGTCTGTCAGGGGTCCTGCACCACCCCCGAATGAGCTCTGAATTGGAGTTGAGAATTCTAAGTGGGGGGGAAGGAGAGGAGCAAAGCCCCCCTGAGGAAAACACTTGCATCTTTTGGAAACCGGCAGCCAACTGCAATATGCAGTTGACCTGCTGGTTTCACTGTCAGGTCATTTGACAAACATTTTGTCAACAACCCATCGTGGATCCACTGTTACATACAGTGCTAGGACTTATGCTAAATACAGAGACCGCTTTAGTCACCATCGTTCCCTTGGTACTTTGGAGTGGAGTCAGGCGTGAAACTGCTGTATGGACTATGGTACCCGGCTGTACAGCAGGCCCAGTTCTAGTGTCCACAGAAATTTTTGTATTCCTCAAACCCTCCCATTTTAACTTTACTGGAGCAGAAAAGGAGAAAATTGTAGCCTTTGCATGATCCTGACTAGACGTTTGATAAACGATCATACCTGAATGTGTTGCTGCCACCCCAGTTGGGTTTTGTCTATTCTGCGAGGTATCAGTGACTCAGGAGGTTAAATCCTCTGACATGTGTTCCTCCATGAAGATGTTCAATGCACCTGTGAGTTCTTTTTTCATCAATTTGTATTTAAGCTCTTCCTCCTCTAGAAGTGCATGTAATGTTTGCACCTGCACTGTATTTGTTGTTACATCAGGGTGTATTCCAGATTCAGTAGGTATATTTTGATCACCCATTTATTTTATAATGTGTAGCCCATTCAGTTGTTCTTCCTCTTTAGGAATATTGAAGAACCCTTCGCCGTCATGAAATTCTTCAGCCTCTAGTGAAATTAGAGCAAAGGAGGAGGCTTGTTCCCCAGCTCCCTCCACATCCATTCCAGTCGGCAAGTCAGGTGAAGTGACCATACTAGCAGTAGATAGCTGCTCCCCCTACAGCACAGTAGGGGTATTTAATTTTTTATTGAGATTCACACATGTAAACTATATATCAGAACAAAGACAGAAATGAAATTTTAACAAAATACATAAATAAAGGAGAATAATGAGAAAAACAATTCATTATCATAATTCAAACCCAGGAAGCTTCCCAAAAATAATAATAAAAAAAAATTAAATTATTAACAGAATTTTAGAATTTTCCATAATTATGTAATAGGTACATCAGAGTCTGTGTCCCATGGGAGATTTCTCCAAGCTTGAAATATCCTGTTCCAAGATCTTTCTTTGATCTCTTTATGATAAATTCCTTTTACTTCCCATATAATTTTTTCTAGTAATTCTTTGAGGGGTACAGTCTTTTGCTGCAAAGTAAACCAACACTGTGAATTCCAGATCTACCATTTAACAACCATGAGTACCACTTGTATGGTGGAGGTTCCCCATTTCTTCCAGGTTATATCTAAGTTACCATATAATAATACTTCCAATGATAATTATTTAAATTAGGCATGTTTCATTTTTGTGCTAAAATGTTCCGAAATGTTGAAATATATGTACAACTAAAAAATAAATGAGATACAGTAGGGTTTCCAATTGTTGTAAGCAGTGTGGCCTTGAACACATTCTTTCTGGTAACTGCTTATGTTTTTGGTTATCTTTCACATTCAGTCTATTGTGGCAGCATAGCCAATGTATGTCCCACATTTTTTCAGACACTCTAGGGCAGTTAAGCTACTCCAACATTACTGGAATATTATGTACCTGGCAGCTGGGGAATGAGACTTGTTCTCTAAATATGTTTTGTATAATCTGTTTGTACAGAAATTTCATGTGCTGACTTTTAACCATCTCAGCTGAAATTTGCCAATTTTTGATTTTTTAAAAAAACTCTCTTGTGTATTGTGGACTTGCATTAGATTTATTTGTATAAGAGAAGCAGTTGTCCATTGTGGGAACCAGGTACCACAGGTAAGTTCATACAAAGGTGTCCATGACCGTTTCACTCGAGATAATACTGGCCTCAGATTTGTTACTATATACATACAGTAGAACATCACTATGGGATTTACCTTCCCTAATCCTCCTTGGTTTTTAGGTAGGTATAAAATATTTTGTTTCAAGGGATTTACCTGCTCCCCACACAACCTGGAAGAAAATACTATACAGTGTAACTTCCAGAGTCTTGGGTGGGGGAAACAGCAAACTGATATGTGAAAAAATAGGCAAGAGAAATGTTTTTCTTAAGTGAAATCTTTTTTTTTCTTACTCATGTGCCAGTTATTCCAGTTTTTGACTATTCTCTGTGCTTGGTTGATCTTGGACTCCAAGTTAAGAATATCTAGGTCCTCTGCTCCAAACAGAATTCCTAAAATAAGGATTGGTTCCTGGGTTAAGGTAATACCTCCCAAGTTTGTCAGGATAGTGTCTGGATGACCAAGTTGTTGTCCTATGCATTTCCTCATATTAAGTGAAGTGCTAGATATTAACCCAAATGCGCGACACGTGTCTATACTTTGGGTCACAGAAGCAGTGTTTCTTACTAGTATCGTGATATTGTCTGCATGTTGAATAATGTATGAATCTATTTTAATATGTGTAAGGTTTGGGGTAGAGTTCAGTGCTTTCAGAAGTGGATCTATGCTGATGACATATAACAAGGGGCTGAGGGGACAACCTTGACGTACTCCCCTTTTAATCTGCACCGTTGGCCCTAACCACCCGTTTACCTGGGGGTGACTGTTGCTGTTTTATATAATGACTTAAGCCATTTTATAAAGGAATCTGGCATGCCATAGTATGTAAGAACTTCCCATAAATACTGGTGTTCTACTGTATCGAACACTCGTTTCTGATCCAATGAAAGAAGGAAATCCTCTAAACCTCCATTATTGTTTCTTTGTATTACTTCCCTTATTAACATTAAAAGATTACTCATTTTCCATTCTGGAATGGAACAAAATTGTTTTTGGGATATGAGGTGAATAGCTGCTTGTAGTAGTCTGTTATGTAACATTTTTGATAGGATTATAAAGTCTGTGTTAAGGAGACCAATAGGCCTCCAATTAGATATTTCATTTTTCTGGCCTTTTTTAAACAGGAATATTAACAATCCATGTGCCATGTCCAATGGAATGGAATCTTGTCTCAGCATATATGTAAAAGCTGACGCTAATTCTTTGGCTATGGAGGAGACCACCAGTTAGTATGGCTCAGGAGTCAAGCTGTCTAACCCTGGCGCTTTGTTGTTATGTAGTGACTTAATTGCTGTTTCTACTTCTATCGTTGAAATATCTTTAGTAAGGGTATCTAGTATAAATGAAGGACAAACAGGTATATTAGCTTTAGGTAAAAAATCTGACATTGTACCTGCTAGAGAGGTTTTCTTTGAAAATAGATTTATAGCATGTTGCAAAACTATTCTAAGTAAATTGTCCTTATCAGAGAATATAGTCCCATCAGAGTCTACAAGAGACTCCCTTTGCTTATCTTTTATTCTGTCTCTACAGTGTATAAAGGGACGAATAACTCTGCCCTACCCTGCATACCAAAACTTTGCTGTTTTTGTACACTCTCTTGCTGCCTTAGATGAAAAGCCTGTATTTCTTGCTTTAACTGTTTAATTTGTGCACTAAAAGTATGGTGTTGACGTCCTTGCTAAGGACTGTATTTTTTGGAGCTGTTGTCTTTGTCTGAGATATTGTATAAAAGCTGTATCTCTCCGATTTACTCTCTTTTTGTAGAAATCGTTTCAAATCTATTTTTGTTTCTTCCCAACAGAGGGCAGGATTGTCATACAATTCTATAGTGGATTTTTTACATTCAATAAAGTATTGACTATTTTGTGTAACCTCTATGTTAGATAATAAAGAAGAATTAAATTTCCAAACGTCGGGGCCCTGCATAAATGTATGTGAGGATCTAAGATATAATTTTAGAAGCTTGTGGTCTGAGAATGTGACTTCAGTAGTCTGTATAGGGAAGATATTTAGTGGTTCAGAAATAAAAAGAAAGTCTATCCTGGTTGCTAACTGTCCTTTCTGAAATGTTGGCTGGGCTACCTTATGACCTGACATATAGGCAACTTTTAATTTTGAAGTAGATATAATGTTTTTTAAGGTTGACATATCACAGTAAATGTTAATAGTAGTTTGTTTTCCCCTATCTTGCTTGTCCAACCCGCAGTTAAAGTCACCCCCTAAAATTACTGCCTTGAGAGGATACCAGGTAAGGTTGAATTGTTTTAAACAAAATGATTCTTTCTGCTTTGGTTTGCGGGGCATAGATGTTAACAAATCTGAAATACATATTTGAAACTTTTGTATCTAAAACTAAGGCCCTTCCAGGTATTACATCTACTAATTTGATTAGAGAGACTTGGATGTCTGATCTAAACAGAATTCCTACCCCTGAGCAAGTATCTGCACCAATCAAGCAATAGGATGGGCCTACATGCCACATTTTAGTAGTGTGACCAATCTCAGATATAGTATGTAGTCTAGTATCTTGCAAAAGAATGACATTTAGATGACTAGACAATAACCAGGACAGCACTATGTTTTTTTCTGCTACTTTTTATACTGTTAACGTTGACAGAGCCTATGGTCAGTGATGCAGATGCCATTTTAAGAAAAGGTGTGATGTTTGCACTCTAGATGTAGCCGTGCTTTTAAGGAGGTTCCTTCCTTGCTCTTCTTGACCTTCTTTGATGCCATTTCAGTTGTTTTTTCTGCTCTTCTTGTTCAGAAAGGGGATCTGCCTGTGAAGGCCACAAAGAAGAGTCTTCTGACTCTGCATCGGAGACATCTGGAGTTGTTTGGAATTCCTCATACCTGTTTTGTAAAGGTAGTTCTGAAGTTCTAGAGACCTTAGCAGCTGGCTGTTCTGATGCCTGATTCTTTCTGTTGCCCTTTTACTGGCTTGGGGAAGGGGCATAACTGTTGATGTACTTTCTGCAGGTGTTGCACCCTCCATGGGGGGTTACTTTCCTCTTCCACATTCTCTGTTGGGGTGGGGGGGATTCTCATTCTCTATCTCTGGAATAGATTAACCTGCTTCTGACTTTTGTTGAGGGGTGATTCTTCTGTGCTGTGACGTGCCTAGGGGGTTGGGGGAAAGATTCTCTTTGGGCAATGGCAATTAACAGTCTTTGTTCTACATCTTCAGAGGAATTTTCTTGATTGTGGGCTGCCCATGTACAACTTTGGTAAATATGCCCTACTGAGTCACATAAGTTACATTTTGGTTCATTTAAACAATTTCCACTTGTGTGACCTAACTCCTGACATAGAGTACATTTTACCTGATCACAGATGCTACTGAGATGGAAGGTGGAGCCACATTTATAGCAAGCTTTTGGCTGGCCTGCATAAAAAAGTACCCCCCCATCCCTGCTGAGAAAAAAGCAATTGGGTAGATGACTTAACCCTGCGTCAGTGGAATGTAACATAACTTTTACCTTCCACCCTCCCATCCATATCTGCTCAGAAACAAATATTGCCTCATGTGCACCAAGTGCTGAACTTCTTTGCTTTAACCAATATGTTAAATCGGTTACGCTTACCCTCTCGTTCCTAAATAATACAGTGATGCTTTTATAGGCAGGTTTTGATAAGGGTATAACCTCAAAAGGTGCCCAGAGTGGGGTTTGCTTCAATATATGGAACTTAGCCCAAAACCTTTGTAAACCTGTATTCAATTTAAAACTAATAGCGAAAGTAGTCTCACTGGAAACATGAATAAGGGCATATATCTCGTTAGCAAAAAATTTCGAGTCTTTTAACAAATTGTTTGCCACAAAATCTCTGTCAGGCATAGAATCCATGCCTCCTTTGTACAACAGTCTGACTGCATTATGGCTTTTAGCTGGGTAAATGGGCTGGTGGAATAGGGATGCGTATGGCCTTGATGCAGTTCTATTTATCAGGTTTAATGGTGCTTCTGGGGACCCCACTGGTGCAGCTGAAGAAGTCGATGATAGATTACTGACAGCTCGAACAGTTCTTGCTTCTGTGTTAGGCAACTGTATTATTGGGTTATCTGACAGTCTAAGTTCAGTAGTTAAATGCAACGGAGAGTCACAACCATTTGTCTGTTCTCTCTCTGTTTGATTGTTACTAGCATTATTTTCAGGTAATTCAATTGTAATTACCTCAGGTTGATGCATCAGGGAGGTGGTAATAGATGTTGGTCCAGACTTCCATTGCCCATTTTCGGAAATAACCCATCCGGCGCCTTCAAGCGCTGAGCTGACAGTCCAAGTTTTTGTGCAGTTGTAGATTCTGAGGAACATCTTAGGCTGGACCCATGGTCCATATGTGTCATTCCTGGTGTTCCCTTAATTTTTGCTGCCTTTTGAGGTTCATGTCCATCTCCTGACACAACCAAGCTGGTTTCTGCTTTAGAAATCTGCGGTGCTTTCTGTTCGCTTTCTTTACATTCATTCAAACACTGCTGCATGTGCATTGTACTATCTTTATTCGGTTTTTGAACAGCTTCTGTGATGGCAGCTCTGTTTTGTGCTTGTTCAAGAGATTTTTGCAGTTTTACCCATCTCTGAGCATAGCACTCTTCTTCATTTTGCATTAGCTGCTCTATGTTAGAGATTGACATTTCCACTGAGTTTGCATACAGTTCATCTACCACATCATTGTGGCTTACCGAAGCTGTTTGTTCAGGCATCTTAAAGAGCACCTTAATTCCTGTAGACATTTTCTTGGCATCCAAATTCTTTTCTGTATTTAATCTTGAAGTCTCTTTGGTCTCAAGCATGGGTGAGGCAAGGGATGAGACCATCTCCCCTGCCTCCTCAGCTTCCATCAACTCCTCAGGCTCCTCCGTGGCAGCCATCTTGCCCAAAGACCAGGATGACAGAGATTCCCCTACTGGCGAGTAGGGGAATTTCCCTGGTGTCTTGACCAAATTTCCCCCATTCACTAAAAACATCACCAACAGCTTAATCTGGTTCAATTTCAGTTGGATACCATCTGTGTCCCCCCCTCCGGTCGCCCCTGAAAAAGGGACTTTTAGTCTCAGTGGGCCTACCGGGTCAACAAAATTCAACAAACAAACAAACTATCCCACAGGCATATGGTTCACTGTACCTCACTCGTTGCTAAGTTCTGGTTTGGGACTCTTCCCTCTACCTCTCCTCCTGGCTTTCACAAGCTAACCCCTCAGGGTTCTCCCTTCGCCACATTGATCCATGTACCTTTTCTCTTCCCCACTCCCACTCTGCTGCAAATCAGTCAGCTTTCTCCTATCATCTTCCCCAAGTTCCCCTACTCTGGAACAAACTGTCCTTTGATCTTCACCTATCTCTCTCCATCTCCTCTTTCAAAAGACTCCTCAGACTTCTTCCCTCAGCGTTCACACTCCTCCTCCTCCTAACAGCCAGTTTAAGCCCAACCTCCTGGCCATCTTTGCAGCCATTCACCCAATGGTTTCCCTTGGCCTACCCTAATTACTGTGCTGTCCCCAAGCCTTGAGGTGGGTGTGTGAATACTGTTCCTGGTATTTTAAAATGTTCTTAGCTACTTAGTTATTTTTATTGCTCCCTGATCAAATCAGCTGTCTTTGCAATGATACTTGTATATTGTCAATTTATTCTTAGAGGTTTTGTACACTGTTTATTCCTCAGTTGATTGTATAACTGTTCTACCATGTTCCTGGGTCACACCTGGAAATGAGCCCCGGCTCAGTGTACCTTTCCCAGTTACCAACATTTAAAATAAAATAAATGTAAAATAGTCTTCCTGTACAGTCATTTTGGACTTGCCAAATTAGCCTATGCTAAGATATGGCATGGAGTCATAATGTCGCAAGACATTATGCATGAATAAATAGCTGTCAATACCAGTATGATTTATCTCATGTCTTCTCTTTCTTTGTGTGGGGCTACACCCCTCAGACCCCCACTAAAGATTCTCAACTCTGGGGGTCCAACTGGGCGCACAAAGTGTTGAAAAAAATAAAATGTCTGGGACCGGGAATCAAACCCAGTCCCAGACGCAGTGCCTGGGTTCCTGATGCTGTAGCTCTGTCCAGTGAGCCACGGCAGCTGCTCTGCAGAACCTACTTCCAGCAGAGGTCTTATCCTCTGCCTTGGAGTGTGTGAATGGTGCAATACCGCGTACAACAGTATACGTGGTATTGCACCATTCCCTGTCCTAGACAGTGCTCTTTCGGGTTAGCTATAATGTCGTATACTATTAAGCGTATGACATTATGACCCAGCAGGCTAAGATATGTTTTATTTTTTCCCCATTTCTCTTCCATTTCTATTCTCTCCCCCATCCAAGGCATTCAAGTGAATAGTCTCTGATCAACTTCTCACATAGCTAGAAAAATACAGTGTCCAGTGTGTACAGCAGCATGGCTTCCAGAAGCTCCACAGCACCAACATGGCACTGTTGGAATACGCTGAGTATGATCACGAGGCCACTGACACTGGTGACCTTCTTGGGTTATATATATTGACCTTATTAAGGCCTTCCACCTGGTCAGCCATAATATCCTACTTAACAAACTCCTTGGCCTGGATTTATCACAGAACACAGTTGACTGGTTCCACAGCTATCTCACCAATTGCTCCCAGTGTGTGAAGATTGATAAATCCTTGTACAACACTAGGGCAGTATCTATTGGTGTCCCTCAGCCAGTGCTCCATCTTGGGCCCACTCCTATTTGGCTTCTTCATAAATCAACTGTCTGATGCCTTTCAGACAGCCAACATACTCCTCTATGCTGATCATGCTGTCATCTGTTACAAAAACCTGACCGTGACAGCCTCACCACAACTCTCCGAAGTAACTTCAGGACACTAAAAAGCTGATTCTCCAACAACAAACTGGTCCTCAATACACACACACACACACACACACACACACACACCACGCTTATTGCAATTGTAATGTTTTTTGAGACTATGCATTTGATGTGGAACCTTTGTAAAAGAGCACATTTGCTCAAAGGTAATCTCCAAGGTTTTCAATAAATAAATAAATAAAATTAGCAGATATGGAAAATATGCCGTAGTACATTTTGGAGGAAAAGTGTGGAGCAAATTATACCCTGACTGGGAATAATCCTCTTGCTTCAAATACTGAATGAGCTCTAGAAGTTCTTGTCTTAAATTAAATAAACTAAAACAGGGGCCACAATGTGAGGAAGCAATCAATAAAATGCAGCCCAGATCCTTGGCTACAGCGAGAGAAATGTATTGAGATAGTAATGTGATCTTACCTCTGTATAGGCTGCTGGTTAGGCTGCAAGTAGACTACTTTGTGCAGTTCTGCTCCCCTCAAAACAGGAGCAATTCAGGAAGCCTCAGGATTGGAGGAAGTCCATGAGTGTGACTGAAGTGAGCAGGGGCAAAAGGGAAAAGATATATGAGGAAAGAGTCAAAGGGCTAGACTCACACAACTTCGAGAGGAGCAGGATAAGAAGGGACTAGAGCTGTTACATAATTTTCAAATTCTGCTTCCACTGGAATTCTGAGGAATTCCAGGAAATTTTGCCTAATTCCAAGGAATTCCATCAGATGTGGAAAAATTTTGAAAATACGAACATACAAAATTGCCAGCAGAAAAAGGCCCACAGGTCTATCAAGTCTGCCCGATTGTGCAGCTCTTAGTTTCATATCACCACAGCTGCCCCACCCCACCCAAACCCCTCCCTTCCTGCTCTTCCTGGTCCTTCCCACTTTTGTGTTTTTGTCTGTACTAACCCTGTCCTTGACTCTATCCCAACCCCACTTAAAGCTATCCACTGTCCTTTGAGCGATTAACTCCTCTGGCAGTGCGTTCCAACCCGCCACCACTCTGTCTGTGAAGTAATGCTTCCTCATCTCCCTCCTAAACCTTCCCCTTCCAACTTCAGACTGTGCCCCCTAGTGACCCTTTCCCCCTTTAAGAGGAACAGTCCTCCCTCTCTGACTTTGTTTATGCCTTTCAAGTACTTAAAGGTCTCTATTATGTCCCCTCTTACCCTTCTGTCTTCCAGCGAGCACAAGTTGAGCTCCTTCAACCTTTCCTCATATGGCAACTCCCCTAGTCCCATGATATTTTTTGTAGCCCTAGACTGCACCCCCTCCAGTAATCTCACATCCTTTTTGAGGTATGGTCACCAGTACTGTACACAGTACTCCAAGTGTGGCCTCACCAGTGATCTATACTATGGCAGGATGACCTCCCCCTTTTGAGAGGTGATCCCACTGGCAGTGCACCCCAGCATCCTGTCTGTTTGCCCTTGCTGCCACCCTCCTACACTGTGTTGATACCTTCATGTCCCCTGTGACTATTATCCCCAGGTCCCTTTCCTCCTCTGAAGCCACTACCTGCATTCCCCCAGCCAGTAGCTGTTCCTGGGATTTCTGGCTCCAAGGTGCATGACCTTACACTTCTTAGCTTTAAACCCCAACTGCCACTTCCTAGACCAGTGTTCAAGTTTAGCTAGATCCTCTCTGAGTGTCTGCCTGTCTTCCTCATTGTCCACTTTTGCACAAATCTTAGTGTTGTCCGCGAACAGGCAGATGTTACTCTTGACCCCCTCTGCAATGTCTGCATTGAAGACATTGAACAAAACAGTGCCGTGCACCGAACCCTACATTACTCCACTCATTACTGGCCTTGGCTTGGATGTCTCCACCCCTTACACTAACCTCTGTTGTCTGCCCTGCAGCTAGCTCTCAATCCACCCCACCAGTTCCCCCCTGCCCCCATGTCCCTCAGCTTGCCCATTAACCTCCTGTTGAAAGCCTTGCTGAAGTCAAGCGGCGTTGTTCAATGTCTTCATCAATGACATTGGGGATGGCATTAAGGGCAAAATGTGCTTATTCGCAGATGACACCAAGGTCTGCAAGAGAGTGGACACAGCTGAAGGGATATGGGACCTACAGGAAGATTTGGAAAAGCTGGGAGGTGGTTCAGGATCTGACAGCTTGGCTTCAATGTCAAAAAATGCAAACTTATGCATATTGGAGCCAAGAATCCCAGAACAGAGTACTACATGGGTGGAGTCTGAGTATCTGCATCAGAGGAGGAGAAGGATCTAGGAGTGATGATCCCTAGTGACCTGAAGCACTCCACACAGTGCAAGAAAGCAGCAGCAAATGCAAACAAGATGCTGGGATGCATGTCTAGGAGGATCAGTAGAAGGACAGAGGAGGTTATACTGCCCTTGTACAGGTCACTGGTAAGGCTGCATGTACAGTATGGAGTTCAGTACTGGTGCCCACACCTCAAAAAGAACATTAACCTGTTGGAGAAGGTCCAAACGAGGGCTAAAAAGATGATAGTGGGTCAGCGGGGTAAGGCATATGAGGAGAGGTTTAGGGCACTGAACATGTACTCCTTGGAGACAGGAGAGAGAGAGAGAGAGAGAGAGAGAGATAGAGGACATGATTGGGACCTTCAGGTACTTGAAAGGGATACATAAGGTTGACAAGGAGAGTCTCTTTAAGCTGAGTGGCAACCATAACACTAGGGGGCACAGTTTTAAGCTGAAGGGTGGGAGGTTTAGGAGGGAGGTCAGGAAGCACTTCTTCACAGAGAGGGTGGACACTTGGAATGCACTGCCATAAGAGGTCATCTCGTTGAAGACAGTGGGCAGCTTTAAGAGAGGCTGGGATAGACATAGGGGGAAGTAAGGATCATGGGTAGGGGGATGGAGGGCAGTGACATTATCTCAAGCTGTAGACCCTGCAATACAATCAGACTTGATAGATCAAATGGCCTTCTTCTGCTGGCTTCTTCATATGTTCATATGTTCGTATGTAAGTCCAGATACAGGACACCCACAATGTGGCCTTTGTCAACTGCCCTAGTGATCCAGTTAAAGAAGTCGATCAGGTTAGTTTGGCAAGATCTTCCCATGACAAACCCATGCTGTCTCTCATTCTGAAGCCCATTGCTATCAATAAATGTTATCAACCTCTCCTTCAGAATGGTCTCCATCAACTTCCCCACTATGGAAGTCAAGCTCACTGGTCTGTAGTTACCCAGTTGGTCCTTGGGTCCACTCTTGTGAAGGAGCACCACGTGAGCCATCCTCCAGTCCCTGGGTACATTTCCCATCTCCAAGGAGGTGTTAAACAGGTCCATCAGAGGGCCTGCCAGCAACTCTGTCAGTTCCTTCAGGACCCTTGGGTGTACACCGTCCGGTCCTGGTGCCTTGTCCACCCGCAAGACTTTAAGGCCCTTCAGAACTCTATCCTCTTGGATGATCTTGTCTGTTATCTCTGCCCCCCCCTCCACCCTTACCCCCTTTCCCCTGCGGTACTGGGCCATCCCTTTCTTTTGTGAACATCAAGCAGAAATACTCATTGAGTGCCTCTTCCTGATCTTCCCCTTGTTCTGCCCATCCTCCCTCTCTCTTGATTCTAATGATGTCATCCCCACAACTCCTCTTCTCCCTTGTGTATTTGAATAACCCCTTTTCCCCCTTTTCTGATCCCCTGAGCCAACTTCAGCTCCTTTGCTGCTTTGGCTGCCCTGACTGACCTGGTCAACTCCTAGATGCCTTTGAGAACACTTCTCTATCCTCGTCACGCCCAGATTTTTTGAACTTAATGAAGGCCAATCTTTTTTCCCTCACTTTCCCCTCCACCTCCTTTTTGAGCCGGCTAGGTTTTTTTGACCTGGACTGCTTACTCTGAGATTTGGCACATGTGTTTGTGGCCTCATTTATCCCCTTCCTAATGATTGCCCACTTCTGTTCAGTATCCATCCCTGGGTTAATTTCAGCTAAATACCACTCTAGGATGCTGCCCTTTCTGGCAAAATCTGTCTTCCTGAAATCCAACACTCTTGTCCTGGTCTTAGCTGACTCCCTTCCTGTGTTGAGGAGGAACCACACTGAGAGGTGTTCACTTCCTGCTAGAGGGTCCTATACTACCACATCCTGGACTTGGTCTCCATTTGTTAGCACCAAGTCCAGTATGTTCCCCTCCCTGGTAGGATCCATCACACCTTGCACTAAGTAACTGTCTTGGATAGCCTCCAGCAGCACCATATATCTGGCGTGTACTGTAGTTACAGTCTGCCAGGCAACCCCAGGTAGGTTGAAGTCTCTCACTATAACTGTATTCCCTTTGCCACTGACCTTCCTGATTTGCTCCCCCAGCTCTCTGTCTACCTCCTTGCTCTGTGAGGGTGGCCTGTGCACCACTCCCATCCTGAGCTTCTTACATTTAGGGCTTTGGAGCAATACCTATATGGCTTCTGACCTTGCCTCGTCCCCTTCCTCCCTGGTACACAGTATCCCATCTCTGACATAAATAGTCACCCCTCCCCCATTCCCCCCCTCCCAGTCCCTGCAGAACACCTTGTATCCCGGGATCGTGAGATCCCAGTCATGGTATTAGGTGGCCCAGGTTTCTGAGATGGTGGAAATATCTATCTCCCACTCCGCCATCATTGCCTGGAACTTTGCCACCTTGTTTGCTAAGCTCCTTGCATTCAAGGATACTGCAGTCCACCTTGTGTCCTGCCCTTCCTCTTTCTGTCTCTCTCTCTCCCCCTTCCACTTTTGTCTTGGTAACTTCCTCTCATTCTCCTCCTCCCCCCCTCTCTGGGGGGGGGGTGAGGCCTTCCGGTCTCCCCTGGAAGGTGCATCCTCCCTGCTATCCGACTCAGTCCCTCCCCACTTCTCAGTTTAAATCTATGTTGTTTTTAATGTACTTCTCCAGCCCCTGTGTGAATGCTTTTGTACCCTCGATGTTGAGATGTAGCCTATCCTTGGCCTGAAGTGTAATTTTTACCATGGGATCATAGTCCACAGTTTATGTAAATGCAGATTCATTTTCTGCAAACCATGGAACAGTATTCTGTGGATTACATAATCTGTGAAATATTATTCTGCAGTTTACATAGAGGATAATGCATGATGTTTAGTTGTTAACCATGGTGTAATCACCTCAAGCGGTTGCCAGGCCCACCATGTAAACCTTGAGAGCTAGCTCGAGAGGTTTATGGTAGGCATGGCAACTGCGAGAGGTGATGTCACCTGGTTAACAACTAATAATCATGCATTTTTTTTTATAGTGTATGGGGTACGCTTGTAATGGCAAGAAAAAAAACGGTTACCCTAGAACTTGTCTCAGTTATAAAAATACAGTTTGCTTCTTACCTCCCAGGTTCACACATGACACATTACAGTCTGGTAACAGAAACTTTTTATTGGGGATGAGAAACACGCACAGTATTTACTAAAAACTAACTATTGCTTGAAGCAAAATGGCAAGGCAAGATTACGTGAATTGTTCCTTTTGAAACACTTAGTGACAGTCCAAGAAGTTATCAGGTTGGTCAAGCACAATCATGTGCTTCCAGCAGTTAGGGTCATGGCCTCTGCGTTGATTTGAGGGGTTGTGGGTCGCAGGATATGACTCAGTGGCTGGCATTTCGTGAGAAGCTAACCTGGAGGTATGTATGACGGCTAGGGACACTGTTTAACAAACTGCTGCTGGCCATTTTTTTCGATTGTTGCGATCTGCACTGAAACTGCCGCAACAGATTGTGTGTGTTTAAATCTGACACATGGAATCACGAGCGCCATTCTGATGCTTGAGTTCTAACTTGTAATCCCACCGCTCTGATGTAAGCAAGCAAGGATTATAAGCATGTACGACAGACCAGTGGGATTACAGGAATAAAAAAAGATGCCTGGCGATTGTTAACAAGCTCTCCCCATACATTATATAGAAATGCTTTTCAGAATTCCAAAGTTCCAAAAAGCATTTGGAACCAGAATTGTCATTCCACTTGAATTCTGCTGGCGGAATTCTGCATTCCACCAGGCTTTTCTAGCTGGGCAAATGCCTTTTGTCTGGAATAACTATGTATCCATGTACCTAACTGTTCTGTCCGTGAACAATAATCAGCAGAGTCATGTGGCACTGCATCTTGAAGGGAGCTTTGCAGCTTTTATTTTTTTTTTTCCTCCCATTTAGTAACTCTAAGTAGAGGATTCTGTTTGCCTTGCATGTGGGCGGAAATTTCTAATTTCAAAGTGTGCCCATCTGTTTTCTCATAATTGGCTTCTGCTCTTATGACCAAGGGATGGTGGACATTTTGCCATCTGCCTCTTCCAAGCAAATTAAGGGTGTCTGATAACTATTCAGACCTGATTCTTCAAATCTTTGGTGGTTCCCCCACCCTCCAATCACTGGCCCTGGTAGATTAAAGGAAGTCCTTGGTGCTAACTGGTCCTCCCCACCCTCCAATCACTGGCTCAGTATCATTTCACATATTCCCTGGCATCTAATGGCACCCTCCACCTACCGATCCCCATCCTCATACTAGTATTAGCAGTTCCTGGTGTCTAATTGCTCCTACTGTTCTGAGGGCACTGGTCAGCCTACTCTACCACCGCACCTCCACCTTATTGGTGTTGCCAGCACTGTGGGAGCCCATACAGTAAGTGGCACAGCCCTCCTCTCACTACCTAGGCTGGCCGCCATATGCAATGACTGGAAGCACACATCCCCTGTACTGGAAAGGGAGCTTGCACGGCATAAGGTCAATGTGCCACAACCACATACAGCGTGATCAGCATCCGCACAGTCAAAACCACAAAAACAAAGTTAATGCCGTGAAAAACACTGACACTACATAAATGCTGCAGAAACAGTAGTAAAACTTAGATTTTTTGTGTTTTTGGACACAGCCTTAATACAATCAACATGGGGGTGGGGGCTGGACTGCAGGGAGGGGGGAAAACTTGTCTCTAAAACAAAAAAGAAATTGCAATATTGGGAGACAGGAACAGAACCTTGGTTCCCAGGTCTCCATTACTACAGGTGCTAGGGCCTTAGCCACTCCACCACAGGGGTAGCTCAACCTAGCACCATGATCCAAGCCACCTCAGCCCTCCTTCCTATTTTTGGACAGCAATGGGGTAGCGATAAATCACTACTGCTATTCTACCTCTGTCGCTGTCAATGGAATAGCGGTTACTGCAGCACGGTTTACACTGCGCTATTTAGGCAGTGCTATAGTGACCTGGTACTGCATGCATACTGTCTACAATACACAGGACTACAATGCATGCTCTCTTTACAGTACAGGGGATGCACATTGCCTGTCATTGCATATGGCGGCTGGCCAATAGGAGGGCTGTGCTGGTCACTGCATGGGCTCCCGGGACGCCGGCAGCACTGGTAAGGTGGAGATGGGGTGACAGACTGGGTTGGCTGATGCCCATGGTGCCGAGGGGTGCTAGACACCAGGGACTGCTTATATTAGGATGGGGATGGGTAGGTGGGAGTTGCCACAAGACGCCAGGGAATATGCGATAAGATATGGGTCTGGTGATCAGAGGGCATGGGGCAGGTACTTTATTCTACTGGGGCTTGTGATAGGAGGGTAGGGGGACCACTGGACACCAGGGAAGTCTTTTCTTATACCAGGGTTGGTGAGTGGCAGGAGAGGGGATCACTGGACACCAGGGACACTTTTATTTCAATGGACACTAGGTATTGGAGGGTGGGGGGAACCACTGGACACCAGGGAATACTTGAATTGTATGGGGGATGGGGACTGGATTGTAGGAGGCGTCACTAGACACCAGGGAATATGTCAACGTTGATGGGACTGGGTAATAGGGGTGGGGGCAGGGCCAGTCACAGGGGTGCAAATCTGCCATTACTTCCCATGCAAATGTGCCCATAATGGGCATGCAAATGGCACCTTTATGTCTTGCGTGCCCACTGGGCTCATTCGCATGGTGCCATCTGAATGTAATGCTGGGAGGTACTGACACTATCAGGTGTGGGGGCGCTGTTCCCTGTACTGCCAGGATCCATGTTAGGGCAACGCTATTTGGCTTAGCGCTGTACCGACATGCCCCATATTCAGTCGGCTAGAGCCAGTGTGCTAGCTGATTGAATAAAGCATCCTCGGGGTCGTGGGCCAGTGCAGCACAAACCTTTGTACTCCGTTTTGCCCATTTTTTCAATCTCTGGCCCCTGATCTTCCACAGAGCCATATTACACTGGACTGTAAGCCATCAGCATCAGGACCTCACAGGAAGCTTTTGCACACTGGGGCTGCCCACGTAAATAATGTCAGAAACATATTGCTAAAAATGTTAAAAAGATATGAAGATCCCCTCCCAACTAATAAATTCTGAACTTCCCTGTTGATTTTCCATATGGGCTGCCAGTATCAATTTTCCAGGCAGGTTCTCTGCGCCACAGTCTGACCCCCACATGCATATACACACTAATGACTGAGAAGTCAATCATTTCAGCGGGATTAATTACTGGTTAGGGGGATGGGTAGTCCGAGGTGCTGCTGAAAGACATCTCCCTCCAGCCAGCCATGAATTCAAGGAAATTACCATCTTTGAGGTTGTTATTGCCATTATAAGTCTAATTGCAATAGCAACTTTTGTTTTTACAGTTTTATTTACTTACTTTTAGGTTTTGTGCGGATCGGCACTAGCCATATGTGCCACACAGCGTCAGTTGGCAGCTGGATCGGTCATCTCTAAGACGTTAATGACCAATCCAGTAGTCAATCAGGAGCCTCGCTAGGCTCATGAATATTTAATGAGACTTATAACTAATAGTAAGGATGCCCAGACCTGACTCTTGAAGAAAAACAGAATTCCTGGACTGGACAGCTAGTACAGTGGTAACGTTACTGCTCCCTACTCGGGCCACCCAAGTTGGAGAACTTGCCTTGGGCCCCCATCCACACAACTGATCATTAATCCCTCAGGAAAGACTGGCTTCCCAGTTGTTATTGCTTAAAGCCGGAATGGTCAGCCAGCCTTATAAATCTTAGGATGCTGTACCAGATTGTGTGGTGGTGGGGAGGATGGTAACATCTGTGGGCTGGTAATATGCTGAAGACATTCAGGCTACTGTAGTGTTGGGGCAGAAGCTTACAGACCAGTTTGTATTAGGGTCCAGAAGAACCATTTTAAAGAAAAAAGAGGCATCCACCTACAACCTGGTTGATTTGAAAAATTCGAATCAAATAGAACCTCCTGCTAAAGACAACCTGTTGAACCTGTAAATACTGTTCTCATTCTCTTATTGCTCTGTCCATAATAGCCTTTTAGTACTCAGCCGATGTGTTAGGCTGACATAGTGGTACCAGTTTAAGCTGTATGATTTTGTTTCTGTTCCTTTTAACTACAGAGATCCATGGTAGGACTCGGATGCATTGTGGCAACAGTGTAAGAGCTTAAGTAAGCAATAAGCCACAATGGGGTGTGCATTAAAAAATGAATGATGCATGCCCCAGGGGTGTAGTAAGGCACAAGGCTGGAGGCTGAGTGTCCTTACACCCATGGGAAGGGCATTGTTAATCCTTTAATGCACACCCTGTTGTGACTTATTGGGCTTTTAAAATGGTTCACTGTAGGTAATGAGATTTTCCAGCCTTTGTAATGAGACTGGGTTTCTGTCCTGTGCATCATTAGTATTTCAATGCACAGTCATGTGATGGGTGTCATGCAATGAGGTCTCTAGATTTACCCTTGCCATTGTATACCAAGGACATAAACTACATCTTAGAGTTCTAAATTGGTCCTTACTACTATAAATCAGAATCACTAACTGCATTTATAAGGCCTGTAGTGCTGGCACTATACCAGAACTGGAATCTCTATGTCAAAAACAGCCTCTATAGTGTCATCCCATTGGCTGAGTGGCAGCATGTTGCACTGCTGTGCAGGTAACCTGGGTTCATGAGTGGCATCGGCAGGTTGGGTGATGGGTCCAGCTGAGGTAGCTGCCACTAGAGGGCATGCCTTGACTGTGAGGAGTAATGACGAATTTCTGCATCACAGTGACCCCTACGTCTGGACCAGGGAGCTTGCCTCTCACCATAGAGGATGCATGACATCGAGGCTGATGGTGTCATGGCACAGGTCACTGAGGTGGAGGGTGGGAAAAAGAAGAAACACCAGGAAGAAAAACCTCTCAGCAGTGTCCATGATGGCTCACAAAGCCTAAACAGTGTGTATCCCTAATTGCAGAATATATCCCTGGATGGCCGACTGGGAGGGAAAAATGATAGATTAAAAAAAACAGTTTCTATAAAAAATTCAAGCTTGCATGTTAAAGGAAAGCGGTCTTCAAATGGGGTCCCTGCCCCGCAAGGCTTAACCCCTGGTGTAGCTTTTTATATGAAAAGCGGTGTTTTTCTTGAGCCTCAAAGTACTTTATTTTAACAAGGAAAAGTCCTACCTGGAAGTATGGTGGATGCAGGGGGTGCTCCATTAACTGTCAAGATGTGGTGCCACACCACTCACTTCAGTACAAATGTATTGAAGTGAGCAGTGTGATGTCACACCTTTACAGTAAATGGAGCCCCCCCTGCATCTGCCATATTTCTGGCTAACAGACTTTTCCTTGTTAAAATAAAGTACTGTTTCTATGTTTAAGAAAAAACAGTTTTTCATATAAAAGCTAAACTGGGGGTAAGGCTTGCGGGGGTGGGAGCCCCATTTGAAGACCGCTTTCCTTTAATGGCAGTTCTCCTTTAACAAAAATTTCTAATGATTTGAAATGCAAATGATCAGTAGCCTATGATGACGACGACTTCGACTGAGCGCTTTCAAAAAGGGCGACTCAATTATGACGCCTGTGCATAGGGCTACCTGGCAGGGGGGTGACCAGATGGGGGTAGGCTAATATAGTGACAGGATGTCGCTTTGTATACACATAGGGGAGTTGGGAGGGACCATGTCATGCGACAGGTGGAAGGGAAGGGAAGGGAAGGTTTATGGGGTGTAGTGTGGTGGTGGGCTGCTGAGCTGGCCATGTGGCATGGTGGGTTGGTGTCAGGCTGGGGTTGGGAGAGTGCCGAGTTCGGTTCTTGGCATGCTTGCTTTTTGTGCCGGGTCCATGATTTTCTCTTTTTCACATTTGCACCATCCAACATACACCACCCTGGAGCTGAGAATCCTTTAGTAGGGGAGGTGCAGGGGGCACATCACCCCTCATAAAAGTAAAAACCCTAACTGTTGTGCGCTCTTTTGCTGTTCGCTGTGAGTGTACATCACCAAAATTAATTTTCGGCGGTGTACACTCACCCAAATGGCGATCGCTATTCCGCGATCTCCGTTATGACATGGGACCAAATGATCTACCTGTGTGTTATTAGCATATAATTAATAAGCAAGTATGTGTAAATTGCAAGGTTTACTGAGAGGTTCAAAAACAAGAATCAGTTAGAGGTCATGAGATGCTGTAACTCAGTTGGATGAGTGTAGCAGTACCATTCACTAGGGCTTCACCCACCATCTCTGTTTCCATTTCTTGGACCTGCTCCAACCATCCCCATTGGGTCATGGACCATTGAGACAATCTGACAGGTCAGACATGAGTTGGAACTCCGGCCTAACTCTTAGCCTCCTGACTTGCAGATCAAGGACAAGGCTTGAAAAGAATCTGGGACAAATGACAAAAACAGGGACTCAACTTAAAAAATGGTAACATCAGCTCAAGAAGATCTAGACTGCGAATCAAAAAGTATTTTATGCCGGCCCGGTGGCGCTGAGGGTTGAGGCGCTGGACGCCACTCCTCGCTCCATGCCGGCGACCCGGGTTCAGGAGCGGACTCGGGTCACTGGTGGGACGGCTGGGGGGAGTTAGGCTTGAGCGTCCCACGACAGCTCGCCTACTCTGGAGAGGGTTTAGGCATAGCCCGAACACTTGCCTGACTCCGAGCGGAGGCTCGGAGTACTACAAGCCCCCAATGTTATAGGGGAAGGGCTGCCGACATACAGCGTGACGTCAGTGCTTAGTGCCTTGACGTCAGGGGGGTTCTATGCTGTAGGGGGTGGGAGAAAAGTGGAAGAACGCCTGCCATCCCCGGGAAGATGGAGCCCCTGGAGACATGCCCTCGATGTGCCTTCGCCTGACTGATGGCCCCCGGACCGATGACAGTTGATTGTTGGGTAAGGGGGCCCTGCCCCATCCCGCTCGGGGGCAATCCGAAGCTCTGCTGGGGTTCCTGGGGTCATACGGTGGGGTGGAAGGCAGAGGAATGTCTACCTTGGCGCTCCTGAAGGGTCGGGGATGGCAGGCAGGAAGGCGGATAAACAGTAACTTCAAAAAAAAAAAAAGTATTTTATGCTTCAAAACCCAATTCTTCAGTGACCAAAATGTCTCATTTAGGAGGGACCTAGGAATGTTTTGGGATAAAATCAGGGCTGTCCAAGAAGGCTCAACTCCTGGAATAGTAACTGAGCAAAACTGGGAAGGTGGCTTCCAGTGAAATTGGGTGCTAACAAGCTAAGGCACAGTTTAAAGCATACAAGTGAAGGGAGCACTCATATCTTCTGAGTTGATGGAGCGACCAGGATACATTTTATCCAACCCTGTCTTCATTTTACTAAGATTGAACTGCTGAGCAGAGCTTGCCCGCTCATGCGGTGATAGCGCTACCGCTTCTGATACCAATAACCTAGGTTTGGGAATGAACACAGACCATCAGAAGGCTAACTGGGAGAGAAGGATGAGTGTGCTATGGTTGACTTTCCTTCTCTGGGGTGGGGAGGGTACTGGCGCCCAGTAGACATTGACCCCGGTGATGGATAGGGGCGATTGCACCTGTGACCAGAGCTGAGGCAGGAGCTGGATGGGGAGGGTACTGGCACCCAGTAGACACTGACCCCTGGTGATGGGAAGGGGCGATTGCACCTGGGACCAGAGCTGGGGCATGAGATGGGCGGGGAGGCAAACATCTGCATGATCAGGGTGGAAGCATCCCTGACATGTGCTGACATCATTTCATGTCTGCTCCCACCAGGGTAGGCACCATAAAGGGAACACCTTCTGTCACATGTGAAGCACGACAGCCACGATACAGCCATGGACTCTATCTTGAATGACGTTAGCCTAGCTCGTCGGGGTTTATCATGTGGATCTTGGACTCTTCCTCTGCCTCTCTGGGGGAGACCCACCATGACGGGTAAATCATGGTTCTCCCCATGTGGACAGGATTGGGTGATACTGGGCAGTGGTGGCTGAAGAGCAAGATATTCCTGCCACAAGATGGAAGAGAAACAAAGTTGAAAAAACAAACAAAACAAAACTGCTGAGCAGCACAACAGCAACACAGACCTCTCCGTCATAGATCAGCGCCAACAATTTTGCACATCATGTGCTTTTTCCAGATATGGTCTAGCCCCCCCACCCCATGTGAATCTCTTTATATTGTATGAGCTTTCAAAGTGACAATGCTGCATTTCATATACTCTGACCAAAGCACACATAATACACAATATATCCTGAAAAAGTGCAATTATTTTTCTTTTTTTATTACTTTTACCTCTGTGCCACTTCCTCCGGAATGGTGGTAACTCAGAAACATGGCTTAACACTAGCAGAAAAGGCCATTTGTGGCTTTTGTTACACTGCTTACAAGACCTCCCTGGTAAAGCTCAGCACCTCAGTCATAGCTGCCACCTTAGTTTGCTTATCAGTAGCATGCAAATGTTCCATGGGACCCACCGACTTCCTGCTGTTAAAAGCCACTCCTCCATCCCAAGAGTTTTGTCCAAATAAGGGCTGTGGCATCCTGGAAATTCTTGCATATAAAATCAGAAACATCCCTGAAAATCAGGCACCATTGAGAGGTATGGCCCATGCCTGTCTCATACCCCATTTTATCCTGTATGGAACTGGTATTTGGCTGGACACCAGAATGCCTTCATATCACACAATATCTAATGTCCCACTATATGCCAGCACTGGGTACCATCCATACTTTGGACTACCAAATTCTGCTTGCACAGCTCATTCACATTGTACTACGAAAGTGCTAGTCATGTGGTGTCAGGATCTACCCACAAAGTTGATGATGATATGTAATTTAATATGCATTATAGATATAGTATTATAATTTTAAGTATTTTTACTAGATATGTACAAGTGCTTTGATCATTTGTGAATTGCACTTTTTTACAAATAAAATATTAATTGAAATATTGATTGATCCTAGAGGCAAGAGCAGTTCAGAGTTAGATACCCATGCTGCCTCTCTCTGCATGATGGTTGGCAGTCCATACACGGTGTGTGAACCTGGGTCGCTAGCAAGGAAAATGGACATGCATAACATTGAGCCCTGAGATACAGTGTAGTTTAATGTCTTACCTTGTGAGTGGATCTCTTGAATACCTGTAAAGAAAAAGAAAACACACACCATGTCAATCACTGATAAAGCATGCTTTGAAATAAGGGGCATATAGGGTCTGTTATTGGATTTTACTTTATTAGATTCTTGCACTACTTATGAATATAGAAAGCTTCTACACAACACTGTCTGGATGTGGCTACTTTTTGCCCATGTCTTGTGCTGTTATTGACACATGATGGGTGTTTGCTGGAAGACAGTCTTGACCAGTGTTGCAGGGTATATGCACCCAGGATATATGGCACGTGGTGGGTGGGAACCCAGGACCCACATAGCATGGTAGGGGCACCCAGATTACATAATGTCCTACAGCCAGACACCTAATGGGGAACACCCAATAGTGTATGGGTGGCATATTGGAGTACTCCTTTACAACCTCAAACTGTGCCATCAGCAGCTGTGACTGTGCATTGGACCTCATCTGTACTTAGTCTCCAGTAAAAAACAGAAATGCAAACATTGTTTGAAATAGAAGAACCTTTTGGGGGTCTCAGATATGAACTGATCTCAACCTGAACTCCAAGAGAGCCTATCATCATTGTTATCATCATCATCATCATCATCATCATCAACGGCATTTGACCCAGATAAAATGATTAGCAATGTGTTGTATCAGTCGACTGGCTTTCCCTTCTTGGTAAGGAACAATTATAGTATTTTCAGCTTTTAGATGTAGAATTTTGTATGGGAAGTAGCATATAAATAGAATAATAGATAGGAGAGTGTGTATTACAAGGGAGTAATACCATCGTGAGGATCTGGGGACATGGAACCTCAACAGTGAAGCTCATGAAGTTCCCATGTCCCCACAACCTCCAGATGGTATTACTCCCTTGTGATACCCACAGTCCTGTTTGTTATTTTTCTGTAATATATGGATCCAGTTCGAAATAGTGGGGATTTGAATTTTGGTGCTATCCTGTGAGAAGGGCTGCCCCAGCACCGCACAGAGTGTTCACCCGCTCCAACTCACTTGCAATCAGTCTCTGTGAACTGCTCCCTCCTGCCTGTGATCATGAGCTTTGCTAGTCTCTCACCTGTTACTTGTTTTCACAGCTGAGTGAAGGCAGGATCAACCAGATAATTCTTCAAATGTAACTCTATACAGTATATATGTGTATATATATATATATATATATACACACACACACACACACACACAGTGCCAACAATATGATGGTTAAGTTAGCCAGCAGATAATGTGCAAAAGGAGGAACACCGCAGATAAAGGTGCCAAAAAACCTTTGTTCAAACCAGTTACTGCTTGTTCTGTAAATTTTTTGTTTGCTCTTGTTCTTCACCGTTACATTCTAAAGTGCAATAAACAGTACATAGTAGAATGCAGAGATAAAACTTGTCACAAGTACTGCTTTGTAATAGTGTTCAGCAAGCTTACTGCTAGTGCGAGCATTGCGTGGTCCCTCGTTGTTCAGCTCACAGCGGTTAAGCTCTCTCCCAGGCTTGTAGCTACGGCTGTCAGTGTGAACTCAAATGAACCAGTGGGCAAACTGAACAACAATAGAGGTAGTGCAAAATCATCATCATGATGCAAAATGCAAATGGGTAAATGCTAAATACTTTGTCACGGAGAAAAATCAGGCTTCCATGCTGGCTGCACGGTGTTCCACGATGCGCTTACATATTGACTTCCTACAGTCATCCTCAGAGCACTACTACTACCACTATATGCACTGTTTATTGCACTTTAGAATGTAACGGTGAAGGAGAAGAACAAACAAAAAATTTATGGAACAAGCAGTAACCGGTTTGAACAAAAGTTTTTTGACACCTTTATCTGCAGTGTTCCTCCTTTTGCACATTAGCTACTGGCTTCAGCCTACATTTACTGGCAAGATCACTTTATTCTATGCTTGTACTTTTCAGCGACCATGTGTTTGGGTGTGTAAATTTCATGAGCTTTGCTAGTCTCTCCCTGTCACTTGTTTTCACAGCTGAGTGAAGGCAGGATCAACCAGATAAGTCTTCAAATGTAAATCTATCTATCTATCTATCTATCTATCTATCTATCTATCTATCTACACATATCGCTGACAGTATGATGGTTATGAATTACTTTCACTAACCCAGAGACAGCAGCCATGTTTTCAAAATTGTTCTGTCCTCCCACTGTGGAAAAGCGGGCAACCATAAAGCATGCTTCAAAAATCCACGTCACATGTCTAGCAACCTTAGCTACCAGCTCTGCACTGTGACACAGTGCTGCACTTGTGCTGATCTGTTTCTTTGATAATACTATTGTTCACAGCTCTGAACGATAGTATTACAGGCTCTGAATGATAGTATTATCATTCTTCATCAATGCTATTATCACTTTTTGACTGTACTGTTATAGGATTTTTTTGTATACTTTAGTAATGTATTAAAATGACCTATTCATATATTGCAGTTTTATTTTACCTACCTGAGGTATGCAGTGTTCATAAACCCCAAGAGCAAAAAAAAACAACAAAAAAAAACAGTCTGCAGCAGCAGAGGAGGAGCATGGCAGGGAGAGAAACGACTTATGAGTAAACTCATGTCTGATAATTTTGGGCCACAAAAGGGAGCAGGTACAGAACGGGGAATGTGGGAAGGGAAGGTGATCCGGAGAGGAAACAACGCATCGATAATGCTTTCTAAAAAGATGAACGTTACAAATTATCCTCATTCTCCTCCTCTGTTCAGGCAATATAGAGCTTAATCCTGGACCTGTATCTACTTTCTTAACTCTGGCTGAATTTACCTCAGCAAGGGGATTAAAAACGATACTTATCAATGTGTGCAGCCTCCAAAAGAAATTTACTGAAATGTAGGCATGGGTTGCACACACGCTCCCAGATAGCCTCATTCTGATGGAAACATAGTTATGAAGTACAATCTCAAACCAAACTATAGCCCTACCTTCCTACACACTACACAGAGCTGACAGGGCTGCCAGAAGGGGCAGGGTGGCTATATATTTAAATGAAAAACTATCCACCAGTGTCATTCAGTTCAAGTCAAAACCTAAGGAATTTGAATGCCTAGTCTTAAAGCGGTCTATCTCCGCAGCTGAAATCATTAACATCATTGCCTGTTATAGACCTCCCTCTGGGGGTTTGGATATTCTGCACCACCTACACCAAATACTGAATGATAGCACAAATGAGTCAGTAATCCTAGGTGACCTGAACCTGGACTGGCTTAGCACTAAATCAACACCATTACAAAACTTTTGCAATAAAAAGGGCCTGTCTCAGATAGTTAATGAAATTACTAGACTATCCCATACAAGCCAATTGTAAGGGTCACTTTTGGACATAGTTATCACTAATAGACCCCACAATATTTTATACAAAGCAGCTTGGCACAATGATCATAGCGACCACAATATTGTGATGTGCATTAGGTACCTAACTGAAATTTCTAATGCCAGTAAAGTTATCACCAAGTGATCATTCAGGAAATTTAATTCAGCCAACTTACTAAAGGATCTGAGAGATATTAATTGGCAAGAAGTTTACTTGGCACCCACCATAAATGAAGCATTGGTCATCTTCAATTCCTCCTTTAGTGCTATCATAGATAAACATGCCCCTGTGATTAACTGCAAAGTAAAAAAAAAAACATCTTGCCCACGGTTCAATGGAGAAATTAAAAAGATGATGCTAACAAGGGATAATCTTTGGTCTATGGCACGGCACACTAAGTCCCCCGTAGACTGGTCTGCCTTCAGAACCAGCCATAATGCTTGCAACAAACTGGTCAGGAGCACTGAGGAGAAGTATTATCTAAATATTCTTGAGTCTGCCAATGGTAACCTGGCCAAAATATGGAGAACCTTCAAATTAGTAGAAGGTTGTAAAGCTCCCCCATTGTTACCCAACAACATAATTTACAAGAGTATCCGTAATGGGCAAAACTATAATTCTTGACAAGTTTAATGAGCATTTTGCAATGGCAGGACTTGTCTTTGACTTCTCTCAGCCAGCTACACTATGACCATCTATTCTCCAAGCAGCGGCACCCTCTAGCAATCCCACCTGTGCTCCCTTCACCTTCTCACCCATTACCTATTAACAGGTGGAAGATCAACTACTAAACAGAAGATGAATAAGAGTGCCGGCGCAAACAGTCTTGACCCATTCTTCTTGAAAATAGGCTACCATTACCTCACAGCCCTGATCATGCAGCTTTTCAGCCTATCCTTGACGGAGGGCTCTGTACCTAATGACTGGAAGGTAGCCCACCTGATACCCCTTTTAAAGTCAGGCGATCTTAGCGATCTAAACAATTACAGGTCTAGATTTATCCTGCCAGTCCTCTCAAAGCTACTTGAAAAATTAGTTAGTATGCAAGTCAGAGCTTTCCTTGACAGCCAGCAGCTAATGAATATCCTTCAGTCTGGGTTCAGACCTTTTCATAGCACCACAACTGCACTATCTAAAGTTACCAACGACTGGTTCAAGGCCATGTATAACCGACTAGTTATAGGTGCAGTCTTTTTGGATCTTAGTAAGGCCTTTGACACAGTGGATCATCAACTTCTGCTCAACAGCCTAAAAGTGCTGGGATTTGCTGATTCTGTACTAGGTTTGTTTGCCAGTTATCTGGAGGGTAGGCATCAGCAGATAAAGGTCAATGGAACTCTGTCTTCGCTACTTCCTGTACTGAGAGGAGTTCCCCAGGGCTCCATTTTGTGCCCGTTGCTTTTCTTAATCTACATAAATAATGTAAGTAAAAATATTAAAGAATCCAGTATTCATCTGTTTGCAGATGACACTGTTCTTTATATTTCAAAACCTACCTTTGCTCAAGTCTCCTCAGTGCTTCAGTCGGATTTCAACCAACTTCAGCAAAACTTAATACTTTCTAAACTATTGTTGAATGCTAAAAAAACAAAGATAATTTACTTTTACCCACCTAACACACCTTCAGCAAGATCTGCTCACAATTCCCCTACTCCAATTACCATATTGTCAGGAGACACACTAGAGGTAGTAGGACATTTTAAAGACCTAGGGTTCCTACTTGATCCCCATCTATCTTTTGCCCCCCATTTTGATGCTTTGGCCAGAAAACTAAGAATGAGACTAGGGTTTTTCTTTAGAAATAAATCCTTGTTCTCCTGTCACTCAAGAATGAGATTAGTACAGGCTACTTTTATGCCATTCTGTACTATGCAGATATTATTTATAACAATTGTGCAACAACAAACCTTTGCAAATTGGACACCCTTTATCATCGCGCTATTCATTTTATAAGAACACATCACTCCACCCTTTACAATGATGTAGGCTGGACCTCTCTTGCAACCAGAAGACTTAACCACATACATGTCTGGGTGTAAAAAACTAAATAAACTACCCCCCTGTATTATTACTTCTTCCATCCGATGCTCATACAGTCATTATGCACTAAGGAAGTGCTCTTACATTTCACTGGAAGTGCCTATTTTCCATACTCATTACGACATGGCTTCAGTGAGCTATATTCTTCCAGCTGACTGGAATAAATTACAAGAGACACTAAAAATGCAGACACTTGTCCCCCTAAATGCTTTCATGAGGATCCTAAATAAAATCCCATCGGACACCTGTAAATGCTCCTAATATGACCTTTCCTCTTTCCATGCCTGTTCCCATCGCTGCACTTTTTGGTTACAATAAAAATTGTCGCACTTCTATAGTTTCTGCCTTGCCTTGTGAAACGGTATCTTACTGTGTGCCATGGATTGTACTGTGTGTTGTCTTTTGCCTTGTTGTTGTATCTGTTTACAAGGGACATCCTTGCAAATTAACTTGCTCAACTGATCTTATCCCTTCACAACAAACTGAATGGAACTGAACTGATCTGGTGAACTGGGGAAAGTCGGAGGGGAGCTACTGTTAAAACTACACAGGTACTAATTTAAAGGGCAATATTTTATTAGATTTGCTTGATCTATGATACTGTCATTAGCTTTTAGGCTCATCTGTACTGTTCTGTAGATCTAGCCTGGTTACACAGAATGCTTTTCCACTGATTGTTTTCTTCATCCAGGAGCCTGACAAAGGTGTAACCCATCCCCTTCCCTATTCCCACCCACCTCTGGGTTGATCCACATTTGTAGGTATCCATCAGTCCACACCTTCTTAAGGGTACAGGGGAAGTGTGGTACACTAAGGAACCTTTCAAACATACAGACATCAAGATAGGAGGTGTATCTTTCAGTGGAGCAGTAAAAATGCATTAGGCAGTAAGGAAAAGGGGAGTGGTATTTAGATAGAGAGAGAGGCAGAGAGAAGAGAAAAAAGTGGGAATCTTACACTAGCAGTAGAAGGGTTTAGATAGCATTACAGGAGGGTAAACAGACAGATCACTAGGAGATGATGCAGAGAGTGGTGCAGTGCACTCAGTGCAGAGCAACAATCTTCAGGAGGATGTTCTGGGTACTGCGGTGCTGCCACATATGCAGGCACCTCTCTGGGCTGAGGGAAGAAGTGGCCAATCTCCAGGCTGAGCTTGCAGGAGTACTGGAGACCTTCATCCCCACCAAGAGGCCACCATGTCACCAGCCACTCCCACAGCAGCTGCCCAGGCAGACAGCAGGATGGGCTACAGTGGGATCAGGGAGATTCAGGGAGGGGGGACAGAGGCATATCCTCCATATGGTCAAGCTAAAGAACCCCTACACTGTTTTGGAGGAATGGAAGAGTCCTGCAAGGGAACCCAAAGCTGAGACCAGGGAGGATGTGAGTTTCCTCCAGAAGGGAGACCCAGTGAGGGGAAGAAGAGGACCCCATGGGAAGAGGAAGTTACTCCTGATGGGGGACTTGATTGTCCAGGGAATGAATCTGGATAAGGACAGCAGGGAGGAAAGGGAGGTCAAGTGCCTCCCAGCAGGCACTGCTTGGAGGGAGGGGGAGCAGATGCTAAGGCAGTGGCAAAGAGAGGGGGTGTGGAGGTCATTGTCAACCTGGGAATGAATGACCTATCCAAGGACAGGACAAGCATGGAGCAGGTGCAGGAGGATTTCAGAGAGTTGGGAGGGCAGCTGGGGAAGGTAGCAAGCTTTATGACATTTTCAGAGGTGCTGCCAATCCACAACAGGGGTGAGGATGGGAATCTCTGTAACACATGGTTAAAGGGCTGGTGCAGCAAGAAAGGGTATGGCTTTATTGGGGACTGGGGACCCACCTGGAACGATGTGGCCCTGTACGTGAATGATGGACTGCATGCATCTGTTCAGGAAGGGGAAAGCTGTTTAATTGCTTCACTGCTGAGCATTTAAACTAGCCAAAGGGGGGGCAATGGAAACAGGGAGACTCTAGCAGCCCACTCCCACAAGATACAGAAGCCAAAATTGACAAGCAGGAAGGCATGATGCTGACAGTAACACCTACATTTGACATAGAGGGAAAAAGCAGCACCAAAAAGTAAAATGGGGAGGGAAGAAAGCAGAGGAGCAAAGATGTGAGTAAAGAGCAGATAGGTAGCAAAACATGAAAAGGCCATGGTTACAAATGCTTGCAGCCTGGGGAATAAAATCCCAAACCTGGTAGCATTGTTAGCAGAGGCAGACCTGGACATAGCAGCAATAACAGAGACCTGGTACACCACAAATCATGACTGGGATGTTAATGTACCAAGGTATGCTCTGTTCAGGAGGGACAGGTTGGGTAGAAAAGGGGGAGGGGTTGCCATGTATGTTAGAGAGGGTATAAAGGCAACGGAGGTACTGTATAAACAGGGGGAGGCAGAGGCACTGTGGGTCATCCTTGAGCCAGACAATGGCACAGCAATCTGAGCAGGAGTAATCTACAGACCTCCACCACAGGGGGAGGAGTTGGATAGGATCTAGGGGATCAAACCTATGCAATGGCAGCAAAAAGTGAGATATTAGAACTAGCCTGGTGGCACTGAGGGCTAAGGTGCTGGACACCTTGCCTCATGCTACACTGGCAACCTGTGTTCAAGAATGAGCACGGGCCGCCAGGGGTTGGCGGGGCAGGAGAAGGATTGAGTGTCCAGGAAACTGCTCTCCTTCTCTGGGGGGGTCACCAGCAGTCAGTTCATGACTGGCCCTAGTGGTGGCTGGTGGACAGTGCACCAATTCCCCAGAAAGGGGGGAGGAGAGGCAGATGCTTGGAGGAGTGTGTGTGTGAATGACGTCACGTGCTAACCATAGGGTGTCATTGCACTACTCCTCTCCTAAGGGGGAGAAAATGGAGGAAAAGGTGTATCCCGGGTGCAGCAGGATGAGTGCTGATCCCTGCAAGCTCCACTTCCATGAACAGGCCTTAACCTCTGCACCGGATCCATTCCAGCGGGTTGAGGGGTCCCTGCCACCCCGGCATGGGGGCAAGCCATGGAGGAAAGCGGAAGGTAAACTGTGAGTAGGAGATGGGGCTGGGGGATCAGGCATGATTGAGAGCCACCCGGGGACAGAGGAGAGAAAAGAAATTAACTGTTAAAAAAAAGGTGAGGTATTACTGCTGGGTGATTTCAGTTTCACAGACATGGACTGGGCCATCCCAGCAGCTACTTCAACCAGGAGCAAAGACATCCTGGATTCCCTACAGGGGGCAAGTCTGAGACAGTTAGTGATTGATCCCACCAGAGAAGGGGTGATTCTGGACCTAGTACTGACCAATGGGGACAGAATCGCAGACATCCAGGTGGAAGGTCAACTGGGGTTCAGCAACCATCACACAGTGTGGTTTAGCATAGGGACCGAGACACAGACTAGTCACGCAAAGGCAAAGGTCTTAGATTTTAGGAGGGCAGATTGTGCTAAAATGGGGTGTTGTTTCAAAAAGGCATTGATGAGAAGGGAGACAGGAGGGGTAGTGGGAACAACTAAAGGGAGCCATAGAGGAGGTAATGAACCAATGCAACAGAGTGGTAAACAAGGGCATGAGAAGAAGGAAACCACTCTGGTTCTCGAGAGAGGTGACAAACAAGGTAAGGGCCAAAAGGACAGGATTCAGGAAATATAAGGAGACTCAAAGGGAGGACAGGGAGGTATACCTAAGGAATCTAAGGGAAGCAGGGAAGGCTGTTAGGAGATCAAAAGCACAGACTGAAGAAAGATTAGTGCAGACAGTGAAGAAAGGGGACAAGGCATTCTATAGGTACATTAGCAAAAGAAGGAAGACGGCGGGGATTGTAAGGCTCAAAGGGGAGACAGGAGAGTGTAAGGAGGGAGACATGGAAAAGGCAGAAATACTGAACAAATACTTCTGTTCTGTATTCACGAAAGAGGGGGAGGGTCAAGGAACACAGCTGGGTAACAAACACAAAGGGAGAGGGTAGAGATAAACACAAGTCCACTCACAGTGGCAAAAGTCCTGGAGGTGCTCCCAAAACTGAAGGTGGACAAAGCAATGGGGCAGATGGCATATGTGGTGAGCTATCCAACTGGCAGTCCTTATTTGTAGATATAATTTTGTTTTATATATATTTTTGATGCAATTCTGTGTATATGTACATGCCATAAGAAATACCAGTGTTAATACAAAGGCACCTAGAGAAAGAGACTGGATTTCTTTTAAAAAGGGGTTTGACCTGAAGACCAGCTTGCTTGCCAGTAAACTGACAAGTACTTGTCAAAAAGCTTGTGGACAGTTGATCAAAGGGGTATTTCCCATAGTTAACTGACCAAGGAAAACAGGGGTATTTCCCATATTAACTGACCAAGGGAAGCAGAGGTGAATAAAATGTTCAGGAGATATGCCAAAATCCATTTACCTGTCTTAAACCATGCACTTCAAAAGCAGAATGCTTTGCTCCAGGAAACTCTTATAATATATCACATTTTATGAGGTAAAAGGAAAGAAACATCCTTCTGGCAAACCTATGTTAATTCTTAACACACTAGTGCCAATGGTGTTACTGTGGGACACTGAGACATCAAAGGACAGCTAGAAACTGTGTTGTTGGGAAAGTGCAACAGGGACATCTACTGGCCTAAAAATCTAGACTTTTGACAGGCTATAAAAAAAGATTGCAAACTGAAGTCACTCTCTCATTCTTGCTAAGCATCCACAACTCACATTTTTCATTTGGACTTCACCTGACACACAAGGAACAAAACTGCTGCCAGGACCAACAAAAATGAAACTTTCCTTTATTGTTCTGGACTTCAAGTTACTACGCATCTCAGGTAAACTTTAACTAATAGTGATAGTGTGTTTTCATGTATATTGTTCCATTTTTTTTATTTCTGCATTATGTGACCAAATTAGTGTTTTCTTTTTTAGTTGTAACTGTATAATTATTATTTAAGTGTTTTAGTAAAACATTTGTTTTCTAAAGAAGTCCTGCCTGAGTGAGATTTATAATTTGTCTGTGTATTGTGGGACAGTATTAATAATCTGTGACAAACTATTATTGCTAAGGGGTTTTCATCATTAGCAACCAAATCAAACAAGGGTTCTGTAAGGGACCTGGAAAGATAGGAAGACTACAAAAGTCTTTGGGAAGAGCCTGCAGGGATTCTGAACCAGGTAGTTGCATGTCCTGTAGGGAGAAGGCCAAATTAGGAACACACTGCTACTCCCGAAGGGAGTGTGATGCCTGCCCCCCCTTGTGTAATAACCAAGAAGCATTTATATTTGGCCACAAGACTAGAGACTAGTATTGTACCCTTACCCAGAGTTACAGGGATGCGCTGGGTCCTCGTGGCAGAAATGCAGTCGTGACCTCGGTGAGCAGTCTTAAAGGACATGAGGAGGGTATCCCTGTCCCCTCCCATCGTGGACTGCACTTAGGGGTGGGCACTGTGACCTAAGTGGACCTGACCCCCAGGAGTGGGTTCATGACAGCATGCACCCAAGGATATTAAGAGAGCTGTGAAGAGAGGTAACGTTACCTCTGGCAGCACTGTTCATGGAGTCGCTCAATACAGGAGTGGTTCCAGAGTACTGGAAGAGGGCATATGTAGTCCCTCTACACAAAAGTGGTAGTACGGAGGAGGCAGGGAACTATAGGCCAGTCAGCCTCACCTCAGTAGTGGGTAAGATCATGGAGGCATTGCTTAAAGAAAGAATAGTGGCACACTTGGAAGCCAGTGGTGCCCGGGATCTGAGACAACATGGATTCACAGCAGGAAGGTCATGTCAGACAAATCTGATAGATTTTTTTGACTGGGTGACAAAAGAAGTAAATGGGGGGGAGGTAGATGTCGCCTACCTCGATTTTATCAAAGCCTTCAACACCGTCCCACATAAAAGGCTGGTTAACAACATGGGTAGTCTGGACATGGGGTACAAGGTGGTAAACTGGGTTAGGAACTGGCTAACAGACAGGACACAGAGGGTGGTGGTAAATGGGATCCAATCCAGGGAGAGGGGAGTGACCAGTGGAGTACCTCAGGGATCAGTCCTAGGGCCAGTCCTGTTTAATGTCTTCATTAGTGCAAAGAATGAGGAGGGACCTGGGGAAGCTTGAAAATGGTCTGAGGTGTGGCAAGTGAGGTTCAATTCCAAGAAGTGCAAAATAATGCACCTGGGAAGAAGAAACACTGAGGAGAGCTACAGGATTGGGGGGGGGTTGCTGATGATTACCAAGGAAGAAAGGGATCTGGGGGTTATCATTTCTGATGACCTAAGTGTGTCTAAACAGAGTACAAAGGCTACAGGGAGATCAGTGTCATGCTGGGGTGCATAGGCAGAGGTATCACTAGCAGAAGGTGGGAGGTGGTGATGCCATTGTATAAGATAATAGTGAGGCCTCACCTAGAGTACTATGTGCAATTCTGAAGGCCACACCTTGGCAAGGACATTGACAGGGTGGAGGCTGTCCAGAACAGGGCATCTGAGATGGTAAAGGGCTTGCACCATAAAACATATGAGGAGAGACTAAAAGGCCTCAATATGTACTCGCTGGAAGAGAGGAGGGATTGGGGGGACATGATAGAAACATTCCCATCTGGCACATGGCATATAATAACATCTGTCATTTTGCTCTGGCTGCCCCTGTCTCACCCACCGATGTGAGCTACATGATAAGCTTTGCTGGCTCTCCCCAGCCAGATACCTTGATTTCGGAGTGGGGTGCCTCTCGGGGAAAGTGGTCAGAACTGGCATCCCCCAGGGACTGGCCCTGCTTCTGCCACAAATGGACGCTACTCCCTACTGTCTTAGGTCCCAGACCTCAGGGATGCTCAAAGTCCCCCCCACCCGTACCCTCATGGGTGATCGGGACTTTGCCGAAGTGCGCGCCCAGACTCTGGAACTCTCTCCCTGGTGTTATCCGCTTGGCCCCCTCCTATCAGTGTTTTTGCAGTTCCCTGTGGGGCTTCCTGAAACTAGCCTCAGTATGTGACTGCCCCAAGCCTCCCTAGAGTAATAACTGTTGTCAAACTTGCCCCAAGCTGCCTTCTACTGAAGCTGCTTGAAACTCCTTGCTGTTTCCAACGATTCTATCAATTCTATCAATTACCCGGGTACTTGACTGTGGGCATAACTTTTGTCCACAGCATTGCACCTTGGTCATAAGTAGGACTGTCTACTCCTATGTATCCTGGTCCTGCCTTAACTTATATGTCTCTAATGAGTGATGACTTGTTAAAATTTGTCTGTGAACCTACTCACCTTGGGGGTGCCTAACTATAAAGTTATAAGTTATATTATGACCAACCACTCTTTTGGATAATGTTCTACTCCTATATGTTACTCTTATTGTCATGATGTACTTTATCCTATATGTTTGTTATATTTGTCATGATGTACTTGCATCCTTTCTGTACAATTATCTGTATCCCTATGTTGTACTCTCCCGGGCCGTTCCTGAAAATAGGCATAATACTTGTCTAGTGTACTTACCCGGTCAACAAAAGCTAAATAAATAAATAAATAAATAAATTCAAGTACCTTACGGTCATAAACAAGGTGCTGGGGGGGGAGGCATCGTCCAATATAAGAGGTGAACAAGAATGAGGGGGCATGATATGAAACTGACAGGTGGCAGGTTAAGGGGCAATGCGAGGAAGTTTTCTTCACAGAGAGGATGGGGGACACATGGAATAGACTGCCACAGGAGGTGGTAGGAGCGAGCACAGTGGAGGGTTTTAAACATGCATGGGACAGGCATAGAGGAATCTTAGCAGTGGGAAGGAGGGGTGAAAAACCATTGACCAGTTAGGGTCAAAGGCCACAAACTAGTGTAGGGCTTTCTGGCAGACTAGATGGGCCTAGCAGTCCTTATCTGTCGACAGTTTCTATGTTTCACCTTACAGGTGAGGTTAAACATGATAAAAATACAGTTTTCATTACCTTCTCACATGTATGCCAGAAAGACTGTACTGACTGCCAACTGCAGCAACAGCCAGCCCACAGTATATAAATGTAATACTACCTGTCTTAATATGTGTCAGTACCTACAAAGTAAACTTCCCTAAAGCTGTTCTTAAGGGTGGGGCTGTAGCGGACATGAAGCAGCTTTCATTAACACAGAACAGAGTTGCCTGCCACAGGACCTAAATCACACATAGTCTACATTTTTTTCTTCAGGCATTAAGAAGAAGTTTAAATTACATTACCCATGATCTCACTTCTGTGTTATTTTAAGTCGCTTGATGTCTGCCGCACTGCGCTATGTGTTGGCACACTGTTGTGTGCAATACTAGGTAGGGAGGAGTAGTTGCTATGAAACACCCTTGGATGTCACCTCCAGGCTTCAACATGATTTCAATAATGTCCAGAATTGGTTTCAATCTCACCAACTCTTCCTAAATGCAAAGAAAACAGTGACCATGACATTCGGCACGCGACAGAAACTGTCAAGGCTCCCATCTGCCCCCGCCTTCACTACTCTTGACGGGGCAACTATAGATGTCATGGCATCTTTCAGGTATCTGGGCATTTGGCTGGATCAACATCTCACTTTCTCAGACCATATAGATACCATAATGAAAAAGCTTTGCCCAAAACTCAGCGCCTTATATAGAAACCGCTCCTGCCTCCTGTCCCAGGCAAGGCATGAACTGATCCTAAAGATGATCCTTCCGATTTTCAGTTACTGCAATATAGTCTACTGATCTGCTCCTGCTACCTCATTAGCTAACTTGGATACACTTTTCAACTCCTTCTGCCAGTTTGCCCTGGATGCACCTCCCCTGACCCATCACTGTCACCTGTATCACACTTTAGCCTTCCCATCCCTAGCAAATAGGTGACTGCATCACTGTGCAAATTTCATCTCTAAGTACTGGCTGGGCACACTCCCACCTTATCTTACTTCCTCAATCTCCCCCCCCCACCCACACCGTCTCGCCTTCTAAGATCCCATGACTACAGAACTCTGTCAGTTCCCCGGAGATCCACCTCAACTGGCCAGTCCTCCTTCTCCTATCGTCTCCCTAACCTGTGGAATGCTCTTCCTACACAAATCTGATCATCCTTCTCTCCTGGCTCATTAAATAAAGCACTACATAATTTCCACTCTGTTAATTGCTTTTGCCCCTAGCTCCCCCCCAGTCCTGCACCCTGACTGATGCCCCGTATGTCTAAGTATAACCTAATCGATGCACTTATAGATTTAGAGCTTAGTTTTGCTCCTAGTTCTGAGTGTTTGTTGCAGTCTCTCTCTCAAATTGTCTCTCTCCTCAGCCTGTGGGACTCGCCCTGGCCTCTAACTCAATCTCTGCCACTTTGTTATTTTTCCACACATGATGCTTTTTACTACTTAGTCCTCATATTGTAGGCCATTGGACACACTTGTAATTACTTTAGTCACTATCTGTCTCACCTACAAGGTCACTGTGTAGGTTTAAACTATTGTACCCTGTAATCTATGCTTTATATGCTATTGTGTAAACTGTTTGTACTCAATAATACTATGTAACTCCCATTACCCTCTCCCTTAGGTCGAACCGGGAGACAAGCAACTTGTTGTTCAGTGTACCTTACCTGGTGAAACTTTTCAATAAATAAATAAATAAAGGGGACAGAATGTGGTTGGAAAGAGGAAGGGTGGATTCTTTTTTTGGTTTGTTATTCTTTTTCTGCCATGTGTCTGATCGGCCCACTTCTACCTGTCACCTCAGCTCCGTTGCCCCAGCTCCCTTCATTACTTACCTGTCTGCATCTTCCTCCAGGGTTTGCACACCTGGTGGAGTCAGTGGTGCTCCCAAATCTCCACTGTTGAACAGGATCCGATGCACTGGACAGGGCCTAGATAGCTGGGTGCAGGGCCTGTGGGTGGCTGGTGCCATCCTACCAGCTGTGAGATTTCTCGATTTCTCCCAGGAGGTGTGGACATGCAATGCCATCAGGATACACATCATATGCTTCTGCATGCCATATGTCAATGGCCACCGCAGCACTATGCTCTTCTGATGGCTACGGACCTCCTTCTTTCTATCCTCGGCTATGGGTCAAATGCATGCCAGGCTCCGCATCCCCCCACCCCGGACAAGGACAGCAGTCCCATGGACATTCGATCCTTCTCCCCCCCGACCAACCCTCTGACACTCAAGGTTTGCTTCTGATCCCAGGTCATTGGTGCTGAAAGCAGTAGTGCTATGGCTATGATGGTGGTCTGGACAGGGAGGGATCATTGTTGATAAAAGGAGGAGGGGGAATAGGAAGGGTTAGTTGCTGGAGCATGTATGGGTGGAAAATTAAGCTTTAAAGAAGCTAAATAATCACCCACTCAAATACTGTGTCATGGAAAAATGTAGCAAATTATCAGGCAGGCACGTTGGTACAGAAGACTTGGTTTGCTGGCCAAGGCACCTAGCTTCACCTGAGCTCTTTCCTTCTAAGACTGCTTGAAAGGCAGAGTAGAGAAACTTACCAGAGCAAGGGGAGAAGGATTAAGACTTAGTTTGGCTAAGCAGATTTACTGTGTGGTGGTGTTTTCATTTTTTACTCACAGGGATTGCTACTGTTTGTTGCTAACATTTCATTGCTTTATTTTTTCTCTGATTCAAATTGTTGTTGCTGGTATACCTTCTTCTGCATTATTACAAGGTGTGCCTACAGGTGTGTGCTAACAGATTACTGCTGTAATCTTCTGATTCAAATTGTCTTTTGCAAGGTATATCTTCTGTTACTGCTTTATTTTTCTGGAGCAAAGTGTTTCTTACAGGGTATATCTTCTCTGAAATTATTACAGGTGGTGCTTTACAGGTTTTACAGTTTTATCTAACATTAGGTTAAGCTTTCAGGGTTACTGCATTTGTTGTTGACTGATTGTTTCTGCTCTACCTCCTTGTTCTTTCGTCCGTGGTTCTTCTTTTAGGCAGGGAAGGGCCCAGCCACCCACCCCCATCCCCAACCACCCCACGCTACACTCCATTTATAGGGTACCACAGTTGTGACATTTCCTGTGGCAGAGCAGGAAGGGCGGATCAGTGGGGCCTCCACAGGTGATCTCATTTACAGGGCACTAGTAATTTAACTTGTTATGACAAGTTAAACAAAGCACCATTAAACCATTACTTGCATTTTTTTTCCTTCTAATTACTCTGACTAGGTTACAAACCCAGCAACTTATTTGGAATGGATTTCATTAACTGCAGGTACTGTGGAACAATTTTCAGAAGGACATTCTTACAGGATTTAGGACACTGTCCCACATGCTGGGCCTTTGGAGATCTTAGGTCTCAGCTCCGGGCAGCATGGGCAGAGATCCTTCGCCTCAAATTTCATATTGAAGAGGAAATACATTATAAAACCACCGCCATTTCCCCAGCATCCAACAGAAAAACCTCAACCGCAGAGGGTAGTTGGTCCAGGAGGTTGGCAGGTGGTTAGGAGGAGCAAATCAGGTGCCCCATCACTCTCTGCTCTCCAACACATTACCTCCAAAAACCATATAAACACTACAAACAGGTATCTGCCTCTATCTCTGAAATCAAATAAAGAGGCAGAAGACACTGCAGAGCAGGACACTGCGGCACAGGAGCTAGCACAACAATACTCACCCAAAACAGGAACCAAAACTAAACAAGCACAAAGGAAATCAAAAACTTGATCATAGGAGACTCCATGATTCGGGAGTTGATACCCATCTCCAGCCAGGGTGATGGTCAGATGTCTCCCAGGTACATCAGCATGGAGAGACACTGACCGCATTGCTAAATTGTTCACAAAGCAGGAGAAAACATTGATGTCCTAGTACACATAGGGACTATGATCTCGCCAGCCGGTCAGTTGTGGAGACCAAGGAACACCTGACTAGGCTGGGTGACAAACTATCATCTATTTCGTCCGGCATCTCCTTCTCTGAGATCCTGCCAGTCTGGGAGAAGGGAGCAGATGGACGGAAGGTCAGAGAAGGGAGATAGGAGCTAAACACATGGCTCAAGGACTGGTGCCAGGAAAAGGACACAGATTTGTAGGGAACTGGCAACAGTTCTGGGAGCGAAAGTTCTTTAAATTTGATGGACTGCATCTGACTAAAGAGGAGTCAGTGCATTGGGGCAGAAGTTTGACGTCTTTGCAGAATATTTAAACTAGCAAATGGGAGAGGGTGCAGCACCCATACGTTGAATGGGAAGAACACCCCTCCCCTCAGCTAGTGGTCAAACTGGAATTCAGTGTGTTTGCCGTTCATTTGCATCACCAGGTAAGAAAAAGGTTTGTCTCCCATACGATGCACAGGGGTAATGCCAAACCTCACCCAACAACTAACACACCAAAATCTGGCCAATGGAAAATCATGTACACAATGCTCACAGCCTGGAAATAAGATCCCAGACCTGCAGGCAATAATGTCAGAGGCTAAACTGGACATAGTAGCAATTAGTGAGACGTGGTTTACCAGTAACCACACTTGGGAGACTTCAGTACCTGGCTATGTATTGTTCAGAAGAGACCGAGGTGTGCAAGGGGAGGAGGGCCCTGTATGTTAATGAAAATATCAAAGCTACAGAAATTCAGAATACACATAAGGAGCCAGAAGAACTGTGGGTCACCCTGGAAACAGGAAATGGGACAGCCATAAGAACTGGGGTTGTCTACAGGCCCCAGACCAGAGGGAGGACATAGACACATTACTGTTAGAAGATATACAAAACATGACAGCTAAAGGGAGGTTCTGATAATGGGAGACTTCAACATGCCAGATACAGATTGGTCAATACCAGCAGGAACATCTGCCAGAACTAGACTCATAGTGGATTCCCTGCAGGGAGGGCCTCAAACAACTGGTACAGCAACCCACAAGAGACAGGCTATCCTAGATCTAGTACTGACTAACAAAGAAGGATCACAGATCTCCAGGTAGAAGGTCACCTGGGGCCAGTGACCATCACGACGTATGGTTCAGTTTGGCTACTACATCTAAATCATCCCATTCCAAGGCAAAAATATGGGACTTCAGAGGAGCTGACTTTGATAAGATGGCCAACAGAGTTAAGCTAGCCCTGGCAAAAAGAAACACAGGTGAGGAGGTACAGGCAAAGTGGGCAAGCATTAAGGATACAATACTTGAAGCAACATCCCATTGTGTTAGACAGAAAGGAAGTGCAAAAAGAAGGAAACCACTTTGGTTCTCAAATACAGTAGCAGAAAAGGTCAGAGCCAAAAGGCTGGCCTTCAGAAAATATAAGGGAACACAGCGGGATGAAGATAGGGGCATACCAAACTGCCCTAAGGGAAGCAGGTAAGGCAGTAAGGCAGGCAAAGTCCCAAACTGAGGAAACACTAGCACAAACAGTAAAGAAGGTGACAAGACTTTCTATAGATACATTAGTGAAAGGAGAAAGTCCAGAGGGGTATTGCTAAGCTTAATGGAGAAAAGGGAGCATGTGAGGAGGAGGACCCTGTAAAGGCATCTATCCTAAATAGATACTTTTGCTCAGTATTCACTGAAGAGAAGGTAGGCAGGGGCCCACAGCTCAGCATCATGGACACAGGGGAGGGAGGTGAGCACTACTCCCTTCACAAAATAAAGGGTCCTACAAGAGCTTGCTAAGCTCAAGGTGGATAAGGCAATGGGACCTGATGGCATACATCCCAGGGTACTAAGGAGCTAAAGGAGGAACTAGCAGAGCCATTAGCAGAATTGTTTAGTGAGTCTCTGAGCACAGGAGAGGTCCCAGAAGACTGGAGAAGGCTCATGTGATCCCACTCCACAAGAGTGGTAGCAGGAGGAGGTGGGGAACTACAGACCGGTCAGTCTTACCTCAGTAGTGGGCAAGATTATGGAAGCACTCCTTAAGGAAAGGATAGTGCAACACCTGGAATCCATAGGGGCACAGGATCCAAGACAGCATGGGTTTACAAAGAAAGGTCCTGTCAAACTAATCTCATAGATTTCTTTGACTGGGTAACCAGAGTGGTGGACCAAGGGGAGCAGTTGATGTCGCCTTACCTTGACTTCAGCAAAGCTTTGACACTGTTCCACATAGAAGATTGATAAATAAGCTAGGTAGGCTCGGGTGGGTCAGAAGTTGGTCAACTGGTGGCAAACTGGTTGACTGGCAGAAAACAGAGAGTGGTGGTAAATGGTATACAGTCAGAAGAGATGCAAGTCACAAGTGGGGTACCTCAGGGATCAGTCCTGGGCCAGTCCTATTCAACATCTTCATTAGTGACCTAGCAGATGGACTAGAGGGTAAGGCTTGTCTGTTTGCAGATGACACCAAGATCTGCAACAGAGTAGATGATCCAGATGGGGTGGGCAGAATGAGAAGAGATCTGGATAAACTAGCAGAATGGTCAGAAGAGTGGCAACTGGGATTTAATGCAAAGAAGTGCAAAATCATGCACATAGGGAAGAGAAACCCTGAAGCCACTTATAGGCTGGGAGGGAGTTGCTAGCAGTCACAAAGGAAGAAAGAGACTTGGGCATCATCATCACTGATGACCTGAAATCATCCAAGCAGACCTCTAAAGCAGTAGGTAAGGCTAGGGGGTGTTAGGTGTATTAGTAGGGTATCACAAGTCGTAAGAGGGAGGTAATAATCCTCTGTACAAGACATTGGTTAGGCCCCATCTGGAGTACTGCGTGCAGTATTGGAGGCCACACCTTCACAAGGACATTAACTAAATTGAGGCAGTCCAGAGAAGGGCAACCAAATGGTGGGGACTGCATCAGAAGACATATGAGGACAGATTAACGGAGCTCAATATGTATACCCTTGAGCAAAGGAGGGAGAGAGGTGATATGATCGAGACATTTAAACACCTTAAGGGCATAAACAAGGTGAAAGAGTCTAACATGTTTAAATATAAGAAAATAGCAGGACAAGAGGACACAGCATGAGATTAGAGGGAGGCCGATTAAGGGGAATGTGAGGAAATTCTTTTTCACAGAAAGGGTGGTAGATGCATGGAATGGCTTACCACAAGAAGTAGTGGCTATGAATACAGTGCAGGGCTTCAAACAGGCATGGGATAGGCATAAGGGAGCAATACAAATGACTATGAATAGATAGGTCACTGACATAGCAAAGGCCGATGGCACATTTATAAGGTAGAAAAAGAAATGGGCAGACTGGATGGGCCTTGAGGTCCTTATCTGCCGTCAACTTCTATGTTTCTATGTTTCTATTTCCAGTGAAGTCTCAGCTCAATATTACATGTATCTAAAAATAGAAAGATCCGGAAGCTCACTGCCTCCCATTAGATGCCTTTGCATTTACTTCATAGTAATGTTTCCCTGGCTGATGTCCAGTCATGCAAATGCCAGTGGAGATAAAAATGACAAGATGAAAAAGGATAACTTATACTTAACTCACAAGATATCATGTCACGGTATAATGCTACCTATTGATATGTATAAAAAATCAACCTGCTCAAATTACTTGAGTGCAATCCATACTGCTCCTTGCAGTTCAACGTGTTGTTGTGCACATTCCAAACAGTTACCCTTCACAGTTCGGTCAGTCATTAAATTATTATTTCCTTGTTTGCCCCACACACAGCTGCTTAAAAATCACCCAGTGCCCAAAGGTATACCTTTTAAAGGGTGATGTTCATGCCCCGCGGCCATCATAGTTTGAAACACCATAAAAAGTTATTTCAGATGAGATGTCGGGCTTATCTGTAACTGGAAGCACTCTAGAGATATTAATGACTGAGTCTGTTTAATATTAAGAATACATTGCAGCCATTTTAGAACATTGTGATATCATCAAGGAGCAAGTTGTGCCTAACTATATTGATTCAAGCACAGCTTGTACCTCAATGACATCACAATGCTTTACACATGGCTGCAATGTAGTATTAATATTGAACAGACTCAGTCATCAATATCTCTGGAGTGCTTCCTGCTCCTGATGAGCCCAATACCACATTTGAAACAGCTTCTCCATGTAGGTATAGTATTTTCCTCCCTGTGGTGGGATGGGTGCTGCATCAGCCCCTGTTGCTGTCCACTGCAGCCATCTCCAACTGCCTCTGAGGTCAGGGACCTTATCTCCTGCAGGTTACCCCCCCATTGTGAAGCCCAGAAGGGAAGCCTCAGACCCAGAGCAGTGGAGCAGGCTTGCAGCCAGACAGACAGACAGGGCTTCATGAAGCATGACCTCCACCTTTTCTTCTTTTTTCTTCCCTGTCCAACCACAAGCATGCAATGAGAATGTCATGTGAGCTCTGCCTTTGCAGAGTTGCACCCAGTGCTCTGAACACTGCATATTCCCCCTAGATGTGACCCAGCCATGCCTCCCACCATATTCCTCCATGTGGTGGTTGAACAGTGGGCCACAGAACCCCCAACCCCAAGGGAGGAGAGCTGTCCTTTGGACACTCGATTCTCCCTTCTCCAGCCAACCCCCGGCAACTTATACAGCTGACGTTTTGCACTCTCCCTTATGCTGTGAGACACTTTGTGTGAGACAGTACAGGAGGGTTGCAGCGTTTGTTGTGAGCAGACTAAGATAAAATCATTTAGCCTATCTATTTTGCACTGCCTATTACTTGGGGTGTTTTCAGGAAGTCCTGCCCAGTTGTAGTTTTTAGTGGGTTTGCTGTGGACTACAACAAAGGTCCAGAAGCGATTTTTATATTTTATGTGAACTGAGAAAGCTTTCTGTTTTATGTGCGGCATGTACTTTATACTCCAAGGTGACATTGACTGCTAATTTGTTAATTTTGGGCACTAAGGGAATCATGACCCACTAAAGCACTTCCGGGTTTTGAGCTATATCTGCTCGCATCTCTGCGAGCGGGGCGAGCATGCAGCTTTGCGCGCGGAGACGCATGCTGAGACACACACGTCTGCGCGTGTCTAGACTGTCAAGGGGGTCTAGAGGGATAGAAGGGTCCAAAATTCTGTTTAATTAAGAAGATTACAGCCTGTTAGTAAGTTTATATTCGTGTTTTGATACTAATATATGACATTGTGTTTGGCCTAAAATAAAGTGAAATGCATTATGGCTTCACCGGAATTGATTGATTTAAATACCTCTGTATGAACAGCTAAACCAGGTGATTTAGGAGCTCAATGTATACTGTACTCTGGTATTATTGAGGTCACTTCTAATGAGCCCTTTCAATGTAATAAATGTTTGGAGAATATTAAACTGAAACAGGAGATAAATTTATTCTTACGATTAAAACAGTTAGAAATTAGTCAAATCAATATGTCAGAATGATTTAATAGTTTAAACGCCTCAAATTTGTATACTGATACTCCCACTATTAATGATATTCAGTGTCCCATCAATTTTATATCACCACATGAGAAGTTAATGATCAGCAATTGGGTGATAATTTACTACCTACCCCTGTACCCGCTACACCTGCATCCCCTATGAATGTAGTTTTAAATAAAAAAGGGCTAGGGAGGAAGATGTAAATGAAGAGGTGAATGACAGTGGTTGGTATAAAGTTCAAAATTCTAGCAGAACAAAAAAAGGAAGAAAGGCTGAACACTATTCTATTCCATTATCAAATAGGTTTGATTATTTCCAACCTTTGCCCTGTCAGCCATCTGATGTCAATAATTTACCTCATAGCCTAATTGGTAACAATGATAAACATGACTCACTGTTAACAAGTAATGTCACTCCCTCTGATTTGATTTCGTTTGTTCCTGATCAACCCTTGATTGATTTTTCAATGGACATTGGTTCACATAATCCTGGTGTACTTAATTTTAATTGCAGTGTCTCCCCTTCAGATCCTCCCTCAAAACAGATTCTGGTTATTGGTGACTCTATGATCAAACATCTAGATAGAGCCATTTGTAATCCAGATAAAGTTAATAGAACGTGTACAAGTTTCAGTGGTGCTAAGATTTGTGATATTTCTAGTATGTTAGAGAACATTTTGTACAATTGTGGTAGTAATCCTTTAGTTGTTATACATGTGGGTGTCAATAATATCCTACATGACTCAATTCAGGACATTAAGTCTGCTTTTGTAGGGTTAACAAACAAATTGGTGGACATTGGCTGTCAAATCAGCATATCTGAAATACTCCCTGTACCTTGTTATCTATTTCATCTTAATCATAAAATCAAGACCATTAATAATTGGCTTCGTCAATGGTGTCTTCGACAAGAATTTAACTGCATTACCCATTGGGAAATTTTTGATGGTAGAAATGATCTGTTTAGTAGGGATGGACTGCATTTAAGTCGAAGGGGAAATGCTGTCCTGAGTAATCAGTTTTTGTCCTTTATTGATGATCATTTAAACTAGATTATGGGGTGAGGGGAAAGGTTAAACAGTTATCACCCCCTATCATAAAATGTGATACTCCATTACTGAATAAAAAGATACATGTTCTTAGTTTCAATACTAGAGGTTTAACTAAGAAAATGGATGAGCTACAGTTAAAAACTTTAGATTATGATGTGGATATTATCTCCATTTGTGAAACATGGGGAGATGATAACTCCTCATGGGAAGGTTGTCTGGTTGATTATAAATCATATAGATTAAATAGACCAACTAGAAGGGGTGGTGGTGTAGCTTTGTTTTTTTAAAAACAATCTGAACACGGTCGACATCACTAATTGTATAAAAACACATAACACATTTACTGAAACAATTTGGGTTAAATTTTATTTGACCCAAAATGATTTTCTTATTTTTGGTAGTTGTTACCATCCTCCCAATTCACCAGTTTATGTAATAGATGCAATTTTAGCAGAATTTGAACAGGCATGTGAAATTGGACAAGTAATAATTGTTGGTGACTTCAATCTTGGAAACATTGATTGGTTTAATTCTACTGCTGCAGGTAGTAAGGGAATTAAGTTTCTCTCCACTTGTCTTGAGCTTAATTTAACACAACATGTTACAAAGCCTACTAGGGAGGATAATATTCTGGACCTTGTAATTAGTAGTGACTCGGTACCAATTATTGACTTGAGTGTTCTAGATCCAATAGCAGGAAGTGATCATAATACTATTCTTTTTGCTACTGAGAAAATATATTCTTTTGCTAATAACAAATCTATTATCTATCTTTATAATAAAGTAGATTTAAAGTCTGTTGGTAGAGTTATGAAGGAAATTGATTGGAAATCCGCTTTATCTTAATTCAAGTCCTGAAAATTGTTGGTTTGCATTTAAATCTACAGTCTCTAATATAAGAGATAAATATATCCCTTCTAAGTTTAAAGTTCTAAATAAAAAAGGTCATCAATATGGCTTAATTTGTCTATAAAAAAATTAATAAAAACAAAAAAGAAAACATATAGGGCTGGATATTCAAAAGGGTTGCGCCATGCGCAAAAGGGTTGCGCCTGCGCAAGTCTGAAATGCGCCATTCTGCGATATTCAGCAGAAGGCAGTTGCGCCCCCCCAAGTCATGCTGCGCAACAGCACAATGCTAATGAAGGCATGCTCAACTGGAGGGGAAGGAACCATACATAAATTGCACAGCCCGATATTCAGCCGGCTGTGCAGAGTTGTGTAGGTGCAACCCCCTACCTGCACCTGCACAACTCTGAGCCAAAAAAAAAAGGATCAAGTCGAGGGCCACCCACAGGTGAGCTGCCACATTGCAGGGTGCAACACAGCAGCTGCCACCTGTGGGTGGCCCTCCACTGTTCCTGTGCCCCCCTGCAGCCCGATCGCTGGCATAATAGTAACCCCCGTGGCGATGGTGGTGGGGAACACACTCCCCACTAGCCCGATCGCGGGCAGATCTCCTCCCCTGACTGGCCCAGTATTCGGGCATAACAGAAATGAACTCCTCCAACTGGCCTGATCATGGGCATAACAGAAATGACCCCCGACTAGCCCGGTCACAGGCAGAATGGAGTTCAGACCCCCGACTAGCCTGATCGTGGGCAGAACGGAGTTCAACCCCCAAAGACCAATATCACTGGTGGTCCAGTGGACCATGGCTCGATGCGGGCATAAAGAGTCAAACCCGCTTCAAGGTCCAATATCTCTGGTGATCTAGTGGACCACTCCACCCACAGAGCCCCACCTACCCCACTAGCTGGCGGGTGGCAGCACCCCACCTGCCTACCGCCCCGCCACCCACTGAATGACTGCTCGGTAGGGCTGCATGCCCATTGGTTCAGAGCAAGAGCCAATGGGCGTGCAGCCCATACCATACAAGGCAGTTCAGATATGTGAATGAATGGGCGTGCAGCCCTACCGAGCAGTCAGTCGGCAGGCGGTGGGGTGGCAGGTGGGTTGGGTGCTGCCGCCCGCTGGCTGATGGGGAGGAATGGGGTGGTGAGGCTCGTGGGTGGGTGGGGTGGGAGCCACTAGATCACCAGGAAATTGGACCTTGGGGGTTGAACTCCATTCTGCCCATGGATCGGGCTAGTGGGGGGTTCTTTCACATTATGCCTGCCGATCGGGCCATGTGGGAGAGGTTCTTTCACATTATGCCCGCGATCGGGCCAGTCGGGGGAGGTTCTTTCACATTATGCCCATGATGGCCAGTTGGGGGTTCTTTCACATCATGCCTGTGATCGTGCCAGTGGGGGGGGGTTATTTCACATCATGCCCACAATCAGGCTGCAGGGGGCATCGGTCCCCGATGGCTGCTGCCTGGCAGGGCGCCAGGTGCAAATCATCGGGGATCGGCGCACCTGCATGCTAATGGCATGCAAATGGGGCCGTAATTAGATGCAAATGGCCCCCCATGTGCCTTGCATGAATTATGGCTCCATTTGCATGTCACCTTTTGAATATCAGAAATTTGTGCATGGCGCAATAGAACTTGCGCCACCGCATCTGAATGCTCCACTCTGACCACTTGCGGTGGCGCAAGTTCCACTGCGCCATGCACAGTGGCTGTGGCGGGGCGATATTCAAAGGAGTTGCTCAATAGCGCAACTCCATTGAATATCGCCCCGGCCACACCCCTGCACAACTTTTTTGAGCAGTGCAAGGGCTTGCGCCACAGAATGGTGCAGTTTGAATATCCAGCCCATAATGATTATTTGAGGAATAAATCTAACACTACTTGGGAGGCATATAGAAAGATACAGACCAAAAGCAAATTTGCTATAAAGAGGGCTAAATCAACTTGGGAATTTAGGTTGGCAAATTCTGCTAATAAGAATAATACTAAAGATTTGTATTCCTATATTAATTCTTTAAGGAAACCAGGTTGCCAGGTTGGTCCTATTGTACATCATGGTGATATCATGCACGATCCTAAGACGATGGCCGATATATTTAATACAGAGTTCTGCAAAACCTTTACAGATTCAGATACCTTCCCTGTAAATACTGTTAGCGGGATTGATTCTGTTATAACCTTTGATGAAAAACATATTTATGATAAACTGAGTTCCTCGAAGGGTAAATACTGCTCTGGTCCCGATAGATTGGCTCGGCATTTATTATTCTTATTAGCCAAATATATTGCATGTCCTTTAAAAATTATATTCGAAAATTTTTTATTGGAGAACTATGTTCCTGATGATTGGAAAAGAGCTAATGTCATACCAATTCATAAGAAGGGCTTAAAAGATAATTGTGAGAACTATCGACCTATTAGTCTGACCTCCACAGTTTGTAAGGTATTGGAGAGTCTTATTAGAGATATTATTACACCAGTCTTAAACATTCATGATACTGAACAGCATGGATTTAAGAAGGGTAGAAGTTGCCTCACCAATCTGCTTTCTTTTTATGAGAACATTAGTGAGTATCTGGATCATAATTTTCCATGTGATGCTATTTATATTGATTTCAGTAGAGCATTTGACATTATGCCTCATATGGCGCTTATTTCTAAATTATGTGATATTAACATCAATCGTCATATTATTAATTGGATTGGCAATTGGTTGAGAGATAGGACACAGTGTGTTGTCATTGATGGATTTAGCTCCGGGGTAGGATATGTTTCTAGTGGAGTCCCACAGGGTTCTGTGCTGGGTCCTTGTCTTTTTCAGGCATTTATTGACGATTTGACTGATGAATGCCAGTCTATTTCTATTAAATATGCTGATGATGTAAAAATTGGCAGTCCATGTTTAGATATTATGCAATCTATCATTATACAAAATGACCTAGATAATAGTACTTTCTGGGTAGACAAGTGGGATATGAAGTTGAATTTGAACAAATGCAAAGTTATGCATTTGGGATCTAATAACCCAAATTATACGCATCGATTATATAGAACAAATTTAGTTAGCTCCTTTGATGAAAAAGATCTGGGTATTAGTATTTCCAATGACATGTCTTATAACAAGCATATTCAAGACACTATTAATAAGTCTAATAGAGTAATATGGTCTATTTTTCGTAATATTAGATCACGTAAACCTGAGGTCCTTGTACCTCTGTTTAGATCCTATGTTAGGCCCCACTTGGAATATGCTGCTCAGTTGTGGTCTCCTTATAAAAAAAAATTGTTAGTAATTCTTTGGAGAATGTTCAAAGACGGTTTACAAAGAAAATCTCAGGATTAAAAAATAATACGTATATTGATAGGCTACAGATATTAAAGTTAATGTCTTTATCTACCCATCTCCTCAGAGGTGATTTGCTTCTTCTTTTCGATATAATTAAAGACCCTGCCCTTATGACTGATTTAAATTTAAAGTTTAAAGACTATTCTCATAATGTTAGAGGTCATCCCTTACAATTAATTAGGAATAAATTTAGGCACAAAAGTCAACAATATTTTTTTACATTAAGAGTTGAGGGTCCTTGGAACAACTTACCTATTAATGTTATTATTAGTGAAAATAAGAAAATTTTCAAATACAGGCTTGATCAATTAATTTGTAATGGTTTTGCTTTATCATATTACCCTTTGGCTTAGTATAAGAGCGTTATGGGCTAATGCCCCCTTGCTCTTTTCATAAGCTTAGTATGAGCCTTAGTATGAACTTGAGTCCATTCCCGAAGCCAGGTCACTGGTGTGGCAGGAGGTGTTGTAATGCCTCAGCCCTCCATGCCACTGGGCTGGCTTTTAAAAGAGCTCTCCATGGGCTGTCAAACTAGGTTAACAACTGTACAACCTGAATTTTGTATTTGTTAATCGGCACAACATTTAATCATATATTTTTTTTTAGCAAAAATATCTTTCTGACATCACACGATTCATGCTCAGTGTACTTTTAGCTTTTTCAAATGCTGTTAAAACACCTTTTACAACTAATTTAATGATTAATAATGCATGTCATTAAAGATGGCCATCACATGCCATGTTTCAAAAATCCCTTCCACTGAGGTTACCTGTTGAATTCGTACTGTAGATGTATTAGGATGGTGCTATGACATGTTGCTGGTGATAAACTGCGCAACACTGTACCAGGATATTTAATTTGTTTATGGTGGATATGACGCAGGTGTAGAAACTTTTAAAAACTTCAGAATCCTGGTTCAGGAATGAAAGAAAACAAAAAAAATGTGCATCTTGATTTTTTTGCCAGAACATTATTACTAAAAAAAAGGAACTGTATGATTGCTAACAAATTGCTACTTCAACTTGTAAACGTTTGTAAATTTAATAGATCACATACCTCTGTAACAGTTTCTAAGAGTGCATGGTGCAAAGTCAAAACATATGATGAACATTCAAGTCCCAGAAACCTAAATTCACTGCTCAAAACTTACATTGCAGACAATCTTCATTTTGTCTCAATCTTTATTCAGAAAATGATAAAAAAAAAAACAATATAAGTGTTACTGAAATGGGAGCACTTAATATCACAGGACTGTCACCCAACAATGACATTTTCAATGACACACACAAAATTCACAAATTTCTACAAGCTGAAAGGCACAGTTCTGTGTAGTGGGTGGGTAGTAAGCAGATGAGTGTGGCGTGAGGGGTTTTTTTTTCCACAAAAAATTACACTTTTTTATGGGGGGGGGGATGTCTGACTCCAGGGTAAAAACAAAACACAAAACAAGATTTATACTATATAAAATAAAGAATGAGCACCCACTTACAACTTGGGATGTGTTTCCATCTCAGGGCTGAGGTGACAACATGGACTTCTCGAGATTCACTCTCGTGGTCCATAGCCATAGGCAGTCATCTCAACCTGTCAATGGAAGCAGCCTTGTTACGTATGATTGGTCATACATCATTCTATACTGTATATCTTGTGATTGGTGTATGTATGGATGGCCATGCATCATTTTCTACTGTATATCTTGTGAGTGGGGTATGTATGATTGGACATACATCCTTCTATACTGTATATCTTGTGAGTGGGGTATGTATGGCTGGCCATACATCATTCTATACTGTATATCTTGTGAGCTGGGTATGTATGTCTGGCCATACATCATTCTATACTGTAGTGGCAGCCCAGTGCAGGGGGGGGGGGGAGCCCAAGAAGCACTTTTTTCAGAAGTCGGCAGGTTTGGTATTGTGCGTTAAGAAGGAGTGGGAGCCACCCAGGTTTCGATGTAGAGCATGCAGGTGTGGGTGGCCTGGGCAGCCCCTATGGCTAGTTGACAGGCCTTATTTAGTAGTGTGCTGACCCTGTTTAAGGCAGTTTTAGTGCCTGCCCATAGATAGGCAGCCCATAATCTATGGAAGACATCACTGAACTACTGATGACAAGTTTCAGAGCATCTGGTATCATAGAATGCCTATGGTGGTACAGGACCCCAAGTTTTGTATTCACTGACTTGATGACTGAGTCTATATGGCCAGAGAAGGTTAGTGTATTGTCAAAGGTGATGCCCAAGTATTTGAACTTTGTTACTTGTTCCAGTGTTTCACCATTATGGTTCTGGATGAGCAAAGGCTGGTATTTCTTTTTGCTTTGGGAGGTAGAGAAGAGTAGACTTTTCATTTTTTTATGGTTTAGTAGCAGTTTGTTTTGTGTGAACCAGGATTCAAGCTTGAGGAAGCTGTCTTGGAGTTCGGTTGTGATGTAGTTGTGATCTTTCCCAGCGACCGATATCACTGCATCATCAGCATAGAGAATAGTGAGTGCTGTACATGCAGATGGTGCAGAGTTGATGAAGAGGCTGAAAAGCAGTGGGCCAAGAATAGAGCCCTGTGGGACCCTGAGGGACACTTCCTTAGCAGATGATAGAGTGTCTCCAGTTTTGACTCATTGCGACCTGTTTGTGAGGTAGCTTCTGAACCACAGTACTGTGTCCGGGGATAGACCTGTTGAATGGAGGAAGTTTAGGAGTAGTTTGTGGTTAACAGAGTCAAAGGCCTTCGTAAGGTTGATGAAGACTGAGCCAACTGCCTCCCCGTTATCTAAGGCATCATAAAGCTGGGAAGAGTAATCAACAAGGGCGGTAAGTGTGGAGTGCTTTTTTCGGAACCCATGCTGCTGCGGGAAAAGTAGGTTATATTTATCAAGATACTCTGCAAGCTGCTCTGAGACCATTCTTTCAAGTGCTTTAGAGAGGGGTGGTAGAATGGATATTGGTCTGTAGTTGGACGTTAGAGTTTTGTCCCCAGCTTTAAAGACAGGTGTGACATTGGCTAACTTCCATAGTTTTGGAAACCCCCCCATTCTTAGAGATGCATTAAACACCATCGAGAGGGGACCAGCCAATTCATTTAAGAGAAGACCCATGAGTTTCATATCCACTAGATCAGCCCCCGTCCTGGTCTTGCCAAGAACCCTCTTAATGTGCATGGTGGTTTTGGACTTGGTGACCTGCTTAAAGTAGAATGGTGGTATTGCATCATTTGGGGGGTTAAGAGGGGTAATGGGATGTTGTTGCCCGAGCTGATCTTTAAAGTAGTCAGCAGGGAGTACTCCAGATAGGTCTGTGAAAGCATGTTTGAGCTCATTTGTGATGACAATGGATTCCTGTAGGGGACCCTCCCTTGTTACTAGTAGATTGGGTGGGGCCTTAGGGGTCTTTCCTCTTAGGGATATGAAGGAGTTCCAGAATTCCCTACTGGAGCCCCAGCTCTTGCTTAAGAGGTCCTTATAGTAGGAAGCTTTTGCCTGCAGAATGAGCTTGGTGCAGGTGTTTCTAGCTGCCCTGTAGGCAATGAGTGACACAGGAGTTCCAGATGATTTTGCAATGTGCCAGAGATTGTCTCTATTGTTCATTAAACTGATCAGGGGGTTAGTGTGCCATGGGTTGGAGGTACCCCTGACTTTCTTTGTTTTGTATGGAGCAAAACTATCATAAGCACTGTTAAAGTTCATTATGAAATAATTCAAGGCCCTGTTACCATCACTATCTCCTGCCAAAGGAGACCAGTCCAGTTGTGATAGGTACTGCTTGAAATGGTCAAGTAGCCCTGGCCTCAGACAGTGATTTTTGGACACCTTAGGTGGGCCTTTGGTGAAATTGTTTGTCCAGGTGCACTTCACTGGGAAGTGATCACTGAGGCTGTCAGGCAGGATGATGACATCTGATATATGCTCTGGATGTGTGGAAAGGAGCCAGTCTATAAGGGAGCTGCTCCCTGTTTTGTAGCTGATCCGAGTGTTATCAGTTACCATCTGGGTTAAGAATAGGCTGGATATTAGATTCCTGGCTTTTGTCTCCACCGGGGATTGCCAGTTTATGTTAAAGTCACCTATAACAATCTTCTCCAAATTAGTACCTGACTGCTGCAGGTTGTCTGCAACTAGTTTTAGTCCGGTAGTTTGGTGCCCAGGTGGTATATATACTGTAGAGAGCAGCAGTGTTTTGTTCTGTTGACCTATGCTTAGCTTAAGATTCAGGATTTGGATCTCTTTTGTGTGTAGTCTGGAGTCAAGGGCCTGCACCTTTATTCCAGATTGGGTATAGACTGGGCACCCTCCCCCATGTTTAGTGGTTCTATCTTGCCTGAAGGAGTTGTATCCATCGAGGGATATTGATGCATCCAGGATTTTTGGGGAAAGCCAGGTTTCCATGCGTGCAATAATATCTGGATTAGTCACCTGTACCCAAGCCTGGAATTGGGAGAACTTGGATAGGAGACTATTGATGTTTAAAGAGATGATAGTGAGTTACCCTTTGTGTTTAGGCAGTCTAGTGGGGGTGGGTCCAGGGTTTGGGGTGTAGGACAAGAGAGCAAAGTAGTTGGTACGTGGCAGTCGCACAGGAGCACGTGCGCTTTTCCCTCAAGGGGAGGCTTGATGAGCAGTGTAAAAATGTGGTCAGATGTATATCAGTGCAGCTACTGGGATCAGGTAGGTGCATATGTAATATAAATAGAATAATGGATAGGTAACGAGAGATTCTGGACACATAGGAACCTCGAGGTGAAGCTCAAGAGGTTCCGTGTCTAGAACCTGTCGATGGTATCTCACCAGTAATGCCCAGTTACCTATCTATTATTTTTTTTAATATATGGATCCGACTTTTTTTTTTTAATCATTTTGCTGCGACCGGTCGGCTGTTAACTAAAGGAATCTCGCGCTCGTAGCAAACTGCCACAGCCTGTCACACTGTGTAGCCTGGTCTGCCTATCTTCCCCGACTCACACACATGCATAGCAAACATTTAATTTTCTTTTACCTTTTGTTTTTGGGGGTGGGTGAGCACAGGATCAGCAAGATACATTTTTGTTTGTAGATACACCAAAAAAACTGTGAAGTTTCATCGCTGTGGACTCCACGTAGTGTCATCTCGCTAAGCGAGAATCCACAGCCATGTTTTTCAAACTGTTTCGGCTGGAAACGCACCAAACGGAAGGCACGCTTAAAAGACGTGACAAGATAGACTTGTGCTTGCGCTGTTCATCTTTGGTAATAATACTATCATTCAGGTCCTGAACAATAGTATTACGGCTCCTGAACGATAGTATTATCACTCAGGAACAGTGGTATTATCGCTCCAGGAGCCATACTATTACCAGGGTTTTTTTATATGCTTTATGATGGTATTAATTTGACAATCCATATATTAAAGTAATCTTGTCCAAGGTACCAGGAGTCAAATGATGAAAAATAATCAAATCCACAGGAAATGGTGAACTACTGGGGCACCAGTAAACTGTCATTACTGAAGATCAAAGACCCAGAATGTGTTAAATTTCTGAAGGTGATGAACACTGGCCTGGGACATATGCAGGATATAAAAATCCTTTGTTAGTGTCTTCCCTTTGTTCTCCAAAATGGTTGTGAATAGACCTCAAAGACAAGCACAGATCTTTAAAGGAACAAGTCAGACGGAAATGTGGATTCAATGCAGCACTTCACAACTCAGAGCTTGTGTAACAGATTTACTGACCTTATTTTTGCTTTTGATGGCTTCCTAAAAAAGTTGATTTATGATGAGAATGCTAATATCTGGTGGTGATGTTTTACTGTTTCTTAGTCCAGGAAACGTTCATAGATGTCATGTCCAAGAATGGTCCAGTTCCTCCAAGCAGAAACACATGAAAATCCACAAAAACTAAACTACTGACAGAGACAAACACAGCCAGCCAGACACACGTTGGTCTCCTCAAGGTATCCATGACTCTTTCTTGCAGTCACTTATTAGGCAACCTTTGTCATGAAAGTCTTGTAAGATACTAAGGTTCATACTAAGGTCGATAAGGTGCTAGGGGGCTATGTGCCCATAACTGCACCTGTACTATTAATCATAATAACTAATATTCAAGCCTTTTAAAATGTGAACATCAAGATTATGCTTAAACTCTAGTTTTGATTTACTGATGATAACATCTTCAGGTAGTCTATGCCAGGGATTAATAACTCTATGAGTGAAAAAATATTTTCTGTTAATATGCCAAAAGCTTATTTTTGTTTTGAGCTGTAATGGATGTCCCCAGTACAGTAATGATCATCTTTAAATTCAAAGCCCAATTCTGTGATGAGGTAGGGATCATGGATTATGTCAAACACCAACAAGAGACTGACTCTCTGGTGACGAGTAGCCAGAGGCATAACAGCCAGTTCCTTTAACCTGTCATCATGTGGTTCATTATATAGGCCAACTATATGTTTAGTGAATTTCCTCTGCACAGATTTCAGTTTAGTAAATATAGATTTTTTTATAAGGGTTTCTTAACTGAGCAGCGTACTCCAGATGTGGCCTGGCATATGCCCTATATAATGGTAACATAACATTTGGGTCTCTGGAGACAATGTTTCTCTTAATAGCCCAAATACTTTGTTTTATTTATAGAGTTATTGATTTTGTTAGTGTAACCAAAATCCTTGGAGATCAATACTCCTACATCTCTTTCGTCTGTTGAAGATTCTGATAGAGTATCATCCAAATAATAATCAGCAAGTGGGTTAGCATCTAAATACATAATTTGGAGGTCTTTAATTTCATATTCCAAAGATGGACCCGTTTAGTTATTTGGTCAATATCACTTTGAATGTTTGTGATGTAAAACGTGTTTTTACACGGTCCCCCAATTTTAATGTCATCTGCATACTTAATAGATAATGGGATGCCATTTTTTGTTAGATCTGATACAAATATCTGAAAGAGACAGGGGCACAAAACAGACCCCTGTGAGATCCTGCTTGTAACCCTACCATGGTTGGACAAATATCCATTAATTAGGGCTTGTTGGGATCTATTTTGTAGCCAATTCTTAATCCAATTTATAATATTTTTATTGATGATAGTAGTGTGGAGTTTGGTTATTAAGGACTTGTGTGGCATGACATCAAATGCCTTACTGAAATATATATACATATAATATTAAATGGAGTATTATAGTCAAGATGATAACTGACCTGTTCATAGAAACTTAATAAGCTACTCAAACAATTTCTTCCCTTTTTGAAACCGCGTTGTTCAACATCAGTTATATTGAGAATTGGGGTAATAAAATCTTTAATAATACTTTCAAATACTTTACAAATAGTGGAAGTGAGACTTATCGGTCTATAATTTTCCCAGTTTATTTTTGGTCCTTTCTTATGGATTGGAATGACGCATGCAGATCTCCAATCGTCAGAGACAAAACTATGGGTTAAACACCCCTCAAAAAGAAGGCTTAATGGATGGGCAAGAATATCTGCTAAAAGATATAAATAGTGACCAGAGATGTCATCTGGTCCAGCACACATTTTGCCTTTTAGATCTTTTAACTTTTTTTGAATGATACCTGCAGGGAATTTTATAGAATCACTACCGTTTATTGTTTGCCCCAGTTGTCTAGTGCCATCAGAATGAAAGGTATTACAAAAATTTGAGTTAAAAATGTCTGCCATTTGTTTTGGTTCATGAACAGTGACGTTATTAACTATTAATGGGCCTACTTGACAGGCAGGATTTTAGGGAATTAAAGTAAAAGGAATTACTATTATTTTTGCTAGCCATATTTGCCAGATTGAATTTTCAAGAAGCTTTGGACTTGCATATTTTGGATTTACATTTTTTTAATGTTTTTGTATACCTCTCAATTTTCATGTGTTCTTGATTTAAAATATTTTGAATTTTTTTTTATTTTTAAGTTTAAGTAGTTTGTGGATCAACTTATTCAACCATTTTGGATGTTGATTTATGTTTTGATGCTTCTTTTTAGACAGAATGTATTTATCTCTTAACCTGAGTAGTTCATTTTTAAGCAGGTTCCAGCTGCCCTCAGTCATCAGAGTTGTGAAAATATGATCACAATTTATATCTAAGTCTTTTTAAATTTTTTGCATATCTGTCTTATCATATTGATAAATCTTAGTTATCAAGCTACTACAAATAGTTTTTATGTCCAGATAAAAAGAGATAGCATAATGATCACTGTTACCTATAAGAGTTATTACAGACACGTTGTTAATATTTAAGTCTTCACTGTGTAACACCAAGTCCAAAATACGTTCTTCCTTAGTTGGTTGTGTGACACATTGAGATTTGACTGTTGACAGGTGGATAATGTTTTTTTGCCATGACCAGAAGTGGCTGTGCCAGTTCCCCATGAAATATCTCCAAGGTTGAAATCACCCATGCATATGATATTGCCCAGTTCACATGTGGTCTCAAGTTCAAGCAATATATCATCAGAAACTTTAGATGAGAGCTGGGAGGTCTATAACATACTCCAAATATTACTGGATCAATTTCCCTTTGAGATAGTTTAATCCATATAGATTCAATCTCATCACTGCTGTATTTAACTGAACTATATATATTTATTGTTTGTAGGTTATTATTTATAAATAAAGCAACACCATCACCTATTCTTTCAATTCTATTCCTTTTATACAGGGCAAAACCTGGTAATGTCCAGTCCCAAGCTGATTTATAGTCACCCCAGGTTTCAGTAACAGCTATAATATCTACGTTCTCTAGATCTGATATTATTTTTAACTCATCAGTTTTATTATTGAGTCCTCTAGCGTTAAAGTATAAAACTTTTAGTTGTTTATTATTACCAGAACTGTTTATATTATCACCCCTAACAAGAGAAGCTGGCATTCTCTGCCTCTCCCCCCAGTTTACAAGTTTAACTGGACTATGGGGAAGAAAAAAAAGAATATTCATGATAAAAACATTTTATTACCCTTGTTTCTTTTCATTAGTTATATTTCCCCCCACTCAAAACCTTAGCTACAACAATATTAAGTATCTTATTCCAGGCCTTATGGGGGAGTCATCTCAACCCTATAAAAAGGAATGTAACATCTTTGCCTACCAAACAGGGTGGCCTAGATATGATTAACCCAATAGCATTTTTTACTCCATATTTTTTGCATCCGATTTCAAACCTTTGTTATGTAATAAAAACAAAGGATGGGAACCTTTTGTACATGATACATGCCATACACAGAGGCAAAAGAAAGCAGTATAGTGCAGTGGTTTAAGGCGTTGAGCTGCAAACCTAGAGACCTGGGTTTGAATCCCACAGGCCACACTTGCATATTGTGTGACCCTGAGCAAGTCACTTAACTTCACTGTGCTCCCAGGTTGCACCTGTAAACAAGCTATCAGCTTAGTGTGTCTCTCCTGGTTAAAAAAAAAAGTGGGAACTAGACATATTAATGATAGTAAAAAAGAACCAGGCTGCTCCAGTATATGTTAAAGAAAGTTTCATAAAACTAAAAACTTGGAAAATCTATAAGTAGTACCCAGATTATTACCTTACTATGAAAACAACTTTACAGGTACATTATGGAATCTCATTTTTTTGAACCGTATGGTTTTTCCAAAATGCACCCCAAAACAACTGCCTTCTCTTCATTTACTACTAACTAAACCAAGAATTCCCATTCATATGTAGGACTTACACTGGCTTTGCTGCCATGAAAAATTAAATGTAAAAGGCAATCGGAAACATAAACAGCAGGATGAAAGAATGTGTGCAAAAGCAAAATTTGTGCAGATGAAATTGAACCTATGGAATATTTATTTTTTACCTGCCCTTTTATATTACTTATTTTGGAAATTGTTAGCAGATGAATGGATTTAGCTCCAAATGAAGTAAATGGGAACCTAGCACTTTAAAAGTATTTTTACTGTTGGCATATGTGGAACAATAGGTGCCTCTTTGTACTTCAGCAGAAACAAATAACACAGGTAAAGCTTTTACTTAAAAGTAAGATGCAGCCAATTGTTATTTTCCTTGTGTCCATAATGGCATAAATGTCAGAAAGACCTAATTCAGACCTTAAATACATGACTGGGCATGAGGGAGCAACCCCTTGGACAGATCTCAGAAACTTTTAAACTGGGACAGTTAATTTTTCTCTATTTTTTAGACACAATGGGCCAGATATTCAAAATTTTGCCCTGGGGCTAAATAAGCACTGCCTGGTGTGCTAAATTAGCCCAGATCCAATAGCCCACTATATTCAAAAGGGATAACCCTGGTGCTAAACCTGCTGAATATAGCATGCTAAGGAAGCCAGACAAACTGGGCTGGGAGTGCAGTGCAAACATAGCCCAGGAAAAATACAGCTCTGAATATAGCAACTGGGAAGTGCAAACCACAACAGCATCCCAGTTCACAGCAATGTGAAGGAAGGTAGAGGTGAACTATGTGGCCAATGTGTGTGCTAACAAAGGAGTGGAGTCAGTAAAGCTACAAGTAGCAGTGCATGTGAAATTACATTGTGCAAAAATGTACAATGTTTCTGAAATGTTTGCATGGCGCAAACACATTTGTGCAGGTTTAGCACAGAGCTAAGCCATCTGCCCTGGGCAAAACTTTGCTATATTTAAAAGTGACATGCAAATAAGCCTACTTAGGTAGTCTGGTGGCAAACATCCAGATTAGCATCTCATTATGACCTGATTTGCATGCAGGTTGCCCAGCGCTATTGCAGGGTCCCACAGCTCCACCTGTAGCTCAGTCTGGAAGTAAAGAGGCTGGCTGGGTATGCCCACAGCACCACCTGTAGGTCAGTCTGGCAGTGCATGGTGGTAGCTGCAGGCTACAGTTGTACAGTACAGCATAGAATATTCTGCCCCAGGGGACTACACAGCACAGGCACAGGTGGTGGTGGTGGTGCTGCATTCAATTGAAAACTGTAGTTCATGCTACAGTGCACAGCAGACACTACAGTAGCAAGGGGGCTAGTAGTGTGAGGGACGCAGCAATGCCTATAGTATGTAGGGCAGTGATGACCACTGCACTGTACATAGTGACAGACCCAACTTGCAGGTGTGTACTGACAGTGGATATTACTGTTGTGTGACCCACAGATGCTGCACCACTGGCATGGGATGCTCACAGTGACATACACATGGCTAGTTGTGTGTGCTGTGGTGTCTGTACAGATGTGCGGTATGTGGCTGGGGGGGCACATTCCATCAGACAGGTACACTGGTGTTGCGGTATTCCCAACACTGGACCATGTGCACTGCATGGCTTGTCCCAGCCTTGTGGCTTCAGCCAGTGTGTGGGGCAGCCTGGCCACTTGTACACCCTCCCCTTAACACCCTCCATGCCCAGATTGCTGCATGTATGTGCTGGCATTTGTTGGTGTCCACCAAAGGTTAGTCTGCAGGTGTGTGCTGTATGACTGCACTGCCATGGTGTACACTGGGAGCTGGGTCACCACATATTGCCTGGCATGGTTGTGACTGGTAGCAGATGATGGCATCATAGGGATGCCATCAGTGAGCAGCATGTTTCCTCTATGTCTGACTTATTTCTATATGTCACATTTACTGGTTAGGGTCACACAAAGCCTCACAAAAGTCGGGCAAAGCTGTGCAAAGTCACAAAGCCATGCAGAGCTGGTTTGCCCAGAGTTAAGACTACCTTTTCATTGGTGGTCATTTGCACTGCGCAAAGTGTTGTGCTAAGTTACGTAAAAACACTTTACATGGCACTATGAGCTGAATATAGTATTGCGCCTGTATTCAAGTACACACACACCCTCAGTTTTCCACTTGCATACATTATAATTTTGCCCAGCGCTAATGCAGTTTGCGCACACTATTTGACCTTTTGACTATAGCGGTCCCACGTTAACCTAGCTCTAACCCAACAGAAACAGTTTGCATCCAGCACAAAGTTTTGAATGTCTGGTGCATTATTTTTGAACCATATAGTGCTTGTGTGTAATATCTGACTTCTATTACGTTACCCAGTGGTCTAATCAAAAGTCTGCCATATTTACAGTTGAATTATCCCATACCATAAATACTTTTTTTTAATACAGTGTAGATTTTTTTTGTGTTTCGCTCATTGCCCATTTGCAGTGAAAGTTAATCCTAAACAAACATAAGCATCAGTACTAACTAATTTCTGATTTCCCAACTTCCAGTAAGATTTCACCTGTTTTTCCCTAAAGATCAATGTTTTTGTTTCACCATAATTGATTTTTAATCTTAGTTCATTAGCATTAATCTGTAATAAGTCCAATTTTTTGCAGACCCTTTCTAGGGAGTGAGAAAAGTATTACGTTGTCTGCATATGCTAGTGCCAAACATGTGATTGATTGCAGAGATTTTTGGTGAATCAGATTCCTGCCATTCATGATCCCTCAGGAATTGATCTAAGTACAAACAAAGAAGCAATGGAGCCAGGACACAGCCTTGTCTGACCCCTTTATTTGTTGGGAATGTGCTGGAATGCTGCCCTCCTGGACCCATTCTAATCATGGCCCTCATTTCGCTATACAAATTCATTATTATTTAAATTATGGCAGGGTCTATGCCACGATGTAACATCCTTTTCCAAGGAATATCTCTGGCGACTGTATCAAAGACGGCCGAAAAGTCTATAAAAGTGGCATAAATTTTTGTTTTTTTATACAGTTCATGGCGCTTTTGGTGGACAGTTTTGTGTATTATTGATCTGTCCGGTGAAAACAATGTTCACCATTCCCAGATAGGGCAGTGTTACAAGTCATGATACCTTATGGGATACCTGCTTGCTTTTTCGGTCTTCCGGTGGTGAATAAACATTATCTAGAATCAAAATGTAAACAGTTTTTGAGCCATCCTAAGTAAGTGTTGGATGAAAATTTACACTTCACTGTACGGTGCAGCACAGTTTACATGCTTATGAGTTTCTCTGATGGTTGTTGGTGGGGAACAGGGATTAGGTGCAGTGCAGTGCAGTGTTGTGCTTGTGGTGAGGAACTAGAATTAGGTGCAGTGCTGTGCTTTCTGTAGCAGCAATAGACTGCTTACTATGGCATCTTGGCAGCGAACTTCGGTGAACCAGACAAGTAGGGCTTCTTCAATCTCCTTGACTTTCCCATCCCTTTTTCATTTTCTGTTAGGGTTCTGGTTAGTGTGCCACTGCTCAAGAAGACTTTTCTTTTGCTTAATTAGGTTGGATACAGTGGATTTATGAACCCCTAGGTTCATAGCCATGTCCTGCACACCCATTTTTAGCAGTGACTCCATCTGGCGGATCAGTTCAATGTTCCTTGTGAGCAGGATGCTTGGACGCCATGAGGAGGCCAACATGAGGGTAGAGAGCTTTGAGGGTTGGGAGCCTCAACAGTAAAAATTAGAGCAACAATGTGTGTGTGTGTGGCAGGGCAACACCTTTGTAGTAAGTGCAATCAACCAACACAGCTGTCTAATGAAGTGTGAACCACGGTGAACTGCCTAACAATGAACTGACAGAGGATAAGGATTGCAGAAGGACTGTAATTAAGCATCCACAGTATGCAGTTTATATGGTTTGCATTAACCACAGAGTTTGAATAGGAACATATAGAAAAGGGTTTTGGTATTGGGTTTTTGTCAGCGCAATGCAGTTGTCTGTGTTAACTGCGTCCATGCAAAGTGGCGGCCACTGTATATACAGTACATATGTTTCTATTCAGTGTCTAAGAATGAAGCAATTATCAGTTGTGGAGTACCCTTGTCTAAACCGTGCTTGTAATTTGCTTAAGCCACCAGCTGTACTGACTTTTTGTAGCAGATGACTTAGAATACTTTTAGAAAAGATCTTGAGATTAATGTCCAGCAGACTAATGGGTCTGTGCATTGCCAGGTTGGAAATATCACCTTTTTTATGAATAGGAATTATCTCCACCCCTTTCCAGGATGGAGGGACAAAGTCATTTTTGATGCACTTATTACAGAGCAACACAAAGAGTTTGCTCCATTCTATTCATAGGTATCATAGGTCATACAGAGCTAAAAGACCGAAGTCCATAATGCTCGCCTGATATTAATTATATCCTACTATATGATTTTGTTTTAAGTAAATGTCTAAAAGTCTTTTGAAGATATCAACACTTACGCATGACACAATGTCCCCAGGTAAACTATTCCAAATCTTGCATTCTCTTATTGTAAACCAATTACTTCTTTTCGTTGATTTGCACTCTTCTATTTTTACTTGCAATGGATGTGCCCTAGTTGAATATATTTTGCTCCTTAATTCCAACCCTAGTAATTTACCCAAGTCTTTATCATGCATAGCTTTAAAAACCAGACACAAATCACCCCTTAGTTTACGGTATTCCAAGGTAAACAAACCCAAATGGTCTAGTCTTGCATAGTAGTCAAGATTTCTAACTTCGTGGATAATTTTTGTTACACTATGTTGGATTTTTTCCATGGATTTTATGGTACCCTTATCCCCTGGTGCCCAAAACTGGGCATCTATTGTTTTACACCTAAAAATCTCCACAGGAATCTTGTCCGGACCTGGGGCCTTATTTAGTTTTAGTGATTTTATAGCAAAGTATATGTCTTTGTGAAATATTTGCAAAGAGCTGGGCTTCTTAAGAGGATGAGTTACAACTATTGAGATATTTGTAACTAATGGATCATAGAAGATTTTCAGAAAATACTGAACCCATTGTTCTTTAGAAATTTAAGAATCAATTTTATCTTTAAAATTATTAGTGCCCTTGGAAACAAGTTGCCAGAAGCTTTTAGAATTTTTATTACATATAACTTTCATCATTTTATTCCATTGTTCATTTAAGAACCTTATTTTTTTTTCATTTAGTAACTTTTCATAGTTTTTTCTTTTGAGAATTAAAACCTTAAGCTGATTCAAATCCCCTGCCTTTTTGGCTTGCTTTAATACTTTTCTCAACTTGGCTTTTTGTGCTTTACATTCAGAGTCATACCAATCTTGTTTTTTTTGTTTTTTTTTTGCTCTTACCATAAATCTGTTTCTATAAATTTCATCTTAGTGTTTCAAATCAAGGATGGAAATGAGAAAGGAAACATGTGACCTACTGGGAATTGAACCTCAGACCTCTGGTATGTCATTCCAAAATTCTAACCATTAAGCTACAGGCTCACAAGATCAGAGTGCCTGAGGAACTTCCTTAAATCCACACATTCCTTTCTCAAGTGTGTTGCATAATCCTGCAACTAGGAACATATCAGAAATACAAACAGACCACTTGTCTCAGTGCAGTTTAGCCCTGTAAGGCATATTTTTTAAATCTCTTAATAATTTAAAAATAAGAGCAATTTTTAACCACAACTCATCTGCGGATGAGTTGTGGAAATTGTTCCAGTCAATGGATGCTAACATATAGTCAGTTAAGTTTGATAAGATCTTCCAAGAGGCAGTCCAAAGTTCATTTTTTATTATAAAATGGGGAAAGAAAATCCTCAGCTCTGATTGTTACCTGTGCATCAACTATGTTTGATGCACAGGTGAAAACAAGTTCTAAATAGCAGAACTACGGTACAGAAAAAATCAGTCTGCCACCAGAACACACAGTTTTAAAATGCTGCCATTTTTTTCTTGGTTTGTGGGAGCAAAGCATCTGTACATAAAATGTGCACATCAGACATATCTAGCATATATTTAACAAACTCTAGTCGGAGCCAGTATGGCTGCACTGAGCTCTTACCTGTCTAGGTATCAGAGCAGTGGCAGCATGGCTCAGAGCACTGTACAGTAGTAGCCACAGACATTGCCAGCTATTTCCTCAAATTGCTGTGAAATTTCTATAGAAATCTCTTGTTTTTTTTCATTTTCACAGTAGGGGCAGCAGAGAGAAACTCTTTAGAAATTTTGGGAAATATCTGGAAATAGCTGTCAATGTCTGTGGCTACTACTGTAGCAGCGGTCATGGAGCGTTAGTGAGCTGTGATGGTTGCCATTCACAAGATGGTGGCTGTAACACTGCGCATGCATGATACTAGTGCATGTGCAGTGAAAGCGGAAGTGCATCTACAAAACAGTGCACCGTGGGGAGGGGGAGATCATGCTGCAGAGGGCATCTCCATCATGGTGGACAGCTGCTGTACAGCAAACACTGTCATGATGTTGCTACAGCACTGTAGGAGAACACAGGGTTGCATTCCTGAGCCGACCCCCTGTTCTCCTACAGTGATGGCATAACGTCTGCGGAGCTCTGCCCACACAGCCATAAAAATTAAAAAGTAGCCCCATAAAGTATCTGGCAAAATGGTTTCAAAAATGATAATTACAAAAGGTACTGCAACTACAAATGAGTAGGTTTTTTTTTTTTTCCGGATCGTGCTGCTGCTTCCATATCATGTCTCCCCCCACTATGTGTCAACTGCCAAATGCATACAGATGAGACCTTGTTTTTTCTTTTTAGTTTTGAACTCAGCTCACAGATTCTTTCTGAGACAGTAGTGAGTGTTGAAAGAGAAAAAAGAGTGAGGTTACCTGTATGAGGAGAGGAAAAGTGACAGCGAGGTGGGGTTTCTGTACAACACAGTAACCTCGTGCTCTCTTCCTATACAGAGTCCTTACCTTCACATTGCCATCTCACAGTGCACATGAGAAGTTCAAACAGTCCATTAAATCCACAGCTGCTGTGTGGTGTGTGTGTGTATGTTTGGGGGTTGGGGTAGGAGACAGAAGTAGTTACCAATTCCCTGCCTGCTCTGTCTGCTGTCCCTGGCTGAACTTCTAGTGGGTAAGGCACTGGAGAGAAACAAGAATGTCCGCTCTTCTGAGTTCAACAACAGTGCTCACTCTACTATGGGTAAGCCGGGGAGAAGCCACTCTGTCCAGATGTGCTTGTCTGAAAAAAAAAAACACAGTTATGTGCCACACCACCCTCAACAGCCACTGCTTCATCATGGAAAAAAAAAACGCAGCTTTCTCAGTGCAGTTTCTATCGAGCCTGATAGTAGTTGGAGGAGGGGGGTCCTGGCTGCCAGCAACATGATGTCACCTGACTGCCAGAAACATAAGCTGGTGGAAGGATCATTTTATCAATAATGCTAAACATAACACTCATTTTGTATATACTGTATATACAAACCTGTTTTTTTGGACAATTAAAACCTTTTTTTTAAAGTAGCCCATTTTATAAGTGCAATAAAACACTCTGGGATGTGTGTAAAACAGATATTACTGGACGCCCAGGGGCTGATATGTGCCTTACAACACCACCCCTGGGTGTGCGTCAGAATCTGTTCTACACACACCCCATCATGTCTTATTGCTTACTTTATTCTACATTCCATGATTGGGAATACTAAAATTATGAAACAACCTTATAAGATACCATAAATGTCAAAATTCCATTTTGTGCCATAACCCTGTTACATTTCAATCAACATTACAATAACATTTATAAATTTTCCTGTTTTATTCTAAGGGCTTTCATTATGTCACAGGGAGTCTTAAGATCTTATTTGACATAGATGAGAAAAAAATATTTTTTCCCATTTCTTATAGTAATTATCCAGCTTGCCAATAGTTATATGAGATAACTGTTTATTCATAGTTAAACCATTAAGTGCCTTCTTCCAAGTTTCAAAACAAGGGATAATGGTAGATCTCCAATTAATAGGAAAACGTCTCATTGCCTCAATTATGGCTGTTCTAACTCAGTCCCGATGTGATGTGGGAGAACAGTAAGACATGACATGACAAGGAGGGCAGCAGCCAGGGCAAATCAGATGCTGGGGTACATTGCCAGGGGTAGCACCTCCAGAAAAGAGGAGGTTATTCTGCCCTTGTATAGATCACTGGTGAGGCTGTTCTTGGAGTACTGTGTGCAGTACTGGTGCCCATACCTCAAGAAGAATGTGAGATTACTGGAGGGGGTGCAGCGTAGGGTGGCACAAATGATCATGGGGTTGGGGGAGATGCCTTATGAGGAAAGACTGAGGGAGCTCAACATATCCTCGCTGGAGGATGGAAGAGAAAGCAGAGACCTTTAAACACTTGAAAGGCATAAACAAAGCCAGAATAGGAGGATTGTTCCACTTAAAGGGGGAAGGGTCACTAGGGGGCACAGTCTAAAGTTGGAAGGTGGGAGATTCAAGAGGGAGATGAGGAGGCACTACTTCACAGAGAGAGTGGTGGCTGAATGGAATGCACTGACAAAAGAGTTCATCGAACTGAGGACAGTGGATAGCTTTAAAAGGGGATGGGATAGAATCGGGGCAGGGTAAGGACAGAGAACATAATGAGGCAGAGGCCCATGAGAAGGGATTAAGGGAGGGGTTTGGGTGGGGAGCAGATGCAGTAGAGTTAAACTGCAAGCTGCACACTCGCGTAGAATTGATAGACCTGTGAGCCTTTTCTGCCAGCTATTTTGTATGTTCGTATGTTGATGCTGAAATCCAGGACTGGATGAACTTGAGCTGGTTAAAGTTGAACGCCAGAAAAACGGAGGTGATGATAGTGGACCCGGGTCACTGGATAGAGGGATCTGGGGCTGATCAGCCCTCTGGACTTTTTCTCAGAGGCTCTCAGATCCTATCCTCTGAATGGGTGCGAAACCTGGGGGTAGTACTTGACGACGGGCTGACTCTACGATCTCAGGTGTCGGCCGTCGACAAGTCTTCCTTTTATCATCTTAGGAACATCTCCAGAATTAAGCACCTGGTTCTGTCTGGGGACTTGCCTACATTGGTCCATGCTTTTGTGACTTTGCACCTTGATTATTGTAACTCCCTGTACTTAGGGCTTTCTGGGGTTGAAATCTGTCACCTGCAGCTCATGCAGAATGCAGCAGCATGATTGTTAACTGGGGCTTCCCGAGTATCCCATATTACTCCTGTGCTGCACGATCTGCACTGGTTGCTGATTAGGTGGTGGATCACCTTTAAAGTTGGTTTACTGACTTACAAAGCCCTACATGGACTGGGCCCCGACTACTTGACAGAACTTCTGGTGCCTTACCATCCAGTGCGACAGTTGTGCTCGGCTGACGAGGGGTTGCTAGAGATTCTGAGAATGTCTCTGAAATCTTCTGGGGCCCATACATTAATGCACGTGGCCCCAACCCTTTGGAATTCTCTACCCCATCAGCTTAGGGAATGCACAACTGTGGAGAGGTTTAAACAGGCATTGAAAACTTTCTTATGGAGTCACGCTTATGATGGCACCATATAATTAATTTTGATCCCTTGTTATTTATTTTATCAGTATGCTATTTATTTTATTCTTATGCTCACTGTTTTAATATGATTGCTTTTATCTTTTTGTATAGTGCCTTGATGGCCCGAAAGGCACTTATGTGAAATAAAATGTATTATTATTTATTATTATTATTATTATTATTTCATACATGGGAAAAATGTCTAGCAGGACCATTTTAAGTGAACATAAAATCTTCAAAGAAATCATGTGGGAATATGTAGATCGTACATTCCCCCAAAAGGTACTTTGATACAGCCAAAGAGCATGTGTTAAATTACATCCAAAGTTATTACAACACCAGTATGTAGTGTCTGGCAAAACTCCTTTATCATAAAAGTTTTTTATGGAGTTTGATATCATCTGTTCAGGTATTGACCTTGTACAGGTCACTGGTGAGGACACATGAAGAGTATGGAGTTCAGTACTGGTGCCCATACATCAAAAAGATTAACCTGCTGGAGAAGGTCCAGAGAAGGGCTACAAAGATGATAGCAGGTCAGAGGCTGAGGGCACTGAAGATGTACTCCCTAGATGATGGGGGGGGGACATGATTGGGACCTTCAAGTACTTGAATGCAATAAATAAGGTGGATAAGGAGGGCCTCTTTAAGCTGAGTGGCGTGGGGGAGGTTTATGAGGATGGTCAGGAAGTACGTCTTCATGGAGACGGTGGTGTACATTTGGAATGCACTCTCTGAAGAGGTGGTCTTGTTGAAGACAGTGGGCAGCTTCAAGAGGCTGGGATAGACATGGGGGAAGGTAAGGATCATGGGTGGGGAGGATGGGAGGAGTGGAGGGCAGGGACAATAGCTCAAGCTGGGGACCCAGCAATACAAGCAGACTAGATAGATCAAATGGTCTTCTTGTGCTGGCTTCTTCATATGTTCGCATGTTCAGTATCTTGATACCATCTGTTCAGTATCTTTTTTTTGAATACACTTGCTTTTTATATCTCTGCTAGCTGTGTGACCACTTACATAGGTCAAAGTCCATTCCTGGGATGTAATATTAACACTGAAGTCTATGCACTATCATGCAGATTGCCTACCATTGTGTGAAGGCAATCCTAAGTGACCATGCCATGCACTGGGGATCCTGGGTACCACTGCATGCATGCATTGAAGGGATGCACATCTCTACCACACTGGACCCCCTGACCAGTCACACAGCTATGTGGGCAGTCAGTCCAGGAGCATGTCCGCACTGCAGTGCTGCAGGGGAGTCACAAAGGGAGATGGAAGTCAGCAGTGTCAGGCTAAGGCAGAGGATGGGCTGACTGGCTGTGGCAGAAAATTCTTTATGAAGAAAAAACATTCCTCTCTAGTCCACATACTATAGGACTACCTGAAATTCAAAGATATTTGGGTAAAATATATGGTGTGTGATCAGCAGTGTTAAAACACAGAGTCACTTTGGACCCCAAGTAATTTTTACTAGGAGAGAGAGATGAATGAATGAATAAATAAAAGTTTATTTTTATACATGCAGTATATTGTTAGGGTAAAACTCTGTTCATAACAATTATCCTGTACAAGACCATACCACATTTATATACAGTTACATAACTTTAAACAGTATCATACAACACAATACACACCTGTAACAATCACAAGTATGTTTCAAATACTTCTTTAATTCCTTTAGGAATACATTAAGAGAAGGTATATTTTTCAATTTATTTGGTGACCTATTACAAGTTTTAAACTGAAGCATTGTGTGACCAAATCTATTGTAAGTTCTAACTATCTGAACATTCAAACTATTAAATCTTAAGTTGTATCCCCTATCTGTATTAAAACTGAGTTTAAAGTTATCATTTCCCAGTCCATTGCTTTGGGAATATATCATTTTATGATACCACTGTAACCAAATATAATTCAGCTTTTCATCTGGGTGAAGGCAATTTAATTTATAATAGAGCTTACGGTAATGTATACCATATATACTTCTTGTAACAAATCTAGGTCGTTTGTAGTACAGTTGGTTTATTTTACTCAATTCTGTTTTATTAGCATTTCTATATAATACTAAACCATATTCAACTACTGGGATTATCATAGGGCTAATTATTTTGTTTCTAGTTTCATTTGACAAACAATTTGACATCCTGCTAAGAGCACCTGTTTTTTTGGTTAGTTTTTTTTGACAATGTTCTTTATATGTTCTTTAAAATCCGATTTGCAGACCACCACTACTCCCAGATATATGTATTGGGCAACGTTTTCCATCCTGAGTCCAACCTCAGATCTTATGTCCAGATCCTGTTTTCTTTTATTACTTTGTTGAAAATATCAACACTGGGCCTTTTTTTTTTATTCGATAACAATCCAGATTTTCTAAATGATTTTTCCATATTACTCAAATTGCTCTGGAGTTTAGATTCCAGTAAGAGGGGAGTGCACACAGATGCAACCAATACAGTGTCATCCATGTACAGCCTCTCCTCACTGCTCCCAGTGCAGTTCTCTAGAGCATTGACATAGACGTTAAAAGTTAATGGACCCAGGATGGATCCCTGGGGTACCCCACAAATTACATATTTTATGCTAGACATTGTTGTACCATTTAAGACAGATTGTCTTCTGTTTGATAAGTATGAATGGAACCAACTTATAAGTTCTTGATGTACACCAATCCTTAATAGTCTTTCCAACATTGTTTGGTGATTGACCAGGTTGAAGGCCTTGCTGAGGTCCACGAACACTGCCCCTGTATCCTGCCCCTTGTTCATTGAGGAGCTAACTAAGTTGTTGAAGTCAAGGAGGGCAGTATTCATGGACCTCCCCACCCTAAATCCATGCTGTACATTTGATAAAAGGCCATATCCCTCTAGATATTGGCTCAGTTGTCTGTAAACCAATCTTTCCAGGGTCTTCGACATGGTCGTCAACAAAACAATGGGTCTGTAATTTGAGGGGTTCTGTTGCTTCTCTCCCTTTATAGATCAATATGACTTTACCTATTTTCCATGTTTACAGGAATATTCCTGAACACAGACTCCAATTATATACTGTAGATAAGTCAGTGGGGCTGCTATTATGTCAGCACCAATTTTCAAAAATGTGAGTTCAATACCATCGATCCCCCCGCCTTATCTATTTTTAAGGTTCTTAATACTTTCACTACCTCTTTAACTGCAAGTTTCTTAAATCTGAAAAGGGGGAGGGGAATTTTATGATCTTGTTATTTCTGGCCTGTTCTTTTCTAAGTTCCTGATAAGGTCATCCACTCTAATATCCTTAGTAACCTTGTTGAGTAGCTTGATTTTTAGATCTGGAAGGTTTAGGAAATAGTCACTTAAGGCCTCCCCCAGCCTTTTCTCTGGTTTTGTATCAGTTTTCCATTTCTCATCAATTGAATTTGATTTAATTCTGTTATAGGATGGTATGACTCTTTAACACATTTCCAGAATTGCTGAGGTGCTTTTGACTGTTCAAAATTTACTCCATGATATTCCTTTTTTGCCTGTCTAATATTTCAGTACATTTATTACGTCATGTTTTATAAGTATTCCAGTCTTCCTCATTCTGGGTTTGCCTTGCCTTTTTCCATAAGCTTTTTTATTCCGATTTGTGTTTTGAGTGTGTCTGCGATCCAAGGGAAGTTTTTATAATGTATTTTTTGTCTAACCATGGGTGTATGTTCATTAATTATTTGAAGTAGTGTATTAGTCAAATGTTGTATAGCCAATTCAGTATCAAGGATTATGTACAATCCGTCCCATTTTATGGCTTTTAAACTGTCCCCATACCATTGTATATTAAAATGTTTATATTGTCTTATCCATTTTATGGTCGGTTCTAGTAATCTTAATTTTGTCCATCCAATATGGCACTAGACTGGGCAATGATCACTTAAATTTTGTGGTATAACCTCAGAATCAAATAATTCTAAGGCCATCAAAAATAAAAACTAGATCCAATAAGGATCCCTCTGAGTGTTGCTTTGTTGGCCTAGTTGGTTCTAAAACTACTTGTTTTAGTCCCAGTGGAGCTAAAGATTCCTCTAACATTTGGTCTCTATGTTGGTCCCATCTTGCATTAAAATCACTCATGGGGACTATTTTAGAGTGTCCCACTAGGTCTGATAATATTTTATACAAGATATCGAAGCACTTAATTTTCATTTTGAGTGGAGTGGAGATAATACCTGCTATCAATTTGTAGGTCACTAGCAAACAATCTATACCTTCGGTATTTTATGATAAAATGGTTTTGAAACTTCCAAGATCGCCCCCCCCTTTTTTCTCTATCCAATCTCTGTAGTTGAAAATTTTGAATTTTTACCTCCTCATTATCAACACCCCATGTAGCCATGTTTCAGTTAGCCCTATTATATCTGGGTTCTCTGTGCCTACCCAGACCCTATATTCATCTATTTTCTGTACCATACTATGTACATTTTCTTGAATAATTGTCAAACGATTTTCTTTTGATGGACCTTGATTTAACTCAATCCTTCCCCCCATTGTTAGTATGACTGCTAGGGAAAGACTTCTCATAGCATTACTATCTACCGTCATGGTTGTTTTAGCCACAGTACCAGTTCCTGTATAACTTTTCCAATTGTTGGAGAAGCTATTCCTTCTGTTTACTGGTATAGCCTCCATCTGTGAAAGTGTAGTAGCTGTCGAGTACATCTGAAGACTTCTATTTATGGGGTCGGGTAGCATCTTCATTTCATTCCTCTGGCTCATCGTTACCCAGAGTATAGTTTATCATCATTACCCCCACCAGGCCTAAAACCCCAAACATTAAAACACACTTCATTTTACCATGGTGTATTATATATTTGCAACAACTTTAATACTCCAAAATCTCCCCATATTTAAGCTTCTAATCAATACCTACTGGCCAGTAATTTCTAACTAGTTTAACAAATAGAAGTTTAACATATCAAATCCAATATGAGCAAAGTAAACTGAGAACAATTGTTATCAATTATTTTGGTGGCCTCTGTACTTCTGAGAGTTTTCGCTGAGTGGACATCCCCCCCCTTCCGGTACAAGATTTGCATGACTGGTTAACATTTATGGAAAAGCTGGCTAACAATGATCATGTGAACTATTCTAGTAACAATGCACTCAAAGTATTCAAAAATGTATGGGAACCTTCTTATCCCTGATACAAATCAAATAAAATTTACTTTCAAACTTGACTTGTTACTAGATTCCACGACTGTTTCTCTTTTTTCAGTGACAAGTTTATTTATTTAGATATTTGAAATTATACAATGACATTTAAAATTCACAGCCATCTATAGCAAAATACAGGGTAAAATAAAATGGAAGAAAATTCTAATATTTAAAGCAATTAATCAGAATTAATCTAAGGTGCAGTTCCTTAATATCAGTTCATTTCTCCCACTGGAGAAAAGGTGTTCATATTTTATTAAATATATCCAACTTGTAAGAAGAATGTGACTTACTCTCTCATTGCTGACTGTATTGCCAGTATAACCAAACCAGTCTCTAACTGACGGAAGTCCTTCTGTTTTCCAGTTCTGCAATAAAAGGAGCTTTAGTCCCAGCACTGCTGTCAAGATCCAAAGCTCCTGAAGTTTGGAAATCATGAGGGATTCAGGAATGATTCCAACGGTAAATGAGGCTGAGAGAGGAATATATCTCACAAATTTGTTTCCATAAAGAGATGATTTTAGAACAAATTCATAGCACATGCAATGTACCTGATTGCTTCTCCTATCAAAGTGTACAAGACCTACAGATCATAGTAATTATTTTTATGATTTCAAATGATTGCCCCCAACTTAAAAAAATCTAGATGGCTTTATTTAGTTGCTGAACTGTTAAAGATGTTTTTTTATGTATACCAGCAGTGATATTTATGAGAGACATAAGGAATAGTGTATGGGAACCCACACACAACAAAGGTTGTATTTTTATAGAGGGGTTGAAATGACATAATAGGGACCTAGAGAGTGAAGCTCGAGAGGTCCCAATGTCATCCCAGCCCTGAGATGAAAACAAAGACGAGTTGTGTATGGGTGGCCATACACTATTTGTTATAGTATATGGTTCCCCAAATTTCAACAAAAAAGTAAAATTGGGGCATGGTTCAGTTTTTACAAGGTGTCATACCTTGATTTTGTTTTCCATGCTTGGTGTCGGCAGCTTCTGCTCCATCTGCCATGAAGTCGGTCAGTGTGGTTCCATTTTAGTGGGACCCTCCAAGTTATCACAGCCAGATTTCATAAAAAAAAAAGAAAGAAGGAAATGTTTTAACTAAATTGTTTTGGAATCATGGAGCTGAATATGGCAGTCCATGATTCCATCTCAGTGAAGCACTCAGGAAAGGACGCTGCCGTGTTACTTCAACTTTTTCTCTGAACTGCTCTGCTTTGCCCAATCAGATGGTGTACAGCAGAGCAGTTCATGAATATTAATGCTGGAATGTGCACAATAAGATTTAAAATGTGCACAACAACATTTAGAGTGTGCACAACAACATTTAGAGCGTGCACAACAACATTTCAGCAGCCACCGAATTCCACACATTTATTTATTGATAAATATCGGATAACACCTTCGAGTCAAAGACTCTTTTACAAAGGTTCCACGTCATACATAAGAAAGAGACAACAGTGTACAGAGTAACAAGTAACATAGTAGTTAAAGACAGTGGTTACAGAATGGTTGCAGATGATTACAAAAATACAAAAAATACAAAAATAGCAGCTGGGAATACAGGGCAACAGAGAGCTGCTGAACAAGGTGCAAAAGTGCAAAAAAAAAAAAGGTTGTAGGTATATGCATAGCATTTCAGGGCGATGGCGCTAGCCATGCCCACGAGTTATTCATTGGCCAAGGCTGGACAGAGATGTCCATTGTCATGGTATAGGCATGTCCATAATAAGCCTAAACCATACACTATAAAAGTATTAAACACTCGAGGGGCCCCGATGAAGACTCTGATTGAGTCGAAGGGTTGGGCCTGGCTACAGCCCAGGCTGTTAAGTGTTGGGCGTTTTTGCTTTAAAACAATGGATTAAAAATCTATTTGTCTGCCATTATCTGCAATGGCTAACTGGAATCAAGGGTGAACTTCTATATGAGTAAGCTACAATAAAATATTCTGAACAGCATCGCATGAACCCAACATTGTTTTGCTCCTCGAGTACTTAATACTTTTGTCTCTAGTTATGTGTTTGAGGCTGGTTGCCCTGTTATTAAGTACTGAACCAGCACTATTGGAATCATAACAACCCTCCTGTTTGGATCTAGTAATATTTATAATATACTGACTTACAGCAATGCTATGTTTCTTGGTGATAACAATAAACATTTTTAAAGTAAAAAAAAAATATTGCGGACTGAGTCCCAATTGTGACTGTCCAGTTCTGGGCTGGTGGGGTCCAGACTGTGATACAAAAGCTTTATGTACCGGCCCCAGTGGGAGGGTGTTGGGCCAGCCACTATGTAAGTCCTCCCTACAGTGGATGTGGTGGTGGCATTGACATTGAGGGCAATAACGTGATGCTAGCCACATCTTATGAACATACACATATAGGAACTTACGAGCGTACAAACACATGAACACATGAAAATGGTCAGCAGAAGAAGAAGACCTTGCAGTCTGTCTAGTCTGCTTGATTTGTGGCCCCCCTTCTCAGCAAATATTGCCGGCTCTACCCCCTCATTATTATTGCCCAGTTTCCTCTTCACACTTTCCTTTCCTTGCCCCATCTACATTGATCTTCTCTTCCACCCTATTCCATCCCCTCTTGAATCCACCCACCATCCTCTGAGAGATGACCTCCTCTACAAGTCCATTCCACACCATCCCAACTCTTTCCATGAAGAAGTGTCTTCTGACCCTTTTCTTGAACCTTCTTCCTATCAGCTAATAGTAGTATCCCCTTATGGTACTGTTTCCACTAAGACAAAATAGGTCCTCTATTCATCTTGTTAATACCTTTTAGGTTCCTGAAGGTTTCAATCCTGTCACCGCCTCCTTGAGCAAGTACATGTTGAGATCATTGAGCCTGTCCCCATATGCCTTACTCTGCTGCCTCCGGACCAGTGTCATCACACTCCTCTGGACTGCCTCAAGCTGCTTTATATCCCATTTCAGATAGTCTCATCCATTGGAGGGTACCCACATGCTGACGGTGGGGTGGCGAGATTTACTCTGTAGCATTTTCAAATCCCACTTCTGCCAGAATTCTGCAGAATTTCAGAAATTGCACCTAATATGGTGGAATTCAATCTGAGGCAGTATTTTGAAAGTGAAAAGTTCCTTGTTTTAGCAGCAGATTAATAATCCATGATTGGGGGAAATGTGCTATGATGATGATAGACTGAGGGAGTTAAACATGTACTTGTTGGAGGATAGGAGAGACAAGGGGTACATGATAGAGACCATCAAGTATTTGAAAGGAATTAACAGAGTGAAAATGGAGGGTTTGATCAATTTGAAGGGGGAAGGAAATATGAGGGGGCCATAATCTGAAACTGATGGGGGGGACGATACAGAGGGGAGGTGAGAGATCATTACTTCACAGAGTGGGTGGTGGCACCAAGGAATGCACTTCATAAAGAGTTGATAAAGTTAGACATGGTAGATGGGTTCAAGAGGGTCTGGGACAGATACAGGGGCTTGGTAGAGGCTGGTGTGAAGGAAAATGTCATTGGTATGCAGGAGGTGGGAGAACGGGGAATAGGGGTGATGTTGGGAGGTAGAACAGCCATTGTTCCTTATCAGTGAGATGTGTTGAGCAGATGAGATAGACAATTTGGCCTAATCTGCTGGCAACTATGTATGAATGTATGTACAGTGGCATCCCCAGGATGAAACCCACTTTTAAAGCACTCTGCAGCATACTGCAGCAGACCTACTGAATAAAGTAATGTTATTTCAATGGCAATTAGTCCCTTTTGTCATGCAGGAGACTGTGACATTCACTTCAACCTGGCAGTGTCATATTTTCCTAACTGACAAAAGGGACTAATTGCCATTGAAATTACATTGCTTTATTCAATAGATCTGCTGCAGCATTCTGCAGAGTGCTACAAAATGCTGCAGAATTGAGTTTCATCCTGGGGGACGCCAGTGTATGTACTGTACATATATAAACCGTGGAAAAGTATTTAGCAGTTAGCATAAACCACAGAGTCATGTTCTGCAAATCACATAATAATATGCTGCAGATTCCATAATCTGCAAAATTTATTCTACACTTAACACTGAACTGCATTTCAGAACTCAAAATGAAATTCTGAATGCATCTCGGAACTGGAATTAACATTCTGCATTAATTGCACTAGAGGAAGTCCATGCTCTGTAAAGCAGCAAAAAGGTCCACTCCATTTGGATAATTACACAACTAAAGTCCATCCCAACCAACAACCTGGCTTCAGGAATGAACTCAGGGCATTAGAAGGCTGGCTGGGTGCGGTGGTGATGAGGAGGATTGTTGTCTGTAGGATTACTCTCCTCCTCCTCCAGGGAGGGATGATCATGGAATCCAGCATGTGCCTGGTCCCTAGCAGAGGTTAGGGGGTAGGGAAGTTCGGGCTGCCAGTGTAATGGAAGGAAAAGCAGACATGGATGCACGTCACTCAGGAGTTATGACATCATTACACATTCCCTTTCCCCAAGAAGAGGAAAAAACAGGAAGTCACAGGCAGCAGGATGACTCTGGTCACCAGCTGGCCCCGCACCTGATGATCTGGGCCAGTCAATGCACCAGCAGAATCAGTTCAAGGGCAGGGGGTTTGAGACCATTGCCGATCTCACATGGCGGGTAAGCCCTGGGGGCAAATGTGTCTGGTCAGTCCCACGAGTTGTCAGGGTGACAGGACTGGGGTGGCTGGAGGATGGGAGCTACACAGAATGAAGGGGATACAAAAATTATTAAAAATAAGGTGTGCTCCATGTAAATAATGACACCACTGCCCACACAACTCAATTCTGATTTACACTAATGGCCCCAGCTCTCCCTGTGCTCACAACAGCTGCTCATGGGGTTGAGTCATAAAGGAACTAAGAGGATAGAGCAGGTCTGATTGCAGGGGTGCCCTGATAAGTCAGCATGTGGGATTTGTGAAAGGTAACTGGAGCAGCAGGTCACTGAAGGTAGAGAGACAGAGGAAAGTAAAGGAAGGACAGGTAAACTGTGTCAACATAACATATGTATGCCAACATGACTCCAAGCTTTCATATATAAAAAAATAAATTCTATTCCTAACAGTTCAAAGCTATCCTTTATTAAAGAAAGTATCTTATTTATTTATTTACTTATTTGAATTTTGGTAACCTGGTAAGTCCACTGAGACAATTACAGTCCCTTTTTCAGGGTCGACCGAGGACAGACAGCAATATAAAGACAGTACAGTAAGCAACTTTAAGAAATGCAGAATACAGATGCATAAAATTCTGAACAAGAACCAGCTGGGAGACTTGAAGACATAACAATTCAAAGCATGTTACCGAATGACATATGAGCATAGAGCCACTATGTATGTCCGATCTTGTGAATCAGAGAAATACAATGAGTAAATACACATTTTGAAGAGAGTACAAAACATAATGAAGAAGTACAATACATGTATACACATAAATATCAGTACAACAAGATAAGTATAGTAAGTATATACACATTATACAAAGGGTTCAAAACATAATGAGGTCAGAGAGGTTGTCTGTAGAAACGTAATGGGGTCAGGTGTTGCCTGTGGAGACTGAGTGAAGGTATTGAGTGGATTGGGGACGGGGGAAGGAGAATAGCCAGGTGATTCATAGGCCGGAGAAAGCGAGGGAGGGGCTCAGGACCAAGGGCAGAGTAAATAAGAGGAGGATAGAAGGGGTGAGGACTAAGGGCAGAGTAAATAAGAGGAGGATAGAAGGGCTCAGGACTAAGGGCAGAGTAAATAAGAGGAGGATAGAAGGGCTCAGGACTAAGGGTAGAGTAAATAAGAGGAGGATAGAAGGGGTGAGGACTAAGGGTAGAGTAAATAAGAGGAGGATAGAAGGGCTCAGGACTAAGGGCAGAGTAAATAAGAGGAGGACAGAAGGGCTCAGGACTAAGGGCAGAGTAAATAAGAGGAGGACAGAAGGGGTGAGGACTAAGGGCAGAGTAAATAAGAGGAGGATAGAAGGGCTCAGGACTAAGGGCAGAGTAAATAAGAGGAGGATAGAAGGGCTCAGGACTAAGGGCAGAGTAAATAAGAGGAGGACAGAAGGGCTCAGGACTAAGGGCAGAGTAAATAAGAGGAGGACAGAAGGGGTGAGGACTAAGGGCAGAGTAAATAAGAGGAGGACAGAAGGGCTCAGGACTAAGGGCAGAGTAAATAAGAGGAGGATAGAAGGGGTAAGGACTGGGGGTAGAGTAAATAAGAGGAGGATAGAAGGGCTCAGGACTAAGGGCAGAGTAAATAAGAGGAGGACAGAAGGGCTCAGGACTAAGGGCAGAGTAAATAAGAGGAGGATAGAAGGGGTCAGGACTAAGGGTAGAGTAAATAAGAGGAGGATAGAAGGGGTGAGGACTAAGGGTAGAGTAAATAAGAGGAGGACAGAAGGGGTCAGGACTAAGGGCAGAGTAAATAAGAGGAGGATAGAAGGGGTCAGGACTAAGGGCAGAGTAAATAAGAGGAGGACAGAAGGGGTCAGGACTAAGGGCAGAGTAAATAAGAGGAGGATAGAAGGGCTCAGGACTAAGGGCAGAGTAAATAAGAGGAGGATAGAAGGGCTCAGGACTAAGGGTAGAGTAAATAAGAGGAGGATAGAAGGGGTCAGGACTAAGGGCAGAGTAAATAAGAGGAGGACAGAAGGGGTCAGGACTAAGGGCAGAGTAAATAAGAGGAGGATAGAAGGGGTCAGGACTAAGGGCAGACTAAATAAGAGGAGGACAGAAGGGCTCAGGACTAAGGGCAGAGTAAATAAGAGGAGGATAGAAGGGGTCAGGACTAAGGGCAGAGTAAATAAGAGGAGGACAGAAGGGCTCAGGACTAAGGGCAGAGTAAATAAGAGGAGGATAGAAGGGGTAAGGACTGGGGGTACAGTAAATAAGAGGAGGACAGAAGGGGTCAGGACTAAGGGCAGAGTAAATAAGAGGAGGACAGAAGGGGTCAGGACTAAGGGCAGAGTAAATAAGAGGAGGATAGAAGGGGTCAGGACTAAGGGCAGAGTAAATAAGAGGAGGACAGAAGGGGTCAGGACTAAGGGCAGAGTAAATAAGAGGAGGATAGAAGGGCTCAGGACTAAGGGCAGAGTAAATAAGAGGAGGATAGAAGGGCTCAGGACTAAGGGTAGAGTAAATAAGAGGAGGATAGAAGGGGTCAGGACTAAGGGCAGAGTAAATAAGAGGAGGACAGAAGGGGTCAGGACTAAGGGCAGAGTAAATAAGAGGAGGATAGAAGGGGTCAGGACTAAGGGCAGAGTAAATAAGAGGAGGACAGAAGGGCTCAGGACTAAGGCAGAGTAAATAAGAGGAGGATAGAAGGGGTGAGGACTAAGGTGTAGAGTAAATAAGAGAGGACAGAAGGGTCAGGACTAAGGGCAGAGTAAATAAGAGGAGGACAGAAGGGGTCAGGACTAAGGGCAGAGTAAATAAGAGGAGGACAGAAGGGGTAAGGACTGGGGTTAGAGCAAAGAAGAGGAGGATAGAAGGGGTCAGGACTAAGGGCAGAGTAAATAAGAGGAGGATAGAAGGGGTGAGGACTAAGGGCAGAGTAAATAAGAGGAGGATAGAAGGGGTGAGGACTAAGGGCAGAGTAAATAAGAGGAGGATAGAAGGGGTGAGGACTAAGGGTAGAGTAAATAAGAGGAGGACAGAAGGGGTCAGGACTAAGGGTAGAGTAAATAAGAGGAGGATAGAAGGGGTGAGGACTAAGGGTAGAGTAAATAAGAGGAGGACAGAAGGGGTCAGGACTAAGGGTAGAGTAAATAAGAGGAGGATAGAAGGGGTGAGGACTAAGGGCAGAGTAAATAAGAGGAGGACAGAAGGGGTAAGGACTGGGGGTAGAGCAAAGAAGAGGAGGATAGAAGGGGTCAGGACTAAGGGCAGAGTAAATAAGAGGAGGATAGAAGGGGTGAGGACTAAGGGCAGAGTAAATAAGAGGAGGATAGAAGGGGTGAGGACTAAGGGCAGAGTAAATAAGAGGAGGATAGAAGGGTGAGGACTAAGGGTAGAGTAAATAAGAGGAGGAGGACAGAAGGGGTCAGGACTAAGGGTAGAGTAAATAAGAGGAGGATAGAAGGGGTGAGGACTAAGGGTAGAGTAAATAAGAGGAGGATAGAAGGGGTCAGGACTAAGGGCAGAGTAAATAAGAGGAGGATAGAAGGGGTGAGGACTAAGGGCAGAGTAAATAAGAGGAGGATAGAAGGGGTGAGGACTAAGGGCAGAGTAAATAAGAGGAGGATAGAAGGGGTGAGGACTAAGGGTAGAGTAAATAAGAGGAGGACAGAAGGGGTCAGGACTAAGGGTAGAGTAAATAAGAGGAGGATAGAAGGGGTGAGGACTAAGGGTAGAGTAAATAAGAGGAGGACAGAAGGGGTCAGGACTAAGGGTAGAGTAAATAAGAGGAGGATAGAAGGGGTGAGGACTAAGGGCAGAGTAAATAAGAGGAGGATAGAAGGGCTCAGGACTAAGGGCAGAGTAAATAAGAGGAGGACAGAAGGGGTAAGGACTGGGGGTAGAGCAAAGAAGAGGAGGCTGTGGAGTGGGAGAATCAACGAAAACAGGTGCATTTAGCAGAGGAAGCGAGGAAGGCAAATAAGGTGGTTTGGAACGTGGGTAGAGAGGTACAGAACAGGATGGGAGAATGCAGAGAGTTCCAGTCAGATACTGCCATGAAGGAGAAGGACTTACATGCAACTACAAGCCTCAGATTAGGCCATTTGAGAAGAGGCAGAGTGGCAGCTCGGAAGGCATATGTAGCTCTGAAGGCAGGGTGAAACATAAGATCGTCCTAGCTAACAAATGCTAAGGCACTGTTACTTCTTGCCTGTTCTTTGTGTTAAGAATGAAATAAACTGTTTTTATAGCATTGATAACAGTTTGCTGCTGTCTTTTTGAGTGGTGAGTGCGGTTCTACGCAAAGAATCCTGATGGTACAATTTTTTTGAACCTGCACCCCATCCCAGTGCTTCATTTTTCTCTCGTTTGAACTGGCACATGTAGCTAGCCTAAGGTGAATAATCTCACTGAGGCAGGGTGGGGTAAACTTGTGAACAAGCTTATGCACAAAACCCAAGGTCGAGTACCTTAGTTTAGATTCATAAGGGAGCCAACCCAACAAAGACAGGATGTCAAGGGGGTCTATGTGATAACGGCGAACGCCTAATGGCAATCACAGTTATCTCTCAGTCAGAGAGCCAAACACATTTTCAGCACTCTGACAACCCTGGCACACCAGAACAACAGCGCCAGGAGAGTATTTTACTGCTTTCTGTTGGGGGGGCTTCACCCCCCACGCCCCCCTACTTAAGGATTCTGAACTCCATGGGGTGCATGTGGGGGAAGGGTGAAAGCTGTAAAAATAAAAAGGTTCGGGCCGGGCGCAATAAAAAATCACACCAGCGCCCAGACCCGAACCCTGTACCTCAGCCACCCCAGCCACTAGCCAATCCCCGATGCCATGATGCAGCTTGGCCAGCAACCCCAGCACCACCCATAGCCTCTCCACCCCTCCCAGCCCACACTCACCATGCTCGCTCCCACCCCAGCGTGTGCGTATAGCGACATCCTGTCACCTAGTTCACCCACCCACTTATCCGGTCACCCTATTTTCCCATCGCTGTAGTGGATTGTACCGGGAAGGTGTTGCGGTAACGGACGGCGCCCTTCCTCATGCGCCCACTTCACGGGTTACCATGTCAAGGTGGTGACGGCGGTAATTAACCCCTAGGGTGAACCTTCCCACCCTATGGTAGGCCTGGGAAAGAAATGTCATGTTAGTCACATTGGTAGACAGTAGTAAAGGCGTAAGTAAAAAGTGGGAGGAGAGACGAGGAAGCAATCTTGATAAAAGAAGAAGTGAGAAAGGGGTGGATACGATAAAGGAGACCCAGCTTTTGGTTCAGTGTTTTGACCAGGGTGGAGACATGGACACTGAGGGATAGTGTGGTGTCCAGGGTAATGCCCAGATACTTAAAGGTAAGGACAGACTCGAGAGTATCATCATTAAGGGAAGTGATACAGAGAGTGGAGAGGGTCCTAGAGGAGGAAGGATGGTGAGAGAAGAGCATACATTTAGATTTTTTTGTATTGAGGACTAGTTGGTTACACTGGAACCAATCTTCAATGTCTGCAACGTTAACGGCAAGTTCCCTATTGATCATGGCGTTATCAGTAGAAGAGTGGTAGACAATAGCATCATCTGCATAGAGGTACACAGATGTCCCTCCACAATGTCTTGGTAGGTCATTTTTAAATAGTGAGAACAACATCAGGCCCAATATGGAGCCCTGCGGGACACCATGAGTAATGTGATTGAAGCCTGAGAGAGCACCAGCTCATTTGACTCTTTGGGAATGGCAGGAGAGATAGCTTTGGACCCAGAGTAGGGCACTGGTATCCAAACCAATAGCTTGCAACTGTTGCAGCAAGAGACCATGATTCACAAGGTTGAATGCTTTTGTTAGGTTGATGAAGATGGCACCGGCGGCAGATCCTTGGTCCATGGCTTGGTAAATATCAGAAGTTACTTTCAACAAGGCCATGAGGGTGTTGTGGCTCTTTCTGAAGCCATGCTGGTGAGGATACAACAGTTTGTGGTGCTCTAAGTAAATCTGGAGGTGACTGTAGACAATACACTCCTGGATCTTGGCAAGAAGGCAAAGAATAGAAATCGGTCTGAAATTCTCAACAATGGTATTAGGCCCCCCTTTGTGCACTGTAACTACTACTGCAACTTTCCACTTATCTGGTATAGTGCTGGACAGAAAAGAACGGTTGAATAAATCATGCACAGGATGAGCAAGGGCAGGAGCACCGAGCTTTAGGAATTTAGGCTCTAGGTTGTCATGACCAGGAGAACTCTTGGCCTTCAGGTTTGCAAGAAGCCTCTGGACCTCTTTGCAGGTGGCCAACTTTAGATAGAAGGCTGGTCGAGTTCCAGTGTAGTGTACAGTGGTAGGTGTTGAGGATGGGTTGGGAGAGTGTGGAAACAGTGAGGTATATTTGTGCAGATCAGTAAAAAATTCATTAAATCAGGAGGCAATAGATAGGGGGTCAGTAAGGGTGGTGCCCTGGGCAATGGGGGAACTCGGGATTTCAGCGGCCTTCCCTTTGACCAGGAAATTAACCTGCCACCAGAACTCTTTGGGGTTACAAAGGTGTTCAGTTTGTAGCATTTTGAAGCAATGGCATTTGGCTCTATGAAGGGAGTTCTTACACTGATTTCTGAGCTGCCTGTAGACAAGCCAGTCAGAGGATAATCCACTCTTTTTAAAGGACCGCCAAGCCCGGTCACGAGAGGACATAAGCAACCATAGCTCTTTGTTGAGCCAGGGAGCTTTAATACCCTTGGATCTGCATTTTTTACGGAAGCATGGGTATCAACAATATGAGTAAAGGTAGTTATAAAAAAATCCAGAGCTTGGTTGATATCCGGGAGAGTCATAATGGGGTTCCAGTCCACATTGTTGAGGGAGGTAATGAAGTTGTTAACATCTAACATGGACATATCCTGGACAAGGGTAATTTTAGGTGGGGGCTTAGGGCAGTTATTCCTCCAGATGCACATAATGGGAGAATGACTGCTTATACTCTCTAACAGAACACCTACATATTTGACCTTCAGAGGACAACTGGTGATAATCCAGTCCAGTAAGGTGTCCTTGCCAGACTTGTTGTTGATACAAGTGGGGTCTTTAATGAGTTGCAGTAGGTTGGAGTCAGCTAGGATAGCATGTACTTTATCAACAGCTGGGTTAATTCGGTCAGTGTTGAAATCGCCACACAGTATTAGGTCATGGCGGGGAAGTTTGGCAAGAAAGGAGATGAAGGAAGGATGGCCAGTGGGGGCCTTGTTAGGAGGCAGGTAGGCACATCGAATGATTATCTTCTTGACATTGCCAAGAGTCATGGAGAGGAATCCAACAAACGAACCGTGCACTCGGAATTAGCGGTGCATTTAGCCACACAACTGAATAACTTCTCAAAAGCTAACAGCACGCTCACCCACAAGAAACGGACACAGACTTTTCACCATTAAATCCAGTTTATTTACTTTTAGATACATGGCGTTTGGGACTGGTCCTTTGTAAAACTTGATAGGACGGCTGATCGCTGGGCTCAATGTCAAATGCTAAATGATTTTAATAATTAACTCGTCATTTGCCTAATGAGCGGCGTCTTCTTTAGTGAATATGGGAGGAACAAGGCTGCTGCAAAGGGATTCCACTATCAGGCATAGGCAGTTCAGCAACATCCAGGTCTGACGGGGTGTATGTCAGAACTGCACCAGCCCTTTTACCTAGCTGATCCTTCCTGATGCAGGTATAACCAGGTAGTGCCACCTCATGCTGTTTAATAGCTGGCTTGAGCCAGGACTCAGTAATGCAGAGGATGTCAGAGGACTTCTGGTTAACGCAGGCCTCTAATTCAGCCATTTTTGGTTGGACACTTTGTACATTCACGTGGGCAATTCTCGGGCCTTTCAATGCTGGAAGGGTAGCAGCACCAGGGTTTAAAACCGGGGTGGGACATGGGGGCCCAGGGTTGAGCTCGATATCCCCTTCTAGTACCAGAAGAAGGAAAGTGGAAATGCGGAGTCATATCGAGGCACATGGAAGCAGCATGGATGGGTCTCTAGGACTGAAGGGAACACACAAGTGTTTATGAAGCCAGAACCCCAGGAGCACCATATCAGACCTGGGAAGACACGGGATAAGTAAGCAGACACAGGGGTTGTCAGGCCAGATTGGGCATAGGGGGGTACAGTCCTTGGGGGGGTGACCTAAGGCCACTGCAGTAAACGGGTCAGCAAGGCATAGAATAGAGAGGCAGAATATTGATACTACCCATCCAGGGCAGCCCATGTTAATGGGATTTGATGGGGAGGCAGCAGAAAAGAATATAGTTAGTCAGAGGCAAATGGCCCTAATTGGCTAACGTAAGCAAAGTACAGAATACCTGCATAACTAAACTAGCTAGAGAAAACAGCGTATAGGTTAGCCACCATATAATGTGACATGGAAGGCTGCAGCAAGCAGAAAGCCAATAAGCATTCAGAGACAGATGCCAAATAGGATGCTGTACCTTACAGCCAATAGAGAGATATTAAGTGTGGAGAGGGTGGAGCCAAGGAGCATTTAATTAAGGATGGGATCAGGGAGGGTGGGTGGGTGAAAAATCTCCCCAGAATGAAATGAGAGAGGGAAAAAGTTCTAACGGAATTTCTCCTGGCGTCGTCCATTCCCAGCATGTATCCTTGATCCCACACTCTCATTCTTGCTCACTCCACAGTCAACCCTCACAGTGAGATTGCATTGTGAGCTGTGACCACGGTTGACCCGCTGCCACCCCCTGCAGTGATAAACGACCTCTGGCAAGAGGGTATAAGAGAAACCCCCAAAAAGGGCTGCAGCTGTTCCGAGGAGTAGACTAAACCTGGTCTGGAAAACACAATGCACATGCCTCCCAATAATTAAAAATATGAACCCACAGTTTAATAAAATACCCATCCACAAATCAATGCACCCCCCATTTTAACACAGACTCACACAATCACACTACAGTCACACAGTTACACACACAGAAACTAAATACATTCAAACACCCCAAGCATCCAAACCAAATAATAATATATCCCTGGGGAATTACTGTTGGGCATGATGATGTACCTAAGAGCCAGCCACTTTGTAAGCACCTGCCCCGACAAATTAGACAGGCAGCTCTTGCTTTAACTGCCATTGCAGATTTATTGGGTGCAGACTCATGGTCTGCTACACCTAAGTTGCATAAGCACACCAGGCACCTCCGTAGAAATAAGACCTATTGGAAATACCTCCTAAGAAGGTTAATTATCACACTCCTACTACTCTCTGGTAACATGCACCCCAATCCTGGTACCCCCAGTCTTGTGAGTAACAAGGCTTCTAGCCACATTAAAATTGCATCAATCAATAGCGGAAGCTTGCTACCCAAACTTCCACTAATTCAGGTTTGGGTGGTGCAGGACAACCCACAACATAATCTCAATCACAGAATCATGGCTATCCCCTAAGATACCCAGTTTATCTGTATCTATTGATAGCTATTCCATCTTTCGACTGGACAGACTTGACAAATGTGGTGGTGATTGTCTGGTTTACTTGCATAATGAGCTCAAAGGGCATGTGTTGCCAAACAACATCTCAGTCAAAGGGGCTCAAATTCTATCACTCAAACTCTCCATAGGTCAGCAGAAAAAAGATCTTCTCCCCATGACTGTATACTTGCCCCCTGGAGGACAATGCAAAGGGATTGAGCAGTTTTGTGACTTCATTAAACAGGGCAAGCAGAACTGGGAGCACATTATAGTAGGAGATTTTAACACAAACTGCTCGCTCAGGGCTCTGTGGCTGTTAGAGACTGCATATCTAACCTCTACCTTTCTCAGATGGTTACAGAAGCAGCAAGGAGAAACTACTGTACCAGCACCTCCACCTTAATCGACTGGCTACTCACCACTTGCCCCGAGCATATAGCCAGCGTGTCAGTGCTACCCAACTCCCTAAGTGATCATTCACCAGTGATGTTCTCATGATCAAACAAGACCCAGAAAAGCCCTCCGCAGCATATCAGAAGATGATCCCCAAAAAAGGGACAGCTCAATAATCTCAAGCTCTTTTTTACAATGGCAGATTGGTCATCATTAGATAATATTGAGGATGCCAGCCAGGTGCTTGATTCCTTTACAACTATCTTTAATAGCACCTGCAACACTTTTGCACTATACAAATTCTCAAGAGTGAAAGGCTTCTTGAACCCATAGCTAATGGGCTATATCATTGAGCAACTGAAGTTACAGGTTAACCTTTGGCATGAGGCCAGGGCTACTGGTAATGTGGCCAACTGCACTGCCTATACAGAGGCACAGAATAGATGCACCCAATTGGTCAGGAATGCCAAGGCTAACTACTATAAAGAAGTGCTAGGTACGACATGGGGCAATGGTAAACTGTTCTGGAATAACATAAAAAACACTAACCGGTGGAGAATCCAAAGCACATCCTGACCTGATTACTATGGATTCAGACACCTTACAGGACCCAAAGGAATTGGCTAATGCATTCAACCTGCGTTCATGGACCTCAGCGCAGTCCTACCCCTAGAGTACTTAATTCCCCAACCTCTTAGCAAGTACTCCAGAGATGACCTGCACCCTGCATGCAACTCTCAAAGACAGCTATTTTATTTCACAAATATCAAAAGCCACTGCCATTGAATATGTCAAACGGTCCTAGGCAAGACTAGGGTTGCTAGTGTTGTGCTTGATACGAAACTTATTGCACTCATGCTTAAATAAATAGCTCTTCCCGTTACTAAACTATTTAACATTTCATTAAGTACAGGTGTCTTCCCTAACAAATGAAAGATTGCACATGTGACCCCAAAATTTAAAAGTGGGGACAGGACAAGCCTAGGTAACTACAGGCCTATATCGATTCTGCCTCCTCTTTCAAAGGCCCTGAAGTGGATAGTGGCTGACCAAGTGACTGAGTATCAAGAAATATAGACTTCTGTGTGCGCAAAAACATGGTTTTAGAAAAAAAAAACATAGTACCATCGCCGCTCTTGTTGAATATACTATGCAATTGTATGACGCCCTCGACGCCGGCAAGTCAGTAGGGTCTATTTTTATAGACCTTCTGATGAGAGAACTGAAAAGCTGTTTGTTTTCATGGCTTTAGTTTCCTCTGACAGTTTCACCTGTGAGTACTAGAGAAACAGGGCAGGGATTGAGGATGAACAGTAGTGGAAAGTTACTTAAAGTTTCATGGCAGGATACTCTCCTTGAACCGCGTGGCTTCAGGGATTCACACAATCAGCAGTTACGGTGCTTCACTCAAGCAGCTCGGTTCGAGTATATAAAAAAAGGCGGTGTTTTTGTTTTCTGGGTACAGAGGCTGAAAATGTGAAAATTAAATTTGCATTACTCCTAAGTGGCAGCGTGACACATGAAATTACTGGGGGTGGGGTGGGTGATGCTGCAATGGATTCTGGGCATTAGAAACATAGAAACATAGACTTTGACGGCAGATAAGGACCACTTGGCACACCCAGTCTGCCAATTTCCCTACCTACCTACTGGATAAGCTGCAGATTCTAGTTAACCAACAGCCTGCTTCCTGCAACCCCCCACTATAATTGCTTTGTGTCTGTCCCATGCATGTTTGAATTCCCCCACTGTTTTAGACCCAACGACCTCCTCAGGAAGGCTGTTCCATGTATCCACCACTCTCCGTGAAAAAAGAATTTCCTCACATACACCTGAGCCGTCCCCTCTCTATCTTTTAAACTGTGCCCCTTGTTCTTACATCTCTTTTTCTGAAAGATGCTACCCTCCTGGACTTTGTTGATTCCTTGAGGTACTTGAACATTTCTATCATGTCCCCTGTCCCTCCTTTCATCAAGGGTATACATATTAAGCTCTCTCAGTCTCTCTTCATATGGTTTCTGATGTAGACCCTGCACCATTTTAGTTGCCCTCCTCTGGACTGCTTCCATCCTGTCTATGTCCTTGCGTAGATGAGGTCTCCAAAACTGCACACAGTACTCCAGATGGGGTCTCACCAACTGTCTGTACAGAGGGATAACCACTTCCCTTTTTCTACTTGTGATGCCCCTTCCTATGCATCCCAGTATCCCCCTGGCTCTTCTTACTGACTTTTCACATTGCTTACCCACCTTTAGGTCATCTGATATGCTACTCCCAGGTCCCTTTCCATTTTGTTGTTGTTAGTACCTCCCTGCTATTGTACTCTTCTCCTGGGTTTTGTTTCCCAGGTGCATTACTTGCACTTCTTTACATTGAATCTAAGTTGCCATATGTCTGACCACTCCTCCAACCTTGCCAAGTCCTTCTCATCCTTTCTACCCCCCTTGTGTATCATCTCTATTACAGATCTTTGTGTCATCTGCAAAGGGGCATACCTTTCCCTCCAGACCCTCTGCAATGTCACTTATAAAGATGTTAAAGAGGATTGGACCCAGTACTGAGCCCTGAGGTACTCCACTAGTAACCCCCCTTTCTTCGGAATGTGTTCCATTCACTATTACCTTCTGTGTCCTGTTGTGCAGCCAGTTCGCTACCCAGGCTACCACCCTGGGACCCACTCCCAGGCTGGCTAACTTGATTATTAATCTTTTGTGCGGGACTGTGTCAAATGCCTTGCTAAAGTCTAGGTAGGCCATATCCACAGCCCCTCCCTGGTCTATTACTTTGGTCACCCAGTCAAAGAAATCAATTAGATTAGTCTGACATGACCTTCCTGCTGTAAATCCATGTTGCTTTGGGTCCTGTGCTCATTGTTCAGTGATATTTGCATTCCGTGTGGTAGGGCAGTGTCTGCTTTGTGGTGGCATGTGTAGAGAGTGAGGGATTATCTTCAGTGTTCTGTGGTCACTTGTGCATCTGGACTTCATACAATGATGTTATTATTCAATAACATCACTGTCCCAGGAACACACTGACCAAGGGATGTAGCGCTAGGGGTGCCACAAGGGTCAATTTTCGGCCCCCTGCTATTCAGTCTTTTCATAAACACATTACCCTCTGCATATTCTGTCAATATGGTACTGTTTGCAGATGATGCCATCCTCTCCGTTCCCCCGGTACTCTTTCAGCTGATATCTCCTCTACCCTACAGGACTGTTTCCTTAAACTTGAATCATGGTTTTTCCATAACATATACAATAATGGATGGGGAAGTATGCTTAATGAGAAATGAATGGTTGCCCGAGGAGTGGGATGCTACATAAACCCTGAGGGCGAAACCCGAGGGGTTTATTAAAGCATCCCACACTGAGGGCAACCATTAATTTCAAATTTAAAAACACTTCCCCATCTTTTATTATTTGTAATTGCTGGGCAGCAATTTTTAGCAGCCCTGAGTCTGAAACACAGAGATATACTGACACTGTCTCTCAGTCACACACACACACAGACACACAGACACACAGACACACACACACACACACACACACACACACACTGTGTTGCTGTCAGAAAAGTGTATTTCTTGTGAGGAGTATTTTTGTTAAGCCCTTTTTGTTTTGTGTCCCTCAAACTGCAGTCACACTTTGTTTCTTTTACTTGCAATAGCGCTTACCTCCGAGAAGCGCCGCGGAGCTATTACTCGAGGCAGTGAAGCAGTGTGGAGCCGTTTTCTAGGCGGGGAAGCTCTTCGGAGCATTTTTTTGGGAATTCCTATGCGGTGTGAGTTCTGGACAACAAGAACAACCAGATAAGTTGTTTTGTTAAAATAATACGATGGGACTCCCGGTGTGGCGGCTCCTCGGTAAGAGGAGCCACCATGTTTGTGTCAGTGTTTAGCCGGCCCATGGGAACTGAAGAGCCAATCAGGATGTGGCTCTTTCATGACTGAAGTGGCGTGTGTTTGCCGTTACAACCCGCAGGTTATAACGGCAAATTATAACTCGGTCAGGCAATGGGAAAAATTGCTGACCAGTTATTATAAACTACTATTGAACTACAAACAACAGAAGTTATGCACTTTGCCCTACAGCACAACAAGAAAAAATTAGGCCCTCTGCATATTCTTAACCATAAGGGGGACGATCTTGAACAAGTTCACTCATTCAAATACTTGGGTATACATCTCGATGATTCCCTCTTTTTCACTGGTCACATTGACCGTGTCATTAAAACAGCAAATGTCAAGCTAGGGGTCCTCTACAGGCATCGGCATTCATTGACTCCAGAAGCACTGAGCATGGTAAGTAAGTACTCAGTTCTGGCAGTTATTGACTATGGGCTGGTCATCTACAGTGCCAACTCAGACTCAGCACTCAAGCATGCTAGGAGACTCTTAAACAAAGCCTGCCGGCGATGGGGCGCTGTGGAGCAGCATCATGGCAACAGCAATTTGAGATAGCTCCGAATGTCAATTCTTGCTAAAATAATTACAGTGACTTTTCGTACAGCTAGAGAAGTGAAAAAACAATTATTATTAATCAGAACCTCTGCTGATTAAGATGGGCCATAAAAGGACCACAAGCATCATGGACAGAAGTTAGATACCTACCTTTCTTCTGCAGACTGTGCAAAAGGGTCAGGGCCTACAGCACCTGCTGGTCTGGTGGCACCAGACTTGCCTTCCACACAAATTATGGCAATGTTAGCTAAGATACAAGCTATGAGGGAGGACACAAACAAGCAGTTAGCGGCAGTCGAAATGAAGATGCTGACAAACGAACAAATACAGGTGAACTCATTGGCTATTAAGGACTTATCTGATGCACAAGCACATCAAACTGAGTGCTCAACTATTATAGTGCGTGATGTCTCCTATTTGAGAGCAAAAATCGAATCCCTGGAGAATGCACAGCGGCAGACCAACATTAGGATCGTTGGTTCTCCCCCACGATTTGTTGGAAAGGCTACAATTCTGGACACCATTGTAAAAATGGTATTTAATGACCTACATCTCCTGCCTCAAGACTCCGGAACTAAAATTCTGACAGCCTTTGTGATCCCACAGTGGCCACATCCTAGAGGAGACCCATCACAAAGGCCGCTAACTGTAATTGCCACCCTATCACCCCCGGAGGCACGAACCACTCTTTTACAGGCCGCCCGAGCCAAGGGAGAACTCACCTGGGAAGGTAGCCATGCTGCCTTTTTCCCCTGACCTAGCAGCTGGCACTCAGACCCAGAAAAAGGAACTTCAAGCAATTAAAAAGGACCTACTGAAAAATGGCGTTCAAGCACAGCTGAACTATCTGGCAAGGCTCCAGATAGGCCACGAATCTAAGACCCATCTCTTTACTGACCCGACCGCAGCAGCGGCGTTCGCAGAGAAGCTGCTCGCTAAGTTGAACACCACTGAACACTCCTCCAATGATGAAGGGTGATAAACGGTACATCCCACCTCAGCTTAAACATGTCCTCTTGTGTGGTTGTTTATTCCCATTTTGGAAGGGTGGGCAAGGTTTTTCATAGATGTTCAGGGTATTTACTAAATTCTGGCTAAGTGCTCCTTCTCTTACTAGCTAACTTTAGGGCGTTAGTTTAAATGTTTAATGCTGCTCCAAGTACAGATCTATAGATGTTTTCTTTAATATAGCCATCTTTATGGTAGTGAATAATAGAGGGCATTTATATATGCCACTTGGTTTGTGAACTTGCATTATATCCTACTGAAATATGCTGTTCTCCCACGATGGTAGGTTGCCATGCCTTACCCAGGAAAGTGGGACTGACTATATAACATAACTGAGACCAGGACATTGTATCTGTGTTTTTTCCATTAAGTAATGGCTAATCAGCCCTCCACAACCTTGAAGTTCTTCAGGGGGTTTGTTATGTTGGTGTCTATGACCTTTTATCTTTTTTAGGTGGTGAGAGCATCATCGATCTACACCGTAGTCAAACCGAACTTTACTCCTTATTAAATTTAATTAATGGCAATAACTGCAGAGTATGGACTTATCTAGAGGGCTTATACCCTAGTAGTTTGATAGTAGAACTATGCTGTACATACTTTGTGGAGACCTTCGTGTCTCAAAGCCTGTATTATTTTATGTCTTACAGTCTTGGCTGTCATACTCATAAAATCAATAAATAAAAATTTCAAAAAACGAAGCCTGCCGGCTTGTTCTGGGGACTGATCGCTCCGTACATGCCTGTTACCTATATTCTGAAGTTGGTTGGCTCCCCTTACAGCAAAGGACCAGGTGCCAGGCATGTCTGCTTGGAAAGAAATCTCAGCTGGGCCTAACGCCACCCACAACGACTGATATCTTCAAGTGTCCTGCAACTTCCAAAATGACTAGGAGGTCTGTGAAGGGTGTTCTCCAGGTACCATTCAGGTGCACTACCTTTGCCCAGCGATCCCTCTCCTTCAAGGGACCTCAATGGCTTATTTATTTTATTTATTTATTTATATATTTGTTTAATGGGTAAGTGCACTGATCCAGAGGACCATTGTCAGTCACAACCCAGGCCACCGAGTGGCAAACAACACAGAAACACAGCAGCACATACAGGTTAATACCATTGTAATTGTAATTTACATCTCAGGCATGAGGTGGTGTGAAAAATAAAAAAAATACAATGGCAGCAGAGTTAGGCAATGGCCAGGTGTGATGAGAAGCACATAGTGTGAAAAGGAGACATACATAACAATAGAGATAAACATGAAATACAGGAGCCATATTACATGGTGCAAAAGAACATATGTAGAATCATAAATATGACTCGAATCCAGTTTAGTACAGGGCCATGAATAAAGCCGTGCAGATTCATATAGTTAGATACTCACATCAGTTTCAGGGATTAGAGGTTTAGATGGAAGGAGGGTTTTAGACAAAGACAGAGATGAGAGAGGAGATGATTAGAAGGCAGAGGAAGTGGATAGAGATGTTGGCATTAGGGTATCCTAATGTTAATTACTGGGAACAGTGACAGTCACCAGCAGCTAGGAGCCAGCTTTTCATAGCCTGCTTGAAGGCTACTTGTGTGGGGGATGAGCGGACGGATGGTGGGAGTTTGTTCCATAGAGAGGGTGCAGAGAGGGAGAAAGCTTTATTTCCCATTGCCATGGATATGCAGGGTGCCTCCAGCAGGGGGACTGAGGATGCCCTAAGTGTCCTAGGAGCCACTCTGTCTGTCAAGAGAAGAAAGTATGGTGATAGGTGTCAGTTTCTAAGTGCATTGTCCATTAGGCAGCTCATAGCATAGTCAAAGAAACCTTGCAGAGGGAGCCAGCCTAGAGACTGGTAAAGTGTGCAGTGGTGGGGTGTTTGAAGGATGAATCAACGGATAGAGTTATAGGTAGTATTTAGTCTTGATTGCAAGGTGGGGTATATGAGGGAGTAGACGGGGGAGCAGTAATCAAGGAGAGGCAGTAGTTACCCTGGGCAATAGCAAGGCGTGCTTCAGCCAACAGAAAGAAAGTTTAATGACCTCCCTGCAACCCTGTTTGAATGTGAAAAAATTGCCCCCTTTAAAAGAAGTCTCCGATGCCTGCTGGAGTAAGCAAACCCCTGTGAATGCTGCTCTTGATTGGTGCTCCAATTGAAAGAACCTTGACTCGCCCCCTATTTCACCTCACTCCCCAACACCCTCTTCTCTCCTTTTCATCCCCCCTCACCACTTTATCGCACCTTAGCTCCTCATTCTACTCCCTTCACTCCATACCTCACCCCTCCGCCCTACTCATACCTCTTTCCCCGCTATTGACAAGGTCTGCCTGGGCTGCAAACCTTAGACTTGTCCCTCCCATTCCACTCCATCTTATTTTCCTTCTACTCACCCTCCTTCACTCTCTACTGACAAAGCCTATCTAGGCTGCTACTCCGTGCAGGTTGTCTCTAGTTCATAATCAGCTGTCTTCTCTGACCATGGACACTGTGTCACTCAACCTGCTGTTATTATCATGTTAGGAAATGCATGTCATATTATATAAATGTTAAAGAAATTACTGTACTGTTATGTTAACCTAGTTCTTCTGCCATCTTTGTACGTGTTCTGTCATACCTGCCACCACTGTTATACTGGTTATACTGACTTTACTGGACAAAAGAAGGCCATTGCGGCCTATCGAGATTGTCCACCACAACAGTGGGTCAGTCTCCTTCCTTATTTGTTAACCAAATATCCAATTTATTTTTAAAAGATTCAATGGTTTTTGAATTAACTATGAATTCAGGAAGTTGATTCCATTTCTGTGGGACCCTAACACTAAAAAAGTTGTCTCTTTTATTAGTATTAACCCTTTCAACACTTAATTGTTTGTTATGCTGTCTACCGACTATGCGTTTTTTAGCTTATGACAATCCGCATTGTTTCATCTGTAATGGACATTTTAATATATTAAATAAAAATAATAAGTCCCCTCTTAATCTTCTTTGTTTTAGAGAGTGTAGACCTGTTTTAGTTAAACGTAAGTTATAAGAGTCATTTTTGAGTCTAGGTATCATCTTAGTCAGTCTTCTCTGAACCTGTTTACTCTATAAATGTCTTCCTAAGGTATGGATTCTAGTAAGGGGAACCATAATCCAAATAGGGTCTAACATACGATCTATATAAGGTGACCAAACACTGTGCAGATTTATTGACAAAGGTTTTATTAATCTGTTTCAACATAACATTCACTGTATTTGCCACTCTATTACAGTGGGGATCTGCTAATAATTTATTATTTATTAGAATCCCCAAATCTCTTTCACACTCTGAATATTTGATTTGTTTGTTATTTAACCAATATGTGTTTTTGGGGTTTCTATTCCCAAAATGTAAAACCACTCACTTGTCCGTGTTGAACTCCATAAGGTTACTTTTTGCCCACAGTTCTATAGTTTCTAGGTCATTCTGAAGAATATTGCCATTTAAAGTTGTATCCAGTCTCCCTCCCAGTTTAGTGTCATCTGCGAATTTAGAAATAAAATTACTAGAAGTTATATTTAGGTCACTGATAAATAAATTAAACAATGTTGGACCCAAGATCGAGCCCTGGGGTACACCACTAGTCACCTTGAGTGGTTTAGATAAGAAATTGTTTACCCTAACCATCTGTGTTCGACCATATAACCATTGGGATACCCAGTTTATTATATATCCCGAAAAACCAAATTTACACTGTGTTGTTCATTATGTGCTTAATCGACGTGGAACATTTGTAAAAGATCCTTTTGTGCTCAAAGGCATTAATCCGAATTGTGATATAAAGAAATAAAATAAAGAAATAAAATACAAAGGCCCATTTTAAAAGTTCAAAGTAACCAGTGTCGAATCGTGCACCAGAGCAACATACAATCCAGTGTGATAAAATGTTGAATGTGTAAAAGGGTCTATACATTATGCAATATATAATACTTTCTTTCACACTGCTACTGTGAAGAACTAAGCAATCCAATGTTCAGAAGGCCCACATATGTTCCTTAGGAGGGGCATCAAGCCAGGTCCTGCAAGGATGATTTTTAAGCCTGTTCCCACCAGGCCCAGGAACCAGCTATTGGCCTGCTCACACCAGGCCTATGAACAGAGGGACGGATTTTCAAAGGAGGATGTGGGACTTGCATCAAACTCTGCATCCTAAACATTTTTTGGCGCAGTTGCATCAAACAGCTTTGCCGTAACTGTGCCCGATTTTAGTAGGTCAGTGCGGTTACAACAGTTTACCTGTTTTAAGGCAGCTTGCTCCAAATATTTGGCTCAAACACCATGAAAACGGTACCTGGGATTGGTTCCACCACTTCAGAGTGCCGACAGGAGTGCGCCTGGTTATTAGGGCACCAAATCAGAAAGTCGCTGTCCTTTCTGCCATCCTCCCTGCACCCCATGTGGGGGGCTGAACCCCCCAACCCTTTCTAAATATACTAACTCTGGGGGGGGCAGACCTCAGGGAGGGGCAACAAATCCAACAATCGGTGCCGTAATGATCAGGCGCAGTAATGCCGGCGCCCTAATGACCGGTAAGGCCTGGGATTGACCCAAGCTAGATCAACAAAAAGTTGGCCTAATTTGCAGCATACAGCCCACAGGACAGAAAATCCTGATTGCCAGCTGGGAGAATGTCGCAAGCGCCATGCATCTTAAGTTCAGCGCAGGCGGGGCTTGCGGTGTTTGCAAGGATTTGAAAATTTGGCCCAGAATTTCCACACTGTGGTGGGGGGGGGAATGAAGAGTGCTCTCTCACAGCACTTTGAAAACAAAGATATTCACCCCACTGTGCTAAACAAGGTTAGTCCAACTAACAGACTCTCCCGGCACTCACACTATAACCCAAGGAAGCACAGAGTAACAAATTAAGTGAAATATCAGGTACAAGTTACCTGACATGAGCAGTTTGCCTCCTCTCGTATCCCATCAACCTTGACGGTAGCACGTAATAATGGCTATGTAATTATGGCAAAGTCAGAAGGGCAATTCAAAAGCGGCGATCACAAGAAAGGTGACATGCAAATAATTGCAACCATGTAATAACAGTGACTTCACAGGTATTGCAATAGTAACGATCAATGAGCGCCTCAGAGTTTGATATATAGAAATGGGGGGTTCAGTGGGCACAGCCCCCCCCCCACATGAATACAGGTCAATAATTGTATAGAGCAGCTGTTTTCAGGTGCTGGCTGTGCTCCAGGGAGGAGGAGGAGGAGGAGATACCATGACTTCAATGAGCGGCTTAGTGTGGTGAAGGGAGAATATACTGTCTGAATACCTGAGAGGACTTGCCTGTAGCATTCAATTTCAGTTGTAGTGTACCTGAGAAACCTGTTGTGTGGTGCAAATGCCTGTGAAATTCACTAATTTTGATGGTCGCTATTATTTAGAATCGCCGTTTCTGTCTTCGCCCTTTTGGATTCGCCGTTTTGACGGTCGCTGATGTTACATCGCTGTTATGACATGAAGCCCTCCTTGACTGCCAGCAGGTCATCTTCCTTTGGCATGCATCTCAACACTACAACAGTACTGGTCCCCACAAAAATCCCAGATAATACTGACGTGCTTGCCTCCCAGAGAGGTGAGGGGAAAGGTCTTAGCTCCTGAGAGTACTGCACAACTCCTCACATGTTAATAGATCTGCACTACAGAAACTGTGTTTCAAGTCCAGGCCATTCACTCCAATGATCTGCAGCCCCAGAACAGCACATAATTAAAATTATTTAATTATATCTATATCTATCATTACTTCTGAGGGGCAATACTTCTGCAACTCCCTCATTGCTCTGTCTCTTTTGAAATATGGTCCTGCCCTCTCACACTTCAAGATAAATGTCGTATTTTGAGTAAGACCAGTTCATATCCCATATATTGAAACATAGGGCCTGATTATCAAAGAGCCCTTAGAGTGATGCAAGGTGAGTCACTCTGAGTGCTGTTGCAAACTCCGGTTGCACCAGGGACTCTGTGCCCAATTTTAGAAGAATCAGGGTCCTGGCACCAAACTCCCTAGGTTTGCCGCAAGCTGACAGCTGTGCCAAACAGTTGGTGCACCTGCGGGGAAATGCCACAAGGATCCAGCTCCCCTGCCCAGCACAACACTAGAGGGGGCTAGTTGTGGGGTGAAACGTCTTGCCAAGGGGGTGGGGGCATAAGGAGCACAGGAAGTGACATAGAGGGAGTCAGGGGGACAGCTGGGACTGAAAGTTAGTGATGTGGCACCCAATGGGGTGTGTTTATTTCTGTATTAATACTGTACTGTAAATGTCTAGCAATTAATCGTAGTGTACTACAATATACAGTAACTAGTACCCATACTGTACAGACAGAAGAAGCCCTAATCAAACATACTGGAGGGACAAGTGATAAACCCGCATAGTACAGCATCATATTGAACCGTAAAACAGCAGACCTCACAACTGTGCAGTTATACAGATCATTTTCCCCCGCAGATATGAGAAAATCAGCATTCTTCAGTTTTCAGATGAATAGCACCCTTCCAAGTAAGTGCATACTGTCAAAAGATCGCTACTGAGAAATACGGAAAGCTCCCTTTTATCTGTGTACACAGCATTTTCAAAATACATAATGGTCACTCCGCAGTTATCAATGTACTGGGAAAGTGTATGAAGTGTTTGAAATTTTCGCTACATTTAGAAACAGCCTCTGTATGTCACATAGAAACATAGACAATGATGGCAGAAAAAGACCAGATGCCCATCCAGTCTGCCCAAGTTCCCTATAACCCCTGGAACTTACTGTTCCTCCAGGGTACTAAACCTCCCTATCCTCTCTCTATTCTCCTCCTCGGCCCTGTCACCCCCAGCAACCCCTATTCCTTTCATTATGTCCCAGCCCTGCTTCAGTCCTCTGACTGTTTTTGCACCCACCAATTCAGCTGACAGACTGTTTCAGAGTTCCACCACCCTTTCCATAAAGTAGTACTTACTCACATCTCTCCTGAACCTACCTCCTGTTATGTTCATGTGACTGCGAATTGGTATTAAGGCTAAGTAGTTCCCTGCAGTTCACTTTGTTAATTCCTTTAAGGTACCTGAAGGTCTCTATCATATCTCCCCTCTCCCTTTTGGTTTCCAGTGAGTACATATTTAGTGCCTTGAGACACTCCTCATAGGATCTGCCCTGCTGGCCCTGAATCATTTGTGTTACATTGTGCTGCACTGTCTCCAACCTCTCCCTATCCTTTCTGAGGTGAGAACTCCAGAATTGGTGCAGTACCCCAAGTGAGGCCTCACCAGGGATCTGTAGAGGGGAAGTATTACCTCCTTTTTTCTGTTATCAATGCTCCTACCGATACATCCCAGCATCCTGTTAGCCTTGCTATAGGATTTATTGCACTGTTTTGATTGCTTAAATGAGTCACTAATGATAACTCCCAGATCTCGTTCCTCAGCTGTAGTGCTAAGTCTCTCTCCTCCCATCCAGTACTCTGTCTTGTTTTTTTTTCCCCTAGGTGCATTACCTTGCACTTTCTAGCATTGAATTTCAACTGCCAGACTTTTGACCACCCTTCTAGCTTTTGTAGGTCTCTCTGCATTTCCCTTATTCCCTTGTCACTATCCACCCTCCCACATAGTTTTGTGTCATCTGCGAGGAGACACAGCCTGCCCTGGATTCCTTCTCCAGTGTCACTAATGTTCATGTTGAAGAGGACCAGACCCAGGACCAATCCCTGTGGAACACCTGCTCATAACCTCCATCTCCTCTCCTCTGATTTGGTCCCATTGACCACCATCTCTTCTGTCTCCCCTCTAACCAGTAACCCACCCAGTTCACAACTGGTTTAGCTGCACCCAGATCTTCCATCTTCCTGAGCAATCATTTGTGAGGTACAGAGTTAAAAGCCTTGCTGAAGTCAAAGTAGAGATCCAGAGCATGGCCCTAGTCTAATTCCTTTGTCACCCAGTCAAAGAAAACTATCAACTTAGACTGACAAGACATGTGATATTTGCTATTCATCTGCAAACTGATGAACACTAATTTTCTCACGTCTGAGAAAATAACCTGCAGTTTGGCTTTTCCTCACAGTTATGGACAATAGAAAACAGAAAGTTGCAATAAGAGACACTGAATCACCATTGAGAGATGTGGCTAGTGGTGTGCCACAGGGCTCAGTACTTGGGCCAACACTATTTAACATTGTCATCTCATCAATGCAGACACCACATAATGCATGGATCAGTAAGTATGCAGACGATTGTAAGATGGGTGGTAGAGTAAATGACAACTCCTCTTCTGTGGAATTCCAAAGAAATATAAATAAATTAGTAAATTGGGCAACAACAACAAAATTACTTTCAATATCAATAAATGTAAGGTGATGTACCTCGGCCATAATAACCTGATGAAAACATATAAATTAAACAATATTGAACTACAAGTCACTGAAAATGAAAGAGACAAGAGTCTGTATTAGTGATAAACTCACATTTGAATCACACACGAAACACACTGTATTAAAATGCCAGTGAACCCTAGGCTGCATTCTCCATAACATTAAAAGCAGAAAACCCAAAATTATTGTTCCATTATATTCAAGCCTAATTAGACCCCATTTGGAGCATTGCTCCCCATTCTGTGCCCCAGCAACAATAGCGGGGATGAAAAGGATTGGATCTGTACAGAGGAAAATGACTAAAAACTACATAACCTACAAAATCTAAATTACAATGACGGATGAAGAAAAACATGACTTTATTCAATGGAATATGCTTAACTTTTTCTGCTATGCATGAGTTAACTCTTGAAGCAACTGGGTTGGTTAAACAGTCAGGGAATAATAACACTAGATTATGCCATCAAAAACTTAAAGGTGAAATAAATAAAACAACTAAAAGATGTAACTGGTTCACCCAGAGAGTACCCATCATTTGGAACTACCTCCCAACATATCTGGTAGAAAGTGAAAACATGACGATGTTTTCTGAAATTGAAAAAAACGTTATTTTATAATAACCGCATTCAATAGCAGTACATTACATCAAAAGCAGGTGTCTGGAAAAAACAAGTACCCCCCCAACCCCCAATCCCCTGCCCCATACCCCCTCCCCATGCAGAGTGTGTAGTTTTATCTGTGAGTTATTGACCCAGTAGATGATTAGCAAGTCACGGCTATGTGGACAAAGATATCTAATGAGGTATCAGAGAGAAAGCACAAAATGCGTTCAGTTTAAATAAAGGGCATACAGTTTGCCCCATTCTTTATGTTGTCTTGCGTCTGCACAAGAAACATGTTGTTGTAACTTTGGAATAGCAGGTTTTGGAGGCACGGTTGTGCTGTGGCTAGTGGCGCCACTGCTTTGTTAGGGTGGGCTCCATGGCATGAATAAGATTGCACGCTGTCTATGACAGCAGCGCAGAAGCATGCCACTACCTTCAAACATTTTAGCGGCTGCAATGAGGGAGCTCCACCTCTTTGCAGGGCGTGCATAGTCTTGATGTAACATTTAAATAAACATGGCGGTGGCTCACCTTCGCCCTCCTGATCTCTATGTAGCCAACTTCGGGGTGCCCAATCCCCCTGTCAGCATATGTGCCCCCTTTCCTGCTGTGGTGTGCCAAGGGGGTGCCCAATCCCCCTCATCATCATGCTTCCAAACGCAGACATCCTTGATGATGGGAGTGCCCAATCCCTCTGTCGGTATGTTAACCCCCCTGACACTTTCCTGGCACTGTCCCAATTGTGTGCCATGCCCACACTGTGGGCCCACCCCATTGTGAGTGACATGACACCCCCCAACCAATGCGCCACACTGGGAGCCCTCTCAATGGTCCACATGATTTTTTTCTTTTAACCGAAACAAAGGAAATGGTCCCTCACTGGCTGTTGGTGGCCCCCACCCCAACCCGCAACCACCCTCTGTGCACCTCACCTCTCCACACCCCCTCACCCCATATGTACCTACGAAGCCCGGCACAATGATCTTCAGTGGACTGGGAACACATCTGCACTCTCCAAAGCCGACCACAAACTGAAGAAATGCTGGTAAGCTGTATAATGGCATAAGTAGGGTTTTTTCAACTTTAGTGTATATCTCGGACATTTTGGGGAATTTTGGCACCAAATTTTCAACATGGGGTTATTGTGACCCCCCCCCCCAATGAATTCAGGCACTGTCATGGTGTTAATTGGTCCCAAAAGGTAATTTCACGGTCACTGTGTGAAATCACCTTTTTGGATTGATTAATGAAATGGCAGTGCCACTGTTTATGAGATGGGCTCCCAAAAAGCCTATGTTGCAAATTTGGTGAAAGAACTCCAAAAAAAATGACTGTATTATGAGCATGCATTGTGCAGCTCCCACACACGCTTGTAACTTAGAGAATATTTTATATTTTTGCTACAGATTTTCAACATTGCCATTTTTTCATACCTCCTTATGAACAGTGCAGCTGTCATTTCCCACATCCTGCCCAAAATGTGTTTTCGCACATCCGGCGCACAGTGGCGCAGTCACTGTAGGAAAACAATGTTCAAGACAGAGTAAGAAAATCACAGTAATACTGTTCATGAGCAGAGGTTCAAAAATGCCTATGTTGAAAATTTGGTGTAAACATTCCAAAAAATGACTGCGTTACGAGCGTGTGTTGCGCAGTTTCCACACACGCTTTTAACTTCGAGATTGTTTAATATTTTTTCTCCAGATTTTCAACATTGCAATTTTTTCACACCTCCTTATGAACAGTACAGCTTAATTTTTCACATCCTGCCCGAAATGTGTTTTAGCATATCCGGCACACAGTGACGCAGTCGCTGTAGGAAAACAATGTTCAGGACACAGTAAGAAAATCACAGTAACACTGTTCATGAGCAGAGATCCCAAAATGCCCATGTTGAAAATCTGATGAAAAAATTCCACAAAATGACCATGTTACCAGTGTGTGTTGCACAGTTTCCATGCATGCTTGTAACTTTGAGAATTTTAAATATTTTTACTCCAGATTTTCAACATTGCCAATTTCACACCTCCTTATGAACATTACAGCTTTATTTTCCACATCCTGCCCGAAATGTGTTTTAGCACATCTGTCACACAGTGACACAGTCACTGTAGGAAAACAATGTTCAGGACACAGTAAGAAAATCACATTATACCATGTACCTTGGACACCGACCAATCAGATAGGCAGGCTGGCACCTTACCTGCGTTGATTATCTACCGATAATTACCGCAAAAGGTGTCAGCCAGCTGCATGGTCAAAAAAAAGCAATCCGATGGCAAAAATCACAGAACTCCGTCCGCCATCTTGTTTCCCCACTCAGTGGAGACTGTAAAACAGCAGCTCCGTACATCAGGGGAAAGTAAACAAAAACACTGACTGCTCTACAACTGAGTCGCTTATTTAAGAATTATAGCAAGTACTGTTTTTTTTAAATAATAAAAACAGTACTTGGTATGTCATAATAAACCACTCAGAGGATCTGGGTTATTGGGGGATTTACCATGGCTGGCGCGAATTTACCCACTCGGCTGCGCCTCATGGGCAAACCACTCCAACCATGGTAAATCCCCCGATAACCCACACCCCCTCGTGGCTTATTGCTTAAGTAACACTGTTCATGAGCAGAGGTCCCAAAATGCCTATGTTAAACTGCTGGCCAAAAAATTCCACAAAATGACTATGCTACAAGCAAGCATTGAGCAGTGTTCACGCACCATCGTAAAGTTCGAAAATGTTTAATATTTTCACTCCAGATGTTCAACATTGTCATTTTTGCGCACCTTCTTATGAACCGTACAGCTTTCATTTTTCACATCCTGCCCAAAATGTGGTTTTGCACATCTGGCGCACAATGGCACGGTCGCTGTGGGAAAACAACGTTCAGGACAAATCAAGAAACTCATACTGCCACTGTTCATGAGCAGACATCCCAAAATGCCTATGTTAAAAATTTTGTGAAAGAATTCTAAAAAACAGACTGTTACGAGTGTGTGTTGCTTAGTTTTCATGCACGCTCATAATGTAAAGCATTTTTAATATTTTCACTCCAGATTGCCAACATTTCCATCTCTTCATACCTCCTTATAAATGGTGCAGCTGACATTTTTATGTGGTCAGAATGGTGCAATCACTGTGGGAAATCAATGTTTGGGACACAGTAACAAAATCGCAGGGACACTGTTCATAAGCAGAGGTCCCACATGCTTTCATGAGGTGGGGTTACAAAAGGGCCATGTTGAAAATTTGGAGTGCAAATACCAACAAATGCCCAGGGTGTTATAGTTTCTAACCATAACATCCCACCATTTACAAACTAACAGGCATCAGGGTGTGCCTTTGGATTGTTGGCTGTAATGCTTACACCATTGCACCCCCACCCTGTAGCCACTGACAGACATCCAGGTGTTCCTTGTACTCTTTGACTCCAAAGTTCACCCCATTCTCCTATGCTGCACCCATCTCAACATACTTCCTTATGAAATGGGGTGAGCATAAGGCCTGATGACCCCAAGGCACAATGCGACACTTGTCAGAGTCTGCAGGCTAGGGTGAAGTGAAATGGCATTAGCATTATGGCCAATGACCCAAAGGCAAACCCCAATGCATGTCACTCTCTACAGGGTGGGCTGGGGTTCACGTTGGTTCAATACTTCACTGCCATTCCTATTATGCATCTCTCTAACTCTTGCACTGCCAATGCCAACGCAAGCAAGACAACATTTGGCATTGACAAATGCTTGTTATTAAATAGGGGCATACAATTACGTATACTAGCAATCAGGTGTTCTCTCCATAGAGAGAAAGAGAGCTCGTGCAGCCATTCAGTGTACAAGATGGATGCCTGGTCCAACCAGTGTCTTGGTATTAGCTTTTTAACCACCAAGGAAATGAGAACCATATGGTACCTCCTTTCCTCGACCTGAATCTGTGAGTAGTCACCAATAATACATACTCATGGGGAAAAGAGACCACGTAAGCCTAAGAGAGGGTCCATCCACTCTTCAGTGTGTACCCACAGGGAAGATACCATCTCACAAAACTAGAAAACATGTTGCAGGGTATCATCTGCCTTGCCACATCTGGTACAGCTAGGAGAGGGGAGAAGACCCATCTTAGCTAGTTTAATAGGAGTATAGTACATATTATATAAAATATGATATTGAGTAAGTCATAACCGGTCCTGAGTCAGGTAGGTGCAAAGATCCTTCCAGAGACACGGCCAGTTAAAGATGAAGTCTGGCATAAGGAACTCCCATATCTTGGAGCTGGCCAAAGTGGGAGGTCGAGAGGAGGTTAGCAAGCACATGTATAAGGCAGAGATACCATGGGGTTTGACAGCTAGATCCTGGACCTGCTGAAGGAGGTCACCAAGTACAGATGTTTGTAAGGAGAGACCAAATTTTTGAACTAATAGATGTCACAGTTGGTAGATCTTGAAAATGTTATTTGGATCCAAGTGAAATTTAGCTAGTAGCTCCGGAGAGGTAAGTATGGAGTCCTGAGTATAGAAATCTGACACTCTAGGCTCAGGAAGGAGGGGAAGCTAGACAGAAGATAGTGGGTGGTCTCTGATCTTAATGTTAAGATTAGGAAAGATAGGATAAGAGAAATCTTTGGAAAGGGAGACTTTCAAATAGGAGCAGAGTTGAGAGAAGACTTTGATAGAGATACCAATCGGGGAGGAACCCAGCACATCAGGAAGAGATTTCCAGGGGGAAAAAAGAATGGCCGCAGGAGATAGATTGTGGTTGGAAATTAACTTAGATTCTATATGTAACCAGATGGGAATGTAGTCTTCGTCAGATGGAGCCTGAGGCTCAGAAAGCCATTTTCCACATTTGTGAAGGTGACTAGCCCAATAATAGAACAGAAAGTTAGGACGCTGCAGTCCGCTGGATTCCTTAGGAAGTCCGAGTTTAAGGTAAGAGCATCTGGGAGATTTGTCCAGCCAGAAAAATGAAGTGATACATGAATGAACACGTTTGAAGAAGGATAAAGGAAGCTAGCTGTTAAGCATATTTCCATCAATCAATCAACCAGCTAGCTGTTAAGCATATTTCCATCAATCAATCAATTGAAATCTTTATTTTGCCAGGCAGAACATCATTGAGACAAGCAGCTCATTTGCAAGCTGGACCTGGGGCAAAACAATTGCCACAGAGTTAAGGGATCGCAGGTTGAGTGAACGTACATAACAATTACATAGTAATAATAACATAACATATAACCATCTCATCTGACAAGATACTTGCACCAGAACATAACAATAGGTTCAACAGGAGTTAGTGCCATTTAAATACAATTGCATGGATACAGATATGTAGACATAAGGTAATGAGTTAAAGTTTATACAGTAAACATCACTGGAGGAGTCATAGTGAGCAGGAGTGACAGTTCCTCTAGCGTCAAAGTGCGAAGAAGATTGAGATGTAAGAGTCCTTTGATAAGTACTGTAGGCATGGCCTGGCAAGTGGGGTGGGAAGGGATGGGGGGTATAGGGATTGGGGACGGAAGGTCAGCCGAGATAGATTAGGGTTGGACATGATGGCCTAGGGAGGAAGGACTGTTCGAAGGGAGAACACGACAGATGCCACAGGCAATGGTTGGGGTTTAAGAGGGTAAAAGAGCCTAGAAAGGACATTCATTTTAATAGTATTTATTCTACCCTATAATGATATTGGGAGGTTCTTCCAATGTGTTAAGTCCTGTTGTATTATGCTCAGAAGGTCTTCTAAGTTCAACTTCCTTAACAAGGATGGATCAGTGGTTAACTAAATGCCCAGATATTTGATGCAGTGGGGAGACCATTTCATACCAAAGGGAGTGAGTTCTTGACTATATACCAAATGATTGAGAGGGTATATTTCAGTTTTACTGAGATTCAATTTGTAGTTAGAATAATTACCAAATTGTTCGATTATCCTTACAGCCTCAATGAGAGAAGGGACAGGATTTGAGAGATGAAATAAAATTTCAACTACATAAACAGAGAGCGATGGTGCTAGGTTACCAATAGGAATACCCCGAATGCTGGGGGAAAATTTAAGACATCTGATAAGCAGTTCAAGATACAGGTTAAAGAGAAAGGGAAAAAGAGGACAACCCTGATGAGTACCTGAGTAGAGAGGGAACGAGGAGGAGAAGACATCATTACAGTAGATTTTAGCCATTGGGAAAGAGTAAATCACTTTAAGCCATAAAGGAGAAAAGGAAAGCTCATCTTCTATAGGGTTGACCAGAGGAAGGACCAGTCAACCATATCAAAAGCTTTTTCAACATTGAGAGAAATCAGAGCCATGGGGGAAGAAGAGAAGCTAGCTACCTGGAATAAATGGGATATCTTACAGAGGTGATCAGCAGAGAATCTTCCCGAGACAATGCCTACTTGCTCTGGACTGAGAAGACTTGACCACACTTTCTCGATTCTTGTGACTGTAGTTAGGATTTTAATGTCACAGTTTAATAATGAGACAGGGAGGTAACTCATGGGATGGGTAGGTAGTTTGTCTGGTTTAAGAAGTAGGACTATAGTGGTTTCCAGAAGAGAGGGGTCCAGTGATTCCGAAGATATCATAAAGTGATGAAGGCAGAGCAGAAGAGGGGCTAAATCTTTAAGGAAAAGCTTGTAGAAGTTTGAGGGAAAGCCATCAGGGCCAGGTGCCTTGTCTAGAGCTAGAATATTAATAACAGATTCCACTTCTACCAGGGAGATGGAGCTGACAGAAGTGCTCGATGGCGATCCAGGAGGTGAGGTAGAGATGCGGAGTCCAGATAGGAGGACATTTCATCTTTACTTGGTGGGGATGAGCGTTGCCCATATAAAGAAGAGAAGAATTGTTCAAATACCAATGCAATGTCCCTAGGGAGCATCTTTATGGAACCATCCAGAGCAAGAATGGAAGAGATGAGTCTTGAGGCTTCTAGATTCCATAAATGGAGAGCAAGCAACTGTCCCACTTTTTCACCATGTTCAATATATTTAGATTGGGTTTTAGAATTGAATATTCCACTTTTTCATGCAGGAAGATGGAGTATTTATCTCTAAGAGACATTAAGGTCTGTAAAGAGTTGGGGGGGATTGGGAGAGAGAGAGAGAGAGAGAATTTGAGTGAGTAAGGAAAGGGCGTCTGATTCTCTATGACATTTGCAGGTGGAGGCCAATCATATAAATTCCCCTCACAGGAAACATTTTAAAGCACACCATTTGTGATCTATCCTTGGTACTGTATTTTGGTTAGATTGGGTAAAGGATTGGATAAGAGATGAAACTCTAGAAATCACATGGTCATCCTTAAGGAGCTGAGTGTTTAGTTTCCAAGCCGTGAATCGCTGCTGATTGGTGTCAGGGGTAAGTACTGTCCATGCCACAGCATGATCAGAAAGAACTATGGGTTCTATACCTGCATTACAAAACCCAGAGAGAAGGGAGTGGTTGATAAGGACATAGTTAACTCTAGAAGAAATATGATGTACCATGGATTGAAAAGAGTAGATGCGGGACAATGGGTTAAAAATTCTCCAGGGATCACAGACACCTATTGTATTCATGAATTATTGTAATGCGCTTTGCACAGCCAAGAGAGTTTTGAGTGGCAATGAGATCGATCTAGATGTTGAGTAGGGGGGAGGTTCCAGTCTCCCCCTAAAATCAGCTGGAGAGAGAGAGAGAGAAAGGAATGGGGCTAGTTTGTCTGCTAGTTCCATGAAGAAGGCTGGGTCACCTCCCACTGGACCATATTCACTGCCCAGAACTAGCTTTTTCTGATCAAGAAGGCCCTTTACAAAGATGTATCTTCCCTCTGGGTCAGCTATAACTTGGTCTACTTGAAAAGGAGACCGTACGATTTACAAGAATGGCTACACCTTTACTAGAAGTTGAGTCTTCAGAGGCAAAAACTTGGTCAATCCTTGCCTACGGAGACTGCTTCTTGTGGAAGAAGATGTGATTCTTGGATAAACATAATGTGAGCATGAAGGAGGGAGATATGTTTAAGAACTTGATACCTTCTGAGCTGCTCTCTAGCACCTCTGACATTTCAGGTTAAAATCTTGACTAACTTACTAGCCAATTTTCATAGCAGCTAAGATGGTTATCCTGAAAAACATTCATCCAAGGACTCACTCTGCACCCTCCCCCCTTCCCGAGGTCCCTCACCCCTCTCCCACCCAGTATAACATATTTTATAAACAAGAATATAACCAGTGAGTACAGTAATCTAGAAAATCCAGTACAATAGTGATTATAAACCCCCTTTGAGTTGTCAGCGAAAGGAATAAGGAGAGGTCCCCCCACTACTCACCCATCCATCCTCCCCATCCAGTTGACAAAGTTGATAAGATCATGGCATAAACATTAAGATATGACCCTCCCCACAATCCTCCCCCTCAAAAAAAGGCTTCCCTCCCTCCTCCCTGTTTTCTGTCCAAAAGATGGCTGGTGCCAGACAAATCCTTGAAACAACAGTGACACAGACATCTGAAGTCCTAGTTACTAATGGTATTAAGATTGAATATTGAACATATGGAAATACAGTACTTTACATAAAACCTTCCTAACTACAAGTTGGCAGCCATCGTGTCTATGAACTCTTTCCGACACCCACCTATATTCGAACAGCCCTTCCCATCCTCCCTAATAACTATTGCAAGAAACATTGTAACAGTAGTAGGTACAAATCCTCCCCACCATCCCTTCCACCTTCTCCATTTCAAAACTATGTACATTGGTCCCACAGGTTCTCAGTTGATAAGAGCAGAAAGATCTTTATTGACTTGAAGGACCACCCCTTATAGACCCTGACCCCCCCTCCTACTTTTGAAAGTAGAGGCATGGAAGAAGGACCATCACTGGATGACAGGATTGACTCAGCATGTCCTGGCTGGAACAATAGAACATCACTTCCCCCCTTGATCCAGCGTATCTCTCCTACATCCTGCCTCCAGATAAGGAGTAGAATGGATGTCTGTAGGGGTGCGGTCATGATCAACCCCCTATTAGCCAGTACGTGATGCTCAGCATTCCCCACATGGCTTCCCAGTCAAACTCCCCCAACCCTCCCGCCCTCCAATTAGAGTACTGAGATTAAAACTTCTTTCAGTGTGCTTGACAGATTAGTGGCATCCTAAGGCAGTCTTACCTGCCATAATAGTAACTATCTAGCCATGCTATGCTGCATTCCACCGGAGTAGCATCTGGTTTTATAGGGATAAGCCCCTTTAGGACCTATTATTCAGGCATTGCTAAGGGCTAAAGGAGAAAGTGCCCCTTAATTATGTATTAGGAGTTCGACAAGACACAGGAAGTGCTCACCAATTCCCTTTGCTATGCCTATGGGGGGGGGGACCATCTCCTTTAACTGGGGCTGTACAACAGTTAAATACCTGTCATGGGACTCTGAAGAACAACCAGCAGATTTAACTTAGAGTAGCCTAAGCTAGATATAAAATGTAAAGCCCCACAACCCCAGGCTGCAGATTTAATAGATGGTCCCTCTCCCCTTTAACAGTTGCACACAATATTTTGGTCTGTAGGGGAACTAAAACATAATGGGACAAGTCCAGTTCCAAAATTGGTCCTCCTAAAAATGAATCCCATCCAGAGCAGTTCCTAGCTCTGTCCAGTGCCAGGAGTAACCTGAGTAGCACTGGGGAGGCCGGAGAAAGGAAGTCCTTTCTGCTGCGGGATTCAGGTGACCAAATCAGCTTGGGAGAATTTCGGCCAGACCCTGAGGGCATAACACTGCGAGACAGTTCTGAAGTCCACCAACGATGCTTTCTCTCCAGCATCCCAACCAGGTAAGAAAAGACACTTGCCACAAAAAGTTCAAAACACAGGCAAATTGCAGACAGGTCTGGATGTAGATCACAGCTCAGGGGGCCTTCAAGAGACTCAGTAGCTTGAGGGATAGGTTATTCGAGGCTTGAGATGGGGAATCGTAGGAGTACCAGGCCCCGTCTATTGACACCTGCAGACGGGCTGTGTAGGCCATCTTAAACTTCAGGCCTGCTGCAATGCATTTACTGACAATGGGGTGGAATGCAGCCCTCTTCTGCCTGGTCTCCAACAGAAGATCCTGTGTAAACCGTAGATGTTTGCCCTCCCAGGTAATGGATTGTAGCTCCCTGGTTTTTCAGAGGACGTGCAGCTTTTCCAGGTAGTTTAAAAATGTCATTATGATAGATCTGGGGGGTGCAGTGTCTGGTGGCTGAGGTCTAATGGAGCAATGAGTTCTTTCAATCAGGTAGACCGGGTTATGAGGCGAAGGGTCTACTACCTTGCTGGGTAACTTCTGGAGGACGGTAATCATTGAGGGGCCTTCCTCGATCTCTGGCAGGCCAAAGAACAGAATGTTATTTCTCCTACTGCGCCCTTCAAGGTCTTCAGTTTTGAGTTGGAGCATGTTTATTTGTTCTTTTAGCTTATGAATCTCTGGATGAGCCTTGTCTCTCCATGTTTCTACGGAGGTTGTATGTGCTTCTGAGTTGAAAATTCTGCAGCCTAAGTCACCCATGTCTGCCCTGATGGATTTCAATTCAGCAGCGATATCGGCCAATGATTCCTTGAAAGGAGCTAACTCCTGTAGAAATCTGTCTTCTGTAAGTGGAATGGCTGAAGGTAATGTAGCGGTTAGCTGAGTTGGTTGCTTGCTTCGAGTCTTAGATTTTTTAGCTTGCTTCTTCAGCGTATTTGGTGGAGTATGCCGCGGAGAGGCCTGTTTCATCTCCGATTCCATCGCGGGCTTAGATGCCAATAGCAATGTTCTCAATTTGGAAAGAAGGATGGAGCAAGCTGTAAGACACAATATTCTTTGTGGTCTGACCCTGAAATGTTGTTTTGGAAAGTGAATTAGCGAGGATTAGGAAGTCAGGTGGTAGGAGCTGCCTGAAGGAGCAGCTATGGAGTCAAGAGGATCACATGATCTCCACATGACTATGTTTGAGAACAGATTGGACAAATATATCGGGGATAAAAAATACTCTTTCCACAATTAGAGTGTAAATAGTGACAAGTTCACATTGGGCCTATGGCCTTCTTGAACTTGAATCAATTCTATGAACCTAAGAACCTGTTGTCAGACGATTAATTGACCAGTCCTGTGCACAGAGTGTGTTACTTATCATGCAATAATTTCTACTTTTGTCAGTGTGGAGGAGATTCTGCATGTAACCCCCCTGTTTCCCGGGGTTACTAGAGTCCTAGTTAGACTTAGTGGCAGGCAGGGAAGGCAGCTTGTGAATCCCAGTTAAATGGATTTCACACTGTCTCACTCTGTTCTCAGTCTCAGATGAGGCTGAGGGATGACATCATTTTAGAACTGTCGCAGCTGCATAAGTCACACTGGAATGTTGCAGCTGGAGGTTAGGATAGAATGTTGGGGAATTTTGAAAGTAGTTGAGTGTGGGCTCAGTAGAGTGAAGAGGTGTGCTGCAGCTGCAGGCCCTCAGAGCCCTTAGCTCTGCTAAAGAGCTATATTTTTGTTGAGGTGTGTGTTCTCACCTGAAGAGGAACTCAAGAAGAGCCAAGTGAAGTGGTAGAGACCGCTTCCAGTGGTTCAGGGCCCCATCCCTGCGGGGATGGGGGAAAGGTTTCTGCCTACTTCCAGGGGCAATCCCCTGGTCCGGCTAGAGGAAGATGAAGCTGCCTAAATCTAAGTTCGTGCTGAGGCACCAGAAGTTTGGTTGAGATTTCTTTGAAGAAGAAAAAGCCTGTGGGGCACCTGCATTCAAGGGGTGAGTCTGCTCTGGTAAAGGGCCAATGTGTTTTCACCTGAGACAAGATGAATTTAAGTGACTGTTACTGTGGGGTCAGGAAAAGACAGCCAAGTACAGTTTTGAAAGTTGTGGGAATTGGAATGCTTAACTCTGTGGGGGTCTAGAGAAATGGACAGAGCCCTCATTAAGTATGTTTGAAGTTCAGCAAATGTGGGATGGAAGAAACAGTAGATTAAATGTGACATACATTTAAAGAGAATCTACACCGTAAAGTGGTTTCAGAGGATGAGGTGTTAAAGTCCAGATAAATGGCCGGGTATGATTATGGGAGCGAGAGGTGGGAGACCCCCCATCAGTAGTTACCAAATTCACCTCTACGGGTTTGCCGTGGGACACCTGTTTCTTTCTCTCAGGTACTTGGCCAGTGCCTGAAGAAAGTACCCAGACATGGGATTGTTGAAGAAGATTCCCTGATGGAGCCAGAAGTGCTCAGAGGTGGTTTAGGGAGCCACCGAGAAATATTCCATGCTATATGGAAAGTGTCCATAGGGCTGGCAGGGAGCTGAGCCATGGAAGGAAGGTAGTCCAGAGGGCTGGCAAGGAAGCCTAGCCAGGGAAACCGAAAAAGAGTACAAGTTCAGGCTAAGTGCCCAGTGTGTTTCTAACAAGCATCCAGTAAACTCACTGCACTCCCAGTTGAAAATAGGAGGGTCTGTTCACAAAAAGGGGTTACTAAGGCACCCATCACTTTGATTGAATTGTGTTACAAAAATAAAAAAAAGATTTCCCTAATGCAAGTGATGCTTTTTAAGGGTAGTTGGTAGTAGACATAGGTAACATAGCATTTTTTGTAATTACATCCCTAACATATATATTTTTTTCAATTTAAGTTAATTTACTGCTGATTTTCTTGCCTCAGAATGTAACATTAAAACCAACATGTTTGTTTGCTACTGTGAACTCATTTTACTTCACAATATTCAAACTAAAGTACTGTGTTGTTCCAACTATCTTGTTTTAAGATATCCACACTGCCCTGGCCCTTTACTTTATTCCCTTTGGCTGCAGAGATGCTCAATAGTTTCCGTGATGGGTGTAACGTGTAGTGTCCTACTTTGCTACACCCATCCCAGTGAACCCCACATTGACTTCCAGTCAGTTATTTAAAATTCTTGCTCTTTTCCTTGCTCCCTGGATCTCTCAGCTTCTGAGAGAAAACATTGATTTGCCCATGGCCCCTAGCACAATGTCACTATGTGGCCATTTGATCCCCCACCTGACATGGTGTCCTAGATTTGCCTATGTTTGCACATCACAGGTGGGGAGTCAGTCTGGTAGCCCAGTGTGATACTTATCTTCTATCTGTTCAGGAAAAGCAGTTTGAGTTGGTGGCAGTGTAAAAGTCATGTTTGTGACTGGATATTCCTCTTTTCCTTTACATCCAGTGAGAGTTAAACAGCGGTGTGTTTGCCACTCCTCAGTGTTACACCCATCACGGGGTGAGTGACTAGTAACAACCATCATGGGGACGAGTGACAATTAGCGAACTGGGCAACCGAGATCAATCTTATAGGATCAATTGTTCACTGGTGGCATTAGTATGCACGTTCTCCAATTTTGGAGCTGGGGGGAGCTTTTCATTTCACTGACTGAACTTGCTGGAGTTAGTGAAACACACCAAAACCTGTGGTGTGTTGTGTCTGATCGCCCATCACGTTCTCTCATGAGTGTCTTTAGTGAGGTTAGAAATGGAGCCAGTTAGTATACATTTTAAAAGGACTATGTCCCTGTATTGTCAAGTATTTAAGCTCTGTGGTTTGGTCCCAGCCCATTTACCTGCATTTTTGTTTGTACACGTTCTCCTTTGAGAGAGATTAGTAGTGGAGATCTCCTCGGGACAGTTTTAACTCGGAGGCATAGGTAGCATGGCAGCAACAATATTAAATGCTTGTTCAAGCATCCTGGTGTTTTGTTCTGGATGTCAGAGCTTTAGTGCAATAAATTTCATTGTAACGCTAACTGTGTGAGCTCCAATGCAGCAACAATGCACAGCTTAGAAGGTAGAAGCTGTGAATGAGCTTGGTACATCTAACAGATGTACAGTACCTGGGTTTGAGTCCTTCAACCTCCACTTGCATACTGTATGACTCTGAGCAAATCCCTAAATCACTAAACCTCTCCTGTGCTCCCTGGTCATCCCTGAAAACAGGCACCTGTGCCTAGTGGGCCTTACCCAGTTACCACAGAATAAAATAATTTTTAAATGTGCTATTAATTTAGTTGATGTTCTATTTTACCAGGGTATGTTTTTGTTTTTGTTTTTTCGCTCTCAAATATTTTGATGTACCTTCTGTGTCCTGTTGTATTATTTTTATTTTGGTATTGTTTACAATCTCCATCCCAGGAACTCCTTGTAATTGAGCTGTATAGGTGGTGGAGTCGTTTTGCTCATGGTCTGGTGCAAGGGTTCATCAGAGGAAGGGCTAGGTCTCATTGTTTTGTCATTACAAGTAAGTGTGAGAGGGGCAGTGACCGAAATAACATTTTGGGCATTCTTTGTAATTGCTGTCCACGCATTTTGTACGGGGGGTGGGGTTGGGGGCTTAATGTACTGTGAACTGTGAATGTTTTGTTTTTTATTTTTAATGTTGGAATAAATGTTATATAATAATAATGTATACAGAAGAAGTGAAAACATGTTTGGACTCTGCCTGTGTGAGCATTCATATTTGGCTTTCCTGAGCACCATGTGGCTTCCCTGCTGGTGGGTGGTGGTTGGGGAGGGGTACTCTTGGTGCCTTTGACGTTGGTCTCATTATGGCCAAATGTGAATGCTCAAACAACCTTGATGCTTCCAATGGTCTGAATCATTGTATCTGGGTAAAATGACTTCTAAGTGGTGCAGTTATGCTGTGGTTATTATGCTGGCCTGGGAGCGTGTCCCAGCCAGTCTTTTGACTCGGCCTGTGTGAACATTCATATTCAGTCTTCATGAGCACCATGCAGCTTCTCTACTGGTTGGTTGTGGTTGGGGGAGGTACGCTTGCTGCCTTTGACACTAGTCTCCTTATGGCCAAATATGAATTCTTACACAACCTTGATGCTTCCGATTGTCCGAATCGTTGTGTCTGGATAATATAAAAAAAGTGGTGTAGTTATCCTGTGCTTATTATGCTGGCCTGGGAGCATATCCCAGCCAGTCTTTTGACTTGGTCTGTGTGAGCGTTCATATTCAGCCTTCATGAGCACTGTGAATGGGTGTGGGAAGTGATATGCCAGACACAGAAGTTCTTTAGAACACACAAAACTTTGTGTGAAATTTATTTACAAAAAAAAAATAAACTTCTTCATAAATTAACTATAAAGAAAATAAAGCCAACTATGTGACAAAAAAATGGCTTTCTCTCAACTTGAGACTATCAGTACTTTAACAGCTGAGTACTGCCACAGAGTAAATGAGCTTAAGCTCCAGACCATCTACCATCCTCTGTGCTCCTATACTATCTGCTCTCTTGCACAAACCTCCACCTTATATAGGTGAACGCTCTGACATCATTGATCACTGATCCACCCCCAATTCTAATACATTTAATTTCTACCCTAATACATTAAGTAAGGGGATCAGCCTGACCTTAATAAAATACATTGATTGGGCTTGATTATACCCAGAATGAACCACCTCTTGATTAGTTTCACAAGACAGAAACAAAGCTAATTAAAAATCAAGGGTTTAACCCCTCCCTTCTGGTGCTGACTTCCCACACCTGTACCCTATAAATACATGTTAGGAGATACCACTGGCTCCTTAGAGTGCAGTACCTGAAGCAAGTGAGACAGCAAGTGGACCAGGTAAGAGCGTCATTTTTTTACATAAATACTCAAAGAAAATAACTATTTAACCTTATTTTTATTTCTTGTAAGGTACCTCATTTTATTATTTAACTACAGCATAACTATATGCTGAGATGCTTGCTTGTTTTGGAACCTATCTGGGGCTGCTTCTTATATTATCACCGTGCTGGTTTACAATGGTAACCTTACATTTCAAAACATAGGCACCACAGGGACAATAGAGAACATTAGAGGAGTAGAATAGAAGAGATACCATGATGGAAGGCCTCCCCTTCACGGTAGAAATATGAAATAAGACAAAGGATAGTGGAGCAATTACTACTGCAATAGATTTTGGAAAAATTAAGGGTAAAGAGGAGAGGGAATGTCCTGTGGTGCTGGGGGGGGGGTTTACAACTGTGACAAACACCATGCGGCTTCACTGCTGGTGGGCTGTGGTTGGGGGGGTATTCTTGGTGTCTTTGATGCTGGTGGGGTACTTAAGAGACTGTTAATCTAATTCTTGCGAGTGCCTTATTGTAATTATAAAAATTTATGCCATGGTGGTCAGGCTGTACATGACAGTGTAACATGGATTATTGTAAGGCTTTTGGACTCCCTAACAGCCAATCAGATTGCAGCATTTCTGGAAGTCGTTTTATAATATGTCATCTTTTGTTCCATCAAATTGTCCTGAGTGTTCCATACCTCTCCTTGATTGAAAGATCACGTGTAGAGTGCATGCTGACTCTTTAATGCCATCAAATGGCCTTGAATGCTCTGTTCCTCTCCTGTCAAATGGTCTTGAGTGTTCCGTGCCATGTAGAATAGTTGAAAGTAGTGTAATTGTAATAAACATGTTGTTTTTAAATGTAATGTTGTGTTTAAAAAGCTTTCAATCTACATAAGTAAACCTTTTTACTCCTTAACAGTTGTGTAGTGCCCTTTATTACACTCGCAGTGATGTGTGGTGTCTTGTTACACCCCTCACGGTGTGTGGTGTGTATTGTTACATTCATCACAGTGTGTCTTGTTACAATCATCACACTAGACCCCATTTTTCTTGGGAATCTTAAAATTCTTTACATTAAAACATTGTGATTTTTTTTCACAAGTGGGTCATAGTATCTTAACCTGTATTACACAGTTCATCTATGGTCACCCTTTATTACACTTGCAGTGGTGTGTGGTTTGTATTGTTACACTCATCATGGTGTCTTGTTAGTCATCACACTAGACCCCATTTTTCTTGGTACCCTTAACATTTTTTATCTTAAAACATTGTGGCCCAGATAGTCAAACTGTGCCAGGCTGTGGCACAAGCCAGGGTGCAGCTCAGTTTGGCTGTACAGGGGCGTGGACTGGCCGATATTCAACGGAGCTGCGCCATGGCTCAGCATAGTTGAATATCTCACCCCGGCCACCCACAGTGCACATGGCACAGTGGCACTGCACCAGTGCCAGTGGCCAGAGTGGAGCATGGGGATGCGCTAGCGCAAGTTCCATTGCGCTCGGTGCAACAACTGCGATATTCAAAAGTTGACATGCAAATGGGGCCATAATGTATGTAAGGTGCAAATGGGGCCATTTGCATTTCATTATGGCCCCATTTCCATGCAGTTGCGCCGATCCCCGATGACTTGCACCTGGCTCCCTGCCAGGCAGCAGCCATCAGGAACAGATGCTCCCTGCAGTGCAGCAATGTACCTCACAGCCCGATCAGCTGCAGTAAAAAAGAAATAGAATCCCACATCCATGGTGGTCCAGTGGACCGCTGCCCACCTGATCGTGGGCTTCACTAAAAATAACTCCTATATCCCTGGTGGTCCAGTGGACCGAAGTCTGCCCAATCGCGGGCTTAAGTGAACTAGTTCTGACCCCCATATCCCTGGTGGTCCAGCGGACCCCCCTCCCCACCTGCCCACTAATACCCACTGGCCCGCTCCTCCCCAGGTCAGCGGCGGGTGGCAACACCCACCGCCTGCCACCCACGCCCGGCCGATTGACGTCGCTGGTAGGGTTTATGCGCCCATTGGTCCATAGCATGAGCCAATGGGCGTGCAGTCCATACCATACCACATTCAGATATGTGAATAGATTCATTCACATATCTGGAATGTAATACGATATGAGCTACACACCCATTGACTCATGCTGTGGACCAATGGGCGACAACCTACCGGCGGCGTCAATTGGCGAGTGGCGGGTGGCAGGTGGGTGGGTGCTGCCATCTGCCGCTGACCTGGGGAGGAGCGCAGTGGGGATCAGTGGGCGGGTGGGAGGGTGGTCAATGTTTTTCTAAGTCTGAGGGCTACAGTGTATGAGGATGTATTCTGGTCTCCATAAATCTGCATTACCAGGAGTGTAGCCCTGTGGGAGTCCATCTATGCTTTGTTATTCTGTTGGTTGTGAATAAAAGCCACACCTTAGAATCCCACTCCTGGTTTGGACTTTACAGTTGTTGCTTCCTGTGTCCGGAGTTATTTGGGTGCCCCTGTGCAGAGTAGCCGAACCTAATCATCATGCCAAGTGATACCTTTCTCCCCAAGTTTCAGGTTTATAATAATGGAGGCACCATGTCATAGGACCTAGGCCCCTCAAACTGTCCATAACCAGACAGGCAGGAGTAGTAGCCCTCTCAGTTTAGCGCCAACTGGGGGTTACATGTCTACCAAACTTGCCACTACAGTTAACATTTGATCAATGACAGTGACAAGAGTCAAGGGTTCAAATACCAGTTAAGGACCTCTTTGTAACTTAACCAGCTTGCTCTTAAAATATGACAAAGAAAGACTGGACAGCCAGACTCACACTGGTCTGGTGCTATCACATAAGCAGAAGCAACAGAAGAAAAGAGTGAGCACCCAGACCACGGGCCAGTATCAAAATATTTAACAAAATGCAAATTGCTTTACTACTGGCTCTGATGCATTATGGTGCAATGCAGGAAAACCCATAAATGCTGCACTCTTATGTTTTGCCTGGCATGCTGCCGAGCTTCATCAGAGAAAATTACAGATGTAAAAAAAGAAAACCGTCCATCGATGTCTGTTGGGGATCCAACACTATAATCCTTTCTGGACTGCAGACACATTTTCACTTTTCAAAGCTAGACCACAAACTGAGGAAATCGGGTATGCTGTTCAACATATTTCAATGAGATTTTGAGCTTAGTGGCATAACTTGGCCATTTTTCAATATTTTTGTTCCAGATTTTCAACATGCCTTTTTTGTGACCGAACTCATGAACAGTGGCAGTAACATTAGGTAAATCTGTTCTGAAAGATGATTTCTCAATTAATGCACAAAATCACCTTTCGCGCAGGAGTTGAACATTTTCTCCACCCTTGTTCATTAGTTAGGATCATCAGAAAGCTATGTTGAAAACTTGGGTTGCAAATATAAAAAAAAAACAAAGTTACGAGACAACGTTGAAATTTGCAAACGCAGGCTTGTTACATTAGTAAGTTTCAATATTTTGAGTTTTTTGACCCCAGATTTTCACCACAGCCATTTATTCACTGCACCTTGTGATTGTGACAGCTAACAGTTTTCAAATCTTGGCCAAAATGTATTTTTTGTACCTGTGGTGTGGAATGAAGTTTTGGTGGTGCAGAATTATGTATTAGCGGTGTTTGCAAATTTTCACCTACCAGGTTCATTAGATGGGGTGATAGGAAGTTTATGCTGAAAACTTGGTGAACAAATGCCGTAAAATGCCTAGGTTATGACTAAATATAACACTATGTAACAACCCCCCCACAAATGGGGGCTTACCTTATTGCCTCCTTTTCTCCAGCTGTTTCCATTTGCTGGCTGGTACCCCTATATGCCTCCTGATGCCTCAGGTGTCTCCATTTTGCACCACCACTCACCCAAGTTCCTGAGTGCCCCCAAAGGCCCAAGCAGCCTCTGAATACATTTTCAGAATGCAGTGGTCATTTGCACTGGGTCATGGGCTGTTATTTTCCTACTGCTCCTTTGAGCAACCGGTGGCCGCGTCTAGTGGAAGAAAGCACCCCCTTGCTTTTTAAACTCTGGTTGCAGTCAAATGGAATGTGTCCCGGTGGTTCTGGTCTCAAAAAAGGGCACAGTGGGGACTAATGACCAAAGCAAGGGCCAAGGGAGCCCTCATTTTGATGTAAATAAAGAGTGCAGTTCACATTTTGTATCTGGGCTCATAAATATTTAAAGGAGCCCATGAATATTAATAAGGTGGCTGTCTGCTACTGGGAGACAGTACATTTTAGCAGCAGTGACAGACATGGGGTGGAATAAAATATTACCTGAGGCTAACATTTAACAGGGCACAGCAGGGGCAAATAAATAATGGGGGCTATGTATATAAAAATGATTGTGCTAACTACGCTAGACCAGTAAAGATGTGACTCTTATGACTGCCTGTCTGCTGCCTAGGGACTGCATATTTCTGCAGTAGTGACTAAGGACTGCATCTGGATATTTAAACTGGGCAGCATTTACAAGGGCACAAAAGAAACCATTGAACTGTGGTGCAAGGAAATTGAGTATTCTGCTTGGCTGCACCAGACCTTTAAAGTTGGGACTGTGATAGACTGCAAGGGGACTGTGTAATCAAGCAGCCATGTTTGTGCAGCAGCAGCCAATTGGAAAGCCAATATTTCAAGCAAGGATTGCTGGGACAATGTCAGATGTGGAACTTTGCCAAGTACTTGTGGGGGAAAAGCAGGAATCTAGTTCAGGTGCCAAAACAGGTGGACCTGATGAGCATCAAGTGAGGCTAATGAATATTCATTTTGTGGATTGACAAGTGCTTTCAGATAATTATAATGGGACACACAAGTGATCTCAGCCAATCGGAAGCCCCAGAAGGACTCCATAAAAGTCAGTGATTTTCAGGCTGAGCAAAATTCTAGTGGGGAGCCCCTCCACATGAAGGGGGCTCAGGCCCCCAGCTGCAGAAAAATGGGCCTAGTAATCCAGTGTGAGCCCCTCCACATGGGAGGGTGGCTCTGCTTCTGCCAGAGAGACAAGTAGCTGCAGGCAACAGAAGTCACCAGCCTTGGAATTGGCAGAAATTGTCATACAGGGCTGGTATCTGGCTTGCCAGGTTTTAGAGAAAATGTGGGTGAAACCTGAATCTTCAGCTGTGAGAGCTCTGCACATATATTCTGCCTCAGCAGTGAGAGTGCTGATGAATCCTGAATCCCTCAGAGTAAACAAAAAAATTCTGCATCTAATCTGAGTGAGTAAACATCTGCTTACAAGTACCAGTTATTAAAAGAACTGCTTGGGACAGAGAAGCCCAGAGGCCCAGAAGTGCCTACCGTCTTTCTGTACCCTGCGTCTGTCTAACGCTGAGAAAAGGTGGACATTTGTTGCAAGTGACCAAAGAAGGGTCCAGTATCTCTGAATGTTGATGTGATTGTGTTTGTGCCTACAGGACTGGAAGGGGAGTACCAGGAGCACCTGGCTCTTCCTGACATTATCCATGAGGACCGTACCTGTCCAAGTGGAGCCACTAATGCCAGCAAAGCCACGAGGGACTGTAATTATGTGATCCAGGCTTGAGAGAAGCTTCAGAGTGTATTTGAACTAGCTAATCTAGATGGTGGGGAGCCGAGCCTGAAGCTTCATTTCTGTGGTAAGTGCACTGAGAAAATGGATTGGTCTAGCCTGGACTGTAAGCATCTGGGTCCCCTAGCCTTAGGGAAAAAGTCTGTATCTGAGAGTTCAAAGGACCATGGTGGCCACGCTGGCCCATGGTTGAAGTGACTGTGAGCAAGAAGTATAAATGAGTGATAGATAAATGTGCTGAATGCAACGCATCCACCTTAGACTGGCCTGGGACACAGCCTGGTAGTGTGCCACCTAGGGCGCTGCCATATGCGCTCTCCTAGTCTAGCATAGCTTAGATGTGGGGTTTGAAGTATGCTGACCCTGGTCCCGGTCCTGGCCTGGTTTGTCCAGTGAGTGATTTCAGCCTGGGGGGGGGGGTGCTACAAAGGAAATTAAAGGTGTACGATCTGCAATAGCTATAAGATCCTGCAGTCAGAAATGGGGTTACCTGTCTGTAAGCCTTTGCCCAGCATATTAAACTCCGAAGTCAGAGCCCGCCTACTGCAGTCACCCAACACTAACTTTATACAGCCTGATTGTAACTTACCTATGATGATTTCTAAACTGTGAGTACACAGGGACCTTCCCTGTTAATTTGGAGGGGCATGTAAACAGTTTAAAGTGTTGCCAAGTTCAACAGCTAGAGTTAAGTCCTCTAAATCAAAATGTCTAATTTCTGTGATTTTTTTTTTTTAAGTTGTTTAACCAGGAGTAGCACACTAAGCTGAAAGCTTTTTTTACAGGAGTGACCTGGGAGCACAGAGAAGTTAAGTGACTTGCTCAGGGTCACACAGTATGCAAGTGGAAGCTGTGGGATTCAAACCCCGGTCTGGTTTGGTGGATGTCACCAGATTTACAGCTCAGAGCCTTAAGCCACTGCGCTATACTGCCTCCCTGTATACAGTCAGGTTGGTGTGTTTAAAGATTAACAATAGAAATAATCTGCTTTTTTTCTTCAAGGGTCCCAACAGCCGGCCAGCACAGCTTCATCGTGCAACAGGCGTGCACTTTTAAGAACTATAGTACTGGGTACCCAGATAAAAGGTTTTTAGGATTGCGGTGTCCTAAGGCAAATTTGGGACTGGTATTGCGTGGGCATTTTGTAAATGGGTTTCTGTCATCAATGCAGCTAACCAGAGAGATAGCTAAAAATCTTAGTACATCAGATGTTGGTGGGTGCCACTGTGATTACTGTCTGACTTTAAAATGCAGAATGATTGTCTAATGCCAATTACAAAATGCCAATCTCAGCCAATCTAATCAATCGTAAATAGCTTGATCTCCATTTCCAATTGCCCTATCCTAATTCTCTCCCCATGTAAACAAATTGTTCTTTGGTGTTTTGCATATCTGTCTCCTGAGCATATTATTAGAGAGAGTCAACAACTGTGCAAATGTCTAAAATGGGGAGAAATGTTTATTGGGTCATGCTTAGGGGGGCAGTATGGTAGTGTGGGTGGGTACAGCATCCCAGATGGTTGTACCAGGTTTTATTTTTGCCCACATAAGTACATAAATATACTCTGGGTGGAGACACTGTGCAATATGTTATCTTGGGGGAAAAAAACAGTTTAACGTTAAACTAGGAACCCGGGCCCCTCGACCTGCATCCCGGGCAGCAGGCAGGGGTAGTAACCCTTGGTATACCATCGCCAGGGTTACAACTATTTCAGTGTTCACTCCAAACTGTCAACATAGCCATTTTTCCACATCACCTCATGTGTCATTCTTAAAATCCTGGATGAGATCTGTTTTCGCACCTCTGGTGTGAAATGACATTTTGGCCAGTATACTATAACTGGCACATGTCAGGTCTATCAGGCGAATCCTAGCTTCAAAAGTAGTGGTCAAAACTAAAAAAAAATAATTCTAATATGCATCAAACGTTTGGCATTGAGAAATGCTTGTTACAAATGTTATATAGTACAATGGATACCTAATTTTTGAACCCTTTATTTTGATCACAATTATTGAGCCTGGTTCATAAAATGGATGGTCAAAAATACCTGTGCGCCTAAGCACCTGTGCTCAAAGGTGCTCTCTGAACATATAAAAATAAATGAAAAATAAAAATTGAATAAAAAATGTAATAGATAAAAATAGTGGCAGGACTCAAACATGCGTAGGACAGATATATGGGCTTGATATATATAGCAACAATAGGGGAGGGGGAGAGGAGTTGTGAAGACAGTAGGGTCTTACATTCCTCATTAGATAGGATTAGGCAGACACGATGGGCCAAGTGGCCTTTTTCCTCCAGCAAATTCTATGTTTCTAAGAGACATGGGGCCAGATATTCGAAAGGGTTGCACCATGCGCAATAGGGTTGCGCCTGCGCAAGTCCGAACTTGCTCCATTCCGCGATATTCAGCAGGAGGCAGTTGCGTCACAGAAAACATGCTGAGCAACAGCGCAATGCAAATGAATGCATGCTGAACTGGAGGGGGAAGAACCATTCATAAACTGCACAGCCCGATATTCAGCCGGGCTGTGCAGAGGGTCTTCTGGCGCAACCCCCAACCTGCGCCTGCACAACTTCGAGCCAAATAAAAGGCTCAAGTCGGGGCCACCCACAGGTGAGCTGCTGCATTTCAGGGCGCAACACAGCAGCTGCCACCTGTGGCTGACCCCCAACCCACTCCCTGTGCCCCCCCCTGCAGCCCGATCACGGGCAGAAGAGTGTAAAATCCCCACCACCACCCCACACCAGCCCGATTGTGGGCAGCAATGTGTCTCCCCCAACACATCCCTGGTGGTCCAGTGGACTGATGAGCCCGATCACGGGCTGAGTAATGAAAACACACACACCCCTCCCCGAACATAGCCCTGGTGATCCAGTGGACCAAAATCCCGATCGCGGGATGTAATAAACACCCGAACATAGCCCTGGTGGTCCAGTGGACAGTGGACCAAAAATCCCGATCGCATGATGTAGTAATTAAACCCTCCCGAACACAGCCCTGGTGCCTAGTGTCCCCATCCCCACCCACCGAAGCCACCCCGCTCCCCGGTAGCCAGCGGCGCAGCATCCACCCGCCTGCCCGCCCGCCACCCGCCAACTGACTGCCGGTAGGGCCCGCCGCCATTGGTGCAGAGCAAGAGCCAATGGCGTGCAGCATCCTACCGATACAGACAGATCCAGTTTTGTGAATGAATGTATTCATTCACAAATCTGGAATTCATGTCTTGCTCTGTATATGGGTCTCCGCTCGTGGCTCTTGCTCTGCACCATAGCGTCTGGCTACGAGCAGTCGGCTCGGCAGCGGCAAGGCCGAGGGTGGTGAAACATTAGTGAAGTGAGTGAAAGGACATAGCGCGAAACTATTCGAGAAATATCTAATCATTACATCCAGCGATTGGGATTATCGGTCCACTGGACCACCAGGGCTATGTTCGGGAACATTGCTGCCCACGATCGGGCTGGTGGGGGGATTTAAGCTATGCCCACGATCGGCAGTGGGGGTGGTGGTGAGGATTTTACAGTCTTCTGCCTGCGATCGGGCTGCAGGGGGCATTGGTCCCCGACGGCTGCTGCCTGGCAGGGTGCCAGGCGCAAGTCCTTGGGGATTGGCGCACCTGCACGCAAATGGGGCCATGATCAGATGCAAATGACCCCCTGTGCCTTGCATGAATTATGGCCCCATTTGCATGTCACCTAATGAATATCGGGATTTTGTGCATGGCGCAATGGTACTTGCGCCACTGCAAGTTGAATGCTCCACTCTGTCCACTTGCGGTGGCACAAGTTCCACTGCGCCATGCACAGTGGCTGTGGCTGGGGGGTGATATTCAAAGGAGTTGCTCAAGGGCACAACTCCTTTGAATATCGCTCTGGCCACACCCCTGTGCAACTATTTTGTGCAGCGCAAGGGCTTGCTCCACAAAATAGCGCAGTTTGAATATCTGGCCCATGATGTTTTCCCTGCATAACACGGGCCCTGTCATGACTTACTGCTTAAACAATTCTGACTGGCTCAAAATGATGTCACAATTTATTCTATAAACAAAGAGCCTCAAGGTCTTGGAACATCTTTGTAAATCTGTTACAGCATTACATTTCATAATGCCATAGTTATACTTGGGTGGGTGGGGGGTGGGGACTCTGTTACAGCCCAACCAGTCCTCCAGCCAAGAGCCTCCTGTCAACTATCATGATGACACATTCACAAAGACCGAGCTGGAGGCGTTTTCTATTTATAGACACTGAATCATCAAGAGAGGAGGAGGAGAGCTGGTTGTGCAGGTTTGCTACAGGTTGGGGGAATCTGATTATCTGTCTAGCTGTGATTGGACAAGCAACTATTCTTTTAGGAATAGAGCTTGGTGATTCTAACAGAGCACCATTCCACTGAGGAATCTCCACCGGGCAGGATATCCGAGAGGGCTGAGTAACAAGCTGTGTGCAAGCTTGGTACATACAGTACGGTAGACCTGGGATTGATTGCAGCACCCTCCTCTTGCATACTGTGGTTAAACTCTCAGTGCTCCTGGGATACAGCTGGAAATGAACTGTGGCTCAATTTGCCTTTCCTGGCCAAAAATGTTAGTTAAAAAAAAAAAAAAAGGGGTCCCTTTCCTGGCAAAAAATTATAATTAAAAACCAAAAACAAAAAGGGGGTGGGGTGGGACTGAAAGGGTTGGGTTCTAGGTGACTCAAAAATGTGGGACTGGGAAAGGCACACAGAGCCAGTGCTTGTTTCCTGGTGCGACCGGCTACATGACAATTTGTTTTGGTCAATCCGCTCCACGACAAGTTACTGCGGTCTGTTAGCTGTGGCGTCAATCATGCCCCTGTACAAATTGTTCCCTGACAATTATCCCCCAGCATAAATATTATAAAATAAAATCCAGGTGGGTGCAATTTGGGAATGAACTGAGCAGGGAGCAACTGTCGCTGAGCTAACAGTGTGGAGCAAGTTGTTGCACAGTGGATTGACTGCAACAACTTGATGTGACACAGATGTAACACGGTGGAAAGGGACAATGGACAAAAATACAGACAGGTAAAAAAAAGCAGTATGAGAATAAAAAGTGCAAATAGAAGGGAGTTATTAAAAAAAACATTTGAAACGTTATGGTGAGTGAGTGAGTGGCTGATTTATCCTGCCTTGTAGTTGCACTTTCTGGAAATATGGGGGTGGGGAGGAATGGGGGACAACTGGAGGACCAGAGATAACTGGGGCAGGGGTATATGTCATATATTGTGGAAGACTATTATTTTGGAAGATATTGGTGTTTATCCAGTAAATGGGAACCATGCACTTTTTCTAGTTTATTTATTACAGATGTTATCTGCTGGAATACCTTACTGGACGAGACATCCTGCTGTCATTGTGGTTACAAGTTGACAGCAGAGAGACACAATACACACTGTTATAGTACAGACAATGAATGAGTCGGACAATGAGGATGCAGCTGTGCCCTGATTTCAGATGAAACTGCCAATGTGCTTGCTAGTCCTGGGCTCTGTGAAACTAGACAAACTCAAATTTATGGACACAGAAACATTAGAAAGGTTCAACCAGTGCCGGCCGAGTGGTATGGTGGCTGCCATACCATCTACCATACTGGTGACCTGGGTTCGAGAATGGAGCAGGGTTGCATGGGGACTGGCTGGGGAAAGAGGATTGAGTGTCCACAGACAGTGATCCTCCTTTGTGGGGAGTGAGGGCACCACATGGTGCTGTCTATCTCCTAGTAGCTGCTTCTCAGGCAGTCGGGTTCAGATGCTAAATGAGTGTGGCATTGTAGTGTGACGCGCCTGCACCATGGCATTCATGCTGACCTCGGGAATGAGGAGGAAGCAAGGCAGGAAAAACCTTACCAGTCAGGACGATGCCTGCTAGCCCACCACCGGCTCTGAACCACCTATCGGATACTGGATTCAACCTAGTAAGTCCTGGAGATGGTGTGTGATGCAATTGGGCAAGCTGGGGTTGAAGGGGGGGACAGTGGTGACATTAAAACATAAACAACAGAGGTGTTGACTGAAAAAGTCTTACAGTCCAGATTGTCTGCCCATTTTTCTACCTGAGCTGTACCAACCTATCATTGGAGGGGTCTGAGCTGTGCCAGCTTATCATTGGGCAGGCCTCAGCTGTAGAACCCTACAATTGGACAGGCCCTGAGCTGTACCAACCTCCCATTGGATGGGCCTGACTATACCAATCTACCACTGGATAGGCCTGAGCTGTATGAACCTACCACTGGGCGGCCTGAGCTGTACCAACCTACTGGTGGACAAGCCTAGGCCAAATGTCTATTTTAAGTTTTCTAAGATGAGTCAATATTTTTTTTAGCAACTGGTTTAGAGGCATGCCTGCTGAATTTCAATTTGGCCCAAATGTCTCCGTTATTTGACACTATTTCTGAAAACAAACCTCTCAGCTAGAGGTGGGCAGAACTCGTGCAGAATTAAAATTCTGCTTCCAAATGCTTTTCGAAGTTTCTTTTTTAATTCTGCGGAATTCCAAAAAGCTGTTTTTTGTGGACTGAGGAATATTATTCCACAAATTACATAATCCACAGAATATTACTCTACGTAGGTTTGCGGAAAGGGAATCCGGCAGTTTGCATTAAGAGTGGAAAATTGATTCTGCTCTTAACATTCCACTTTTGAAATGTTGGGATTTCTCTTCAGATGAAATTCTGTGGAATTGCTGAAATTCTACAACATTCTGGTGGCAGTGGAATTAAAAAATTCTGCCCAGCTCTACAGTGTGGTGCTTGAGGGCACTGAGCTCCAAACCTGGAGACCTGGGTTTGAATCCCATCAGCCCCCACTTGCATATTGTGTGACCCTGAGGAAGCCCTTAACAGCCATGCTGCCCTGGTGAGGCTATCCCTGGTAGCCACTTCTGCCCCACACAGTATCTCAAAAATGGCCACTGTGCACCCATTCCTGTAAGTAACATATTTTAATTATAAGCACCCTAACCCAGATGCTCAGGGTGCTTTACAGTATACAACAAGCATTTGTCAATGCCGGATGTTGATTACGTTGGTGTGTTGAGCTTGCCCACTGCCCCTCTGTCAGTCGCTCAGTCTGTCTCCCTGTGCTGCAGGCTGCTCTTTTGTACTGGGCTCCTGCCTGTGTTGGCACCTTGTTCTGCCCACTAAGAAATCTGCAGCTGTCCTGACAGAGCTCTGTTGAGGTGGCTCACTCCCTCCTTCTGTCTCATTCTGGTTCTCCTGCCGCTGCAGGCTGCCCTTTTGTACTGGGCTTCTGCCTCTGGTGGCTTTTTCTGCCCACAAAGAAATCTGCAGCAGTTCTGACACAAGTCTATTGAGTCTGCTGACTCCCCCTCTCTCACTTACTCATTCCGTTTCTGCCGGTGCTGCAGGCTGCCCTTTTCTATTGGGCTCTTGCCTCCGTCGCCGCCTTCGTCTGCCCACAAAGAAATTAGCAGCAGTTACAATAGAGCTCCGTTGAGCTTGCTCACTCCCCCTCCCTCACGCACTCATTCTGTGTCTCCTGCCGCTGCAGGCTGCCATTTTTTACCTGGCTCCTGCCTGCATTGGCGGCTTGTTCTGGCCAGAAAGAAATCTGAAGCAGTCCCGACATAGCTCCATTGAGCTCGCTCACTTCCCCCTCTCTCACTCACTCATTCTGTTTCTGCCGGTGCTGCAAGCTGGCCTTTTGTACTGGGCTCCTGCCTGTGTTGCCACATTTTCTGCCCACAAAGAAATCCGCAGCAGTCACAATACAGCTCCGTTGAGCTCGCTCATTACCGCGCTGTCACTCACTCATTCTGTTTCTCTTGGCGCTGCAGGCTGCGCTTGTGTACGGGGCTCCTGGCTGCGTTGGCACCTTTGTCTGTCCACAAAGAAATCCGTAGCTGTCCCGGCAGAGCTCCATTGAGGTTGCTCAGTCTCCCTCTGTCACGCATTCATTCTGTTTGTTCTGGCGCTGCAAGCGACCCTTTTGTATGGGGCTCCTGCCTGCATTGGCACCTTTTTCTGCCCACAGAGAAATTCGCAGCAGTCCTGATAGAGCTCCATTGAGCTCACTCAGTTCCCCTATCTCACTCACTCCTACTGTTTCTCCCACCACTGCAGACTGGCCTTTTCTACTGGGTCCCTGCCTGCTTTGACGCCTTTTTCTGCCGACAAAGAAATCCGCAGCAGTCCTGACAGAGCTCCGGTGAGTTCGCTCACTCCCCCTCCCTCACTCGCTCTCTTGTTCTGTTTCTCCCAGTGCTGCAGGCTGCCGTTTTGTACTGGGCTCTTGCGTTGGGGCCTTTTTCTACCCACAAACAACTCCGCAGCAGTCCCGATAGAGCTCAGTTGAGCTCGGTCACTCCCCTCTCTCACTTGTTCGATCTTAATCTGTCCCAAACACTGATTTCCCACAGCGACCATGCTATTCTCTGGCAGGAGTGCAAAAACATATTTTAGCCAGGATGTGAAAAATGACAGCTGTACTGTTCATAAGGAGGTGTGAAAAACTGCCACTGTTGAAAATGTGGCGTGAAAATATTACAAATTTGCGAAGGTACAAGGGTGCGTGGAAACAGTTCAATGCACACTTGTAACACAGTCATGTTATGGAGTTTCGTCACCAAATATTCAACATAGGGCTTTTAGGACCTCTGCTCATGAACAGTGCCACTGTAATTTTCTTAATCTGTTCTGAACACTGATTTCCCACAGTGACCGTGTTATTCTGTGCAGCAACTGTGAAACCACATTTCAGTCAGGATGTGAAAAATGACAGCTGTACTACTCATAAGGAGGTGTGAAAAAATGGCACTGTTGAAAATCTGGCATGACAATATTATAAATCTGCGAAGTTACAAGGGTGTGTGCAAACTGCACAACACACGCTCGTAACAGTCATTTTATGGAGTATCGTTACCAAATTTTCAACATAGCCATTTCAGGACCTCTACTCATGAACAGTGTCACTGTCATTTTCTTAATCTGTCCCGAACACTGATTTCCCACAGTGACCGTGCTATTCAGCGCCGGAAGTGTGAAAACACATTTCTGCCAAGATGTGAACAATGACAGCTGTACTGTTCACAAGGAGGTGTGAAAAAATGCCAATGTTGAAAATCTGGCGGGAAAATATTGCAAATTCACGAAGTTACTGGCGTGTGTAGCAACTGCCAGCGCACACTCGAAAACAGTCATTTTTTGGATTTTCTCCACCAAATTTACAACATAAGCTTTTTGAGAGCCCACCTCATGAACACTGGCACTGTTTCATGAATCGGCCCTGAAAGGTGATTCTGTGCAGTGACCGCAAAATCACCTTTTGGGGCCAATTAACGCCATGACAGTTCAAGAATTCATGAGGAGGGGTCCCAAAAACCCCATGTTGAAAATTTGGTGAAAATTCCAAGAAAATGCCCGAGATATGCACTAAAGTTGAAAAAAACCTATTTATTACATTATACAGCTTACCGGCATTTCCTCAGTTCGTGGTCGGCTTTGAAGAGTGCAGACTTGTTCCCGGTCCACCGAAGATCATTGCGCTGAGCTCCAGAGGTAAGTATGAGGTGGGGGGTGGGGAGGCAGGGTGCACAGTGGGTGGGTGCGGGTTGCGGGTGGGGGCCTGGGAGACTACGAGGGACCGTTTCCTTTTTGGCAGGAAAAAAAAAAGATGTTGCGGGACCGTTTTTCCCTTTACGGGGCATATGGCATGCTGGGGTGGGCTCCCAGTGTGACACCAGAGGCCTTCTTTTGGGGGGGCCAGCAGTAGCCGATGGGGGATTGGGCATCCCGTCGGCACACAAGGGGGTAATCATTATGCCGATGGGGATTGTGCACCCCATCAGCAGGCATAAAAGCAGGGGTTGTTACAGAATGCTGACGGGGAGTGGGCTCCCCCAATGGCAACAGAAACATGGGGCACCAAGGCTGACAGGGATTGGGGCCCCATCACCAAATAAACACGGTGGGGGGGGTTATATTGTTTGGGAACATGGCGGCAACTCACCGTCATGTTCACAAACAATATCAGGGTTTCTAGATCCCGCCCTGCAATGATGGGTCGCTCCCTCATTGCAGCGGATGGCTGACGCTGCAATGACGAGGCGGCCCCTGATTGCAGTGGTGAAATTGCCACAAGTTGGTGCCAAGGTTCCAAACTTATGTCAGCAGCAGCGTGCAAGGGGATTGGGGGACACGGGACAAGCCTTTGCAGGCTGTGGGGGCCTTGGCCACAACACTGCCACGCCTCTACAGCCTGCTTCTGAGAAAGCTGCCACAATGCTTCTTGCGCTGCGCGCAATTAACATAAAAATGGCAATAAAATAAAAGATTGCAAATCAAAACTAAACAGTACCAGTAACAATAGAGCAAAAATCTGTTATATTCATCTATTGATATAGGACAGATCCCAAAAGCCTCCTTAAAGAGATGTGCTTTCAAGCCCTGCTTAAATGCCTCCAGAGAAGAGGCGTCCCTCAAACACTTAGGAAGTGAATTCCACAGGGCTGGCACAGCCACTACAAAGGTGCAGTCACCAGATGTTGTAACCTGAGCCCTGCGAATTGGTAGGAGGCCATCCTCGGCATAGCAGAGGGAGTGGTGATGGTGGCATAGTCAGGAGATCAGTCAGATAACTTGGTCACAGACCACATAGGGCTTTATAGGTGAGATGGCCTACCTTGAAGGATATTCTCCACTTCAACGGCAGTCATGTCATGCAGTACTAGAGTCACATGACATGACCTCGGAAGGCCAGTCAGTAATCTGGCTGTTGCATTCTGTATTAGCTTCAGGCAATGCAGAACTCTTACACTAACCCTGAGATACAGAGCATTGCAGACTCAAGATGTGATGTCACAAATGCATGAACTAGCAAGAGTAGGTTGTCCAGCAGGATAAGGGTTTTAATCCTGGTGAGTCTGCAGGTGATAGAAACCACTCTGGATGATGGATGACACTTGAATGTCAATCTATCATAGAATAATGCCCATATTTTTTTACTCTTGTGGTGGCCATCAGTGGGATCAAGTCCAGCATCAAAGCAGGACGAACCCCAATGGACTTTGCCTCTCACTGGCAACCAGACTCCATCACTAGCACCTCTGTTTTGTCTGGGTTGAGCCTTAGACAACTGGAGGACATTCCGTCTTGGATCTCAGCCAAGTATGTATTTATTACTTCTACAACGCCATCAGTTTCAGATGCAAAAAACATATACAGCTGGGTATTGTCTGCATTGCGGTGGAAACCCATGCTGTAACACCAAATGATCTCACCCAGGGGCAGCATGTACACCGTAAACAACATGGGTGAGATGATCAAACCCCTGGGGTACTCTGCATTGCAGTGGCCTCGGGCAAGAGGAAAACCTTCCCAACACAGCCCTATCTACCAGTAAGAAAGAGCTCAAACCAATTGATGACAATCGGCGAGCCCACGAAGCCCCTCTAAGGTGATCATGCAACACACCATGGTCCATAGTGTCAAATGCCAGAGAGATCCTGGAGAATGAGAATAGACTGCTCTCCTCTATCTCTTGCCCAGAGGAGGATGTTGTGCACCTTTACTAGTGTTATTTCGGTACTGTGCCTTGACCTAAAAGCAGAATAAATCGGCACAAAAATGTCAAGCAACAAGGTGAGCCTCTCTGTAGTGACACAATTTTCTCAATAACCTTGCCCAAAAAGGCTAGGTTAGAGACAGGTCTGCAGTTCGCCAACGTGTCAGGATAGAGAGATGTTTTTTTAACAGGGGCCTCACCAGTGCCTCTTACAAAGCATTGGGAAAACAACCCTCTGAAAGTGAACAATGGACAATCTCGACGAACACTGGGTCAATGGACTCCACACATCTCACTAGTAGATGCATCGGGCCCAGGTCCAGTTCATAGAATGTGGGCTGCAGCAATGAGATCACTCCACAAACTACTTCATCCTCTGTTGGCCTGAACTCACTCCAGACAGCCAGGTTGCACTGGGAACATCACGTGGACCACTGAGGGAAATCACAGACCCCGTTGGATGAATACTGGACCTGATGGAGGACACTATGTCCAAGAAGAATAGCGTGAACTCTTCACACTTAGCTGTGGAAGCAGCAATCTTAAGCTGCAAACAGGCTGGATGAAGCAGCCCACTGTTAGTCCTAAAGAGCTGAGCTGGTCTGCTCTTCCCTGCAGCTATCTCCCTGGCAGGAATGCTACCTTCTTATGGGAGATAGCCCTTTGATACTCACTGTAGTGAGCTTTCAAAGCTAGTCTGTCCTCCTTCAATCCAGACTTTAGCCAACAATACTCCAACCTCCTACCTCTAGTCTTCATCTCCTTTAGAGTCCCATCAAACCATGGAGGTTTCAAGAGAGAGTACCTGGAAGCCAGCCCGATGGCGCTGATGGTTGAGGTGCTGTACGCCACACCTCACGCTGTGCCGACAACTTGAGTTCAGCAGCGAGCTTGGGAGTCGGGGGTCAACAGGGGAAGGACATGGATTGAGCGCCCATCTGGGCAGCTCTCCTCTCCGTGCGGGAGAGTTAGGGATGCCTGGTGCTCTGGCGACCCCAGGTGGAGACCGAGGCACCATCAGGCCGCCGGGCTGCATGTAAGAGCATGGCTGATGTAGGCAGGGTTGCCGTGCGCCTTGGTGTCAGACGTGCACCACGCGGGGGGGGAAGGGGGATCTCGGGCTAACCACAAGAAATACCCCTCCAGCCCTGGATAGGCAACGGCCCTGCCAGTGCCACTGCCACACACCCAACACTGGTTCCCCACCACTGCCCCACACGGTCTCCCTGGGTTGTCCTCCCCCAACCCAGGGAGCCGTACCGAACTTGAAGATGGCAAGGGAACACAGCGGGCAATAGAGCAAGCTGGTGAGTGCAGTGGCCTGAAAGTTCCAGGCTGGAGGGCTACAATAGAATTGGAAAAAAAAGAGCACCTGGGTCTTATATGGACCAGTGCAATGGAGACCAGTGCTGAGGTCACAGCCCTATTATAGGCTGAGACTACTTCACCCACTCCTGACACACAGGTAGCACTTACCTCAGAGAGGTCCATTATTGCCGATAATACCTCTGGGGTCTGTCACCTTAAAGGGTGAAAACAGACTATCTGATGGACACTCAGCCCAAATACTAGCACCAACAGCTGACCCTTGAGTCGGCTCCCTTAACTTTTATTAAATGCGGACCCTAGGAGTGCAACCTCAATGCTGCAGTCACCTCCACCACTCTGACACCAGGTGCCCTACTTCAGTGTTGCAAAGTCTGTTCTGAAAAAAACACTGCACATTGCCACCGGGAGCTCCACTCAGGCACTGCTGAAGACCCCCTGCCCTGATTCTTACACTGGGTGACCAATCCTGCTTTGAGAAAAATATTTAAAAAAAAACTCCAAAAAACACGCAGCCGGCCTGGTGGCACGGTGGTAGCGCTATCATCTGGTACACTGGTGACTTGGGTTTGGAAGTGAACTTGAGTCATCAGGGGTTGGCTGGGGTGACAGGATTGATTGTCCAGAGGACAGCTGTCCTTTCCCAGGAAAGGTGGTCAGTGAGTCCTGCAATGCGTCTGACACCTAGTGGAGGCTGGGTGTTAGGGCAGCTGGGAACCCCTTACAGCAGGGGGAGGTTTGCATGATGCTGTGTAGGAGGCAGTATAGCATAGTGTTTAAAAGCACTGAGCTGCAAACCTGGAGCCCTGGGTTTGAATCCCATCAGCCCCCACTTGCATACTCTATGACCCACAGCAAGTCACTTAACTTCCTTGTGCTCCCAGGTCACACCTGGAAACAAGCTCTGGCTTAGTGGGCCTTTCCTGGCTAAACAATTTCCCCTTTCCCCCCATCATTGCAGGCTTATGGGAAGGAAGAAAAACACGGAGGGAAAATATGTCCTGCCATATGGGATGAAGGTTGGCCCACCCACAAGCTTGGCATCACCAGCCTGGCACCTGAACCAAACCCACTCTTGGGGTGGAAAAAGCAAGTCACCCCTCCCCACCATGAGGGTTAAGTCACGGGGGAATTGAGGGGTAAGTCCTTGGGATGGTGGGTAACCTGCCATGATGGGGGCTGGCAGGACAGTACCATAAACACAAGTGAAAAAAAGGGGAAAAAAAACATACCACCACCAGAAACCCAACTCCAGTGCCTCTGAAGACACTCCACCATACTGGTTCTAACACTGGGAAACAGACCCCTGTATTGGCAAAATTACTTTAAAAGAAAATATAAGCCCACTGGGAGTTTAACCCCGGTGTAGTTAAACCCCTTTCTTCTCCCATAGAGTGGCCAGCACAAATCCTCCATTCACTTCTTTGTGTGGTCACCATCTCAATCACCCACAATGCGGATTTATGATATATACTGTGTGTGTGTGTGCGCATTTCTAAACCATATTTTGGATCAATTCAGACAACTGCCAACCTAGGGGGTGAGTGGAGGGTTTGAGCTGGCCATCATCTGTGGATGGGGCATTAGTGAGGGTGGAGGGTGCCACTGGATGCCAGGTAATTTGGATATGAGGCAGGGTGGGGGATAGTGCCAGGGATGCTTGCACTGAGACAGTGTGTGGGAAGGGGGTGCTCATATGCCGGGGGTTTGCTGTCTTAGACTCGGTGATGTGGGGGCACCACGGAACAACAGGGATTTGTTGTTCAGGCAAGGTGAGGAGGTACCACTGGACACAATCGATCAATCATTTTTATTTTACCAGGCAAAATGCCACTGAGATAGACTAATTTGCAAGGTGGACCTGAGTAGGTCATAACAAAAACACGTAAGCTTAATGTTGCTATAATACAATGAGACAATAGTCCGTGTAGAGCAAATGCAAACTAGGCATAGACAACAGTGCATACAATGTGGCTAACAGTACAGTAGACCTCAAAAACTCAAATACAACATTGATAGGGCAAGAACAAAAAATATTTACAGAATAATACAAATCAGTATTTACAATATAAACAATATATTAGGAACTATAGTAGGAACTGCTTGGTACAGTTCTGGGGTGAGGGGGGTACCAGTGGACTCCAGGGACTGCTTGGTGCATGGATAGTGTAAAGGTGGGCCTGCCACTGGTACTTTCAGAACAAGCATAAAGGCATGCACTGCAGGGAGAGCAGAAAAAAAACTGTCTAAATGCAAGGGGTAGTGCTGCAAAAAGTATTTACTGTATAAAAAATGGAGCAAAACATACAGAAGGCAACATACAGGAGGCAAGGCAATATTATTTATATGGCCCCCAAAAATTAATAAGTGTGGTTAAAACAGGAAATAATAATTGAGTAATAAAGAAATTGTGGAATATAAAACAGCAGCATTATGCCTCAAAGCAGGAGAAGGTGCAGTGCAAACTGTACTTCCAGGATTAAGTCTCAGGTGTCCGCCATTGTCAAGACCTCATTTTACCATCTGGGGAATATCACCCAGATAAAGCACCTGGTCCCATCTAATGACCTTCCGACATTGGTCCATGCTTTTGCCAGGTTGCGGCTGCCAGGGTTGTTGACTGGCTTATCAAGATCTGCACTGGCTGCCGGCGTGGAGGAGGATCCCCTTCAAGATCGGATTACTGCCCTACAAGCCCTTACATGGACTGGGACTGCAGTATCTGCGAGATCTCTTTTGTCACTACTGCTCCCTTCATCCTCTCCGCTCTGCTGACGAGGGATTGCTAGAAATAACCAGAGTCCGTTCGACAACATCAGGTTCTAGATCATTTGCTTTTGCAGCTCCGACCCTGTGGAATTCTCTACCTCACCGGGTTAGGGAGTGCCCACACATTAAGGCCTTTAAATCTGCCTTAAAAACTTTTTTATTTGAATTGTCTTTCTCTGATATTTAGTCATATTTCATAAACTGTTTTTAAATGTTACTATTCTGTTGAAACAGGTGTCTCATGATTTTATGTTTTCTTTTGGACAACGCTATGGTCTTGTTTGAATAGTGTTTCATAAATAGTTTTGTTTGACACAGGGTGGGGAAAGGGCAGGGAGTGGCACTGTGACTGGGTAGTGCTTGCCATTAAAAGGGCTAGCAGTTGGCCATTACCAGTAAGGTTAAAGGTCAGCACTGTCAATCCAGAACGGTTTGCCATGACCAGTATTGACAATTAAGCAATAAGACATTATGGGGGTGCATTATGGTGGGATAATGGCTCATCTTGGGTGGGTTGAAGCATGAGGCATAGCCAAGTGCTTCCACAAACTAAGAATGGCCATTATCCTAGCATAATGCACCCCTGTAGTGCCTTATTATGACTACAAAATGGTCCCTATTAGTAAACTGTACACAGGGGAAGTTGCTGAGCTCAAGGTAGCCGGACACAGTGTGTTGGCGCGCCACAATGTATGAGCATTCTTCTCTTTAAAATCCTGATTTTGTGTGATACTGTTCCGTACTGAAGTCACTGAAAAGATTAACTACCATTACACTGATTGTGCTAGACGAAAAACCTTCAGGTTTGCTATACGGAGAAGTATGTGTCCCTGAAACTGAATGGGAAGCCTGCTCCAGCCTGGGAGCTAGCAGCTGTCTCGGAGCAGCTGGAGTCCTGAATTCCCCTATGATATGTTTTTGTGTTACTGTTTTTTGTTGTTCTATTTGCGTTATTGCTTTCTGCTAGGGAAGTATCTCACTGGACACCGATATCAGGGCTGGAGGACTGTCCTCAGGCAGTCCAAAATTTAAGATTGTGCATCGACCAATAGGATGGATGGAGGATGACCCATTTGTGAGGATTGTTTGAGCACCATAAAGGCTGCAGGTATAATCACCTTTACCAGGTGAGTAAGTACCATTATCCCTTGCAACTTTTCTGGTGCTCTGACAATTCTCACACATGGGACTTTTGCAGCAGTACCAGAAAAATCCTGGGTGGGAAGACAAACCTTATGTTACAGGGAATCCAAAGCAGCCAGAAGCCAAGCCTTATAAAACGTAGCCCAGCACGCCAATCTGAAAATGGCTGGCGAAATGTGTACAGGAGACCAGTTAGCTGCTGCGTATATGTCCTGTACTTAGACATCCCCTCTACCACCCAAGAGTGGACAGTGCTACAGAGGAATACACTTGAATGCCCTAAGGTGGTGCAAGCTGATCCTTTGGTAGACAACCAGCATAGCTGTCCTTGTCCACCTAGTTAATGCACCATCAGAGGCATCCTGATCCATCTTCTTCTTCACTCTATTTTTAAAAGAAAAATGAACAGCCTGTACAACTGACTGGGACTTGCGGATAAGGTCCGATGATACCCTATCAGGAGTATTTAAACCTTGCTTAGCATGCGAGTGGCTGTGACTCACTCACCCATCTGGCTGCACGCATAGCCGTCAGCAAAACCTGATGGTCATCTGGCCTGGGGACCAGGTGCATATGAAAGGATGTAATCTCTACTGCCCACAGCCACCGGACTATATATGGGTGTGAACCTATCTGCCACAGCCACTGAAAGAGGTTCTCGCATAGCAGACGAAACAGACCCGAACCCGCCAGAATGCATATGCAAGAGGTTTATCAGGTCCTTAGACGCATTCCAGAATTTGGGGAAGGCTCACCTACAATGATTCCAGACCCTTTGCAGTACACTGCTTATGCCATAGTCTGTGGCAAACCCTGTTTGTCAATAGCTTCCTGGACCACAAAAGAACAGTAAGCACTCTGAGAACATACCCCTCATACAACCATACCAGCACTCCCAGAATGATTTGTCATGTTCCCTGGAACTCAGGGGAATAATTTATTTTGTTTGGGAGATTACTTATTTCCTTTTGTAGAGGGCTCCAAATCCCATTGGAATACCAGAAACCCTGTAGACCAAGAATCCCTGCAGTCTTTGCCATACTACACCCTGGCAGACATTTTGAGGACCTCAGGTTGTCACGTAGTGTTCCTTGGCTGAGGAGGTCTAGGTGGTGAGGGGGCATCAACGGGACGCAGAGTCACCTTGCTCTGAGCAGAGAATAGTCAAAACCTCCTTGGCCATGTGGGGGCCATCATCCACTGTGGGTGGAAAAAACAGTGGCCGAAATACAGTGCTGCCAGGGTCTGACTGCCTCAGACTGATTGTCAGGGGAGCAAGAGTGGGATGAGTGTGTAGACAAGTATCATAGCGAGATGCCCTCTGATCCCCTTGATATGGTCTTCATCCCTTGTTCAGGAACAGGTAAAAACACCTGGGGATGCCAATGCACCTCCTCCTAGGTGAATGTCACTGGGTGGAGCCAACTGGTGTAAGAGTTCAGTGTGCAATTCAGGTAGGAAGTCAGGACCTCCCGATGGTAGTGTTCTGTTCAGCTAGGCATTTTAGCGTCTTTTTTGGGTGTTGCCCTGCTCTGAGTTCCCCTTTGTGTGTGCCATGATAACTTGGGTGTCCTTCCTGATTAGCACTTCCTGAGCAGTGACCTGAGAAGTGAGGACAAAACAGTCGGGCTCGGTATAACACTGCTATCCTCAGCATGCTGATGAGGTGACGATCCTCTGGAAACATGCAACCATCGTGATGGGTGCCACAGATGCCAGTGACAATATCATGCCTCACGCAAGGTTATGTCTGTTTCAGCCATCCCAGTTGTTCAGAGTATACAGAGCTGGGCTGAGGCTGTGTGCAAAGATAGTTTGTCTGGTCCTATGCGTCAAAGCATGCTCCAGGAGCAGATGCAAACATAACTGCTCCCATGGTCCCATCAAAGCAATGAGCCCTGGCAGCTGCAGGGATGTCTGCACTGGTCTGCTGGGATGCGTCCCTATTGAGCCCCTGAACTGGACAGGCAGAGGACTCTCCCTTCCATTGGGGTCACTCAGCCTTAAAAGGCCCTTATGTGGATTTGAACGCTGAACCTCCTGTTTATTAAGCTGTAGACCTTTCCATCACATCACAAAGCTGGCACCTGGTGTGTGATAATCCCTGTCATGGTTAGGGATGTCTCATGTATGGACTAGATGACATCCACCCCTGTTTCTCACCAGACATTTTTTCCATACTCTGGGAAGACTGTGGGATGCCACCCATAGTCTCCAGGGTCATAGCCCAGAACCTATGTCGCTATGCTACATTGCCCCCTCCCACCATCGCTGCTGTAGCAGTCAATTACATCATTGTTGTCCCGCTGTGCCTGTGTTTAGTATCTGGCACATATAAGCCAGCCTACCAAATGTGGAATAATGAGCACCACCTCCTTGTGAGGGATCACGGGCAGCATAAACAGAGTCCGCATGAACATCCTAAGAGTGAATACAAGTTAGAGAGACTGCAAAATCCCTCTGGAGCATGGAACAGTGAGCAGTATGTAACATTAAGGTATTCCAGGTCTTCCATGTTACTACGCACAAAATGGCAACTGCAATGTAGGGTTGCTGTCCAGACCTGCACAGGTCCTAGACCGTGTGCTCAGACTCTTTGCTCTACTGGGCTGCTCCCCTGGTATCAGAAGTAGACAGGAACATGGTTTAATAACTCATCCAAGGGACAACACCAAGGCAACAGTACAGCTGCTCCTGAAGAGGGGCTAGAACCTGCAATCTTTAGTCCAGAGTGTGCTGTATTACCCCCAGTGCTAGGCTGACCCCTGTCTGCTGCATAGCGCTCCATATGCATGCTGCCTGAATTGGAATGGTCGCTACGTAAGGGACCAGTTCTCAGGAACCAGTTGGTGGGGACACTGCATGAGGGTCCCAAATTGAGCAGGGATGTAAGCTGGATAGTGTCACCTCAGAACAGCCTCAGAACACAGGGGCATGTTACAAGCTTGCTGCTGAAGTGGCATGTGATGGGACAGTCTGCCAGAATGGCAGTTGGGGAATGAGACACTTGGAGAACTTCAAACATGCCTGATCCTCAAACAAGGTCTGACCTTATCAAACCTAGAAAGCAAGGCTGTAGCCAGTACCTGTGTGATACTATGGATGAGGGCAGTATGCCAGAGGGTCATGACATCCCCGGCAATATACGATTCTACCGTGGCTGAGGGTCACAGCTTTCATGCCCGCAAACTGAGGTTTGCTCCAGGAGTCTGGACCTTTCTATATGCAAGGTACTAATTTGCAAGGTGCAGCCCCTAATGTGTGGTGGCATCACATTCTCTTTATTTGTTTATTTAAAGCATCACCAGGACAGGCGCATGAAGCAGAACTTCTTGTTCCTGATTATAATCCCAGATGTTGCAAAGGGACACTACAAGAAGTAGCAATGGAACCATAAGGCATATAGACAGCAGCGTAAGTGCCACCCAAAATGGAGGGATAAGGGATAGGGGAAGAAGGGGCTGCACACCTGCATATAGGACCGTAACCTACATTCTGCGGGATCTCTGAGCAGTCTATTCCCAGTGCAGGTACCTATGATTTGATGCTCCTGTATTTTACAGTAGTGCAGCTTCACTAACACTCTGCTAGGCTAAACTCGGGCCCCAAAGGTGACTGCAGCCCAAGGTCCCAAGTCCTGCTATGGGGTTGGAACATACCTTGCCATTCCTCAGCCATACAAAATTGTAGCACCTGTGGTAAGGACCCTTTTGCAATTTTAGGAGTAAAACTTAGTGGATGCAGGGTGTGCCCACCTGGAAAATCAATAGGAGAGGGCCCAGTGTGACACACCCCTCTCAGTATGTCACTTAAATGTTATTCACGGGCTCTGCGTTAGCATCTCCCCTTTACATACAGTGCCCAAAGTATTCCACTTTATTGAAAAATGGATGATAGAAGGCCAGGATTTTTGGAGTTTTACAGCTGGTCAGGCACCCAGCCTGGATGGGGACGTGGTCCACCTGGAGATTTCCAGGTATCCAGGTGGGCTAGTCCACCTTTGCAGGCCGATTTTGCACCTGGAGGTTGTGGGGATCAAACTCTGGACCCTTGGTTGTGCTGCAGCCATATACAGCTCATTACTCTAGCCACTAGGCTGTGCTGACAGTCATCGGGAAGGGGACAACATTGAACCAAGAGAGGCACACTAAGCCAAAGCTTGATTCCATGTATGACCTGGGATGCAAGAAAGTTAAGTGAGGTGCCCAGGGTCACTTAGTTTGCCCATGGAAATTGTGGGAGTCAAGACAAGCCTTCAGGTTCCCAGCTCTGAGCCCATAAGCTGCTATGGTATACTGCCTCCTCTTTGATGTTGGCAATTGTTCAGGACTGAAATGGGCACATAACGAGCTCAGGTATGTTTGCAGTGCCACGTTCCTTAATAGCCTGGTGCCGGACAGCTCAGTTAGGAGCACACTAACTGTGAGCATAGAAGCGGGATAGGAGTAACCCAAATAAATTGGGTTAGCTCTGGAGAGCCCTTATCAAGATGGCTGTCCGATATCCCCAGCAGGCCTTTCCCCTATGGCCTGTTTGTTCCCATGCAAGCAATGGTATCTTACACACAAGATGGAACCTGATATTGTGAGAGTGGCCTGTTCCCACCGGATTGCCCCTGAAGGAATACTGGGGCAACAAGGCCACTGTTATTACGAGATGCAGTGCAAAACTTGCCAGCACCCTAGTACAGTGAGATGGATGATAATGGTGCAGATGCAATAAGGATTGTGCCGTGCAACAAATGTGACATATAGAGCACTCCAAGAGCCATGTGCAGTGTTCTAGGTAGGTTAAAGGGCAATCAGCCCTCCTCTCGCAAGAAGATGGCCACCCAATATGGTGGATGCAAGATTTCGAGCGTTCACAAGGGGCAAACTTTTTTTTATATATCCGACCATCAGGAAGGGGAGGGGGCACGATCTGTACTGGGGGGGGACTAGCTCCAATATGACCACAGGTGCCAGAATCAAGATCTAGAGATAAGTGGAGCATGAGAGCAATTATGCGCCCCTTCCCTGCCTTCTACGGAATGAAGTCTCTGAAAGATGGAAAATGCCCACAACCTGGAGCCCTGCCACACCTTGATGACTCTGTATGTACTTTTTAAATAGCTCACCCAAGTTAAATGTGGGGGTAGCGAAGACACCGCTTGACAAAATACCTTTGCTGGGCATACAGGTTTCATGGGGGGTCAAGAGCTGTAGAAGGATGCAGTTGCTGCTGGAGTGTAAACTGGATGCTACAGGAGGGTCCAGTTCCTCTGGGCAGCTGCTTGTGGTAGGGATGCTACATGAAGGTCCCAACCAGACAAGGGGAGCAAGGTGGATGCTACTGTAGGGTCCAGCCTGCCTTTGGTGCTCTAGATAAACACATGCATCGTGGCTAATAGCCCCTGGTGAGATGCTCCTTGGCAGGGAAGGCATTATGTTGAGGGTTTTTCCTTTTTTCAATGCTGAGAGGAAAAACAGAAGAAAAATGGTGTTGTACAAAATTCTTGAGTTAGTGCTCGTGCTGCACAATCGCCGTATGCTAAGAGAAAGGGCAAGAAAAGATGAGAAGCAAAACTTAAGCTGTAAAGAATTACCTGAAGTTCAGGGAACAATCGAGGATCGTGACCGACCTCTAGAGATGCATGAAGTAAACTGGGCACCGTTACCAGGGCTGGGGGATTGTCCTCGGGCAGTCCAAAATTTATGATCGTGCATCAACCAATAGGGTGGATGGAAGACTACCCATTTGTGAGGATTGTCTGAGCACCAGAAAGGTTGCAGGGAATAACAGATTTCTTTATTTTCTTCAGATGGGATGATTAAGCTTGGAGCACAGCCATGTTATTATATCTGTTATTTAAATAAATTTTTGTTAGAGCTCAGGATAATAATTTCAATAAATGAAAAGTCAAAAGTATAGCAGCTTATATTCAATGCAAAGAAATGAAAAGTGATGTACCTGGGAAACAAAGAACCCAAGGGAAGAGTACACAATGGGGGGGGGCAGGTAACAACAACAAAAATGAAGAGACCTGGGGGTAGCCATATCAGATGACCTAAAGGTAAGCAAACAATGTGAGAGGCATCACCAATAGAAATCAAGAAGTTGTTGTGCCTCTGTACATAGAGTTGGTGAGACCCCATCTGGAGTACTCCATCCAGTTCAGGAGACCCCATCTCCACAACAACATAGACAGGATGGAGGCAGTCCAGAGGAGGGCAACTAAAATGGTGCAGGATCTACACCAGAAGCCAAATGAAGAGACTAAAGGAGCTTAATATGTATACTCTTGAGGAAAGGAGGGAGAGGGGGGACATGATAGAAACTTTTAAGTACCTCAACGGAATCAACAAAGTCTGGGAGGGTAGCATCTTTCAGTAAAAGAGATGTGCAAGAACAAGGGGGCACAATTTGAAGATGGGGGGGACAGCTCAGGGGCAATGTGAGGAAGTATTTGTTCACAGCGAGGGTGGTGGATGCCAGGAATGGCCTTCCTGAGGAGATTGTGGGATCAAAAACAGTGGGCAAATTCAAGAATGCATGGGACAGACATAAGGCAGTTCTGGTGGGGGTAGGAAGAAGTAGGCTGTTGGTTAACTAGGATCTGTAGCTTATCCAATGGGTAGGGAAATGGGTAGACTGGGTGGGCCAAGCGGTCCTTATCTGCCGTCAAAGTCTGTTTCTTTTGCTTTAAATCCCCCCCCCCAAATTATAAACATCTTTTTTTTGTACTCTATTTAATTGATAAATGAAATGTTAGATGTGTAATCTTTCAAAAGGACTTATGGTATAATATCTTACTATATTCTGTTTTTGGTTCTTTATGGATGTAAAATAGTAACAGTTAACTGTACACTGTATTTTAAATGTTTTTGGATTATTATAAAAAAATGTTTTTAAAGTTTACAAATTGCAAGTGAAAAATTGACCAATTTGAACATTGCATTTTTTCTTTGTCAGCGGCTGGCACCAATGCTACACGTAAGCAGTACTAAGGGCAAAGGAAGGGCAGATAGTGGCTTCAGCCGCTAGCATGTCCTGGCAGACGAGGTTGCTTCACTGGCACCGTGCCTCAGATTGGGGTGCTGACTAGTGTCCGGCATCAAGACAGAGCAGGCCAAGTTCACCTAATGTTACTGTTTTAGGTGGCAGCAGTAGTCAGTTTGGGAGCTGGCCTGTTTGTTATTTAAAAAAAAAGATAAAAATGGTACTTGGCGGTTCCTTCTGTTGTGGCGTGCGTGAGACACAGACAGAGCCGATCGAGAGAGAACCGCATAGCTGCTGCGCTTAATGAAAAACAGGATTTAAAATAAAAAAAAAGCAGTTTGGTGAGTGGGAGCAACAGGATATGCAACACCAGGGAGTCAGGAGCCGGGTTATTGCTGCGACAAAGGTAATGCATGGTGATGACTGTGTGGGGACGAGCAGCCATGTTTTTTGTGGGAATTCTCTCTTTCAGAATGGAGCGGTGGGGTATTCCTTATATTCCAAGTCCTGACTGCCAGGAGCTGCTTTCAGCTGGGCCCTTGTACTGGGATAATGGCCCGGCTGAAAGTAGCTTTCGACCAGTCAGGATCCAACATTCATTAAAGATCAACTGCAGATGTATTACAAACATTAACTTCACTCCATTTCCATAACATAAGGACAACCACACCTTATTTATTACATATGAAATGAAGAAACTGACATTTGTCATGTACATATACTATTTTAATGATCTTCTATTTGATAGTTTCACAGAAAATCCCTCAGACATTTTTAAACCAGCTGGTGGAATCTTGGGTGAGTGCTCATTCCATTCAGACAACAATGACATCATTTTCCTCAAGGTCCTGGCAGCTCCGTACACACACGCGCATGCACACACACACATGCACACACACACGCGTGTGCACACGCACACTCACACATACATGCACATACATCAGATTGTAAAATGGCAACAACTCATGTTTACTTTCAATTGTCAGAGAATCTTTGCCTACTGAATTTTATTGATACAGCATTACAGATGACTAGTTAGTTGCTTTCACAGATTAATCAGTAATTTTTAAGGGAAAGTACTTTCAAATATGAGGAAAACTGTTAGGGCTTCATTCAGGGCAGGAAGAGAACAAAGGAAACAAAAATGTTAATGTTAAGAGCCAGTCATGCTGATGATGGTTTCTTTTGGGGTTGGTAGTGCACCAAGTGCTGATCTGCTTAGGGAACTTGAAAGATATTTACTCATGGTGTTTTACTGGAATAATTTGATTAATACAAGCCACCACCAGAAAATCTGAAGCAAAGACTGATTTTTGAATGTCATAATATGATGTACTGAGCTGCCAAGACCTTGAGGAAAATTGTCATTGTTGCACTCACCCAAGATTCTGCCAGCTGGTCTGAAAATGTTCAAACGATTTAATGTGAAACCATTAAAAAAGACAGGCAGTAAAACAGCATCTGAACACGAGAAATGACTGTTCTTGCATATTACTTGCAATATATATGATATTGTTCTCATGGGGCCCTATGCACGAATGGAAAGGTAGGCAACCTTAACTGTGATTGCCGTGCAGTGAGGGTCCCAGGGACCCCTGGTGGCATTCACTAAGGGCACACATGACACATACGTGTGAGCTGCCCTAGCCCCAAAGGCGACTCTGCACTGGGAGCATGTCGGGGGCATACCTGCACTATGTGGCATTCTCTAAGTCGCATAGTGCCAGGCATAGGGGGCATCGGGTACACCATCTGAAACCAGGCATAACCTGGTACGTGCTCCCGTGTACTCCATCCATTGGGTGCGGCAGTAACGGGCAATGAACCTCCTTTGTGCCACAGCCCACTACAGCCTACAGGGTAGAGCTGGGGGAGCAGCTCAGGCGAGTGCCCAGCAGTGGTCCACATTTTTCCACTCTCCGTAGCTCACTCCTGCTCCATGTTCCCTCCACATGGGCACAGGAGATCCACTGTCGAACCTGGTGCGTGCATCCGACTGGATGCCCACCTGGGTCTGCGACTCAGCCCCCAACCGCATGCGTGACCCTGCAGGCCGAGGGGGCATGGCCATGGACATGGACAGGTGCCCCACAAGTGTATGTGGCCGTGCATACCGTGCACCCTGCATCTTTCTGGAGCCGTGTAGGTATGAAGGCAGGGTACGTGCCTTAGGCGCATATTACCTGCCCTTTGGTGCATAAGGCCCAATGGGAGCAAATAAAATTCTGTAAAAGCATTTTTAAAACACTGCAATTGATCTGTAAAGAGCTGGTGTACTGCCTAAAACTAATATTAGTTTTTAAAAGCAGTCACCCATTACCTTTTGTATCTGAAGTACTTTTTCTTTTCCCTTTGGTTAATTAGAAGATTGTGCACCTGATGTTGGTGGATGTGCTGTGTGGAACAGCTCTTAGCCTGGCAGCTCACAAATCTAGCTTTGTTCTACTCACTGCATCATCAGCACTGTGATCTCACTAACTGTGACATCACTGCTGCGTAGGAAAAACAAATGAGTGACTGCCAGGTCATTCACCTGTGACATCACTGTCAATGAGCTCACAATGCTGATGATGTAGTACGGGGACTAGAGAAAGATACGTCAGCTGCCAGGCTGAGAGCTGTCCCACACATCCAGCACAATATCATTATATAAAAGTTTTCCAATGAGCAGAAGGAAAACGAAAAATACTGCAGAAATAAAACGTTACAACTGATTGCTTAGCTAGCAGAATCAGCAGACAGAAAATAATACAAATGTAAGGAGTAGTCAGTTGTAACTTTTAATTTCTGAACTATTTTCCTTTTTCTCATTATATATTTCTGCCGCTGTATAGGTCACTGGTTAGGCCGCAGCTGGAGTACTGCTCAGTTGATGTCTGGGATCGGTATCTGATCGTCAAGCCTCTTTGGCGGGGTTTCCCCAGAGCAGTGGAATGCTCATGCCTTGTTGCTTCATGTCACAGAGTGAGTTCTAAAAATAGATGAAAAGGCACACCTTTGGGGAAAATGGTTGTTTTAGTCTCTCACATACAGAGCTGTACATAGAGGAGGGATTTGTTTTATCATGATATGAGCTTTTTGTATAGGAAAGGCACTGCACACTGGAAATACATGTTTAATTGCTTGCTTTCTATACTTTCAGAGGAACAGACAGCACTAGAAGCCTCACACCTAAGTGTGGAGCTAATCCCAATTTACACCTTGTTTGCAAAAATTACATTTTTATGTTTGCTTGCACGCATGTGCAAGCAACATAGTGCCACCATATGAGTTTTTGTAGGTGTGCCACCCCCGCTTCCAGTGCCCTTCTCCTTCTTGCAGGTGCAGCCTCACCCCACCAATAAATGCCCGAGCTGTCTGACAGCAGTTCTGATGCAGTGGCATACAGTTCAAAGGAAAAGACCACTACACTCAGCGGTGGTAACGTGTAGGCAATTTGCATGCTGCCATCGGCAGGCAATTTACATACTGCCGCTGGCAGTATGCCAAGTGCCTACACATCAGCACTGCATCTGAACAGCTGTCATAGACAGTTCCGTTTTCTTGGTCCCCCCACAATAAACACCCAATGCTGGGAGCCCACCCAGCATGCTCATGCATCCCCCTCCTGTGATGGCCTGACGGGGTGCCCAATCCCCATCCGCTCCACTGGCCCCCAACAGACTTCCAGGTGCCACTCTGGGAGCCCATCCCAGCATGGCAAAAGTCCGTATGGATGACGGGGTGCCCAATCCCCCATCAGCTCCACTGCCCCCCAAACAAACATCCAGCTGCCACGCTGGGAGCCCACCCCAGCGTGGCAAGAGTCCTGCGTCGTCTTCCTAAAAAAAGGAAAAAGCAACACCTATAAGAAGAAATGGTCCCTTGTTGACTGTCTTGCTCCTGTCCCCAACCCACACCCATCCTCTGTGTACCCCACCTCCCCGACTCACCCCATACTTACCTCCGGAGGCCAGCACGACGATCTTTGGACCGGGAACACGTCTGCACTCTTCAAAGCCAACCACGAACTGAAGAAATGCCGATAAGTTGTATAATGGCATAAATGTTTTTTTTTTTTTTTTCTTTTCCAACTTTGGTGCAAATCTCTGCCATTTTGGAGAATTTTTTCACCACATTTTCAACATGGGGTTCTTGGGACCCCACCTCATGAACTCAGTCACTGTCATTTTGTTATTTGGTCCTGATAGGTGATTTCGTGGTCACTGCATGGAACCACCTTTTGGGACTGATTAACAAAATGACAGTGTCACAGTTCATGAGGTAGGACCCCAAAAACCCTATGTTGAAAATTTGGTGAAAAAATTCCCGAAAAAGACTGTTTTATGAGCGTGCATTGCTCAGTTCATATGCATGCTCATAACTTAGAGAATATTTAATATTTTCACGCCATATTTTCAAATTTGCCATTTTACCACACCTCCTTATGAACAGTACTGCTGTCATTTTTTTTTTTTACACCCTGGCCAAAATGTGTTTTCACACTTCTGGCACAGAATAGCATGGTCGCTGTGGGAAATTAGTGTTCGGGACAGATTAAGAAAATCACAATGACACTATTGATGAGCAGAGGTCCCAAATTGCCTATGTTGAAAATCTGCTGTAAAAAATCCCCAGACTAATTACATTATGGATGTACATTGTGCAGTTTCTATGCAGACTCGTGACTTCACCAGTTTTTATATTTTCACTCCAGATTTTCAACAATGCCATTTTCTACACCTCCTCATGAACAGTACACCTGTCACTTTTCACATCCTGTTCGAAATGTGTTTTCGCACCCGTGGTACCAAATGGTCAGTCGCTGTGCAAAATCACCTTTCGCCTAACAAACTGATAGTGTCACTGTTCATGCAGTGGGGTCACAAAAAGTCCATGTGGAAAACTTGGAGTAAAAATACTAAGACACGCCCAGGGCATTAGGGTTTTCGACCAAAACAACCTATCCTGTAGGGACTGACAGGCATCAGGGGTGTGACTTGTGATTGTCGACAGTAATGCTCATGCCATTCCACCCCCACCCTGCAGCCAGTGACAGGCATCGAGGTGTGCTTTGGACCCTTGGCCCCCAGTGTTCACCCCATTCTCCTATACTGCGCTCATTTCAGTGTATTTCCTTATGGAATGAGGTGAATGTAAAGCCCAAACACCCCAAGGCACACCTTGACACTTGTCAGTGTCTGAAGGGTAGGGTGAGGTGAAATGTCATGACCATCATGGGTGACGACCCAAAGGCACACCCCAATGCCTATCCATCTCTGCAAGGTGAAGGTGGAGTTGGCATCAGTTCAGTACTTCAATGCCATTCCTATACTGCATCTGTCGAACGCCTGTACTTCCACTGCTAATGCCAGAAAGCAAACATTCGGCACTGCCAAATGCTTGTTTACTTACTATTTACTTAAAGGGGACAGGAAATGTGTGGGCATTAGAAGCAGTTAGTAATGTTCCTACTATCAGAAATAAGCTCTCTTCCAAGTGAGCCATATTGAACTGTACATGAATAAACGTAGATGTGAAAAACTGTTTTCAGTTGTTTTCTTTTTATGGACAACATTCTGCCTTATTTCATCTTTGGAACCAGTAATTTGGAATTTTATCTGTCACAAACACACTCAGCAGGTCAGGCCCTCTGCTCCCACAGTGCCAACCTCTGAGCGCAGTATTGTGAACAGGTAACAGACAGGGTAACCCTCCTGTCTGCTTGTGGGTCCAAATTACCGTTGGTCTCAAGTTCTGGTGGGATTCAAACTGTGGACCTTATGCTAGCATACCCAAATGTACAGGCTCAGATAATCTTCTCTTTGGGGGGGGTGGAAAATATCTTTCTCCTAATGGCACCTAACCAGGTATCCAAAATGAACCCTTAAAACTCTATAAAAGACCCTGGGTATATTCTTACCTTTCCCCAGTTTAGTAACACCATCAAGCTCTTGAACAGTTTTGTCAGTCTTAACCCTCTATACGTCACATGCAAAAAAAAGAACCTGGAAGACCCAGGCAGTACCTTTCAAATGAAAGGTTTACTTAAAAAGGGATACAAATATGTTAAATGTAACTATAGAACAATATATCAAAGAGCATACAATCACATAAAGAAAAACAAGGAAAACTACAGACAAACTTCTATCAACATACAGTTAGATCTTTTCTATCTAATGTATTACCTCTGTACAATGCTTAAGTTAGATCAGAGATCTTGTTTCTTAAGAGCCCAAAAAGATATGTCCCAAAGAACAGACACAAGTCCTAGTTAAAGTGTCTCTCTCACACACACTCCTTCTATGATGTCATCTAGCTCCTCCTTTTAGAATATAAAAAATATACAAACAATGATCTTCCTGTCAGGAGATATTTTAAATACTGTGACTTCAGCAAAAACTAATTTCCCAAATTATGACAGCCTTTAATTAAGCCTTTCCTTTGATCTTGTATGGTTTCCTGTTCCCAAGGCAGCAAAGGTTTTTTTACAACTTTAGCACCGTGGTGGTATAACATGGTTTTCCCTCTAAGACGTCATAAAAGTTTGAGCCCTATATCCTGGCAGCTGGGTCAGTTCTAATTACAATAGAAAAACAGGAGGCCCTTAATTAAGTCTCTAGTATTTTAATTACCTCCTGGTTTCAGGTCACTTGGCACTTCACTGACAAGGGGGAGGTACCCATAGCACAGGATGTCACATGTGAGACACTCACATTCCACATTCTATATTACAAATATCATAGAACAATCATAACCAGCTGGCCAAACATCACATTGACTATGTCACAGTTTGAATGCAGAATGTTAAGCCTGAGCTGTTGTCCTATCAGAACCATGCTCAGAGTTCTGTGCACAAACCATGACATAGTAAAAACTCTGCATCACTGGTTCTGTGAAGAGAACTATAACAGAATGCTGTCCACAAAATAAAACAATGCAAAATAGTTTTCACCTCACTTTTTATTCAGGTACGTTTACATACGGATCATTTTAGGCTGATGGATTTCGTTTCTGTAAATAGCAACATTATAAACAGCTGCCAATTAGAAATCATTTCCTGTCCTCTGTAGCTGGGTAGGGATTTCAGGATAACAAACCAGGCAGACTTACAAACTCGGTGCATAAAAAGCGCTGGCAAGGCACTTATCATTTTATTTTTCTTTCATAAAATGATCAGTAGTTGAACAGAATTCAAGAAAATATTAGTTAGTTCTGCAGTTTTCAAGTCAGAAGTCACTGTTGTGCCAGTGGCACACATACAGCTCCATTAAGTGCAAACACACGCTCTTGCATCAGAGGTCTTACACCTCATACAGTCAGCTCTCCACCGACACCCTATCTAACTTTAAGCCCCAGTGGCAATCTTTTATACTGTGTCCTAGTGACATCACTTCCTTGGGAAACACCCACATTATGTCTTAACTAAAAACACATCTGTATGAGGCTCAAATCCCGGCCTATACAAAATGAAAGGGGATATTTCTAATCCCTGATTAATGAAAGACCTTACAACATCAACTTCATAATCATTTTTGCCTGGCTATATGTGTTTAGAGTGGAAAGCTTAATTTCTCCTAGCTCCGCCTCTTTTACATAATAACTGAGCTAACAGTTTTGTATAAATGGGCTGCTGTCCTCCTATAGAAATCAGTCCACAGGAGATCTCCTACAAACAGGTCAGGTTGTTTTTATCTGTAAGTTTCTTAACTAATTATATCTGTTGTACCTTAGTAAGACATAAAACAAACCTGGATTGTAACTCTCTGCTGCTTTAAAATGCCATACAGCAAAATAGAAGTAACACTGGAAAGCCAGCTGCACTTCAAGCCCTCAGCTTGACTTTCATTTTACTTCCGCAGCCCTCTGTTAATGCTTTCAGTACCATGCCATTTACATGCCGGGGCTAATACAAGTTTTTGTTAATGAGGAGGCTTCCCAGTCAGATTAAGTATAGAAGCAAGCTTCCAGTGGGATAGTTCATGTAACCCTTTAACTCCCACTACTGAACTAGCTGCCTCCCTTTTATACAAGGTACTTTTCTTAATGAATTTAAGTACTGTAATATAGCAATTAAAGGCACAGATGCATTCTACATTCTCCCTATGCACTTTTCTTAACATAGTCCTAAGTCAGAAATGGGGGGGGTAGTAAGAATATTACTGCCCCTACTCATGACTTGGAACACCCTGTCACATCCTCTTTAAGCAATAAGGCATGACGGTGTATGTTACTGTGGGATCACGGCACACCTTGGGAAGTGAAGACTGAGGTGAAGCCGAGGGCTTTAGACACTTGAGAAGTTCCATTATCCCTCATTTACGTACACCCTTGAATGTTTTATTTTGACTATAAAATGGCTTCTGATTTTTTTTTTTTTTAATTTTAGGATCAAATAATGAGGTTCAGAAAGTTAAGCATTTCTGACCTGTGCTGGTGTGCTGGATAACAGCACTGTCATGTGACTGGAATCCACCAATCACAGTACAGTATTTCTCTTACCCACTGTATAATGCAGTACAGTACATAGTATAATGCTGATTCTAATGCATCCCAAGCTGACATTTGCTGTGATCAGAAATCCCAAAATTTCCTGTAGCTGATGTTAGAGCTGGCCTACAGCAGTATGAGAGGCAATAGTCAGAAGTGCATATTACTGTTATGAGCTCTGATCTTCTGTTTGTTGGTCTGGTCTGATGTCTTCCTAAGTTATATATAGTCACACAGGACAGTGCTTATCCTTGGGAGAACAGTGGAATCAGCAAACATCTGATCTGTTCTGAGCTTATAAAAGCTCTGACATGCCATAGAAGCTACAGAATCGCCCATTGTTGCAGCACAGCTCTAACATTTGCTGTAGGAGATTCTGGGATTTGTAGTTATAGAAAATGTGAACGTGGAAGTGAGCAGATTCAGCCTGATACAATCTATTATACTGCAGTAAACAGTAAATAAAACCTTTCTTCTTTGCACCCTTAGTGCAACTTGGGACCAGCCCCATAGCTGGGTCTGTGGCTATTCCGCTTCAATAGAAGCAGGTTAATTAAGTTGAGAGGTTGTCAAATTGCAACCTCTGTTTGCCAGTGGCTAAAAGGGAGGGGAGACAGGACAGAGATGTACAGACACCTCCACAGGATTAACAAAGCAGACAGTGGTGAGTTGTTTATGCTGAGATGGAAAGCAAGCACAAGGAGGAACTCAATGAAACTGGTGGGGGAGGGGAATGTAAGAGGGATGTCGGAAAACATTTCTTCATGGAAATAGTGGGGAAGGGTGGAACAGGTTTCGAAGGGGGGGTAGTCTGAGAAATCAGAAAGTGGGGAGTCAGGCATGAGTGGGATGGGCAACTAGAGCTGGCGAAGACAGTGTCAAAAGGGAAGAGAGAAACGGTGAGTGAAGGGTCACATGGGTCACAGTGGGTAGGTAGGTAGGGCGAAGCAGGCTTGATTGGTTGTAGAACCTTTGTCTGCTGGGAATGTCTGTTTCTATGTTTCCATACTTATAAATCGGTGGCTCCCATTAACTTCTTACAAAAAGAGATGTGCCTGAATACCATAGGGAATACTGTGTGTGCCATAACAAATTCAAATATTCAGACCACCAACAAAATATGGCACCACATTCAGCCAACATACTGCAAAAATTACAAAACAGCCAGCTTCAATTACCATTAAAAAACCCCTCAGAACGGAGGCTGTAGGAGGAAAAACTGTAACAGGATTCAAGAATGCATGGAATAGGTATAAGGGAATCTTAGAGGGGAGGGAAGGGGGGGAGTATGGGGTGGCAAGTTGAAAACAGTAAGATCATGTATCAGGGCATGAGTGTCGTGAGGCCGGCGTAATCTACACCATGAACACTCATGGGAGACGTTCTGAGAGTACTACAAAGTCCAGGCTTTAAGTCAAGCTTAGGGAGTAGGCTTCTGGCGTTTAGGTGGACAATGCTGTGGCCTTTCAGGAGAGGGGGGCCAGGGTTGGGTTCAGTGTCACCAGCAAGGAGAAGAAAGCATAGATGGAAGAGAACAGAATGGGTCTTCTGCCCCCACCCCACTGGGGGAGAGGCAGGAGATGAAAGAAGGGCAGGAAAGGCACATAAGGGAGGTATGTCATTCAGGCCACTGCATGACAAGCTTCTCTGATTGCAGTGGCAAATTTGTTTCAACTTGGTGGCACTTTGCATAAAACTTATGTCACTGCTAGCATGCTGGCTAATTGGGGAATGAAGGCTGCACCTTCTAAAGCGTGCCCTGCATTCGCCAAAACTGACTCACCTCTGCATTTCTCTTACTACCATCTCCTACTTCCCCAAAATGTTGCCTGCGTGTGTGCAAGACAACATAAAAACAGTACAAGCAGTACAAGAACCTGAAGCATTTCATGCACAGCGATCCTCTTGAGAGAGTGCCATGCATGGAACAGTTTAGGTTTTGTGCCCTTCATCCTGTTTTTAAAGTGTGACAGCATAATGAAATATATTTTATGGCAATTGGAGCCTTTTGGAATTCTTGCTGGATGCCAGCTGACTCTGAGTGTGAAACCCCATGAAACTCTACCAGATTTAAGTAACCCACAGATTGCATTTGATTCCATTTATATTTTTATATATACTATGTGTCCTTTATGCTTTTTCCCCTGATTTTCCCCAGAGAGTCCCAGGACCCAGACAGACATGGCAGTGCATGCATGTGGAGGTGCACACACACTCCAGGTACCGGCTTGGCCCCTTCTACCCCACCCCTGGCTATTGCCGGGGCCCCCGTAAGCCAAACTGTCATCTACCCTCCTTCTCCATCAGGTGGCAGCCAAGGGCCAGAGAAACTCCTCATCTCTCCCCGAGAGAGGAGAGTTTCCTTGCAACAGCTTAAACCTGTTCCTCACATTCCCCCTTCCCCTGCTGACCCCTGACAACCTGGGCTTGTTCCTGAAGCCAGATCACTTGCATGCTGCGAGGTGTGGCATCCAGCGCCTCAACACTCAGTGCCACCAGACCACTGATTGCATCAATTTTATTTAATTTTTGTTGACCAGAAAAGGAGGGCTAGGCAGTTCTGCCTTTTTTTTTCAGCCTCATCCAGCATGGGGGGAGGAGGATACTGATGAAAATCAGCAGAAACTGTACCAGATTAAGCTGTTGGTATTTTTTGTGACACAAGGAATTTCACTAGGGCACTGGGGAAATCCCCCTACTTGCCTGTGGGGGAATTGCTGGCCAGTCCAAGATGGCCACTTTGACTGGGACTCGGGATGACAGGCATGCATCTCAGGCTGGGGAGCTAGCCTCTTCTCCCCCCCCCGCCTCTGTTGTTTCAGAGGTGAACACTGAACTGAAGCACTTTAAAACAGGAGAGGTGACTGAGAACCCAGGGCCTGATATATTCAGGAGGAACCCAGTAGTATTGCATCAGATTTATCTTGCACAGGACTAAATGCTTTGTTACAACAGATTGACAGGGAGAATGCTCGTCGTCGTCTTTACCAGAACCAGCTAAAGGAGCACTTGGAGAAATTAATGCAGGAGGTAACAGCTGTTCAAGAATCAGACCACACTGTCAACCCAGGGCTTGTAGCGTCTGACGCATAGAACCGAAAGACTGCTTGAAATACAGGTGGGCCATTGCCTGTGGATAAAATGAACATACCTTAGACTAAATTGTTAATTTCTGCTGGCAATAACATCGCGACTGACCACGAGTGCCTAAAGCCAGAGATGGTCATTTCTCCCATGGAGGTTAGTGCTACGGAAGAACCCATTTCTTTCACCTCTGCCTCTGAAAAGCACGATGGTGCAGTAGTCATGCAAACTCCTTCCAAGCCTCGGAGTGCGGCGGAACTAAGCTGCATCTCCCACAGTCCTTATCCATGTCTTGAAAACAGCGATGTTTGTTTTTAAATCCTCTCCTGCTGCTGTGAATACAGCTGGACCAGCTGCCCTGAGTTCTGAAATTAAATATCAGATGGACCCAAAGACTCAAGATAGTAGTATGGTATTTTTATTTAAAGCCCATAGAGTATGCAACACAGTATAAGTGATGAGAGCAAAGATAAAAGAATGGAAGTGACTTTAGCCAATTGGAATATTGTATCTTACAATTGGGGCTCTGCACAGGAAATGTGCCTTGGTCCTGATATTTCCATACTTCAAGCTACTATAGAAATGAGGGCCATTCAAAAGACTTCATCATTACAGCCTCTACCTTCACCAGTGGAAGCATGGTGACCAGAAATAGCCCTGACACAAGCCAGGTGGAAGAGGGTGCCAGGTGGGTTTTGGCTGCCTGACCCTGCCTGGGATTCATCTATGGGATGACAGCGTGTTTTGCTGGATTGGTGCCCCACTTCAATTGTCCTGCGAAATGGAGAAACCATCAGAGGTTAAGTGGACAGCCTTCTCACCACAGCCTGGACAGTTTAAAGACTTGAGACCAGAGGCTGGTGTTACTTTACCTATTGTAGCACAAATACCTGTTGATTCCCCTGCTGAGATGTCACAACAGCTCATGGCAGCTCTGTTGGAGTCATCTGAGCCTTTGAAACTCCTTCTTTCAGAATTGTTTACCAAATCTAAAAAAGAGGCAGCCCCTAGACAGAATGCTGTGCATCTCCGGTACAAAGGTGGACTAGAGACTCGGCCAGACCGGCATTTTGTTGAGAAAGTTTTATTGAAGGATTCTTTGCATTTCTCCCCTAATGATGTCTTTGCCATTATTATGTTGGCTTGCTGTGCTTGCGCGGCAGTCAACATATTGGGAGAGTGCAGCTTTGAGGGCGCGGCTGCTGTTGGGCGAAGGCAAGACACGCATCAGTAGGTGCGTCCCTCATTCCCCAATAAGCCAGCATGCTAGCGCTGACACCAACATTATATAAAGTGGACATAACTTCTAAACGAAGTGCCGCTGCAATCAGAGACAAGCTCGTCATGTAGCAGCACAGATGAGACACCTCCCGTATGTGCAGTTCCCCCAAGTACAGGGTGCCATGCTGGGAGCCCACCCACAGCATGGCAACTGATGCCATGGCTGAAGGGGTGCCCAATCCCCTGTCAGCTCCACACACCCCAGCCATCTTCTGCCACGCTAGAGCCCACCCAACGTGGCAATGTCCCGCGTTTTTTTAAACCTGTAAATTAAAAGCGGTCCCACGGTGCTTCCTGCCCCCTCCCACAACCTACACCCACCCACTGCGCAGCCTGCCTCCCCACACCCCCTCACCCCATACTTACCTCTGGAGTTCGACGCGACGATCTTCAGTGGACCGGGAATGCGTCTGCACTCTTCAAAGCCGACCGCGAACTGAGGAAATGCTGGTAAGCTGTATAATGGGCTAGATAGGGTTTTTTCAACTTTGTTGCATATCTCAGGCATTTTTTTGGAATTTTTGCACCAAACTTTCAACATGGGGTTTTTGATGCTCCCCCTAATGAATTCTGTCACTGTCAAGGTGTTTATCGGCCTTGAAAGGTGATTTCGCAGTCACTGCACAAAATCACCTTTCGGGGCCAATTAACAAAATGACAGTGGCAGTGTTCATGAGGTGCCCTCTTAAAAACCCTAAGTTCCAAATTTGGTGGAACAACTCCAACAAATGCCTGTTTTACGAGTGTGCGTTGCGCAGTTGCTGCGCAGGCTTGTAACTTCGTGCATTCACAATATTTTACTGCCGGATTTTCAGCATTATCATTTTTGTACACCTCCTTGTAAACAGTATAGCTGTCATTTTTCACATCCTGCCTGAAATGTGTTTCCGTACTTCCGGCGCGCAATAGAGCAGTCGCTGTGGGAAATCACTGTTTGGGCCAAAATATGAAAATGACAGTGACACAGTTCATGAGCAGAGGACCTAAAATGCCTATGTTGAAAATTTGATGATAATACTCCATAAAATAACTGTTACGAGCATGCGTTGGCAGGTTGCATGCACGCTCGTACCATCATGCATTTGTGATATTTTCAGTCTGGATTTTCACCACTGTCATTTTTCCACACCTCTTGAACAGTACAGCCATCATTTGACATATCATGCCCAAAATGTGTTTTCGCACTTCTGGAGCAGAATAGCGTGGTCGCTGAGCGAAATCACTTCTTGGGACACTGAGGAAATAACAGTGACACTGCATGAGCAGAGGTGCTAAAATGCCTGTTGAAAATTTGGTGCCGAATGCCCATAAAATGGCAGTGTTGCAAGCATGCATTGCATATTTCTCACACACCCTAGTAGCTTCGTAAATTTGGTATATTTACATGCCACATTTTCAACACTCGCATTTTTTTACACCTCCTTATGAACTGTGTAGCTGTTATTTCTTACATCCTGCCCAATATGTTTTCCCGCACTGCACTACCAAACACCCAAAGGGACACCCTAATGCTTGTCACTCTCTGCAGGGTGAGGGTGGGTTGACATCAGTTCAATACTTCACTGCCATTCCTATGATGCATCTGTCTAACTCCTGCACTGCCAATGCCAGCAAGCCAACGTTCGGCATTGACAAATGCTTGTTAACATATCTAAGGAAGATAATTTCAACATAAGTTTTAGGACTGCACATGCTTTGGAGTTATTTTGGGAGCAGTATAACCAGATGAAGTACACCCTAGAGCAAAGGAAGGAGAGAGGTGATATGATCGAAAGTCAAACACCTTAAATGCATTAACAAGGTGAAAGAGTCTGACATGTTTCTATGTAAGAAAAACAGCAGGACAAGAGGACACAGCATGAGATTAGAGGGACGCCGATTAAGAGGTAGTGTGAGAAAGTTCTTTTTCACAGAAAGGGTGGTGGATGCATGGAACAGCCTACCTCAGGAAGGGGCGGATATGAATACATTGCAGGGTTTCAAACAGGCATGGGCTATGCATAAGGGAGCAATACAGATGAGTATGAATAGATAGGCCATTGACAGAGCAAAAGCCGATAGCACATTTATAAGATAGAAAAAGAAATGGGCAGACTGAATGGGCCTTGCGGTCCTTATCTGCTGTCAACTTCTATATTCCTATGTAAGTATTCCACCATATGGACCCCCCCTACATGTTTGTTATTCTTTTATGTAAACCTTTAACAAAATTTGTTACCGCTATGTTCCGGAATGAGGGGGTCCATGTGGAGGACATTACTTACTGGTTGGCACAGAAGTGTAATGTTCTTTCCCCTCCTGAACCACTTTTGGATGATGTATGCTTTTGGTTGGTGGGGGGAGGTGAAAATATAAAGTGAAGCTGAACCAAACTGATAAAGGAATTGAGCACATTTCTAATGATTTTTTTGCTGGGTATGGACAGAGGGGTGTGTTTTTATGCGGGTCAACCTAGGACCTGCTACCGATGTGGATCTCGCACTCATTTGTCAGGCTCTTGTGATAAACCTCAATGTGACAGCTGTGGGGAAATTAGTCATATCACTATGCAACGTACCAATCACAATAGGTGTGATCTGTGTGACGAGTATGGCCGTACCTTTGCTGAATGTTCTTGGTCTGCCAAGAACAAAGCTTCATGTATGAGCCCAGAGTTGCTAATTTAGCAGGCTCAGGATTTGGCATTGACAGGAGATACTCAGGCCTCCACTTCTCACCCCCCTCCCTCTTCGTTAGGCCCCAGAGCAATCTCTTTAGAACCTAGTCTTCAGGACTCCCTCCCCCCCTTGCCTAGGACAACACAAGTTACAGAAGGTACACTTGTGAAACAGGAACTTCCCCCAGATTCAGTACCTCCAATAATTGCTATTCCCCTGGTTTGTTATAAGGACCCAGCAGGGATAAGGGATCAGGGGGAAGGCCCTTCCTCTGCAGGCCCCTTTTTCTCTCCCAAGATGCCGTTCTTCTAGAAATCTAAAGGGGGGCATTCCACAGGTAGAGAAGGGCATAGAATCTGAGAATCCCTTTGCAGTTTTAGCCCCTACCTGGGGCGATTGTGAGATGGATCAGAGGGACATGGCTCAGACTCCGACTGAACCAGAACCACCACCCTTGTCCCCAGTACTAGTGGAATATAAAGTGGAAAAGAAAAAAAGGGGGAAGAAATGTTTTTAAATCCTTTGTGTCTAAACTCACTATCAGTACTTTTAATGTTCACAGTTTACTGCACGTTACCAAAAGGCAGGCCATTTATGATCTTCGTTCACACATCAAATATAAACATTGGTTTACTGCTGGAAATATGGATGTTTTCTTCTGCCTAAATATGGCTTTTTCAAGGAGAAGGGAAATGGGGTCCATCATACTGGTCTTTTGGGCCTGATTGCGTGGATGGAGTGGGCATTCTTTAACTCTTACGAGTTAGTTTTAAAAAAGCTTGTTTTAATTCCAGGTAGGGTTTTCATTTTAGATGGACTTTTTCGTAACATGCAGTGTAGAATTATTAATGTGTACTGCCCCCAGACAAAAGCTGATAGGAGAGCAGCTTTCCGAGCTATCCAGCCATATTTGGTGACTGCAAGGAAAATCTTTTTGGGAAGAGATTTTAATTGCAACACTACAGCAGGATTGTTTCACCAAAAAGATTTGCAATGGAAAATTTACTGTGACTCAAATGCCCTGACTAAACTGATAAAACTCAGAAGTCTGGTTGATTGTGGGGATTTTGAAGTTAGTGACCCTCCCTATACTTTCAAGAAAGGTAAACTGATTTCAGTTGACCACTTGTTTATTTCTTATATGACAGCAGTACAATTTAGAACCCTTCTGACAGAATTTCCAGACCATTTGTTGTCAAAGGTTTGTCCCACCATCCTCCCCTCCAGTGGCAGCGCTCTTTCCTTAGGGGGATTCCTAAGGCTCCTTTAGCTACAGGAGCCATCCCATGGCACCTCTAGGGGTGGAACCCTCTCCGAGAGTTCCTTGCTTTTGTACCCCTACAGGGTGGTAATTCCTCTGGAACAGAAAGTGCAAACAGCCACAACCAAAGCTAACAGTTACACAAGCATAACACTATACTGGCTGCACAGGTCAGTGAACTTTAAATTGGTACAAGGATGGAAGGATGTGCAATAGTGGAGGTCGAAATTGCTAAAATGCATGTAAGCAGAGTTAAACATTGTTAAAGTGCACAAAACCAAACATTGGTAAAACTGGATTTTACTTAGCAGACACCGGTGACAATAGCATTTTTTACAATGTGCAAAATGGAATTTGCCCTTTCTCAAACCTGGCAAACCAGTGTCCCTGTTGACACTGTTTAAGTGTGATATTTATATTTGTGAAAAGTACAGCCTTTGTGTGTATTTCTCCTGAATAGTATTTGCATTGTATAGCCCGACTGAGAATAAATTCACTTACCCAGAGACAGAACCAAAATCCTAATCAGCAAATGGAGTTCCATCTTCTTATCTCTCAAAGGGTGTGTTTGAGCAGCTATTTCTTCAGAAGGCTATCTCCTGAATAAAAGTGTAGTCCCCGACCCCTGGCCTCGGCTGATGGGAACCTTAAGTTACAGAGCCAGCACTGACTGAACTGTAGAAGTGAAGGAAGTTCTTAAGTACTGCTGGAGCTGGATGAGTGGCATGCGTTTGTGTCATGAGGACCAGGAAATGAAATTTGGAGTGTGTGTGTCAGTCTGTGTGTGTCAGTCTGTGTGTGTCAGTCTGTGTGTGTCAGTCTGTGTGTGTCAGTCTGTGTGTGTCAGTCTGTGTGTGTCAGTCTGTGTGTGTCAGTCTGTGTGTGTCTGTCTGTGTGTGTCTGTCTGTGTGTGTCTCTCTGTGTGTGTCAGTGTGTGTCTGTGAGATGGAAGCCTAGAATGTTAATCAACCTGTTTGCTGATGCTCTCTAACTAATGACGTGCAGTTTGGCCAGCATTAAAAATGACCCCAGGCAAAAAATAAAAAAATAAATCAACAATTGGGATCCGTAGAACATTCTAAAAAAAAAAAAGAAAAACTTGAATTTCAGGTAATGCGTTTCTACATTACTGAGTGCATTTGCATAAACCAGAAGTTTTTCCACTTACAAATTCTTCTACAGCTCGGGCTTATTCAGAGTCTGAAGACTAGCGATATGCAGAGTGCTGAAACTTTGCTTTGTGGAACTCTACATGTTTGCACACGTTACATAGTTTTCGTTAAGAGATGGTGTCATTTTGCATTAGAAGAACTATGAGAAGTACCCCTTTTTTTGTGTAGTGGCATTTCATGTAGTTTAAAAGAAAGATCACACATGCCCCCACAATGCAAAGCATCATGGTCTGCATATGAAAATCTGTGTGAAGTCTTTTGGCACCATGCATTTCTGCTTAAAGTTGAACCAGCATAATATTCTGTTGTGATTTTCATATGCAGACCATGATGCTTTGCATTGTGGGGGCATGTGTGAATTTGTATTTTCTTGAAACTTGGCTAACCAGCCAAATGCCCTTTGGGGTAACCCTTGCCTCAGTGAGTGTGCACATAGGTTCTTTGTCTTTTAAATTATTTAAAAGAAAGATGCTATGGAGACAGACCCATCAGCACAGTCATAGCACTACCGCTCATGATGGCGACCTGGGTTCAAGATTGTGCCTGGACGTTGGGCGCTGGCCAGGGGAGGGAGAATTGAGTATCTCGGAGGACACTCTCCTTCCCCGGGGAGGAAGGGTCCTGTTAGCCGCTACCACACGGCCCCCTGGATGCAGGGGACAGTAGAGAACAGCAAGATCTGGGGGTGGGAGGAGCTGCACTAGCTAGATAATGGCATGCTTGCTTGCATACATCCTTGAGTCCTTTGTATACGTGGCTCCTGTGGGAGTGAGAAAAACTAGGAAAAGGTTGGAGCCCTGTGCCTAGCCATAAAGGACTCCCTTTACTACTGCTTCCCAGTTGCCTGTCCGGAGGCTGCCTCCTGATGAAACCAGAAAGGTTTGGAGGTTCGGGGTATAACCCCTCCACCTGTTCCTACCAGGGGGGTTGGGGGTGGAAGGCATGTCTCTGAGGAAGATGACACCTCGGAAGGTAAGGTAAGGACAGGATCAGTGATTGGCCATTGGGGACTGGAGGGAGTTTTGGGGCAGAGCGAGTGTGGGTAGAAATTGAAATAAAAAAAGTAGTTATTGCATCAACACAGCATAGTAGTACCCATCTCATCATCCTCCACTCTGCAAAAATATTTAACTATCCCCCTTAACCTGTCCATGTGGCAGCCCATCAAATCCTCCTCCTCTTCTTAGTAAAAATAAATAAGTAAAAATAAAACCTACTGAGTTACCACAGAACCTTCTTGATCTCTGGCTCCCCCACCAGCCCTGTTACTAAGATTCCCTTGTGTCTGCCCCATGCATGCTTGACTCCTGCTATCATTCTGTCACCCACAACCTCTGCTGGGAGTCTGTTCCAGATGTCCACCACCCATTCCATACAGAAGTACTTCATATTCCCTCTGAGCCTCCCTCCCTCATTTCCTCTTCAAATCATGACCTCTTGTCCTGAATATCTCTTATGTAAGATTTTACCTTTCTGTACCTTATTAATACCCTTGAGATACTTGAATGTTTCTATGTGTCACCCCATCAAACCCTCCTCCCCTCAGCCAAAATAAGCAGTCTCCTTACTCTGTCCACATAGCACCCATCCCACCGTGCACCCTCAGCCAAAATAAACAGGTAACCCCTTTACCCTGGTCATGTAGCGCCCAATCAAACTGTCCTCTCCTCAGCCAAAATAAATAAGTAACCCCCGTATCCAGTCAATGTAGCAACCATCAAACCCTTATCCCTTCAACAAAAATAGATAAGTAACCTACTTATCCTGTCCACTTACAATCCCATCACACCCTCCTCCCCTTAGCCAAAATAAAAAAGTAACCCCTTTACTCTGTCCATGTAGCACCCCAACCAACCCTCCTCCAGTCAGCCAAAGTAAACAAGAAACCCCTTTACCCTGTCCACACAGACCCACATCCCGATCCTCTTCCCTTAAGCCAAAATGAATGTTACCCCTTTATCCTGTCCACATAACACCCCACCTCTGACCCTCCTCCCAATAGCCAAAATAAATACCATTCTTTCACTGTTCCTGTAGCACTCCATCAAACTTTCTTGCCCTCAGCCAACATAAATAAGTAACTCCTTACCCTGTCTATGTAGCACCCCATCAAACCCTACTCCACACAGTCAAAATAAATTACCTGGTTAAACAACTGGAAAAAATAATCAGCAACTCCCTTACTGCTCATGTAGCACCCCATCATACCCTCAACCCTCAGTTAAAATACATTCTTACTCTGTCCACATAGCACCCCAACCCACCCTGCACCCATCAACCAAAATAAATGTTACCCCTTAACCTTTTTACATAGTACCCCATCCCTCCTACCCTAATCCAGAATAAGCACCCCATACCTTGTCCACATAGCATCTTATCCCATCTCCCCTCTTCTCAACCAAATAAATTAGTAACCTGTTTACCCTGTCCATGTAGAACTCAATACCATCCTCTTCCCATCAACCAAAATAAATGTCACCCCTTACCCTGTCCATGTAGCACCCCATTCCATCCCATCCTCTTCCCATCACCCAAAATAAATAACCCCCATATCCTGTCCACGTATCACCCCATCCATCCTACTCCCATCAGCCGACATAAATAACACTTTTACACTGTCCACATGGCACCCCATCAAACTGTCCTCTGCCAAAGCAAATAAGTAACCCTGTCAACACAGCACCCATCCCACCCTCATCCCTTCACACACAATGAATAAGTAGGCCCTTCCCCTATTCAAGTAGTAGCAATACCACCCTCCTTTCCTCAGCAAAAATAAAGTAACCACCTTACTGTGTATGTAGCACCACATCCCACCCTCCTCCCCTTGGCCAAAACAAATCAGTAACCACCTTACTTTGACCACAAGGCACCCCATCCCCCTACCATGTCAGCCAAAATAAATAAGCACACCCTCACCTTGTCCACATAACCCCCTATTCCACCTCCACCCCTCAGCCAAAATAAATATACCCCTTATCCTGCCCACGTAGCACTACATTGCACCCTCCTCCCCTCAGCTAAAATAAATAAGTAATCCACTTACTCCATTTACATAGCACCCTATCCAAGTCTTCTCACCTCAGCCAAAATAAGTAAACCCCTTATCCTGTTCATGTAACACCCCATCAAACCTTCCTCCCTCAGCCAAAATAACTAAGCAGCCCCTCACTCTGTCCAAGTAGCACCACATCCTCCCTTCCTCCCCTCAACCAAATAAAGTAAGCCTCTGATGCTATCCATGAAGCACCCATCCCACCCCCCTACACTCAGCCAAACTTAATAATTAACTCCCTTACCCTGTCCATGTAGGACCCAGCCCCACCCTCCTCCTCTCAGCCAAAATAAATAAGAGCTACTCTTACCCTTTCTACTTGGTAATCTTCAAACCCTCCTCCCTTTAGCCAAGACAGATAAGATAACTAACCTCCTTACACTGTCCATGTAGCACCCATCCCACCCTCCTCCCCTCATCTAAAATGAAATAAGTAACCCCTTACCCTGTCCACGTAACTTCCCATCCCACCCTCCTCCCCATGACACCAACTTTAATTAAAAATAATTGAGCTAGGGAGAGTTAAATCAACAGTTACCAATGGAAGCCTGGACTAAGATTTTTATACACAAGATAATGTTTCTTCATCTAACCCTTGGAAGGAGTGTGCCTGGAAAACAATATCGTGTTACATCTGTACCCCTTGCATAATGACCAAATATAATCCAGCCCAAGGGGCACACCACTGGAGGAAATGTGGAGAGATATACAGTAGGATTGGGTATGGGAGCCCATGCACAACCATAGTATTGTCATACTGAGTGGTCTCCATAATGCTGAGGACCTCAAGACCAAAACTCAAGAGGTCCATGTTTCATCATGGACACCCAGAGGTATCGAGAAGTGTGGTTGTGTATTTGGGCTCCCATACACTTTTCTTTATCGTGTATAGTGCCCAAAAACAAAACAAAAAATCACTAGTCTTGATCTGTGGCAGCGTTTTGTTTGATACTCGCACTTACTAACTCTCTGCTGGCTCGCCAGCTCGTGCACAGACTAGTCAACCATCACCTGTCCAATAAACACTGCTGCTTGGTGGTGGTTGCATTGTGACATGGCTGCTAACGCAGAATGAAATGTTGTTCAGCATTGGTAGCTACACCACTGCTAAAACAGAACATCTTGTTCGGGTGTATGGAAATCCACACACAATTATGTTCCACCATACACTATTAATTAGCTCACCATACAAATACATATTTTGGTTGTGCCCAGTCCTGTCAGAATTCTGGCAAGACATAGCTCAAGACCTACAGGAACTTTTTTCTTAACTGACAGAGGGTTTTTTTAATTCTATTTCTGCACCATCCTCACGTAAGTCTCTCCAGCATACTGCACCACCTCCCACCTGAGACACCTCCTTCTCCTTGCACCAGCCCAACGAACCCAACCCAGCTCTGAACCACTGGAGGTGGGGCCACCCTATACACCAAGAGCTGTCTGTCTCTAATCTAGAGTGCTGGGCTGGGCAATCAACCCTGGAGAGGAGAGTGCCCAGTTTCGGGAGTGTGGCCTGGTGGGGCAGAGGTGCCTTCACCTGTCTCTGAGGATGGGGATTTTCTTGTGTAGTTTTCCCCGACTGACATCCATGTGATCCAGGTTGTCAATGCCCGCCGCCACTCCGCCCCCTTTGTACAGCTCAGCACTAGTGGTACCTCTGGTCTCTACCAGAGGTCCCTGCAACCCCAATCCCACCCCAGGAGAGGAGAGCAGTCCATCGGATGCTTGATCCTCTCCTTCCGCTGCTGACCCCAATGACCCAGGCTCGTTACTGAACCTGGTTTGCCAGCATGGCTCCATGAATAGCATCCATCACCTCAACCCTCAGAACCATTGGGCCAGCTTTTAACTAAGAGTTGAACCCCTCAATTAGCATTGTTACTAGATTACTCTCCTAAGCATTATGATAAGCATGAGAAGTTTGGCACACATAGCAATGAACACTGCTAAAAAGGCAATCACCAAACAATAGTTACAGACCCCCCCCGATAGGGAACAATGGAGTGACTTAATGATCTCTGTATACTATGTGAAAAAGCTGACACACAAGCTCCGAAATCAAATAGAATTACTTGATAACAGAAGACAGTGATGGCATTTCTTATAGCAAAGTGTGATCATTTTGTCCGCTGAAGCTTGATTTATCTGAGGAACTAGGCTAAATGTCACATAATTTAATATAAAAAGGTGTAAAACAGGGGGACCAACTTTTTGTTATCAATAATTGATATCAAGAATAAAGGAAATGGTACGTTACAATAAGAAAAACTACTTTACAAGGCTAATGATCACCGTGTTCCAATTAAAGCAACCAGGGCAATACACCAGCAGATAACCATTTACCATAATGTCAGCTTTCTGTGATTGTAAATAAGTAAGAAAAAATGGTTTCAAAAAATATATATTACTGCATATTATTGAACAAATGCCTGTATCTATGTGATTGGGTGGGGGGGCTGATGTTGAGACCAACTTGTTGGAAAGGGAGGCTTATTGGATATATACTCTGGGAGCCCCGAGAGGAACAGGATATAATTATAACATTGATATAATGCCTCGTGTGAAAAGGAAGGAGTTATAGAGCTGGATATAATGCTGCATGTGTGAAAAGAGATACAGAGATATAAATATGTACATGCATACATAATAAAATAATGAAACAAATGATTCCTATATGCAAATCGCTGCAATATGGCTGTTTCCTTTTTGTTTTGGAAATGCTTAGGAACTGTATATTAATATCCGCTATATCCTTTTTCTGTTTTTAGGGATATGAAGCTCTAGGAAGCTTTCTGGATTTCATCCCTTATTGTTGGAGAAATAAAAAAACTGCAGCCTTTGCTGCTGATTATTTCCTGCTGCCAAGTTTCCATTTTCTATTTTAAACGTTGGTTTTAATGAGTATTTGTAAGGTGATGTATTTATATGTATCGTATATTGTAATAGTAGTATAGGTGTGCATATCTGGTTATTTAAATGTGTAATATAACATTTTTAGAGACACTGTCAGTTTAAGTACAGTCTTTTAAAAGTAACCATGTTGGTTGACACGTCAGTCCCCCAGATAATGCTGTAGCACACAGCAAACTCGGTCAAGAGGATTATGGGAGCCTGAGCTGTATAGTGTTTTAGATCACCTAAATAGTCTTTTCTTGACTATGTCCCTCTGGTGTGAGTATTTGTCTGTTTCTTGATGTTTTTTTACTGAGCACATTAGGAGTGGCTGGAGCAGGAATTGCTGCTGAAATGTGATGAGACATGAATATTGCACCTGTCCAATAAAACATAAAATATATAAAATAAAATACTTGAGCTTGTCAGCCTAGTAGTGCAGCAATAGCCCTACTGCTTGCTACTCTGATGACCTGGGTTCAGGAACAGACTCAGATCACTAGGGAGCTGGCACATGGGGATACCAAGCTGCATACCAAGGGCAGCTGTCCTCCCTTGGGGAGTGTGATGTTGCATCCTGTTACTTGACTGCCCCCTGGTGGAGGTCAGATGGCAGCACAGTGGGAGCAGTGGGGGATGCCGTGTCTCACTACTTGACTGCCCCCTGGTGGAGGTCAGGTGACAGCACAGTGGGAGCAGTGGGGGATGCTGTGTCTCACTACTTGACTGCCCCCGGTGGAGGTTAGATGGCAGCACAGTGGGAGCATTGCAGGGGATGCTGTGTCTCATTATTTGACTGCCCACCGTAGAGGTCAGGAGACAGCACACTGGGAGCAGTGGGGGGTCGGATGCTGTGTCCCACTGCTTGATTGCCTTCTGATGGAGGCCGGGTGACAGCACAATGGGAGCATGGGGATGGTATATCTTACTAGACTACCCAATGGAGAAGGTCAGGTGACAGCACTGTGGACACAGTTGGGGGAATGCTGTCTCACTACTTGACTGCCCCCTGCTGGAGGCCAGGTGACAGCACAGTAGGAGCAGTGGGGATGCTGTGTCTCAGTATTTGACTGCCCCTTGGTGGAGGTCAGGTGACAGTACAGTGGCAGCATGGGAGCAGTGTGGCATGCTTTGTCTCACTACTTGACTGCCCCTGGTTGAAATCAGATGACAGCACAGAGGGAACAGTGGGGAGATGCTGTCTCACTACTAGACTGCCCCCTGGTGGAGGTCAGCTGGCAGCACAGTGGGAGCAGACAGATGGGGAGGGACAGACGTCAGGCACCAAGTATGCATTAGCATGAAGGATTGCATGACAGCCAGAGGCGTGTGCAGAGTCGGTGAAGATTTGGGTGCCAGAATCCTCAAAATGCTAAGGGGGGTCTAGGGGTATGCCCCCAGGAAAATTTTGAAAACATCACTGTAAACGATGCATTTTCCTGCTTTTTAGAGCTAAGTAAGATACATTACAGCCCTCAGGAAAAAAACAAGAGCTGGAAGAAAAAACTGATCTATTGCACCGGCACCTACTGCAGGCCCACACGAGTGACGTGGCAGGCCGCCACCACCACTACAGTGGTCATAGACAGGTGGCAGATAAGTCCACGAGAAAGTCAGTGACAGGGCTGGGTACAAGAAAAAATTTGCTATACTGAAAATTAAACTCCTTAAGTGAAATTATGAACTGGTCAGGAGAAATTCTGGAAGATCATAGGTTGATAGCATTCTATATCTGTGCTGATATTGAAAAAAGTAGCACAGGTAGAAAAGAGCTACTGCCAATATTTTTTCTTAAGTTCATAGAATTCTGCCTGACTTTCCTTTACCAGCTGCTACAACAGCGGTATCTACTAGCCATACCATAAAATTGCATAACTTTTTTAGGATGTATCCCTGAATCTTAAAACAAAAAAAAAAAACTAAATATAAAATTATTTTTTATTAATGCACAAATTGACTAGTTCACAATTGCAATACTACACTCCAGGGAGTGTTTTATTATAGGACATTGTCACTTCTCAGGTGTGTATGGCACTTGGCTTTGCTTCATGCCTCACAACACGTCCAAAGTGTGCCATTATCCTATGACAAAATACACTTTCATTTATTATTGCTTGGTTATGAAATGGCAAGAAAAATTCCTTGACTCAGATTGGTCAGTGCTGACCTTCAACAGTGATATTATGTGAGTACATCACACCTCTCTAAAAGGCAGCTAAAAATGTATTTAAAACATTTTTCTTTTTACCCTCTTCTTCTGTTTAATTTTTTGGAAGCCAGTCATTTTATACCTGCAAAATTGCACTCCAGGGCATGTGTCTTGGGGCTTGGAGGCATTCATCCTGTGGCCTCATACTCAGCCACTGGAGGGGTGATGTTATCGCAGCACAACACATGCCCTGTCATGCATTATTGCTTAATCATACTATGTCAGAGCACTCTCTCGTTCATTCAGATGTTGACCTGCAGAGGTGGTCAGAGGAGATCTGTGGTGGTCCCTGTTGATTCTGGGATTTTTTGCCATAGAGTAGCAGTGGAGGAGGAGAGTTGAGGTGCTATGTTGGTGGGAAGAAGGACATACATATGATTTGTGGCTGGGGGTCGGTAGGAATGTAGGATGGCTCTAGTAGGTTGCTGGGAGGGCAGTGATTTCTGTAACTTTTTTTAATTTTTATCATGGCTGGCGGGATGAGTTGTTTGGGGTTCTAGTTGGGCTTGGGCAAAGCCGACACAAATTTGTTGTAGGGGAAGAAGTGTAGAGTGGGTGCTACATTGGTGGGATAAAGATTTAAAGGGTCACTGTCAACCCCCTTAAGTCCCAAAGGGTTGTAGTGGTACGCAGTGCTTGTATGTACATAATGTGCTACGTGTGCTTGGGCACAGCAAGGGCCAATTAACTGGATTGCGAGGTGCGTATGTGCTTCGAGTCCAGAGCCTGCTGGGCTATACAAGCAGTCCTAAAAGACTCCTAGAGATCATGGAAAGTACACTGCAAGGCCAAAAGAGCAGCCAAGACTGGTTCTTACTACTTTTACACCTGCTTATCATAGCCATGAAAAATATTAACGTGGAAACCGTGAGTCTGGAATATATGAAGAATGTTTTTTAATTTATTTTACAGGATAGACACTCTAAGCTGAAAGCTTGTTTGCAGGTGTCACCTGGGAGCACAAGGAAGTTAAGTGACTTGCTCAGAGTTGCACAGTATGCAGGTGGGGACTGTGGGATTCAAACCCAGGTCTCCAGGTTTGCAGCTCGGAGCCTTAAACCACTGCACCATACTGCCTCTTATAATGGAAAAATGTTGGCAAAAAATTGACATTGGAAAAAAATGAAAAATTGACAGAAAAAGGTATGTTATTCTGACCTACTTAGCTAGAATAGGGATTTTTATGACTTTTCTTTCCTCTGACAAATAAACTTGCTTTTCTTGAAAAATAGCTGGTGGAGTTATGACATCATGAAGCTCTATGAGCTCCTTACAATGCATATAAGGCAGGAGAACAGGTAGCAGAGCAGCGCACTTTCCTTCCTGTGCTCAGAACACCCTGTGCAGATAAGGATGTAGCCAGGCCAACATGGCCTGAATGCCAGAAGACCCCTTGCAAGCCACTGAGAGAAGAAAGTCTGTTTGAGGCTCCATATTGCTGATTCTCTCTTATCAGTACATATAATTGTTAGAGGTATTATACTCTGTTTCTTTCCTCCTAAGCTGAGACAGTTCATGGTTTGTGATACATTATGTAATAAAGACCAAGAAAGATTACACAGGAAGTATTTGTGTTTCATTTTAGTGTGGTTCTTGTACCCTCGAAGGCATAACCATGAACCCAGAATCTTAGAGTCTAATAGGGTCTCTTGTTTAAAGAAGCATCTGTCAATGCTGAATGTTAATTGCATTGGTCTGTTGAGCTCACTCACTGCCCCTCTTCACTTGCTCATTCTGTTTCTCCCAGTGCTGCAGGCTGCTGTCTTGTACTGGGCTTCTGCCTGCGTTGGCACCCTTTTCTGTCCACAAAGAAATCCTCAGCTGTCCTGACCAAGTTCCGTTGAGGTGGCTGGCTCACTCCTTCTCTCACTCGCTCATTCTTTTTATCCTGCTGCTGCAGGCTGCCCTTTTGTACTGGGCTCCTGCCTCTGCTGGTGGCTTTTTCTGCCCACAAAGAAAGCTGCAGTAGTCCTGACACAGGTCCGTTGAGCTCGCTCACTTCCCCTCAGTCACTCGCTCATTCCGTTTCTGCAGGCACTGCAGGCTGACCTTTTGTCCTGGTTACATGCCTGCATTGCCGCCTTTTTCTGCCCACAAAGAAATCCACAGCAGTCATGATAGAGCTGCGTTGAGCTTGCTCACTCGCTTTTTCTGTTTCTCCCGTCGCTGCAGGCTGCCCTTTTGTACTGGGCTCCTGCCTGCATTGGCTGCTTTTTCTGCCCACAAAGAAATCTGCAGCAGTCCCGACAGAGCTCCATTGAGCTCACCCACTCCCCTTTTCTCACTCCTCGTTCCGTTTCTGCCGGCGCTGCAGGCTGCATTTTGTACTGGGCCCCTTCCTTTGTTGGCACCTTTTTCTGCCCACAAAGAAATCTGCAGCAGTCCCAATGGAGCTCTGTTGAGCTCACTCGCTCATTCTGCGTCTCCCACTGCTCCAGACTGCCCTTTTGTCCTGGGCTCCTGCCTGCGTTGGTGGCCTTTTCTGCCCACAAAGAAATCTACAGCAGTCCTGACACAGCTCTGTTGAGCTCACTCACTCCCCCTCTCTCACTCGCTCATTCTGTTTCTGCTGGCGCTGCAGGCTGACCTTTTGTACTGGGCTTCTTCCTGCCTGCATTGGTGGCTTTTTCTGCCCACAAAGAAATCCACAGCAGTAATGATTGAGCTCTGTTAAGGTCACTCACTCCACCTGTCTCAGTCTCTCATTCTGTTTCTCCTGGTGCTGCAGGCTGCCCTTTTGTTCCGGGTTCCTGCCTGCACTGGCACCTTTTTCTGCCCACAAAGAAATCTGCAGTAGTCCCGACAGAGCTCTGCTGAGCTTGCTCACTCCACCTCACTTGCTTGTTCCATTTCTGCTGCCGCTTCAGGCTGCCCTTTTGTACTGGGCTCCTGTCTGTTTCCTCCTTCTTCTGCCCACAAAGAAATCTGCAGCAGTCATGATAGAGCTCGTTGAGCTCACTCCCCTTCTCTCACTTGGTCATTCTGTTTCTCCCAATGCTGCAGGCTTCCCTTTTGTATTGGGCCTCTGCATGCATTGCTGCCTTTTTCTGCCCACAAAGAAATCTGCAGCAGCCCCAACACAGCTCCACTGAGCTCGCTCACTCCGCATCTCTCACTCACTTATTCCGTTTCTGCCGGTGCTACAGGTTGGCCTTTTGTACTGGGTTCCTGCCTATGTTGCCGCCTTTACCTGCCCACAAAGAAATACGCAGCAGTCATGATGGAGCTTCGTTGAGCTCGCTCCCTCTCCCTTTCTCACTGGCTCATTGTGTTTCTCCCAGCGCTGCAGGCTGCCCTTTTGTACTGGGTTCCTGCCTGCAGTGGCACCTTTTTCTGCCCACAAAGCAATCTGCAGCAGTCCCGACAGAGCTCTGCTGAGCTCGCTCACTCCGCCTCTCACTTGCTTGTTCCATTTCTGCTGCCGCTTCAGGCTGCCCTTTCATACTGGGCTCTTGTCTGTTTCCTCCTTCTGCCCACAAAGAAATCTGCAGCAGTCATGATAGAGGTTTGTTGAACTCACTCACTCCCCTTCTCTCACTCTGTCATTATGTTTCTCCCACAGCTGCAGGCTTCCCTTTTGTATTGGCCCCTGCATGCATTGCTGCCTTTTTCTGCCCACAAAAAAATTCGTAGCTGTCCTGACAGAGCTCCGTTGAGGTTGCTCACTCCACCTGTCTCATGCATTCATTCTCTCTCCTGGCACTGCAGGCTGCCCTTTTGTACTGGGCTCCTGCCTCTGGCACCTTTTTCTGCCCACAAAGAAATCTTCAGCAGTTCTGACAGACCTCTGACCTCACTTACTCTCCCTCTCTCACTCACTCATTCTGTTTCTGCCAGAGCTGCAGACTGCCCTTTTGTACGGGGCTCCTACCTGCATTGCCGCCCTTTCCTGCCCATAAAGAAATACAAAGCAGTCACAATAGAGCTCTGTTTAGCTCGCTCACTCCCCCTCTCTGTCAGTCATTCTGTTTCTCCTGCCACTGCAGGCTGCCCTTTTGTACTGGGCCCCTGTGTGCACTGCTGCCTTTTTCTGCCACAAAGAAATTCACAGCAGTCCCAACGAAGCTCCGTTGAGCTCACTCACTCCCCCTCCCTCAGTCGCTTATTCTGTGTCTCGTAGCACTGCAGGCTGCCCTTTTGTACTGGGCTGCTGCCTGCACTGGTGCCTTTTCCTGCCCACAAAGAAGTTCACAGCAGTCCTGAGAGAGTGCAGTTGAGCTCGGTCACTCTCTTTCTCCCCCCCCCCCCAACTCGCTTGATCCTAATCTGTCCCAAACACTGATTTCTGATAGTGACTGCAGTATTTTGCACTGGAAGCATGAAAACACATTTCGGCCAGGATGTGAAAAATGACAGCCGTACTGTTCATAAGGAGGTGTGGAAAAATGCCAGTGTTAAATGTGGCATGAAAATATTACTAATTTGCAGAGTTACAAGAGTCCGTGGAAACTGCACAAAGCACGCTTGTAACATAGTAATTTTATGGAGTTTCATCACAAAATTTTCAACATAGGCATTTTAGGACCTCTGCTCATGAACCGTGCCAGGGTAATGTTCTTAATGTGTCCTGAACACTGATTTCCCACAGCGACCGCGCTATTGTGCGCCAGAAGAGCGAAAACGCATTTCAGTCAGGATGTGAAAAATTAAAGCTGCACTGTTCATGAGGATGTGTAGAAAAATGTCAATGTTGAAAATCTGGAGTCAAAATATTGCAAAGTTGCGAAGGTACAAGGGTATGTGGAAACTGCACAACGTACACTCATAGCACACTCATTTTATGGACTTTCATCACCAAATTTTCAACGTAGGCATTTTAGGACCTCTGCTAATGAACAGTGTCACTGTCATTTTCATAATTTGTCCCAAACAAGGATTTCCCACAGCAACCGTGCTATTCTGTGCCGGAACTGCGAAAACGCATTTCGGCCAGGATGTGAAAAATGACAGCTATACTGTTCATAAGGAGGTGCAGAACAATGGCAGTGTTGAAAATATGGAGTGAAAATATTATAAATTCATGAACGTACGAGCATGCGTGCAAACTGTGCAATGCATGCTCGTGAAAAGTCGACCCACGATTTTCCACTGGAAGCCTGCAACATAGGCTTTTTGAGAGCCCACCTCATAACACGGACACTGTTGTTTCATTAATCGGTCCTGAAAGGGGATTCTGTGCAGTGACAGCGAAATCACCTTTCAGGGCCTATTAATGCCATAACAGTGCCAGAATTCATGAGGAGGGGTCCCAAAAATCCCATGTTGAAAATTTGGTGCAAAAATTCCAAAAAATGCCTGAGATATGCATTAAAGTTGAAAAAACACTATTTTTTCCATCATTCAACTTACCGGCATTTTCTCAGTTCTCGGTCGGCTTTGAAGAGTGCAGACATGTTCCCGGTCCACTGAATATCATTGTGTCAGACTCCAGAGCCAAGTATGGGGTAAGGGGGGTGTGGGAGGCAAGGTGCACAGTGGGTGGGTGCAGGTTGTGGGAGGGGAGGCAGGGAGACTGTGAGGGACCGTTTTCTTTTTTGATAGGGGCATGTGGCACGCTGGGGTGGGCTACCAGCTTGCCAACGGACAGTTTTTTGGGGGGGCAGTTGTAGCCAATGGGGGATTGAGCACCCCCATCAGCACACAACAAAAGTGGGGGGTTACATTATGCTGATAGGGATTGGGCACCTCCATCAGCACACAACAAAAGCAGGGGGTGGGGTTGCATAATGCCGTTGGGAGTGGGCTCCCCATTGGCAATATCACTTTCGGGCACTGAAGCCGATGGGAGTGGGGCCCCATTGGCAAACAAACACAGTGGGGGGGGGCACATGCTGCCAAGGGGGATTGGGTACCTCCTCGGCAGGGGGGTGCTTAATATTGTTTGTGAACTTGGTGGCAAGCTGCCGTCATGTTCACAAACAATATCACTGTTACAAGGTTTGGCCCAGCAATGATGGGTTGCTCCCTCATTGCAGCGGAATGGCTTATGCTGAAATGATGTGGTGGCCCCTGATTGCAGCAGCTGAAACCTTACAAGGTTGTGGCACGCTTGCTGAACTAGTGTCAGAAGCAGTGTGCCACGGCATTGGGGAATGCAGGCCAAGCCTTTAGAGGCTGTGGTGGCATTGACCACAACAGTGCCGTGCCTTCACAACCTGCCGCAATATGCTTCTTGCGTATGCACGCAATCAACCTAAAAACAGATTTTTATGATTGCTCACATTGTGCAGAGATTGCTGATGTGGCTGATAGTTTGATTCTGATTCCTTTTTCCTTTTTAGAAGTGAAAAACAGACTGTCCACCATACTGGTGGTACCATACACAAACATGTTTGTTTACAGCCCTTGATCTACTCCCACTGCACCTTTCATGGAGTGGACAACACCCCCAACACAGTCTAGCCACTTCTGATGCAGTGGGAGGAAAATAAACTATTGCATCTTGAGTGGCTGTACTTTCTGGCAGTGTTTCTAACAAGCATAAAGTATGCAGTGAGAGTAGAGAAGGATTTGAAACAAAACATTATGTATGATTATACCTTTAGCATGTATTTCAGTTCTATTAAGAAAGCAAGCAGAGCAGTGCATGCCAGCGCTGAAGATAGTGGGCGCCTAAATGACCCTCTCCTCAGCAAAGGCATTAATTTATAAAAATACTTGTTTGATTTTTTCAGCAAAAAACTTTTAAGAATATGTAAAAAATGTTGAGTGTGTTCACATCATATTTGACTACATTTCTGATCGGTAGAAGTACCTAAGAAAAATCAGTGGTCTAAAGAGGAAGTTTTATGTTAACACTGCCTCCAGCCAGGATATCAAAGGGACTAAAATACTCCCTGCAAGCAACAATTGAACACAGTGTTGTAGCAGACAAAGCAGATATATAGTCATTGAAGGAGATATTTTAAAACATTAAACTGGAAACAGGTACTGCCAAGCTATCAGTTTCTTTTTTTTTAATTGTTTATGATTTTTCAGATAAGTCAGCAATGAGGTACATCTGGGGATATACAGTGTGCATATAGCTTAGTTAAATCATCATGTCTAAATGATTCCCTAGGAGGTACATTCAATAAATATAAATAAAAATGCAATTTGGTGTTAGCCAATACCATACATAGTGCAAGCAGGTAAGTTATCAGTTCAGTGAAATGTTCATTATTTTTATTTATTTCAATCTAGGATTACAATACCTTTGAGCCGAGGCTCTTTTACAAAGGTTCCACGTTAGCATGTGCAACAGTCATCATTTTTAGTTGCAAACATATAGTCATTGACTTACAGACATGTAAAAACCAGTACAAAGACTTGAGCTATGAGCAAGACAAGGGAAGGGGTGTGGGTGGGGGGGTAAGTGAAGGTAGGAGATCAAGGGAGGAAGGAGGTGCAGGGGTAAGGGGAGTACAGGGGTGGTTGAGGTGGGGAAGAAAGTGGAGATATGGGGGGAGGTGGGCGAGGGTGGGAGACAGTGCAGCCAGGGGGCCTTGTCGAGAGAATATGCTAGGTAAGGTGTTAGGGGTGCAAAGACTGATTGTAAGTGCTGGGTGCTGGGGCACATGCAGCTGGAACGGTGGAAATGTTAAGATGGGCAATCGCAGGATACAAGCAGTGAGAGGCGCAGCTTGGACTTGAAGAGGCCGAGCGTTGGAGCGGTCGGTATGTCACTGCCAAGAGAGTTGAGTCAGTTGAATGCCCAATAGGTGAATGATCTTTGTCCTTGGGCCGTGCGACATCGTGGGATATGTAGTAGATGGGAACTGGCTCTCCTTGTAGTGATGTTCCTGTGTCTAGGCTTAAGGAGGGCACAGACACCAGGTGTGGCCAGAACCATTATAATTTTCTTGGCTGTGATGCAGGTTTGGTATTTTATGCGTGTGTCCAGTTGAAGCCGTCCAGATTGGGAATGAAGGCCACATGTGTGGGTATGGTGATGTGAGCCAGTGATGAGATGACGGGCCTTATTCAGGGAGGTTGTGATACATTTGAGAGCAGAGGTAGTTGCAGACTCATGTGATAAGACCATAGTCTATGATGCTGACGATGGAGCTTTGGACTTTTGGTCCGAGAAGATGCTTTCTAGTGCCTTGGAGAGTGGGGTTAGTAGGGAGATAGGTCTGTAGTTATCACTGCCAGTGCTTCTGGGGTCAGGTGTTTCCTATGCCAGAATAATATGCCTAACCTCGCATTGGCAGACTTTGCAACATTGCTGATATGGACAGCATATGAGAGGTGGGGATCAAGGGTGATGCCAAGGTACTTGAACAATTGTGTTTGCTCTAGGCTGGCTCCTTGTTTGGTTGCAATGGAAAGGTGGAGTTGTTTGTTTTTGTTGTGGGGGCTGCAGAAGACCATAGGCCTTTTTTTTTTTCCTGATTGAGAAGCAATTTATGATTTAGAAACCAGGATTCGATGGAGAAGGTGGTCTGCTGAAGTTTATTTTGTAATAGGATTAGATCAGGGACTGAGGTGAGGATCACAGCATCGTCAGCGTAGAGAATTTGTTCTGGGCAGCTGTCTGGTAGTGAGTTTAAGAATAGGCTGAAGAGGAGGGGTCCCAGAATGGAGCCCTGGGGGACTCCAGAGCGGACCAGTCTAGGGTCCAGGAGTGTGTCAGCAATTCTTACTGTTTGAGACCGATCTTCAAAGTAGCTCTTACACCAGCCAATGGAGTTGGTTGACAGCCCAGTGTTCTGAAGCTGGACAAGCAGGAGGCAGTGATTGACGGTGTCAAAGGCTTTAATTAAGTCAATGTAGATTGATCCTAGTAGTTCACCGGAGTCAAGTGTGTTGTGGATTGCGTTGGTGAATTCAAGTAGGGCTGTGGAGGTGCTGTGACCTTTGTGGAACCCGTGTTGCATGCACAGGATGTTGTATGTATCCAGGTATTCTGTGAGCTGGTCCGAGAAGATGCTTTCTAGTGCCTTGGAGAGTGGGGGGTAGTAGGGAGATAGGTCTGTAGTTATCATGGGCAGTTTTGTCACCACTTTTGTGGACTGGGGTGACAGTGGCAGATTTCCATCTGTTTGGGAACTGGCTAAGGCTGAGGGAGAGGTTGAAAATTCTGGTCAGAGGACTAAGCACTTCATCAAGTGTGAGACAGGATTTTGAAATCGAGGGAGTCATTATTGAATCTTGATTTTACCAAGGGCTTTGGTTACATATTTGTGTACTTGGTGAGCCTTGACTGCTTTGAAGTAGAAGTGGGGGGAGCTGGTGGGAGTAGTGTTCATTGCAGACAGAGGGGCTTCACCATCTTTGAAGTAGTCCTGGAGTAGGACAGCGCTGAGGTCAGTAAAGGCTTTGTTAAAGGTATCCACAATGGTTTTGGGTTGAGGGTTGTGGTTCTGTTGATGTTGAGTATTGACGTATTCCTATAGAAGTGAATATTGATTGTTCGATTACCTGATTTAATCCATATCATGAGTGGGCATTTCTTAATTTCCTTCTGGAAAATAGTTAAATAGACTTTCATGATATGAAGGAAGGATCCAAAGGTGTTATATAACATATTCATTTTCTCTATCTCAGTTCAAATAGATCTACTCTATCCCCAGACCTGGCAATTAACCTTTCTAAGGTATAAATCTCTTTAAGCATTCCATGCCAAACCTGTAGAGAGGGAGGGGGGAGTCCCTGCCCCATCTCCTAGTAATGATTTTCTTTGTTACCAGAATATAGGTTATCAATAAGGAGCCTTTTTGAATACGGAAGCTCTCTGGTGGGATAGACAAAGGACCAACTCTGGGGTAAAAACTGCTTCCTCTTCAACCAATTCCATCAAGGTCTGTGATATCACGCACCAGAACTCTCTGAGCTGGGCAGGACCAAAATACATGGGTATGTCCCGCATGTTGTTCCCCACATTTCCTCCAACATTCTACTGTAAAAGTAGTTGTGAATTTAGAAAGTTTAGCAGGGGGGTAATAAAAAAATCTATTTCTGGTCTTCCATGCAAACTCCCTCCAGTAAGGTGCATTTAAAAGGCCAAAGGCGAGCTTACTACATTTTTCCCATTCATCTATTTGGATTGGCATAGGAAGCTCTTTATTCCAAGCTTCTAGTATACCTCTAGTGGATTCTCTAGACATTTCCCAAATATTCTTATAAAGTAATCCTATGAAATGTGGCCAAATGCGGCCTCCTCTAGTAGTTAAGCAAGGTGCAGCAACAGGGGGAGGGGTTTAGGTAAGAAACCTGTGCTAATCACCCTGTGTTCTATTGATTCTTTAAGTTATAGGTACAACAGGTGATCTTGTGGTTTGAGCCTATAGCTTTCCTGTAGGTTCAGAAAAGGGATTACATCCATCGCATCTGTAATTTTATAAATTGATGTAAGACCCCTATTAGTCCAGCTCTGCAAGGTTTGTTTCTCTTGTGGTGAAAGGGGATTTATCAGTATTGAGAGAATATAGATGGGATAAAGTGTTTTAAATCTGGGGAATTTTTAAGTTTATGCCAGACCTGGAGGGTAGACTGTGCTCCTATGTAATATGACATATCTGTTTTATGAGGTTCTGTATTAGAGGACAGCAGGACTGGGAGATCCAGAAAAGGGTTTAGGGATATTTCCAGTCTCTTCCAGGTGATGTCATAGTTTGGGTTGCACCAATTAAAGATTCAGGCTAACACTGTAGCTTAAGCATATTTATGGAGAGCAGATAGATTCGATCCTCCCCTTCCCTTAGGAAGATGTAGTATTGATCACTTTATTCTTTGTCTCTTACCCATCCAGACAAATCTAGCAAGGAATCTATTCCAGGAAATAAAATACATCTGTGAAGGAAATTCTGGGATTGTTGAGAATAGATATAACAAGTGGGGTAGGAAGTTGATAAGTACTAAATCCACTCGGGCATAAAATGGCAGGTGAAGTTGGGACCATTGATGGTCTAGCTGTATTTGTTGGGTAAGGGGTTCATAATTAAGCAGTAAAGTATTAGAAATCTGTTGGGGTAAATGCATACCTAAATATTTTATTTTGGTCTTATTCCGTCTAAGGGTTAGGTGTGCTTTTAGGTTTGGTGAGGGGGAGAAATGAAAGGTAAGTATTTCTGTTTTAGTGAGATTTGTTTTATATCCAGAAACTCTGGAAAATTGGTCCAACACAGTCCACAAAGCTGGAAGGGAGGTTTCGGAGTTATCATCACTATCATCAAATCTTTATTTATTCAGGCGAGCATCATTGAGCAAGGCTCATTTACAAGATGGACCTGATAAGGTCACGGTTCAACAGTTGATACACAACAGATACATCAATACACTTATATAAAACATTTATACATACAGGGGAAAAAACATTTATAAACACAGTGATGTACAGTAAAATTCACATGATAAAGTGGGTTATAGGAAAGTTAAGCTAATATTTATAGTATATACAGTGTATACATATCCCAGTGGAGGGGCCATGGCAAACACACAGCATAATGTAATACTAGGATGGTGGAAGGTATTACTGGGTGCCATAAGATGGGGTGTCTGCCTGGGAGGGAGAACTGAAGAACAAAGATTATGCCATATATGGTGAATTTTTGGGAGGGAGATTGTGAGATGACAAAGCTAACTCTAGCGGTAGCAACTGCATTTCTCTGTGAAGAAAACTGTACAACACTGTTCAAAGGATACAATTGGTATAATATTGGACAGTTTAAGGGATTTTTGTAGGGTGTTCCATGCTATGGCTAGAGAATAGCTGATTGCTGCCCTCCCTAACCGGGTGCTGAATTTGGGCAATTTGAACAGGATGATGTTGTTGCTTCTTAAGGCATAGAAGCTAGGAAAGGTCTGAGTGAAACAGTCCAGAATATAGTTTGGAAGTTTTTTGATAACGCTCTGTAAATCCATAGAGCTGCATTTCTGTTCCTTCTGAGGTGTAGGGAAACCCATCCAACTGCAGCATAAAGAGTAATGATGGGTGTTAGATGGCAGATCTGTTATGAATCTTATTGCTCTGTGGTATAAGGTATCCAACTTGTGTAGGTAGGAGATGGGGCAGTGACTATAAAGGAAGTCTGCATAGTCAACAACTGAGAGAAAAGTAGCCTGGACTAACCTCATCTTTGAATCCCTGTTTAGGAAGGGTTTTAATCTATAGAAAAGGCCAAGCCTTTGGCGAAGCGTTTTTAGCAGTTCTTCTAAATGATGAGTGAAGTAGTCTGCTGTCAATCCACACACCTAAGTATTTTTTAATTTTTCTACATACTCCAGATTTTCTCCAAGTATAGTGCATAGCTGGGGGAGAATGATTGAAGAGGAGGTGCTGGTGGAGCTTTGATTTGTGAACATCATTGCTTTAGTTTTCTTTGCATTTAACAGAAGCTTTTTCTGAAGTAGCTGATATTGTAACAAGGAGAATTCTGTTTGTAGGATTTCAGGGGCAGCTGCAGAAGAAGGATTGCTGACATACAAAACAGTGTCATTAGCAAAGAGGTGTACAGAGGATTTGGTGAGGGTTGAATCAATATTTATATAGATGGCAAAAAGGATAGGACCCAGGATAGAACCTTGGAGGACTCCTCTTAACAATGGTTTTAATGAGGATAGGTCGCCTTCAGCTTTTACCTGCTGTGACCTACCAGTAAAATAACACCTGAACCACTTAAGGGAGGGTGGATCTAGGCCAATGGAGTGCAAGGATGATAGTAGAAGCTCGTGGTCCAGTGTCGAATGCTTTGCTCAGGTCAAGAAATACTGCACAGACATTCTTTTTATCTAAATCAGTTTGCCAGTCATTTGTGACCTTGGCTAGTGCAGTGATAGTGCTATGCTTGGCCCTGAATCCAGATTGAGCTGGATTCAGGAGGTTAGCATCGTCAAGATATTCCCTTAACTGGGTACTCACTAATTTCTCCAGCATCTTGGATAGCACTGGTAGAATGGAAATGGGCCTGTAATTATTAAGGTCTATAGGGTCCCCTGATTTTAGAAGGGGAACCACTTGGGCTGTCTTCCACAGTGTGGGAATAGAACCAGAGTTTAGAGATAGGTTAAAGAGATGTGTTAGGGGGACTGCAAGTACATGGGATGCAATCTTTAGAAAGTAGGGGTCCAGAGAGTCTGCCTCTGCACTTTTCTTGATATCGAGCTGCCATAGTAGGTCCTTTACTTGCTTCAACAGTACATATTTGAAGCTGAAGGAAGAGTCGGCTCTCTGAGCACCAGTGTACTGGGAGCTTAATTGTTCCCACAGCAGGTTAGCTGGAGAGGTGTCAAAGGCAAGGCCAGCCGTTGTGAAGTGGTTATTGAAGGCATCCAGAATTTCCATTTTGCCAGTGATGGGGCCATAACTGTGGTGTAATTGAGTTGGTAGGGAGGTGCTAGAATCCTGCCCAACCATACCCTTGATGATACCCCAAAATCTAGCAGGATTATGATAGGAGTCATCGAGGTCAGCCAAGTAGAAGGCATCCTTTGCATCCCTAACTTTCTTGGTGCTTCTATTCCTGGCTTTTCCAAAGATCATCCAGTCATTTGCATTCTTGATTTTTCTTGCATTTTCCAGAGTTTGTCTCTCTCCAGCAGTGCAGCTTTGAGGTCAGCTGAAAACCAATGACAGGATTTGTTTTTTATTCGGATACTAGAGATTGGGGCATGGATGTTAAGGGCACTTATTATAATGCTATTTAGCACCTGCTGTGCTTTTTCCACAGAATGGGCAAGATAAAACTCTTGCCAGCTTGGAGAGTGAGCTAGATCATGCAAATATCCTTCAATATTGATGTTTTTCTTGGATCTCCTCATGAGGAATTTTGCAGGGTTGTTGTTTTGCTGGAAGACCTTACCTCTGCGATGGGGCAGTGATCACTTATATCGCAGAGAAGCACTCCAGCATGTGTGAATAGATGGGGTTTATTCACTAGCATGATATCAAGTAGTGTGCTGTTATTACTATTCCTTGCATTAATTCTTGTTGGCTCATTAATTAGTTGTGTGAACCCATATGTATCACAGAATGATACCAGAGGTGCAGCTGCCTGGGTAAGCCAGTTGTAATTCAGGTCACCTAGAATAATGACTTCTTCAGTGCTGGGCTTGAGCAGATTCCCCAGGTTGGATAAGAGCTTGAGGTCAGCGGGGTCTGTAGCATCCAACTAGCTGAAAAGCTGCTGTATTGGGGGGAGAGAGACTTTTAAGGATAGGCATTCAAATTCCTTGGGCACAGAGGTTGCAGCAATACAGGATACAGGTATACCGGATTTTGCATATATAGCTACTCCACTGCCCCTTGTTTGGCAATCCACTCTGAATAACTGATAGCTGGGTAGGTTAACATCCCTGTCTGCTGTAGTGGGTTTGAGCCATGTCTCAGATATGAGAAAGTCTGGCAAGGTATAGGCAACCCAGGCTTGTATCAGTGCAAGTTTTTCAACAGACTGCATACAATAATATGCAAAAAACTGAGGTTAGTGATAGTAAGAAGGACATCATCTGCATATAAGGTAAGTTTCCAAATTTGATCCCCTATCAGGACACCAGAGACCCTTCCATTATAAGTTATAGCTAAAGGTTCAATATATAAAGCAGAGGAGTGGGGAAAGGGGACAGTCCTGTCTCGTGCCTCTTTCCAATGAGGTGGATATAGAGACTCCCCCATTAATTTTAACATAGGCCCTTGCAGAGGAATAGATGTGTCTTAACCAAATTATGAAGTCATTCGGGAAATCTAAAGCCGCCAAGGCATGCCATAGGTAACTCCAAGAGACCCTGTCAAATGCCTTATAGGCATCCAGGCCCACTAGGGTCATTGATGTCTTTGAGCTGGAGATAGAATCCATTATATGAAATGTTATTTGAACATTATCAGTAGTTTGCCACCTCTGGAGAAATCCAGCCTGATCTGCATGTATCAGGCTAGGGAGGACTGCTTCCAGCTGGCTTGACTATATTGACATATATATGTCAGTGTCAGTGGCTCAGTAGGTAGCACACTCGCCTCTGAGACCGGGAGATCAGAGGGCTGTGGGTTCAGTTCCCACATCTGTCACTTGGGTTAATATCCCAGTACTGACACTGTAATGCAGCATGAGAGGGGTGCTGCATTTCTGAGGTGCCGTCCTTCGGATGAGACGTTAAACCGAGGTCCCATCTGCCTGGATTGGTGGTAGTTCAGGTGGATGTTAAAGATCCCATTGCACTTATCGAAAAGAGTAGGGGAATTTCCCCGGTGTCCTGGCCAAATTTCCCTCATTCACTAAAAATACCACCAACAGCTTAATCTGGTTCAAGGTCAGTTGGCATTCATCTGTATCCCCCTTCCCTGGGTCGTGCCTGAAAATAGGCAGGATTTGTCTAGTGCACTTATGCGGTCAACAAAAGCTAAATAAAATAATCACTATTCAGGACTGATATGGGCCTAAAGGAGTCGGGTGAGGTCGGGCCTTTCCTTGGTTTCAGGATAGCTGAAATAGCAGTGTAGGATCATGAAAGGGGAGGGCTAAATCCTTGTTGTACTTCCACAAATGCTTGCTGCATAGGTTGAAGTAATTTAACTTGAAATGTTTTGTACCACTCTGCTCCAAACCCATCTGGTCCAGGGCATTTTAGAGTTTTAGATGTACTAATGGCTAATTATAGTTCCCTAGTGGAGATTGGGGCTAGTAGGGATGTCTGCTGAGCTGTAGTCAGCTTGGGGAAGGTGAGAGGGTCCAGAAACCAGCAGATTGTATCCTCTGATAGAGGATTTCAGTCTGCATACAGTGTCTCATAATATCCCTGAAAAGCTTTCATAATTTGTGATTCCTTATAATGGAATATTCCTGTTTGAGGGTCCCTAATACCTGCAATGGTCACTGACTGTCTGTATGCTGTAGTTCGTTTTGCCAAATTTCTGCCTCCCCTTGCACCTCCCCTCATAATAACATTTTTCAAGGTATATGAAAGACATCTGTACCTTATACCTGCTGAGACACAGAGGGAGAAAGCAGCCACAGCTTCCTTAAATTAAGGAGGTTATTTTCTAGACTACACTGAACTGAATTATTACTTTTTGGACCTGTGTAAGTAACTAACTAGTGTTTTTGTTTTTGTGATTGACTTTGCTTAGTTTTAACTTTAAGTTGCCAGGGAGGAACTGTAGCTGGGAGATATTTGTAGTCATTTGTGACTAGCCCTGGTACTTAACCTCTGTGAAATAGGTGTTAAGGGGAGGAGCTGAAAGAGGCCTAGTTGAACTGTGGATTTATAACAGTTGTTTGTGGTCTTTGTCTGCTGAGACACAGAGGAAGAAAGCAGCCATAGCTTCCTTGAATTAAGGAGGTTATTTTCTAGACTACACTGAACTGAATTATTACTTTTTGGACCTGTGTAAGTAACTAGTGTTGATTTTGTTTTTGTGGTTAACTTTACTTAGTTTTAACTTTAAGTTGCCAGAGAGGAGCTGTAGCTGGGAGATATTTGAAGTCATTTGTGACTAGACCTGGTACTTAACCTCTGTAAAATAGGTGTCTGAAAGGAAGGAAGGCACTCCCTGGGGTGGAGGGTCAGAGTTGAAGTTGATTGTTTCTGGATGGCATAGGTTTACTCCCTCCCACCCTTCCCCCTCACCCCACCCACCCCAAGTGCATAACTTCCTTTATAGCAGGGGTTCTGACATCACTTCCCAAACTGCTAAAACATACACATGTTCATGTCCTTAAAGGCACAGCACACTGACTAGGGGGTAGACACTCACAAGCTTGCACACAATAAAACAAGAACAAAAAACAACAAAAGAAAATCATCTGTAACAGTAAGGGACACAGACATGTGGGGAGTGGTGCAATGCACTGGCTGTGGAGCAGCAGTCTTCCAGGAGACATTCTGGAGACTGTTGCTGCCCTATTTTCAGGCACCTCTCTGGTCTGAGGGAGGAGGTGGTTCATCTCCATGCTGACCTGGCAAGGATTTGGTAAACCTGCTCCCCCACCCAGGGACCACCCAAGTGACTGCCACTACCTCAGAGGTTGCCAAGACAGAGGAGTAGTTGGAGCACGGTGGGCTCAGGGAGGGTGAGGGTGGTGGAACAGAGGAGCATCCCTCCACTTGTGCCTCTCCAAAATTCATTCACCATTCTGGAGCATGGTTCCTCTATGGAGGCACCCACAGTGGAGACCAAGAAGGATTCTGGGAACCTCCACAATGGAGACCCACAGGAGGGTGACACAGGACCCCACAGGGGAAGGGAGCAACTCCTGGTGGGGGACTCAATTGTTGGGGGGTAGAACTGGGGGAGGGAGAGGAAAAGGAGGTAAGGTGCCTTTCCAGTGCCATGGCTTGGAAGGACAGGAAGCGAATCCTCAGGATCATAGTAGCAGCTGCAAGGGGAGGGAGCTGGATGTCATTATCCACCTAGGGATGAATGACCTGGCTGAAAATGAGATGAGAGCAGTGCAACAGGAGTTTGTGGAGGGGTCTTAGACAAGTGACACATGGTAACTTTCTCGTAAGTGCTATCTGTGAACTGTTCTCATAATTCAAAGGGGTATTGCATGGACACCACCCCATGCACCACACATGAGCATTCCACTCTTCAAGACACAAGACCTATAGCCATGCAAAGCTCTGCTGCAGAAACTACCTCTCCCTCCACTACACTCTCCCTTGTTACACACAAAAGAAATACAGCTACTGAAAGCAGCCCTCAGGTATCATAACCCCATCTCTACTTGGAAGCAGTGCAAGAGGATTTGAAGACCAATTCCAGCCATACTTCTGCTATTGTGAAGAAGACAAGAGCTCACCAGAAACAAAGCCAGCTACCAATTTTAAAATCCCCAAACCACAGGATACAGAGCAGATCAAGAAGAAGGGAGAGTGCCTGGTTGACTGACTCTAACTCTGTTATAACTTTTCCTGAAGGCTGTTCACTCCCATCCTCAGCCAAAACAACTTAATGGCATAGCAGACTCTACAACTTGATAAGAATTTTATTCTGAGATGTGAGGCAGTGGTTACTTTCATGCATCAGATTGGTCTATTTAGCTGGATGTCTCTCCTGTGCTATTTACTGTTTCTGCCTCCTTTCTTTGCGATCGTGGTCAGCAGCATGCGATTACACATTTATTTTCTTCTGGCTTTGTACTCTCTCCTTTTGGAGGTAAGAGGAACACTAAACAGGCTGAGCATGAAGTCTTGTTCGTCTGGATAGATTGTGCTCACAACAGGTTACTTCTGAAGTGTCCAAGGCTGAAAGCTGTTGTAGGTGACTCCAACTCTCATTAAAGCTGTAACTCATGGACTATTTGCCTACTTAATAGCCTGCATACAGTAGTAGTGATGCATTCTCTAATCTAAAAGAGCTAACTGACTTTCTAGTAATATATTGGCAGACTAGGTGGGCCAAGCAGTCCTTATCTGCTATCAAATTCTATGCCAAATTCAAATTATATGTAAGTGATGATAAAATAGTTAGCTTTTGCTTTGTTTTCTTGGCAGTGGTGACACATCTCAACAAGTGCTAGTCAGAGGTTTGATTCTTGCTATCTCCCACTGTCATTCTGCACTTTAAACTCTTCCTAGTAGTGTATAAGGGGACTTTATTTATTGTCTTATAGATAGCATCAAGTTATCATTCAATGACAGTCTGTTTTTTTTCTCTGTCATGGAGGAGAGGTGGAGTGAAATGAAATAACCTAAGCCGAATGACATGTCTTGTCCTGTCTACTGCAAATCCGTAATCTCACCAAGGATATTGGACATATAGCATTCACCCTTACTTTTTTCCTTCTTCTTTCTCTCTCCCACTCTTTCTCTGATTAAATGTGCTGACTGTGGTTACTCATTGAATATCTGAGATGATGTTCTGTAGAAGAATTCCTGCAGGTAAGTTGGTCAAAGGCATAATAAATGTGCAAGACACAAAATGCTGGTCCAAGAGCATAGGAATATTGGTACTGAGGTGATCACATGAAATGTAACATAGGCCCAGTAAGTAAGCACAGATTTCCAAAATGCTAAATGGACTTAACCAAAACACAAGGTGACACTTCAGGATACCTGTCTGCTAATGTCAAAATAAGGCCACAGATGATACCGACCTGGTCTTGAAAACTCTGACTGTGGTATTCTGTTCTTTCTGCTGTTCCTTAATTTGGAACAGAAATGTATTTGTTTGCCATTTAAGATTAGGGTGAACACTTTGGATATGTCACAATATAGAATTACATCCTGGAATGTTAATGGGTTGGGATCCCATAATAAATGAAAAAAATATGCTTCAGCTCAACAAGAAGGTAGACATTGCACTTGTTCAGGCAAAACTTATGACGTGAAAAATCCAAAAATTTGAAAAGATCTTGGGTGGGTCAAACTGAAAGTGCATGTTTCTTTTCAAAAAAATGGGGCAATGCTATTTTAATAAGAAAAGGGGTTAACTTCTGTAAACATAACCACTTCTCTGACTCTGAAGGGAGATATCAGGTTTTTATGGGACTGCCTGATGGGCAAAACATAGTGCTCTGCAAAACATATGCCCCAATACTGACTGTAACGAGTTTTATTAGCTCTTTGGTGGTTACTCTTAGCGCCTTTGCTGAATATACAGTTATTGGGAGTGATTTTAATGAATTGCTAGACCCTATCCTAGACATATCCTCCACCAAAAAAGTACAATTCAACACAAACTCGAGGGATTGCTTGAAGAAGCTTTCATGGATACGGGTCTCGCACATGGAGGGTGGTTCATCTTACTGGTAAAGACTACTCCTTCTCAAATAGGCACTTAACCTATAGTAGGATTGATTACCTTATAGCGTATGGTGGAATGTCGTTCTCCACCAAAATCCATTGCTGTCAAAATGTTGTTCTCCTACACTAGTGACGTTTGCAGTGCAACAGAATGATTTTTTGTTCTGCTGCACTGCGCACGTCGCACACTGTGTCCTCGAGCAGCATTTGACAGGGCTCGCTCCTTAGACAGGACACATAGCGAAAGCAGCAATATCAGCGGCAGTACTAATGTTTAGCATTTAAAACATTCAAAATGTAAAGTTCTTACACAGTTAAAATGTCAAGAGTGTAAACATTCAAAGTGTCAAGTTCTTTATTCCTTCTAGTAACCCAGTAAAAATGTTTTGAAGCAGAAACATGTTGTAGTGATCCCCCCCAAAAAAATGACATTCCACCATACACTATAAAGAAAAGTGCGTGGGAAACAGTTGACAACAGGGCTAACGTTTCACCTCATTGGCACTATAACAGATTACCTCTTGAACTGTGTTCTCGAGGTAATCCGTCGTCATAGTGCCAACTTGATGAAAAAATAGCCCTGTTGTCAACTGTTCCCCATGCACTATCCTATATATATAGTACCTAATTCCCTGATCACAAACATTATAAATGCTAAGAAACTGTAGATATTATATGAGACCATACTATGATTTCCCTTGATCTGATAATAGGTGGCTCAGGGGAGAAGTCACACGGATAGAGGTTTAATGCAAATTTGCTTAAAGAAAAAGAGTTCCTAACATGGGTGACTGAACAGACAAAGGAATTCTTCAAAAGGAATGACAATGGAGAAGTCTCCAGTGTATGTTTATGAGATGCTTACAAAGCCTAGATCAGGGGAAGAATAATAAACTACTCTGCAAACAGAAAAAGGGACAGAGAAAAAGTGCGTGAGGGAAAAGAAAAAACGCTTACCAGCGTGACAAATTAATCAGAACAGCACACGACACCAAATGGAGACACTTTACTTAATATTTCAGTACTACAAGGGGATATTAACACAATAGTGCCACAAACAGCAGAATATGCAATTTTTAGGACAAAGCACAGATACTGGGAAGTGGGGGATAAAGCAGGTAGGTCTTAGCTATAAGATTAAAGTACCACAGCAGAATATTATAACAGGAATTAAAAATAGCTCAGGTATGATACTTACAACTAATAAAGAAATAATCAGTGAATTTCATTAATTCTGTCAAAATATTCATTCAGATCAGAGATATTAGACATTGATAAGCTGGATGACTTCTTTAAAAAAAAATCCAACTACCTACACTCAGTCAGCAAGAGAGTGAACAGGTAAATAAAAGTATTACCCTCAAAGAAGTTCAGATGGCCACGAATGAACTGCCCCCAGGCAAAACTTTAGGACCTAATGGTTTCCCTAGTGAGTACTACAAAAAGTTTAATCTCTCAGTTCTGGGCACTGGGTCTGAAGAGTGCTGATAAGAATAGCATCAGCATGGTGCATGCATCAATAATGGTGCCATTTTTTTTTTTTGTGAGGGGCTCTGCCCCCCCCCCGCACCCCCTGGACTTAAGGATTCCTACTCCAGGAGGGAGGGTGAGCAGATCACGGGGCAAGTTAAATTTCTGGGGCCATGGAATACCATTTCCACAGCCCTTTGTTAAAAAACAAAAAAGTCCCGATGTGTGTAAAATGGTTAGAGACTAGGATTAGAACCCTGGTCTCCAATGCCACTAACTGAGCTGCTTTATGCCCCAGCCCTTCATGCCATGGGAGCAGCTTAGCCAGTCTTCTGAATTCTGGTGCACTTGTGATATAGCAGCACCACGGACAGCAACCAGGACAGTGCTTACAGCAAGCAGTGAAAATCCCCACTCAATGTCCATGTGACTGCTATTTTGGTAGCACTCACTTGATGGGGTACCCAATCCTTCCTGGTCTACATGCTGCTCTTCTGAAAGTGTAGGAACACAAATTGTTACCCCCTGCAATTAGACAGGCATATCTAACTTTGATTCCCCAAAAGAATAAGGATAGTTTCGAATGTTCCAGCCATAGATCGGTCTCACTAAACACTGATTATAAAAAAAACTAGCAACGGTGTTGGTGAGAAGGATACTGGACGTTCTCACTACTCTAGCTGATCCAGAACAAGTACTGTAGGGTTCATTAAGAATAGGTCAGGAGCAGATGGCATTCCTAGGCTCCTTAATCTGATTTGGTCAGCTAATAAAGGAAAGAAACCTTGTGTAATGCTATCACGTGACACATTAAAGGCCTTTGATTTGGTGAACTGGGCCTATACGTTGAGGGCCCTGGTGGAATTTGGTTGTGGGGAAAACTTTAATAAATGGGTAGTGATGCTTTATGATAAGCCCAATACAAATCCTAATGAATGGTATGTTGTCCCCACAATCTGGGCTGGCTTATGGCACAAGGCAGGGATGGACCCTTTTCCACTATCTCTTTATTTTAGCTTTTGAGTCTCTTATTTGAATAATACAAGATCATCCTGGAGTCAGGGGTCTTAAGTTTGGAAATGAGGAGCACAAATCTTCTGTGTTTACAGATGATCTGTTAACTTTTCATGCTCCAGCCCATTCCTATCAAAGTCTGAAAGAGATTCTCTTGGACTTTGAGGGAATTTCTGAACTTAAAATTAGTTGGGATAAGACCCAAATACTGCACAATCACTTAACTAAGTATAATATGAGTTGTCTCAAAGGAATTTTAGACTAAGTGGTTTAAGTCTGACATTACTTACTTGGGCCTCCAGATTTCTACCAACCTAAAAGATATGATACGCCTCAATTATTAACCATTATTGGAAGACATTGAATTAGATCTGTCAAGCTCAATTTATCTTTATGGGGGAAAATAAACACAATCAATATGCATAATGCACCTAGGCTTTTCTAGTTTTAAAACTTACTGATGCTTGCAGGAAAGAAAATACTCAACAGGACTATTAGGATCTTCTTATGGCAGGAAACCACCCAGTCTTTGAGTTATGAAGCTAAGAGCACAGTGTGCCTTTTGGGGTTTCCCTCCCCCTTGATGGGAGCAGTACTAACTGGCTTTTATCCTCAAACATTCATTGAGGCATCTAGCAAACCCACCCACAAATGGGGAACCCCAGCCCTTATGGCTTGCAATTGAAAAAGAGATACTTAAACCAAATTCTTTTCCACCACTTATGTACGCCACAGCAGACTTTCACATTAAATAATTCTTGTTTGTAAGGCTCTGTTTTGGCACTTAAAAAAAATGTCAATATTAATCCTAAGCAGTTAGCTCTAGATTTGATGCCCTTATGGAACAATTCCAGGTTGATGGGGGCAAAACAAGGCTTACTAAACTCTGATTGACCTAAAATGGGACTCGCAAGACTTGTAGACTTGACAGACTCCCAGTCCAGGGTTATGCTCTCTTCCCAAGAACTTGGGTCTAGATATGATATTCATAAATATTATTTATTATCTTCACTTGAGGGATGTGCTTAAGAATTTGAATACATTAAATCAGAAGTTCTCATTATTAAAATGTGAGAGGTTGGAACAACTGATACGATTATCAGTGCTTAGGAAGGGAGCAGGTGTTTTATACAAATTCCTGACTAACTGCCTATCTTCTACATGTCTAATCATCAAGGCCAAACAGAAGTGGGAGGAAACGCTTCCTATCAATATAACTGATGAGGAATGGGAATCCACTTGGGGTAAGGCTGTCAGATCCCACAAGGAGTTGCGAGGTAGATTAATTCAACTTAAAATCCTGCATTGGTATTATCTCTGCCGGAGAAGTTGCAAGTTTTGGAGTTTACTGGAGACAGTAATTGTTGGACGTGCAACAAACAGAGTACTAACCTGACACATGTTCTGGGACTGTCCTGAGATCAAGGTAATTTGGAATCTCATGTTGTCCATCTGTAATTCAGTCACAGGATAAATTATTGCCTATTCCACTTTGATTTTCCTTTTTAGCGTCTTCCTAGAACCTTAAATCTAGATAAGCACCTGGAAATTTGGATTTCTCAGGCCTACATTTCTTTAGAGACTTATTCTGCAAAAGTGGAAGAGTACCTCTGCACCTTCACAATCAGATGGAATTGTTATTTAATAACAAAAGAATGTTATTTTTTGACTGATAAGTTGGATACAGTAGCATGCAGGATATTTGGGCCCACTTTTGGTCTTTACAGTAGATGTTGGTGCTGACAGTAGCTTGTAATGTTTTCAAATAAAAGCTAAGGTTATTTCTATTTATTTATCATCTTTTTACACATAGAAGTTCTCTATGAGGTAATGTAAGTTCAAGATGTTCATACAAAATATGAAATTTATACCATTACAACTGCAGTGCTAACACATTCTGTTAGAGTTCTTGGTTACTATGACTATATTGTTTATTTTTTATATATTTATGTTTCTCCTGTTATATATTTATTTCAGCTTCATTGGATTTATATTCATTTTTTCTTCTGTTTGGATTGTCTGTTAATTTTCTGAAAATCAATGAGATTATTATGGCAAAACAAAGAAAGGAAGCAGCAAAAATAAACAGCAACATCAATTAATTCTGAATACAGTACAGAATCATAAAATGTGGGGTTTTATGACTGCAGTGAGCAGAGCCCTGCAGATGTTTTGCATGTATAAAAGGGCTCATGTCATGTTTTCTGTCCATAGAACTGGCAGAAGGTATAAATAGTCTCCTCCGCTTTACTCTTCTCCAAGAAATGATCTCCACCCTCAAATGCACTCTCATGTTAGCAGGGCACTATTTTGTTTCTTAATTGGGAGATACAAGAACTGGAACCTGAGCTGTGGGAGGGAGTATTAGTTTTTTTTTTTTTGTAAGGTCCATCCCCACCTTTTTTGGTTCACGTGGGAAGGGCAAGAGGTGGATCTATAATGGTGGATTGAGACAGATCCACACCACCTTCATCTGAGCAACTCCTAAAGATCCAATTTTCTGCTGCAGTCTGTCTCACATAGTATATCATTATATTTCAGATTATATCATATCTTCTCATTTATCCTACCATATTAGATCAGACTATACCATATGATAAAAATGATTCCTCAAGGTCCTGGTTAGAAATGCAGTCATAGAGCGAAATGTTGCAGGTTTAAATTCTATGACCTTTTGTAGGGATTGTTGACCTCCTTAGAACCAGTAACATGGGTAAAATACTCTGCACTACAAGTTCTTTAATTTAAAATGACCGATGTGAGTTCTTTCTAGGCCTCCTGGAATTCCGGGGAAAAAAAGAAAAAACTATGCACATTATTATTACTGTGTTGTGTGAGTTAAGCATATCTGAACATTGTGTAGGTCACAGAAATTAAATCTACAAACAAACTACGATCGTTATTATAAAACTTCAGTGTGAGTGAAGCATATAAGACCACTAATGAGTAAACAGACCTGCACTCAGCGGGGGGGGGGGGTTACCCTGTGACAAAAAACAGTACATGGAGGTTTAAAGTCATCGTACAACCGTAGCAAAGGGTACTTAATGAATGAAGGTCCACACTAATGTTTACCAGACATTTTCTCCATGCAGTGGTCACAGCAAACATTACATGCCCAACTGGGCAAGGGAAATACTCTCTACAATGATCTTTCCTTGGCCCAGTGGAGCATGTAATGTTTGCTTTGACCGTTAAATGGAAAAATATCTATTAAACATTATTGTGGATGTTTACGTACCCTGAGTCAGGGTTGATCTGTGACTTAAAACCTCCACTTATCTGAACACTGGTTATGTCACAGAAAGGATATCTAGAACGCGATTGGCAGTATGACCCAAATTAAACACACACAAGACCCTATATCATCATTCATTATTTTTTTTATTTGCACTTGTATACATGATTATTCTTTCCTGATCAATATTGACTAGCACTGAATCAGAATGCAAGCTTAGTTGTGTTGACTGTGCACCAGAATTCATGGCAATTCTCTGTGGGCAGGCTGCAGATAAAAACTTTTACTCAAACCAGCAGTCCTTTTCAAAGCTGCAGGCAGTGATTCTAGTTTGTCTATCGTGAGATAAATTGAATAGTGAATCAATCCATTGCCACGGTAAAGTACAACATAATTCTTGTATATGAAATAGCAGCAGCATAGCTAGGCAGAGAAAGAGCAGCTGCTGTAAAAATCACATACTATATATATATATTTCTTATTTTTTTTATTATGGCCCAGATATTCAAAACTTTGACCTGGGGTGAAAGTAGCACTCCCCGATGTGCTAAAATTGTCCAGATCAAATAGCCCACTATATTCCAAAGGAATAGCTCAGTGTAAAACCTACTGAATAGAGCATGCAAAGGAAGCTGGGCAAACAGGGCCTGGAGTGCAGGGCAAAAACAGCCTGGGAATAAGACAGCACTGAATATAGCACAGAAGACAGCACTGCACATAGCACTCAAGGCAGGCAGTGCAAACACCCAGAGGAACACAACGCAGAGGTGAGCCTGCTGTGCCCTGGAGCACATGCAAGGAAGAACAGCCTTGAAAGTGACCCCAAGATCAGACCCAGAGTAAACCCCACACCCATCCATGGCAAGGCTGAGTAACTCTCAGAACCCCTGAATGGACACCAAAGCACAGGAGAAAGCCCTGTAAACACCATGCATCCAAAAATGACACTGTACACAGTAAGGTCATGAAAGTAGAATGTAATAATAAAGAATGAAAACACAGAACAGAAACAACAAGAATATGTACAACAAACAGTGATGGAACAACAGTAAGACAAATACTACAACTACTACATACAGAACTACAACTACTATGTCTACTACTTCTATGAAAACCACTACTGCTACCACAACTAATACCATGGGTACTAATGCTACTACTACTAACACTACTACTTCTACTACTACTACTACAACAACAACCATTAACATAAACCACCACCACCAGTGCTACAAAACTAAATCAGAATGACAACATAGACACTAAATGCCAGCATGGATAACTGAAATTAAAAAGGAGGAAGAGGGGAAGGGGACACTGAAATAAAACAGGAGCAGAAGGAGTCAGCAAAACAAGCAGTCTATCAAGGGGGGAAGCCAACAGAAGGGGGAACAGAGTCACTGCTGCATGCCTGATGGTTTAGGCAGTCTCACCTCCAGCACAGCAGCCACCCTCCTCGTCTCAGATATAAGCACCACCTACTGCTCAATAATGGTTCTCTGTTGCTGAACAAGCCTGCACAGGAGGTCATTAGTCCCTTCCAACTCCCCTGGCCTGGTTGCCCACGAGAAGGATCTCCATGGACCTACAGGAGGAAGGGGTTGCATGTGAGCATGGGAAACCAGCAGCAAGGCACAATGCAGCCACAGGTGGCAACACCGGGATGGACAGGATGTCCTGACAGCTATGCCTATGTGGTGATGATGAACACAATGGAAAGCACACCTGACAGGTGCACACAGGGTGGGCCTGGATGGCACAGGCAATGACCAACAACCCAATGGACACAGATGCATGGAAGGCCCCAACAACACCATGGCATAGTTGACACAACCCTACCCAGCACTGCACACAGTGAGACAGTGCAGCTAGACAGGCAGTCCCTGAGATGGTGGCAAATGTGGGCCATGCCACAACATGCACAGGGGAGGACACACATTGGGACAAGCTGCTCATAGGCACAGAATGATGTAGCACAAGGAAGAGCACAACAACAACCACAATGAGCACAGCAGCAAGAAGGTATGAGGCCATGCAGCCAGTATGACACCACAGCAATGCATGTGGTGATACCATTGCACACTGAAGCAGCATGCATATGGCAGGTAGACATGCATGGAACCACCCATGGCACACACTACCACGGTCCATGGGACACTACTGGCAGGACAGCAGTGGGCCAATGACATGCCCAGTACAGTACTGCCCAAGCTGCCATGGAACATGTGCCACATGCCCCACCAGCTGGCACAGGAACAGGCACAGGTGTTGCAACAATGCACAGCATGCCAACACATTCCATCATCCCATGCACCCCCCCAAAGCATGACAGGTGTGCCTACACCAGACACAGCAGACAGAGTGGAGTGGCAGCTGGGTGGTAAACAGCACAACCACATCTCCGCTATATGTAATAGGCAGGCATGACTGGCACTGCAACACAATCTGGGACAAGAATGGGGCACAACACCAACACAATGCAGGCATGGCATCTGGCCACTGGACTGCCCATGCCAAGGCCACCCCATGACACAACAGCAACCATAGCGCAAGGGATACACACCGGCAGGGGTAGGCTGACCAGATGCCACCACACACAGCCCTTGTACCGTACTGTGCACACTACAGTGGCCTGCACCTAGAATATGCACATGCCATGTGAATGGCAGAACAGGGACAACAGCCAATGAATGAACGGCAATGCTGTCTGTGTATGCCGACATGGGCCTGCACAGCACAGTGGACCAGCACAACCCCCCAAGCCACAGTGTACAGCAACCACCCACCAGACACCGGCAGCACTGTGCCACACAGGTGGGCAACACAGTACAATGGTGCACCTGCCATGGTACCATACACATGGCCATGCACTCAGCAATACAGGTAATGGCAGACCATTGAAGTGACCACATAATCCAGAAGCACAGTACTAAGTAAAACAATGTACTCATGCAATACTCCCCTGGCTTCAGGGCTGCTTGCCTCTGCCCGCTGTGGCATGCCTGGCACCTTAGGGCTGCCCCAGGTGGGTGGCTGGGACCCCTCCTGTCCTCTCCCTCTGGGTTGTGCTGCACAATCCACTCTGCAGTGGAAAGAGGCAACAGCACCGTTGGCACATGACATAGCAGTGACCATGGTAGCCAGAGTAAGCCACAATTCCACCCCCCAAAAAACACAGTTGACATGGCACAGCCCAAGAACAGTGTCCAAACACAAGATGCTGCCACATCGTGGCACCTCCAGGCATGCCGTACCATGGCCACATGAGGCCACCATGGCCCACTGCATGTGCACTGGTTGCACAGGGCATGTAGGCATGGTGATACCAGAGTGGCCCTTCACCACATGTAGGTGCACAGTGACATAACGCACACATTGCAGTGGTGTCAAATCGTGTGCCAAGGAAACAGCCCCTCCCACACTACACTTGTGTCTGCCGCAGGACAGTCCCATGGCAGGTCCCCATGCCAGCATTCTCCAGACCTGCGGTCTGTGCTGTGGCCATGCGTTATGGCTGCACACAGCATGACTGCGTGGCAATGTCCATGGACACAGCAGCAGGTGTCATGCAGTGACCAGCACTGTGACAACTGTGGATGTTTGGCTACTGTGCTTCCCTCCCCAGATACCCTGTTGCACAGTGCCACCCAAGGCACCCACGTCAGCAGCCATGCCAACTGAGCCACATGGGTAGGCATGTGTCAGGGATGGGGGTGCCCTTCCCAGGCATACCACCCAACACACCAGCATGCCTGGGTGAAAACACACATGCGCACACACACACACACACACACACTGGCAGACAAATGTACATGTAATATATGTGTGTGCTGTATGGCAACACCTTCCTGGCACTGGCACCGTTCCACCCTGCACCATCCATTTAAACCACTCCAGCTGCTGCTGTTGCCTGTGCCACCGATCAGTGTAGCGGTGCCTACATTTCTCAGCATCCCATGTGATGCCTGTTATTTTGGACAGGTGGTGGGCAATTGAGTCCCACATCAACCATCGTGGGAGGTCACCCTCCCTGACCTCCCCAAATGGGCATCTGTGCCTCTGCCATACTAACTGCATGAGGTTTGCAGTCTCAACCTCCCCATAGCGCCAGTCACTGTGCACCACTGCATGCTGCCTATGCCTCTCTGGCATTGTAATGCAGGGGTATTTCTTTTTTGGTGGTTTAACCAGGAGAGACCCACAGATGTGTTGGATATAGGCCCTGACTGTGGCACACCCTGGACCTATTTGCCAACTGAGCAATAGTGCCATGCAGTCGCATGGTGTAGCACCACACAACTTGGAAGTGGTCATTGGTCCTCCACCTGCACATCCACATGTGTGCATGGGCAGACCTCTAGTGGTATCAGAGCAGGTACGGCCTCCAGCACAGCTGCATCACAGTCCTCAACCAGCACCTCAGTGGTGTTGTCTGACACCTACACTGGCTGGGTCTGCAGATAGGCAGGGGCGCAGGAGTTCCACCCTCCCAACGTCACCTCAGTCCTCAATGAATATATCAGCCACACAGAGCACTCCTAGCTCTGTCTCATGTGCACGGGGTGCATCGTATGTGTGGTGATAGTCACCACTCACATTCATGCCACACCCTTGTGTACACACACACAGACACACAGACACACACACACACATGCACAGCCATGGTCCCCTTCCCACACTGTCACATTGTCCCAGGCACCTCTGGCCACACTCTGGTTAACCATGTCATGACTGTCCACCTTGGTCACATTCATGTCCTGCACTGCACTCCACATGCATATCCATGCCACATACTAGCACTTCCACTGTTTTGCACATGCTTTGTTTGTCATTACTGTTGTGGTTGTCTGCACATATTAAAGTCTCTGTTCTTGTACTATATGTTTGCTGTGTTCTGTTTACTCACCGTCCTGTCTGGGCCAGTGTCCTGATGATGTCACTCCTGTGCTCCAGGACCCTGCGTGCCACTTGAGGATCTCTCCTCTCGAGTTGCTCTACTGTCCCCCTGACCTCTGGCTGTGGGCCACTGTCAGCCTGTTCATGAGGTTCAGGAGCCTGTATCCCATGGTTCATTGCCATGTTGGGTAGCATGCAACAGGCTAGGATGCCACAGCATACCTTCTGAGGCCTGTACTGTAGGGCACCACCTGACTGTTCTCAGCTGTGGAAGTGCATCATTAGCATTCCAAAGACCATCTCTATGATGTTCCTAGTGGCAGTGTGTGCCTCATTGTACCCCTCTTCAGCCATTGTGGCCGGCCTGGGTACAGGTGTCTGCAGCTAGGGTTGGAAGGAATAAGCACTGTCCCCTGTGGAGAGATGTGCACCTGTTAGTGTTGCTGTTTTGTCTGCCCTTACTGCAGTGCCCTGCCTGTGTTGCTGTCCCCTGCATCCTTGCATACCCCTGCCTGTCCCCACCCCCACTGTGGTGTATGTGTGCCTTGCCTGCTGTTACTCACCAACAAGGTGCTCACTGGGTATCCTGCCCTCCTCAAATATCTGGCACAGCAATGATTAGTGCCAGATGAAGGCATTGTGGGCACTGCCAGGGTACTGCACAAAGACATTGCTGATGCACCCTGTCACATCGCACACAACCTGGCAATTGATGGAATGGTACCCCCTTCCTGTTCATGTACACGTCACTGCCAACACCAGGTGGTGCATGGATGGGGACATGGGTGCAGTCCATGGCACCCAGTAGCCCTGGTAGGTGTGCAACTTGATAGAATTGCTGTATGGTTTCTCTGTGCTTGGCTGGCTGCTATGCTGGGGAATGTAATGAATTCACCAGCATATGGCAGGAAAGCATCTAGGAACTGGGTCAGGAGGTGTGATGTGGTGAACTGCGATACCCCTATGGTGTCTTCCATTGGTCATTGAAATGTCTCTGTGGCTAGGAAGCACATCGCTGCTGTCACCTTCTCCTCGACTGTCATGGCATTGCTGCATCTGGTGTTTGGCTGCAGCTGCTCATGCATGAGTTCACATAGCTGCCTCAACATTCCCCTGTTCATCCTGTACCGGCCAGTGATGTGCTCATCTGGCATGGTCTCAAAAGAGACTCTGGGCCGGTACCACCTGTGTGCAACATATCTTCTCCTTGGCCTGCATTGTGGGCCATGTTAGCACCACTCCCTTTCTTCCTCCTCCATCACTGCTGCCACTAGGTGCAGCAGAACTGCATTCAGGTCTTGTCATGTTGACTTCCTGGTCTGGTCCCTTCCCCTCTGTGGTTTGCCCTGTGATAAGACCTGCCTTTTATAGGCGGTAGCCAGCGCCACTCTCTGTCATGCAATGTAGCCTTGTGTAGCGCTGTCACTCTGAATATCCCATTGTGCATGTTTGCTTGTTCCTGGCCCCTCACTTTGCCCCTTGCATACGTTATGGGATTGCCCTGCACTACTGTGGTTTGCACACGCTATCTGCTCTTTTGAATATGTAGAGCCCGTGCAAACATGGCGCTATTTCTGCACTAACGGTTTGCAAGCTGCGCAATGCTTTGAATATCTTGGACATTATATATAGTAACCCTCCCCCATCTATAAGTATAAGTTCTGAAGAGGGTTATGCAATGTACAAAAGAAAAATCAGTTCAGCGCGATTTTGTTTCTTCCATTACGATGCGTTTTTTTTCATAAAGATATTAGACGGTTCTCAAAAGAATTCTTCAAACTCTATTTAGAAATGCAGTGATAGATTGATGTTTTGCAGGTTTAATATCTACGATCTTTCGAAGGGACTGGTGACCTCCCTAAAACCAGTAACATGGGTATAGGTAGAAATGTGCACTACAGGTAACAAGTTTGTATTTTGTTTTTTTTGGTAATCGGATCACAGGCTTATGAAAAGGTCAATAAAAGGAAAACTCTTATAACCAATGTGAGTCCTTTTTTAGCCCACCTGGAATATCAGAAAAACAACTAAACTAAGCACATTATTATTACACTTTACACTTGAGCGTGAGTGAAACACATCTGAATACTAATGAGCTGAATATCTAAGGTACACATGTTGAGCTATTCTTAGAATGTTTTAATTGGAGCAACAAAACATTATAGTGGAAGTTTATTCTGTTAGAAAAATGCAGTCATACACATGTATTTGCAGCTATAAGGTATATGACCTTTTGCACAGATCAGTGACCTCCCTGTGTCAATGGTCACAATGACTGCTAAGTGCTAAAAGCAGGCAATAGACAATATAAGCATAAAACATAGACATGGAGCAATTATTATAATTTTTGGGATAGAGTATTGGGTTGCCTACTGTACTACTGTTTTCCCCCTTGTGTTTATTGTGCTAGCATGTTCTGTGATAGTGAAATTAACCATCACAGTCAAAAGGCTCAGCTGCCTGCAGAGTCTTTCCTTCACAATGTTAAGCAAGGTTCCTGCACCCTAATTGGTACCCTCAGAGATACACCATAGACAGCTAGCACTTAAGAATATGTTATACTAACATATAGGGCTAAGGGCATCTACCGTACAAGAGTAGCTATCAGGATATGAATGCATTTTGGTTGGCGGGTGATGGCGGCTGAGCTGAGCCAGCCTGAGCCCTAGCTCCATTTGCTTCGTTTGCTTCCTTGTCTATTTCTTGTTTATTGTGCTTACTTCACATTTATTTTAATTTGTATGCTTACAGACTAGATTAGGGTTGAAGAAGTGAGTTAGACCAGGGTCCCGAGTATCGAGTTTTGGTTTGCCGAGTTCCGGGTACTGAGTTGTGGTTTGTCGAGTTCCGGGTACCGGCTTTTCTCGGCTTTTTCGTATACGCTTTATATGTTGTGTTTCCATCCGCAATGTATTAGGCTGTGGAGTCGGGGAGTTGCGGAGAGGATTTCTGTTTGCTCCACAGTAGTTGCGACGGTTGAGGCGCCTCTGAGTTGTGAGGACTCTACTTTGTCGGTGCTGCCCCCCCTCCAGCGAGCCTTGGCGTCCGCCTGACCGCTTACCCGGCCGCAGTGTGGCAGACTGAGGAGTCGGAGAATAGCGGAGAGGATTTTGTGCCATTCTTTCTGGTCGGTTGTGCTATTTTTTGGCTTTTTCTGCTGAGGAAGTTTGGTCTGGGAACTGGAACTGGAGTGCTCAACTGTGTTTGGGGATTCTTGAACATTTTGGAGGATCAAGCTTCAGTTAAGGACTGTGCAGAGGGGTTCCCTTAATTTGTGCTGCGGTTGCCTGTCACCTATAAACCGCAACAATAGGAGATTTGTTTTAATTTGTGGGGAGTGTTGTCCACTTATTGGTCTCCAGCCGGGCAGGAGTCACCCTGGGTGCTTCCCAGGGAGCTGGGGGGACTAGGGCCTCTTCTAAGCTGCCTTGGGGTCAGCTGTTTGGGCTGACTTATGAGACAGCTTTAGCAGCAGGTTGTTGACTGAGTGAGGGTAATTACTCCCTGCAGAAACATATTTCTGCCTCCTGAAGTATTCTGCTGCCTTGGATAATTAACTGTCAGAATTGTTGGCATTTGAAGAGCAGCCGCTGGAAGATCTGTCTGACATCTTTTGGGTTCCCTTGTTTGTTCGTTTGAACATCTTTAATTTCTCTGCTGAGAATTCTTTGACTTTGTCTGGATTTTATTTTTTGGATTGCCGGAGAACTGTTTTCTCTGGCTTTTATTAACTCTTGGACTAAAGGTGGTGAGAGTGTTGTATATTTATTTTAATTTTATTACAAATCTGATTTATTTATTTGACTCCCTGCCATGTGAGAGGTGGTATTGGGAGATTATATAACATCTTTAGCAGTGCCGCACGTGAGAGGTGCTGCACTGTTTAAAACACAAATTTGTTTAATAATTAATAAGCTATTTTATTGTGTTTTTAGATCATTGGATTCTTATTTTATTTTTATTGCTTTAGTTTTTGAGTTGGGGTTTATTTTGGCTTATGCTAGTTTATTTTGTTTTACTTGCCCTCCCTCAGTGAGAGAGTGAGGAGAGTGTGTTATTGAGTGTGTTATTTATAGGTTTGATTTTAGGTTTATTTTGCATTTTATTTAATCAATGACGGTTAGCACTATTCCCCACTAGGCTCAGGGAACTATGTCCATTTGAGTGCCCACCATTGTCATCCAACACCTATTTTAGGTGTCGAGCATTGGGCATTCTGAAGAGGCGAGGACGAAGGTGGAAAGCTGGGCCTTGTGGGGGACAGGAGAGGTGAGGGCGGATTGGGGTTTTAGGGTCCAGAAGACGTCCTGGGGTGAAATGGGATCAGGATAGAGGTTGCTCTTATCTTGTCCCCATACCCAAGAGTCCCGAAGATATCGGACAGGTGCCGAGGTCTTCCCAGACATCTCATCCTGCCTTGGCAGTGTTGTGCAATGCCAGATCCATAAAAAACAAGACAGCTATTATAGCTGATCTTGCTGGGTCATCTGATCTGACTTGCATCACTGAGACCTGGCTGGATGAAAATCCTGGCCCTATATTGGCCTTGGCAAATCCAGCTGGGTTCTCGGTGATACACCGTCCAAGGCCGGATCGTAGGGGAGGAGGTGTGGCCATTATGTTTAAATCTGAACTGGGCCTTGTGGATGTGCCATTGGGGAACACCAGATCTTTTGAATATATCCTGGGCGAGGGTGCAGGTTATGGGATTCTCCTCGTCTACCGTCCACCAGGTGACGGAGGCGAATTCCTACAGGAGATTGCAGACTTCATTGTCGACCTGGTGTTGAGGTTTCCAGATTAATCACTTGCCACTTCATGGCCTGGGTCGATGATGAACTCTCTCATTTTGTGAAAATCTCTCTCCAGTTGATGAATACACTGGGCCTGACACAGGTTGTTACCACCTCTACCCATATAGGGGTTCATTCATTAGATCTGGTCTTTCTCTTGGGTATGGAGATCACTGACTTGGGGGTGGAACCAGTCAGTTGGTTGGACCATTACACCATAAGGTTCAGTTTCAGGGCCCCCTCTAATAGGTCTGCCCCTACGGAGATGGTCCAATACCGCCCTTTAAGGGGTATTGGCCCAGATGACCTAATGGTGGTGCTGGATCTATCGAGTTTGTCGGGTGAATGCATGAGTCCAGATGGTCTTGTATCTGCCTATAATAAGGCTGTGGGAGATGCTCTGGACAAAATTGCTTCTGTTCGTGTTTGGCCTCTCACCATCCATCCAAGGAGTCCATGGTTTGATGGCCCCTTGAAGGAATTAAGGTGAGTAGGCCGAAGGCTGGAGAGAGCCTGGCGGAAATCGGGCCTTGATGCTGACAGGCTTAGTTTGCTAGCCCATTATGATGTATACCAATCAGAAATCACTCATAAGAAGGCAGAATTCCTGTCCAGAGAGATTGCTGCAAAGAATCGACCGGGTCAGCTTTTCCGGACTGTGGACAGACTGTGCAATCCAGTCTGTCTTCAGCCTAGAGAAGCCTTTTCCCAGCTTAGATGCGAGGAGTTCACTCGCTTCTTTGCAGATAAGGTTGCCAGCATCAGGTCCGGTATTGGTCCGACCTCTCCTTTGGGGGATTGTGGTGGACGACTGGTGGTATCTAATCCTCGGCCTGTCTGGTTAGATTTTCACCGCCCGGAATTTGTGGACATTGTGAAGATCATCCAAACAATGCGACCAACTAGTTGTAGTTTGGATCCGGGTCCTACACCGCTGTTAGTAGGTTGTGTAGAAGTTATCTACCCAATCCTTGCTGACATTGTCTGGAAATCCTTGGAGAGGGTTTTTTTTCTGACCCCCTTAAGGAGGCAGTAGTTCGACCACTCCTAAAAAATCCTCCTTGGACCCAGACTGTCTAGCTAACTACTGGCCTATCTCTAACCTGCCATTTGCTGGTAAGGTTATTGAAAAGGCAGTTGCATTGCAATTGGATGATCATCTTACTTCTCATAATGTCTATGATGCTCTCCAGTCTGGCTTCAGGAAAAGGCACAGTACTGAGACTGCCCTTGTTCGGGTACTGAGCGACCTCCTAATGGCCAGAGATCAAAAGACTTGTACCATTCTGGTCCTTCTTGATCTTTCTGCTGCATTTGACACTGTAGACCATGGGGTGCTACTGGAGCGACAGCAGGTTTTTTGTGGGCTGTCTGGTACAGTCCACAAGTGGTTTCGTTCTTACCTCACTGGCAGGTCTCAGAGAGTTGTCACCAGAATTTATTCCTCTGACGCTTTCTCCCTATCGTGTGGGGTACCACAGGGCTCCATTTTAGCTCCCATGTTGTTTGCAGTGTATATGCTGCCATTGGGAGACATCATCAGGAGATACAGTTTGAGTTTTCACTGCTATGCAGATGATACTCAGCTGTACCTGTCCTTTCTCCCTGATCAGAGTGATGCACTCTCCGTACTTAATAACTGCCTGGATGAGATCAGAATTTGGATGAGTTCGAGCTGGTTAAGACTTAATCCGGATAAGACTGAGGTATTGGTTGTGGATCCAGGTCGTCCTGGGGGGGCTTGGGTGTTGGACAGCCATCGGGTTTATTACTTGTTGGTGTACTGCTCTCTAGCTCTCGACAGGTGTGAAATCTGGGTGTTATTTTTGATGATGGTCTGACCCTGAAATCGCAAGTGTCAGCTGTTGTCAAATCCTCTTTTTACCATCTGAGGAATATCGCCTGGTGAAACATCTGATTCCCGGGAGGACCTTCCAACTTTGGTCCACGCCTTTGTTACCACCCGTCTGGACTACTGCAATTCCCTCTACCTAGGGCTATCAGGGGTTGATATCCGCCGCCTTCAGCTGGTGCAGAACGCTGCAGCCAGGCTTTTGACTGGGACTCTTAGAACCAATCATATTACGCCTGTGCTTCGCGAACTGCACTGGCTGCCTGTTCGGTGGCGGGTCACCTTTAGGGTTGGTTTACTAACCTTTAAAGCCATACACGATCAGGGACCCGGTTACCTGAAAGATCTTCTGGTTCCCTATTGCCCCCTCCGTCCTCTCCGCTCCACCAGTGAGGGATTGCTAGAGATTCCCAGGGTTCGTTTGAAGCTTTCGGGATCTCGTGCCTTTTGCCTTTTCGGCTCCAACCCTGTGGAATTCTCTACCTCGCTGGTTAAGAGAATGCCCGACCGTTGACAGTTTTAAAACTGCTTTAAAGACATATCTTTTTACATTGGCTTATTCTTTATAGTTATGGTTGTTTAGTGTTTGGATTTTCCTGTTCTATTTATTTTTGTACAGCGCCTTGATTTTGAAAGGCGCTTTATAAATAAACATGATTTGATTTGATTTGTTGTAATACACTTTGCTTGCTAATACATATATTCTGCCATGTATTTTCTGTGTATTTCTTACTTGTAAGATGCCAAGGCACCTGTGTCCTTGCAGTAATTGATATGTAAGACAGCATTGCCACCTTTTTGTGATTTGTACCACTACACTGAGTCATGTAAGACTCTGTATAAGAACTCTTTTGTTCTCAAACTGATGACTTTATAGAATTATACAATGTTATCTTGGACTGTGAAGCCACCTCTAATTTAGCCAATAGGGCTCATCTCCGTAACTAGAAATGTTTCTATCTTTCAGTAACCATAGTAATTATCATAGGTATATAATGTAGTGCACAAGCCTTATACCTCAGAGACCTGAGAGACCCCAAGAGACACAGAGAAACCTTGAGGTGTAGGGAACGTTTAGCACTGGCTCCTGGTTCGTATTGGTAAGAACTGCTTAGGGCAACTGTGATTTATCCCTTTGGTAGTAATAAACTTGTTTATTACTCTAAAGCAACGTGTCTGTGTTTACTTGCATTCCCAATATCGTCAAGAATCTGAAAGTGAGGTTTAGACCTCCTAACACACACACACACACACACACACACACACACACACACACACACACACACACACACACCCCAAAGAATCATGGGTTACATTATAATAACTACTAAATGATGAATATAGCCCTTGTGGTTGTAAAGGTGTCTTGTGAAAGTTTTTAAATATTACAAATACATTTGCAAGTACCTAGATAATGAAAATTAATGTGTGAGTCATACATAAATATAGATGTAATTATCTCTAATGTGTAATAATTACATGAGCTTGAATTGAATTTTGCTGCCCTGTTTGGTATCTTGGATTAGTAATCAATGCAGGTTACAGAACAGTAAAAAAATAATAGTACATAAAAGGTAATAAATGTAATAGTGGGTGCATGGTATAAAAGAAAAAAAAAAAACTTACTGAAGTTGGCATGGAAATGGAAATGTTAGTCCTGTAAACGACATCATTGAAATAATCTGATTTGTGAAGAAGTTGGTGGGAAATACACGGAACAGTCACTTATTTTGACTTGATCCATGTAACAATGAAATAGTTCAGTTATGATATATCAGTAGCGGTGATGCAGTAGGTAGTAAACTACAATTTGCATGGATAGTGCAGCCAGTCGGTTTCAGTCCATAGATCCAGACTTTATGGGTTTGGTTTGTTAGCAGTAATGTAAGATTGCTTATCTCCAACAACCTCAGAAGTACGTTGGCTATGTGATGTGATAAGTAGCATTGTATAGCACTAAAAACATAGGCAGTGCCTAAGTTGGTGTCCTTTGCATGGAAAGTGGATTTGACACTGGCATGCAAGATTCATCCAATGTGAATTACTGGGTAGGGATTTAAAGTCATTTGCATCTTAGACAGAACGTCTGGCAGTTTTACTGCAGATCCTGGCACCTGAAGTTTGCTGTTATTGTGTAATGTGATTGAAGGCTTGGATTTTTAGCATGTGAACAGGTTTTCTACTTTGAAGTTTAATATATAGTGTGATAATGTCATGGGCAGAGGAAGAGGATGGAGTTTGTAGGAAAATAAGTTTTATACAAAATAATTTATTTTGCGTTTGGTTGATTTTAATTGTATCTCTGTCTATATCAGACTGTAATAAGCTGTGAAATATAAAGTTAAGTGGGAATGTGCTTCTGAATGTTTTTTTAGAGAAATATAAAAATAGCAAAGTATTAGTATAGTAAATTGCAATCTTGAGATTCTGATGTGCTATATGGCTCATGCATGTGGTGTAGTAAGCAACATTATATTTTATTGCATGTAATAAATGAAAGTAAGTGTGGAATCAAAGATAATTACTAAACAGGTGCAGAACCAATAGCAGTAATTAAGATATTAAAATAAGAATGTTAAAATCCTGTCATTCAGTTGTGTTATTGTCCAGGTAATATTATATCAGTCTTGTAGAATTTTGTCATGCAGTAGTCATGAGGCAGAAAGACTTAAGAATTAATGGGCAGAGTTGCAATATACATCACGTGTCATGTAATGTTGTGCACACTTTAGGAGACAGTTTTTTTTTTGCTATTTTCTGTTTCCCCCACAGGAGCCGCCAGTCTGCCTTACCTCTTCCCACGTCCCGGCATCTCCTTCAGGTCCATCTGGCCACCATCTCTCCTTTGGACTGCCTCTCATGTCCACATTCGGGCCCCATGGCAACCCCCACAGCTTGCCCCCTGTGGCAGGGTGGTAGGGAGCACTCCCTCTGGAGCTCAACCCACCCCAAACAGGATCCAGTACACCGCTCGCCCTCGGGCGCCGAGAGAGTCTGTTGCCAGAGACGGCCATCATGCCGCCATGGCTGGTGCCCCAGTTTTTCCCCTTTTTCTATTCCCTGAGCCGGCAGGTGTGCACAGATGCCAATGGCCATGAGCGTGCGTGCGTCTGCCCACACTCTAGCCAGGCAACAGCCTTCAGGCTCTGAACTTGTGTTCCCAGCGGCAGTGGTACCGCCGGTCTCCACCGGGGGCCCCTCCTGCACTGGGATCCCCCCCAAGGAGAGGAGAGCTGTCCTACAGATGCTCAATCCTACTCCCTCCCTGCCGACCCCCAGCTCCCGGGCTTGTTCCCGAACCTGGGTTGCTGGCGTGACGCGAAGTGTGGCGTCCAGCGCCTCAACCCTCAGCGCCACCAGGCCAGGAGACAGGTATTTAATTTGTTGAGGGCAGATATATTTTCGTTTCTGATTATATGAATGTATGTTGGGAATGGGTCATATTGGGCACAAGCTGCAATTAGGGATCATGTATTTGAACAGGACAGTGTTTGTTTCCCAATGTATATGCGGTATAGGGGTAGTACGGCACAATTTTGGTTTCAGTATCACTGGGAAACTTATTAAACTGGGATTATTATATACAGGTTTTATGGACACACATGACAGCAACAGATAGTGATGGTGTCGTCAGTAGGACATAACAGCCTAATTAAAAGTTTGAATATGTGTGGATCATGTAATCATGCAGTGCTTGGAAATAAGTATGGAACTGGGTTTTAGTAATGCCATTATGAAAGTGCCTAGTGAAGCACAGGTTGGATAAATATATGTAAACCTACAATAGTGACACCCTGATAGGGCAAACAGATGCAGTATGTAATGCATGTTTACCTACTGTAGTTATGGCCATGTCCTGACCAATTATAAACATTAAGGGCCACACTGTAGATATATCTATTCATACTATTGCTAACTACTGTGACCTTTATTACAGCCTTATGTCAGTTTCAAGGTGGTCTCTTGTCTGTGGCAATATGCAATATAATAAAGGCATAATGCTGAATCTGTCCGTTCCATTGTTTCTCATTAGAAATATCACTACAGTAGATTGCATTGTAAGTGACATGAGATGTAAATCTGATATGTCTCAGAATTGGTGCAGTATGTAGAAAATTGCAATGTTGCTTATTAAGACAGGATGCACGACATAGCCTTGCTGTGTAATGTAGAGATAGACGTTGTAATGTAACTGACCTGAGGAGCCATTGGTAGCACAGCTGAGTCTCAATTTTATGGAGGTTTCTAAATGTGTACAATATGTACCTTCTGACATTCATTCTGCTTCCCCTCTCTCAGCTCTCAAAAAAACTCCTTAGACTCCTCCCCACTCCCCAGTGTCCCCAATGCTCCTAACATTTGACACATCAGCCCTCTGAATCCAAGCACTCACCCCAGTGCTCTTCTCTAATGCGCCTCTCTCTGCTTGCTCTCTTCTGGCCTGAGCTGGCAACCGTCCTGATCTCAAACTCATTACCTGGAAACTTCAGGCCTCTCTTAAGTGGCGTTAAAGTGTACAATGCTAAATCAATGCAAAGCTTATGTATTTCTGCCTTATAACTTTTTCAGTGCTTTTCTTATTTACATTGTACCTAACCATATACTGGCTTTGTAGATTTTCTGTAAAATCATTGTTTATCATTCTACTGTAATGTTCGTTTAGCCACTGTGTTAATTTTGCCTGGGTCTCACCTGGAAATGCACCTCTGCTAAGTGTGCCTTTCCTGGTCACACATTTTAAATACATAATTATGCCCTTCACAGAAGGTGTGATTTGCCATTTTGCAAGTAGAGGTTTTCTCTGTAGACGCAGTAGCACATTAAATGTTGTCGTATGTGAAAAGGGAAGTCAGCAAATGGGAGACAAAACATTAGTAGTCCAAAGGTAGTGCGCTGTGTTGAACGTACACCATATGCATCTGTGTTACAAAGTTGTTAGCCACTTTTTTTAATCTGAAAAATATATTTTTTTTAATAAAAATAACTACTTTTTTCATTATAAGAGTAGACGGCAGGTGCTGATAATATATTTATTACTGTAAATGTTTGGAAATATTTGTCAATATTGCTAAAATGAGGCAATACTGCAAACATGTAAAAGTTAGAGGCATCCCAGATACCATAGTGTATCAGCTCAAGGAAGTTTTTTTTTTTAATTTCTGAAATAGTAACATAGCTGAGTCTCAATTTCATGGAAGTTCCTAAATGGTGACAGTGTTATACACAGAGGATGGGATATTCAGAGGGGTTGCACATGGCGCAACACAGGTGCACCATGCGCAACCCACTGATGCACCCTGGTGCAATATTCAAAAGGGGAAAGTGCATGGCACAAATCCTGATGTGCCGGGGTGCATCAGTAATGTATGCAGTGCATGTAGGGGGGCGTGCCCATGCATAATCCGCACATCCCGATATTCAGCCCAGGATGTGCTGAGCAGATGCAGTCACAACCCCTACCTGCGCCACACACAGTTGATTCAAAAAAAACAAGGAGCAACAGCTGGCCACCCACAGGTGAGCTACTGTATTGCAGGGTGTAACACTGCAGCTGCTAGCTGTGGCTGACCACCTGAGCTCTGGCGGCACCGTCTGTCTTGGTAGTGCCCCCCCACCCGATCACGGGCACAGGTTTCAGGAATAAAAATATTCCAATATCCCTGATGGTTCAGTAGACCGCTCACAGCACAATCGTGGGCAGAAGTATAAAGAAAGGTATTAAATCCCATCCCTGATGATCCATTGGACCGCTTGCAGCCCTGCCACCCTGCCTCCCAAGTCAGCGGTGGGTGGTAGCTCCTCACCCACAAGCCACACGGCCGCCCACTGACTGACTGCATACAGTACAGCTGTACTTTTTTCTTTGCTGACTGGCTGCCCAATCCCCATCAGTTCCTGTCTCCCGCCCCCCAACAAAACACCTAGGGCTCATGCTAGGAGCCCACCCCAGCATGCTAGGTGTCTCTGTGAAAAAGACAACCTTTATGCAACATTTTTTTTTTATTTTGTTTAACCACTAAACAAGAAAATGGTCCCTTATTGTCTGTGGTGCCCCCCTCCCCCAACATGCACCCACCCTCTGTGCGCCCCACCTCCCCACCCACCCTCATCCTATACTTATCTGCAGAACCTGACACAATGATCTTGGCGGGCGAGAACACATATGCACTCTTCAAAGTCAACCACAAACTGAAGAAATGCCAGTAAGCTATATAATGGCATACAGTAAATGTTTTTTTTTTTTTTTAACTTAGGTGGATAGCGCAGCCAGTTTTGTGACTTTTGGCACCAGATTTTCAATATGGGGTTTTCGGGACTCCACCTCATGAATTCAGCCACTGTCATGTCATTATTCGGTCCCAAAAGGTGATTTTTGCGGTTAGTGCCTGGAATCACCTTTTGGGACTGATTAACAAAACAACAGTGTCACTGTTCATGAGGAGGGCTCCCAAAAAGCCTATGTTGCAAATCTGGTGAAACAATTCCAAAAAATTACTGAGTTACAAGCCTGCATTGCGCAGTTTCCACACACGGTCATAACTTCAAGAAAGTTTAATATTTTCACTCCAGATTTTTAGCATTGCTATTTTTTCACACCTACTTATGAACAGTACAGCTGTCATTTTTCACGTTCTGCCTGAAATGTGTTTTCGCACATCTGGCACACAATGGTGTCATCACTGTGGGGAATCAGTATTTGGGACAAAGTAAGAATATCACAGTGACACTGTTCATGAGTGGAGGTCCCAAAATGCCTATGTTGAAAATTTAGTCACAAAATTCCGAAAAATTACAATATGAGCCTGGCTTGCGCAGTTTCCACGCACACTTGAAACTTAGAGAATGTTTTATATTTTCACTCCAGATTTTCAACATTGCCATTTTTGCACATCTCATTGTGAACAGTACAGTTGTCATTTTTCACATCCTGCCCAAAATGTGGTTTCACACATCTGGTGCACAGTGGGCACGGTCGCTGTGTGAAATTAACGTGTGGGTCAGATTAAGAAAATCACCGTTCTTGAGCAGAGGTCCTAAAATGCCTATGTTGAAAATCTGGTATAACAAATCCCCCAAATAATTGCATTATGGGTGTGTTGTGCAGTTTCTATGCAAGCACATGACTTCAATCTTTTTATATTTTCACTCCGGATTTTCAACATTACCTTTTTTTCTTACATCTCCTCATGAACACTACAGCTGTCAATTTTCACATCCTGTTTAAAATGTGTTTTTGTACTTGAGGTGCCAAATGGCACAGTCACTGTGCAAAATCACCTTTCGGCTAATGAACTGATAGTGTCACTGTTCATGCAGTGGGTCACAAAAAGCCTATGTGAAAATACCAAGAAACGCCAGAGCATTAGGGTTTCTGACCATAACACCCTGCCCTGTAGTGACTGACAGGCATCAGGAGTGTGACTTGGGATTGTCAATAGTAATGCTCACGCCATTCCACCCCATCCCTACCCTGCAGCCAGTGACAGGTATCAAGGTGTGCGTTTGACTCTTCAGCCCTGAAGTTCACTCCATTCTTCTATACTCCACCCATTTCAGTGTATTTCTTTATGGAATAAGGTGAGTGTAAAGCTCGACCACCCCAAGGCACACCTCGACACTTGTCTGTCTGCAGGGCAGGGGGAGGTGAAATGGCATGAGCATTATGGGCGACAACCCAAAGGCACACCCCAATGCCTCTCCATTTCTGGATGGGGGTGGGGTTGGTGTCACTTCAATACTTCACTGCCATTCCTATTCTGTCTGTCTCTCTATCCATCCATCTATGTAATTATCTGTCTTTCTATCAATTGCATGTATTGCTATTTTTACCTGTTTGTAAAACAAACCTGCATATCACATTTACATGCACTCTGAGCACATACTTATGAAACTGTGCATATTTGTACTTCACTCATGCACTGACCTCATACTTTCCTAATATTCCCATTATCACAAGCATAACTACCTTAACCTTATCAGCGACCCCCACCGAAAGTTACTATCACATTTTCTCTGCTAACAGTCCATCATCATTGCACCTTACTTCTTGACATCAGCACATTGCTTAAATGTAACTTACATCACCTCATGGACAAAAACCCTGTTTCTCTGAAAAAATGGTGTAAATAATCCCAAGACTGAACATCTGCCAGCTATTACATTTTTTCAAGTACTGCCACCTTCTGTACCATCATATGGATTTGCATATGTTTCCCATGATGCTTTGCATTATTGGGGCATGTACAATTGTCTTTAAAATTTGACTGTATGGCCAATATCCTCTGGGATAACACATACAGTACCTCAGTGGCATTTGCTCTGGGGTTCTTTTGTAAACCTATATTGCTTACTATTCCTTCCTTTAAAATGTACACCTCCATATATTTTCCTAATAATGTGTGTGCCTTCCTTAGAACAGAAACTAAAACAAATCTTACTACTTACAAATCATTGTGTTATTGCTCCATACATCCTTAACAGTTCCACACAACTTCATTAACTTCATTGTGCAGCCGTGGTGGATCGGACCAGAATTTGTTGGACTAGAAATGGTGTGATAGATAAAGGATTGACTATGTATGTATGTATGTATGTATGTATGTATGTAAAAGTTTGTTTATACAGGTAACAAATGGTAACACATCTTTGGAAAAATCCCGGTTTTAAGATGGATCTGCATAGCTTTTGTTAGAATAAATACAGTAACATAGTACTTTGTAAAATACAACAAACATACAAATAATTTACATTGGTAAATACAAAACGCAATTTAAAAAATATCTGCAGTCTGCCTAAACAAGAACAAAGTGCAATCAAATATCCTCTTATCTTGACAATAGTCAATCAAAGACTCTAATTGTTACATATGCACTTATATACAATGTCTCTATTTCATTTTATCAACTGACTATAAAATTCACTATCATTGCTGCTTTTCCCAGTCACCATTATTTGTTTGAGTTATGCATGTAGGCATGTATGCATGTATGTATCTGTGTGTATGTTTTATGTATTGCGTACGTATAAGTATGCATTCGTGTGTGTGTGTGTGTGTGTGTGTGTGTGTGTGTGTTTATGTGTGTGTGTATTTGTGTGTGTTTATGTGTGTGTGTATTTGTGTGTTTATGTGTGTGTGTATTTGTGTGTGTTTATGTGTGTGTGTATTTGTGTGTGTTTATGTGTGTGTGTATTTGTGTGTTTATGTATTTGTGTGTGTGTGTGTATTTGTGTGTGTGTGTGTATTTGTGTGTGTGTGTGTATTTGTGTGTGTGTGTGTGTGTGTGTGTGTGTGTGTGTGTGTGTGTGTGTGTGTGTGTGTGTGTGTGTATGCATGTCTTTGGTAACTGGGTAAGTGAGCTGATCCAAAGGACCATTTTCAGTCACGGCCTTCGGCCATACGGGGGCAACAATATAGTTCAACAGCAGTTAGTAATACAGTACAAAGCGGTGAAAAATAAACATGGTGGCAACAAACATAGCTCAGCATGAGTGAAACTGGTGAAATACAATGGAAAATACAGGAATAAACAGATACAAGACCATGAAAGTACCTAAACATGAGGTCAGTAAAAATACGTGACTGTACAAGAAACATGAAAACACCTCAGACATGAGGTCAGTAACAATACTGGATCAGCTATACGCTATACAAGTTGAAATATGAATACCAGAATCAATGTACTGACTAATAACTTGTTTTAATATCAAAAACAGTGGAATGTACAAATGTAGCAGTCAGTAGCAACACGCTAAATTGCATCCAAAGTAGCTTTCAGCACTGGATATGTTAATTCTGGCAATATAGTCATCTTTTGTAATTTACATTACACTGGCCTAATCTTTTCTACCTGTCATTAAACCTATGTATAAATAACAGTGTTTGCCCAGAAATATGGCAGAAGACACCAGGAGAAAGGACTGCTGTGTGACTGAACTTCTCTGCTGGGACTAAAGTAGAAGAACTTTTGTACTTGGACCTTTAATTTAGGGTAAAAAAAAAACATACAAAACAAAAAAAAACTGTTTGGGTTAACTGAACTGAATGGGTATCTGAAGAGTTATCTAGGTGTAAATCTCAGGTGACTGAAAGGACTTAACTGCTGTGAGGTTTAAATTACTTGTAGAAAGATCTGGTAAGTAGGGGGAGTGGCTTAGCTAGAAGGAAGCTACATTTAAAGACTGCCTTAGAAAGATTCTGAAAATAGCTTGGCAGAAGACACCAGGAGAAAGGACTGCTGTGTGACTGAACTTCTCTGCTGGGACTATATTACCCTCCTTCCCACCCAAATCTAGTTCTATTTTTATAGGCACAGGATTTGACTGACAACAGAAACTTCCTGTTTAGAGGCAGGAAGTGAGTGATCACAGAACCACCAAGGACCCACCATCCTAGAAGGGCAAGAGTAGCTCTCCAGCCCCCTCTAGCTGCTGGAGGTTTGGCAGTTGAAATTCAATGCAAAGAAGTGCAAGATAATGCATATGGGGCACAAAAACCCTGGCACAATATATCAGTTGGGGGGGGTGAGGATATAGCATGCACCAAGCAGGAAAGGGATCTTGAGGTTGTCATCTCTGATGACCTCAAGGTAGAAACAGTGTGACAAGGCAGCAGGTAAAGCAAATAGGATGCTGGGATGTATAGGCAGGGCATCACCAGCAGGAAAAGGAGGTCATAATTCCGCTATACAAGACACTAGTGAGGCCCCACCTGAGTACAATGTACAGTTCTGGAGACCATACCTACGTAAGGACATAAGACAGAGTAGAGAAGGTTCAGAGGAGGGAAACAAAGATGGTGCATGGATTGCATCACAAGTCCTATGAAGACAGGTTGAAGGAACTGAACATATACTCCCTGGAGGAGAGGAGGGAGAGAGGGGATATGATAGAGACATACAAGTATCTTACAGGGAGGAACAGGGTGCAGGAAAACACTATTTTAAGCGAAAAGATGTTCCAGGACTAGAGGCATGGGATGAAGTTGGAGGGAGGACGATTCAGAGGAAACATGAGAAAGAATTTCTTCACAGAGCAGGTGGTGGACAAGTGGAACACCCTGCCAGAGGAAGTGGTGGAGGCTGAAACAATCAGGTTTAATAATGCATGGGATAGATATAAAGGAATTCTAGAGGTCAGGGGTAATGGGAAACAGACTTCTAGGAAAACAAACTGAACTTACAAGCTCAAATGGGCAGACTGGGTGGGCCATAGGCCCTTATCTGCCGACTGTGTCTGTGTGTCTGTGTGTCTGTGTGTCTGTGTGTCTGTGTGTCTGTGTGTCTGTGTGTCTGTGTGTCTGTGTGTCTGTGTGTCTGTGTGTCTGTGTGTCTGTGTGTCTGTGTGTCTGTGTGTCTGTGTGTCTGTGTGTCTGTGTGTCTGTGTGTCTGTGTGTCTGTGTGTCTGTGTGTCTGTGTGTCTGTGGGGTCTGCCTCTGAGCAAGTAAGTGGTCTACTAGAAATATAGGATATTCTTATCTCAGAACAGGACAATCAGGAGCTTAAAGGGCACAGGCAGAAAGTAAGGAGAGAGAGAGAGAGAGAGAGAGAGAAAAAACAGAGGAAAGAGTAAGGATTGCAAACAGTTAAGGGGCCAGAAATAAGACATGATTGGAGTGGTGCAGTGCAGTGGCTGTGGAGCAGCAGTCTTCCGGGAGATGTTCTGGAGGATGCGATGTTGTTCCATCTGCAGGCACCTCTCTGGGCTGAGGGAGGAGGCTGCTCATCTCCAAGCTAAGTTGGCCAGGATTTGTGGGACCTCCTCTTCCATCCAGGGACCACCAGTGCCACTGCCGTTGCCTCAGAGGTTGCCAAGAAAGAGGAGCAGTTGAACCACAGTGGGCTCAGGGAGGGTGAGGGTGGTGGAACAGAGGTGCATCCCTTCAGTTGTACCTCTCCACATTTCCTATGCTATTCTGGCAAAGTGTGGTTCCTCTATGGAGGCACCCACAGTGGAGACCAAGGAGGATGCTGGGCATCTCCACAAAGGAGACTCACAGGAGGGTGGCAGGGGACCCTGCAGGGGAAGGAAACAACTCCTGGTGGGGGACTCCATTGTTAGGAAGGTAGAACTGGGGGAGGAAGGGGAGATGGAGGTAAGGTGCCTGCTGGCGCCATGGCTCGGAGGGACAGGGATCGAATCCTCAGGATTGCCGGAGCAGCTGCACAGGGGAGGGAGCTGGATGTCATTGTCCACCTAGGGACAAATGACCTAGCTAAGAAAGGGATTGGAGAAGTGCAGGAAGAGTTTGTGGAATTGGGGATGGGCCTTAGTCAAGTGGCATGCATGGTAACCTTCTCAGAGGTGCTACCCATCTATGGCATAGGAGAGGCTAGGGTGTTCTGCACCATGGGATTCAATCAGTGGTTGAAAAACTGGTGTGGAGCTCAGGGATTTGGCTTCATTGGGGACTGGGGGTCCACCTGGAGTGATGAGCTGCATCTGTCCGGGAGGGGAACCAGGATCCTAGGTGATAGGTTTAAATGCTTCATTGGCAAGCTTTTAAACTAGCCAAGGGGGGAGGCACTGAAAAGGAGCAGGAAAATCCTAGCACCCCCAAATAATCACGGTAGTAAGTGCGGCAAACACCAACATAGAGGTTTAGATAGGGAGAAGGGCAGGGGTATATGGAGAAAGTGACAAAGGCAAGAAGGACAGGGATGGGGCAAAAGGGAGTAAAGCCATCAAGAAATGGAGGGTAATGAGTACTAATGCCCATAGTCTGGGCAGCAAGCTCCCTTAGCTGGTGGCCTTAATGGAAGAGGGATGCCTGGATATCGTAGCAGTCACAGAAACATGGTACACAGAGATCCATGACTGGGATATTAACATACCAGGGTATATAACCTACAGGAGAGACAGGTAGGGGAGAAGAGGGGGAGGAGTAGCTCTCTATGTAAAGGAAGGGATAAAAGCAATTGAACAAAAGAGTAAACAGGGAGCAGAGGAGGCACTGTGGGTCACCTTGGAGACTGGAAAGGGCACCACAATCTGCACAGGGGTTGTGTACAGACCCCCATGTCAGGGGAAGGAATGGACAAAGATATGATAGAAGGCATTCTTAGAATGGCAGAGAAAGGGAGATACTGTTGATGGGAGACCTGAATATGCCAGATGTTAACTGGAGCACATTTGCTGCAGCCACATCCAAAACAGGGCCATTCTTGATGCCCTACAGGTGGCAGGCATTAGACAGCTAGTTTGGAACCCACTCGTGAGGGAGCAATCTTAGACCTCGTTACTCAAGCGGAGGCAGTGAGAGGATCTCAGATCTAGAAGTGGGTTGCCATCTGGGACAAGTGACCATCAAACAGTGTGGTTCACGTTAAACTCAGCTACAGAGTCAAGCCATACAAAAGTGAGGTGCTGGACTTTAGGAGGGCTGACTTTGGCAAGATGGGAGAGTGCCTCAGAAAAGCACTAGCAAACAGGCTAGAAGGAGGTGTGGAGCAACAATGGGGAATTATCAAAACTGCCATCACAGAGGCAACAAGCCTTTGTGTGAAGCAAATAAACAAATCAAAATGAAAGAAAAGCCACTATGGTTCTCAAAGAGGTGGCTGTGAAAGTCGGGAAGAAAAGATAGCATTCCGGAGTATAAGGAAACACAGAAGGAGCAGGACAGAGAGCTGTACCAGTTAAGGCAGAAGGAAGCAGGGAGGGAAGTCAGAATAGCAAAGGCCTAAACTGAGGAAAAGATAGCCAACTCAGTTAAGAAGGAGATAAAACCTTTTATAGGTACATCAGTGGCGTGAAAGACAAAGGGAGGGATAGTGAGGCTGAATAGAATGAACAGTGGGTGAGCAGAGGGGACAGTGAAAAGCAGGAATACTGAATGAATATTTCTGCTCAGTATTCACAAAAGAGGAAGTGCCTAATCCAATTAACAGAAGCACTCTTGATAGAGGTCGATCCTAGTCCTTTCACAGAAGAAAGGTTCTGCAAGAACTCTTAAAACTGAAGGTGGACAAAGCAATGGGTCCTGATGGAATTCACCCCAGAATTCTAAAAAAATTAAGGGAAGAACTAGTGAAACCACTGGCTACTCTTTTTAATAAATCATGGGAGGATGGTGTGGTACCCGAGGACTGGAGGAAGGCGGATGTGATTCCCCTTCACAAAAGTGGGACTAAGACAGATGCAGGAAACTACAAACCTGTCAGTTTGACCTCTGTGGTAGGGAAAGTGATGGAATCACTTCTGAAGGAAAGAATTGTTGAGTACCTAGATGCCAGTGGGGCACAGGACCCAAGGCAGCATGGGTTCACAGCGGGACGGTCATGTCAGACAAATCTAATTGATTTTTGTCTGGGTGACCAAAGTAGTAGACCAGGAAGGGGCTGTGGACATGGCCTACCTAGACTTTAGCAAGGCATTTGACACAGTCCCACACAAAAGATTAATAGTCAAATTAACCAGCCTGGGAGTGGGTCCCAGGGTGGTAGCCTGGGTAAAACATTGGCTGGATAACAGGACACAGAAGGTAATTGTAAATGGAGTCCACTCTGAAAAAAGGGGGGTTACTAGTAGGGTACTGCAGGGTTCAGTATTGTGTCTAGTCCTTTTTAATGTCTTCATCAGTGACATTGCAGAGGGACTGGTAGGAAAAGTATGCGTTTTTGCAGATGACACAAAGATCTGCAACAGGGTTGATACACAAGGAGGCGTGGAAAGGATGAAAAAGGGATTTGGCAAGGTTGGAGGAATGGTCAGAAGTATGGCAGCTAGGATTCAATGCAAAGAAGTGCAAAATAATGCATCTGGGAAACAAGAACCCAGGAGAAGAATACATAATGGGTGGGGAGGTAGTAACAACAACAAAAAGGAAAGGGACCTGGGGGTAATCATATCAGATGACCTTAAGGTTAGCAAGCAACTTGAGAAGGCAGTAGGGAGGGCTGGAGGTATACTGGTATGTATAGGGAGAGGCATCATCAGCAGAAAACTGGAAGTTATCACTCTGTACAGACAGTTGGTGAGACCCCATCTGGGAGTACTGTGTCCAGTTCTGGAGACCCCATCACCGCAAGGACATAGACAGGATAGAGGCAGTCCAGAGGAGGGCAACTAAAATGGTGCAGGGTCTGCAAGAGAAGCCGTATGAGGAGAGACTAAAGGAGCTTAATATGTATACCCTTGAGGAAAGAAGAGAGAGGGGGGACATGATAGAAACTTTTAAGTACCTCAGTGGAATCAACAAAGTCCAAGAGGGTAGCATCTTTCAGAAAAAGAGACGTGCAAGAACAAGAGGACACAATTTAAAGATAGGAGGGTGGTTCAGGGGCAATGTGAGGAAGTATTATTTCACAGAGAGGGTAGTGGATGCATGGAACAGCCTTCCTGAGGAGGTTGTGGGGTCTAAAACTGTGGTAGAATTCAAGAATGCATGGGACAGACATAAGGCAATTGTTGTGGGGGGTAGGAAGAAATAGGCTGTTGGTTAACTAGGATCTGTGGCCTATCCTGTAGGTAAGGAAATGGGCAGACTAGATGGGCCTAGCGGTCCTTATCTGCCGTCAGTCTATGTTTCTATGTACTGTAAATATGTATTGAGTTTCTTATCATTCATCAGTCTAACAATATAAACTGAATGTTGAAAATCATTATTTTTTATTCTTTGGTAACTGGGTAAGACCCACAAGACTTGTTTACGGCGGTGATCCTGGAGTACTGGAGAGGTTAAGTGGACTTACTCAGTCACACAGTATGCATGTAGAGGTTGTGGGAATCAAACCCAGGTCTGCTGGATGTAGCGGACACTTTCACAGCTCATTACTCTACTCTCCAAGCTATACTGCCATTTAACTTGTTTTCTATAAGAAAAAATTACTCACCTTAGTAATTGCTTTTCTTCTCATGGAGTCTTGCTATATTATAACCATAGCAGTCAGCCACTGCAGCTGAACTGCCCCGGAGAGGAAGGAGTTAACTCCAGAAGATCTGGAGTTCTACAGTGAGCGCTGTGCCCAAAATCTCTATCTGGCAGTTTCAAATGAAACTGTCAGATCTTCTGAAGCCAACATCAAAGGACGGAAAGTCTGTGGAAAAACTACACTAGCCTATGGCTACCTACTAGTAGTAATAACAACAATATAAACAACAAAGAAACACAGAACCATAATAACAAAGATTGATGGTATTATGGTTCGTTTCCACCCTGACAAGCACATATGAACCCCCAAGACTCAAGTCCAAGAAGGGGCAATAAAAATAACCTAAATGAACAATCTAGATCCCTAACCCAAAGGAAAACAGGGTTAGGGGAAAACTAAAATGGCATGACACAGTGCTTGCACCAATTTGCCACCTCTACCCAAGTAGGAGTTCTGAGAGGGGCAGGAGGAGGTGGTTATAATATAGCAAGACTCCATGAGAAGAAAAGCAATTACTAAGGTGGTAATTTTTCTTCCAAACACCATGAAATCTTGCTATATTATAACAATAACAGATACACAGCAGTACCTCCATGGAGGAGGGTCAGAACCTACTTAGGAAATAGGCTCTGAAGCACAGCTGTGCCAAAGCAGGCATCTCCTGGACTGGACATCCAGGGAATAATGCTTAGTAAAGGTGTGAACTGTCTTCCAGGTAGCAGCTTGACAAATCTCCAGAATAGAAATATCTCTAGCAGCCGCTGAGATGCAGCTCTACCCTGGTGGAGTGGGCCCTCAATCCTGGGGGGTACTCTACCAGTTTCTGATAACAAAATTGGATACAGAAGACAATCCACCTTGCAATTGTTCTCTTAGTGGCAGGTTTTCCTTTGCCAACCTCGCCATAGGTAAGAAACAGTTGGAGGATTCGAACCTATGACCTCTGGTGCGCTCTAGATAGTAACTAATGCCCTTTTGACATCCAAGCTGTGCAGTCTCCTCTCACCTGAGGAAGAATGCTCAGTGAAAAATACTGGAGGAGATAGATTGATTCAGGTGGAAATCGGAAACCACCTTAGGCAAAAACTTTCTATTAGTCCTAGGACTACCTTATCTCTGTGGAAAGAGATAAAATCTTCTTCCACTGACAGGGCCTGTAACTCACTTGTGCGTCTGGCAGAGGTGATAGCTACTAGAAAAACAGTTTTCAAGTTAACTACTTGAGTTCTGCTGAAGACAGAGGCTCAAAGGGGTTGCATTAACTGAGCAATGCAAATATTCAGGTCCCAGGCGGAGCTGGTTCCCGAAAAGGAAGGGTTAGTGTGAAGTAACCCTTAAAAACTTGGAGAACACAGGGTGAGAAGAAGGAGGCAGGCTTCCTGCTGACACAAAAGCAGAGACAGCTGCCAGATGAACCTTCAGGGTAGCTGGTCTAAGGCCTAGGGAATTCAGATGGACCAAATAGTCCAGTAGAATGGGAAGATCAGCAGATTCTGGGGTAATCTGCCTCTCAGAACACCAGATGGAAAACCTCTTCCACTTAGAATTATAAGTGGCCCTAGTGGAAGGCTTCCTTGAAGCCTTTAAAATATCCATAACACCTTGAGAAGGTGTAAATCAGCAAATTCTAGCTCCTCAAGAGCCAAGCCTTGAGGTGGAGGGACTTGGGTCCGGATACCACACTCCCCTGTGCACAGGCCAGTAAGTCATGAACTCTGGGCAGGCTCAGGGCAGGAGTGAACTGCCAGAGACAGGAGCAGGGTACCAGGGCTGTCTGGCCCAATCTGGGAGCAATCAGAATCACTCTGCAAGGTTGAGATCTGATTTTCACTAGTACCCTGAAAAGGAGAGGAAAGGGGAAGGCATACAGGAACTTCCTTTCCAATCCAACAGAAAGGCATCAGAGGGACTGAGCCCAGTACTGAGGCCTGCAGCAAAAAGAGGAAGTTGGTGGTTGTCTGGGGCCGCGAAAGATCTATCTGAGGTGCCCCAACTGGCAAAGACAGACCCAGTACTTGTGGATTCAGAGCCCATTCGTGATGGCCCTGAGAAATTCTGCTGAGGCGTCCGCCAGCACATTGTCCTTCCCTGGGAGGCGAACGCTATCAGGAGGTGTTCAGGAATAAGCCAGAGACCACAACTTCATTGCTTGGTGCACAAGGCTGAAGACCGAGTGCCCCTTGCTTGATTGATGTACCACATTGTGGTGGTATTGTCTGTCCTGACTTGAACCACTTTGTTCTGGACAGAATCTGAAAAGACCAAGAGAGCTAAAAAGACAGCTCTGAGTTCCAGAAGATTGATGTGGAGCAGAGATTCCTGAGGAGACCACACTCCCTGAGTGGTAAGGTCGCCCAGGTGAGCCCCACCTAACAGGGAGGCATCCGTGGTGAGGGTGAGGGAGGAGAAATGAGAATGAAGGGAACCACTTGTTTCAGATTGCTTTGATCCTGCCACCAGTGTAAGGCCAGGATCAGGGTTTGAGTAACTGGGACCAATTTGGTAAGGGTCCTTCCTCTGAGACCAATAGGCCCTCAAATGGAACTGAATGTCCCTCATCTGGAATCTTTCTCCCTGCACAACAGCTGTGGAAGCAGCCATGCCCGGAGTTGCAGAAAATGTCTTGCTGGTCGAGAGACCCGCCCAGGGTAAAGGAGGATGCCAGGGGCGAAGGTCTGTCCACCCTTTCGAGGGAAGAAAGGCCCTGGCTAACCTTGTGTTCAATTCTGCGCCTATGAAAGTTAGGGCCTGAACTGGTTCCAGAACTGACTTTGGTAAGTTTAGCAGGAATCCCAGAGAAGTGAGAAGCTGCTGGGTGACTTGCAAGTGGGTTTCACCTGACCTGGAGACTGACCCACAATGAGCCAGTCGTCCAGGTGGGAAACACAACAACCTGCCTTCTTAAATGAGCCACTACTACAGTGAGACATTTTGTGAATACCCTGGCGCAGAGGTAAGGTCAAGGGCATTGCCCTGAACTGGTAGTGCCTGAGGGCAGTTCAAACCTGAGGTACTTTCGGTGGGAAGGCCTGATCAGAACATGAAAATAGGCATCCTTGAGGTCCAGGAAGCTAGCCAGTCCCTGGCCTTGAGGAGGCAATATCATTGCCAGAGTTAACATTTTGAACTTTGGTTTCAACAGATGCTTGTTCAAGTATCTTAAATCCAGAATGGGCCGCCATTCTCCTGTCTTTTGGGGTAAGAAAGTATCTTGAATAAAGCCCTTGCCCTGATGGCAAGGAGGAACCCTTTCCACTGCTTTGCAGACCAGAAGAGAAGAAACCTCTGCTTCCAAAGCAAGGGCTTCTGAAGGATTTGCAGGTGGGAAATGCCTGGCTCTCATATTTGGAAAGTATTTGAAGCTGAGAACCAGACCCTGGCCTATTACCTCCAGAACCCATCTGTCCGAGGTTGGGACAGCCAGCTCTGGCTGAAATAGGCCAACCTGCCACTGGTACAGGAGAATCGGCCCTGGGCACCCCATCAGGGTGCCTGCTTAGCAGCAGCCTTAGGCTGAGGGGAGGGAGACGGTCTACTTGCGCCACGTCTACCCCTGCCTCTGAAGAAACCCCTCTGTGAGACAGCAGAGGAGGCTTGAAATTGGTAAAAAGGCCTGGAAAAGGGTCTGCCCCTACCTCTGGGAGCATGCCTTTGTGGCATGGCATGCTTCTCCTTAGCCTGGGCACTTTTGTAGGTAGTTCTGTATTCATCCATCTTTTCATATAATTTTCTGTTTGCTCCAAACAGAGAATTTCCCACTACAGGAAAATCCATAGCCTTTGACTGAGTATCTTGGGACAGATTAGTGCATCTGAGCCATGCCAACCTACGGAAAGCTACAGAAGTGGCCATGACCCTGGAGGAAACATCATTAACATCAACAGCAGTATGAAATTGAACTTTAGAGGCTTCAATGCCATCAGCAGCCACCTGTTCCAACTCACTAGCCAGCTGGCCATGGGCCTGCTTGGCTAACTACAATACTGTGTCCCACCTAGATTTCTGATATCTAGCCACATAAGCCATATAATTTGCCTGCCTGAGTCCCAAGAAGCTGCCATATACTGTTTCTTCACCATGGCATCAATCTTCCCTAGAATCCTTATCAGGAGGATGTGAGGCCAGAGGAAAATTAGCCTTGTCACAGGCTGCAGCTTGCCACACCTACATGACTACACTGCTCAATAAGGAAGTCTGTATCCGAGCCTGACAAGTATACCTTCTGTCCATTTTTTTATCTACAGGAGGGACAGAATGAGGATTTTTAAAATCTTTGTTGTTTGCTTCCTAAATGACTTATGCAAAGGAATAGACAACCTCCTAGACTCTGGAATATCCATCATTTCCACATAATCAGGCTCCTCTTGCTCATCCACAGCCTCCTCTAAAGGAAGCTGGAGGTTTCTGCAACCTTTTGTAAAAATAAAGAAGAAGGGACTCAGACAGAATAGGGAGATTCTAAGGTCTGTCTGGAGAAATGCCGGTTCAATGGGCACGTCCAGACCCTCCCAGCCACACATATATTGATCAAATTCCTCCTCCCCTCCTGTGGTTCATAAAAATCCTCAACTTCAAAATCCTGAACCACTGGGACTGAGCAGAACCAACCTTTTACCAACTGTTGGTGGTTCTACAGATCCCTGACACAGTGACTGGACAATCTGAATGGCTTTAGCTATCTCTGCAGCAGTTGGAGACACAATTCTGGACTCCAAACCTCCTGATTTCTTTGTCTTTTACTTGGGACTGGTTCCTCTGAACCAGTCTTCCTTTGCCGAAAGTCTCGCCCTGGTCTGGGGCACTCCTCTGGTCCAGTGGGTACTGAACCGGGCTGGCCATCCGGGTCAGCGGACTTTTGGCCTCGTTCCCTGAGCTGGCCCAATCTCTTCTCCAGGGTGGCTGCAGGAAATTTTACACACCTGGCAGTCTGACAGGAGGTGGTCAGCCCAGACAATAGACACAAGTGGTGTGTGGGTCAGCCTTGGCAAAGGCGTCCCCACAGACATCCTGAGTGTTGAAACCAGTGGGCCCGGTTTTTCTTTGGGTTTCTCAGACATAATGCCAGCCTAACCAAAACTTGCCCTTTTGATGGCAGTGCCAGGCAAGACACCCTTATCGGTTCCTAACAGTGTCACGGGTATTTGAAAAACGTAATAATTTCTGTTTTAGAACCGATAGGACCAGGAACCGCACTCTAAAACCCACAGTACAGTTTAAAAGGCAGAAAAACCAGCGATCGGTTCAAAGCCGAACCGATAATTAATTTCCACACAGACTTGAATTTTGTACTTACGGTTACAGATAGAGCTTTAGAACCAAAATGCGGTAAAAATAATGACTTTTGCGGTTCAAATGAACGAAAACTCTCTCTTGAACCGAGAATGAACCGAGCTGAAGGAGCTGATCTCCGGAGCGACTGTTCAGTGAAGCGGAGTAAAGAATCTGACAGTTTCATTTGAAACTGCCAGATAGAGCTTTGGGCACAGCGCCCTCAGCTGTAGAACTCCAGATCTTCTGGAGTTAACTCCTTCCTCTCCAGGGCAGTTCAGCTGCAGTGGCTGACTGCTATGGTTATAATATAGCAAGACTTCATGATGTTTGAACTACTTGTTATATTACATTGCTTGATTTTTTAATCCAGTTTTTTTTTTTACGATGAGTGCTTAAATGGTAGCCCTGCTTAATGCAGCACAGGAGAAACTCTGAAAGGGAGCTGTTGCTCAGCCAAACAAGCCCTGTGAGCAGTCTCAAAATGTGCTCTCTTTGCTCCCTCCCTGCAGGGGTACAGATAGGACTAGGAGGAGGAGCACTTGGTGACAGGCCCTGTGATCCAAAATGGAGTCCCTTTACCCTTTCTTTGCTGGAGGAAATCATGTGACTGGTTGGGTGGAGACTTGGTAACGGGGACCAGTAATCAGAAATGGTGCCCCTTCACTCCTTCTCACCAGAGTACAGATGTGCAAAAGAGTGACTCAGTGATGGGTCCAGTGGCCTGTAACAGTCCCTTCACCCACATCCTAGTGCCAAAGTACAGATGCTACCAACCAGAGAGGGAGCTGGTGACAGCTGTGACTGCTATGTACTGTGACTCCAACTTATCCCTCATACCTATGATTTGAATGTTCATAATATCAAATATTTTAAAGTTTCCCACCTGCAATTTATAAAATGACTACTACTAATCACATAATTATATCATCAATGTCTCCTTCAGTAAAATCATAAAATGTGCTTGCTATTCAAATCTATTAATATTAAGAATGTTGAATGGCCAAATTTCTAGATACTCAGCTATATTACAACAGCAAGCATGATTAGCCATGGCTATACTGATAACATCATAATCATGGCTATACTGATAATATATTATAACATGGCAAGGATAAATCCAGAGACCTCAATGGACAAGTCATCATGTGATTGTGGATTAAAATACTTCATGCATGGTCAGAAGCCAGATCTTATTACAAAAGCTGGAAAGCCTCATTACCTACAATGAACCATTTTATAAGAGCAATAAGCCACTCTAGGGTGTGCATTAAAGGATTAATGATGCACTTCTCATGGCTGTAAGGACACTCAGCCCTTGGTCTCATGCCTCACTATGCTCCTCTTGTGTGCCTAATTAATGCTTTAATGTACGCCTCATCAAGGCTTACTGCTTACAGAATGAATCAGGGCTTCCTAAAAAATGTTTTGAGGAACAGGCTGAGTATTCAGAAAAAGGCTTTCAATTTTAGAAAGAGGTCTATACTGTTGGTTGGCAGCTTCAATATTTAAAGGAATACTGTTGAGTAAATGAAAAGAAAAAAAAATTGTCCCCCAGCCTAGAGGACTGGATAAAATTTGTGACAAAAACTGCATTAAATGAGAATGAGCCATATCATATCCAGGACTCTTGCTAATTTAAAAAAACAAAACATGGAAACCTTTCTTTGACTTGTCTAGAACAGAGTTATGTAGAATGTGAACTATCAAAACTAGCCAAAGCTTTTGACACTGCTTCCCAGCTGCTGCTTCTTGATTCCTTCTCCTCGGCTGGCCTTGCTCCGTCAGCCACCAACTGGTTTAAATCCCACCTCATTGGCAGGACCCAATTGGTGAGAATCCTTGATTCCATCTCCCCTCCACTCCTCATCAACACAGGTGTCCCTCAGGGCTCAGTGCTTGGTCCCCTACTCTTCTCCATTTTCCTTAATGATCTTCCCACAGCCTGCTCATCCTCTTCTATCCACAAGTACACTGAGGATACTGTTTTGTACAGTTCCAGCAAAAATCCTGCTGCTGTGGAAACCAGCTTACAGCATAACTTCAACCAAGTTCAACTCTGGTTTGCTTCTCACCAGCTTTTTCTAAATGCCAAGAAGACGGTCTCAGCAACCTTTGGCACCAGGCAGAGACTCTCTTGGCTCCCAGCCCTACCCAACTTCCACACCCTTAATGGGACCATCCTGGAGGACACCTTCTCATTTAGATATCTGGGGATTTAGTTGGACCAGCACCTCAACTTCTCTGTGCATATTAATGCTATCCTGAAGAAACTGTGCCCCAAGCTTGGTGCTCTGTACAGGACTCATAGTTGCATCCTGCTGACTGTGAGGTGCGAAACTGTCCAGAAGAGGATACTCCCCATCTTTGACTACTGTGACATAGTCTATGGTGCTGTTGCCAAATCTTCCCTGACCAAGTTGGATACTCTCTTTTACTGCTTCTGCCGCTTTGTTCTCGACTCCCCTTCCCGCTCCCACCACTGTGAACTGTATTGCTCAATAACTTTCCTTCCACTGTCTCACAGATGCATCTCACACTGTGCCAAACTAACCTCCAAATTCTGGTTCGGAGTGCTCCCCTCCTATCTCTCATCCCCTCTCTCCACTCCACCTCCCCCACCCACTCTCTCGGCTGTAATGATGCCCGCACTCTGATGGTCCCTCGCTGCTCCACGCTCATCGGTCAGACTACTTTATCCCATCGCTTCCCTAAAATCTGGAATTCCCTCCCCCCAAAATATGACACTCCTCCTCCTTCAACTACTCCCTTACCTCTGTCCTACACAATTACCTCTTCCTCAGCTGTTCCTGCTTTAACCCTCCTTAATACCTATCCTCAGTTTCTGCATTCCTACCCTGACCCCCCCAGCAGGGTTCTCAACACCCTGAAGGGGGAATCGGGAAATGACTACCCCTTGTCCTCATATTCAGTTCTTGCCTCTCCCCCTCTCTTCTCCACCTGCCCTTCTGGGTCACCCATTTGCACAACCTACCCTATTCTTTTTACCCCTACAGCACTTGTGTACTACCTCGAGCCTGCTCCTGCTACACTCATGCACTATAAATGGTTCTGTTGCATTATTACTGTTTTGTACGTTTATATGTTCTTTTGTACAATTTTGGACATGTACTGTAATTTACCCAATGTTCCACTACTGTTTATTGTACAATACCTTGTGTTCCAACTGTTGCACAATCTTACAAAGTTGTATTGTTTTACTACCCACGTACTATTGTAAAGTACAGTTACGTAAGAACTTACCATAACAGTAGATCTTCGAGAACAGCTCTTGCAGCAGGTTACACCATTAGAACTGAAGCCGGCAGGCATCAGGACCCCACAGAAAAATTCTAGCTAGCTATCTTCAGCGGGGACCGCCCTGATGTCGGTCCGCCTCCGGCGTCAGGTGTAGTACAAAGGGGTGGTCCGTAGATTCCCAGTTCTCCGCGGAGACTTCCGGCCGCAGGATGACATTCGAAATGGGAGACCGAGGATTCACCGTCAGAAGACAGAAAGATATAAATCCCTGCTCAGGAAGACTGAGCCATGCCTCCTCCAAGGGGGACGGTGGGCGGGAAGGTACCTGCTGCAAGAGCTGTTCTCGAAGATCTACTGTTACGGTAAGTTCTTGCGTAACTGTACTATCTTACTTTGAGACACAGCTCTTGCAGCAGGTTACACCATTAGGACTGATTCCCAAGCAGTAATGCTGTCAGAAATTCCGGGAGGAGGAAATAGGAAGTACATTCCAGGTCCTGAACCTAGGACAGGAGACCCTGTAGCACCGCAAGGCTGAAACCAGCCCTTCGCCTAGAGGCGATGTCCAGGCTATAATGCCTGATAAAGGTATGCACAGAGCTCCAAGTGGCTGCAGCACAAATAGCAGAGCTGGAAATGTTTCTGAGTGCTGCAAAGGATGTGGCCACACCCCTAGTAGAATGACCCCGGACCGAGCCCGGAAGGGGCTTTTGTTTTATATCATAACAGTAGGAAATACACTGGACAAGCCAGCGAGACAGAGACTGTTTGGATACTGAATAGCCCATCATTCTCTCGGAGAAGGAAACAAAAAGCTGATCAGAACTACGAGAGGGCTTAGTTCTATTGAGGTAATACCTCAGGCTGCGGTGAACATCCAGGGTGTGGAGCAAAGCCTCTCCTCTATTTGAATAACTTGGGAAGTAGACCGGAAGGTCAATGTCCTGGTTTAGAGACAGTGAAGAGACTACCTTAGGTAAAAACTTAGGATTCGTCCTCAGGGATACTCTGTCCCGGTGGAAAACTAAATAAGGCTCTTTGCACATAAGGGCGTGAAGCTCAGAAATTCTTCTCGCTGAAGTAACAGCAACTAAAAATAACGTTTTCCACGACAGAAAGCGTGGCTATAATCTGCGGCAGGTTCAAAGGGAGGGAGCATGAGCTGTTCCAGGACAAGAGCAGATCCCATGGGGCACAGGGTCCTCAATGGGAGGTCTAAGGTGTACTCCCTAAGAAATTCCGAGGCGTCAATTGAGCTACTGTCGATGACCACCAGGAGGTGATAGGCAGAAATGGCACGAGGTGCACCTTAATAGAGGAGTAGGCTAGGCCTGAATGAAAAGGGAGAGGAGGTAATCCAAAACTACTCCCACAGGACAACCTAAAGGGGAAAGATCACGAGCTCGTGACCATAAACAAAAACGGCACCATTTCATGGCGTACGTCGTATGCGTTGCCGGCTTTCTGGCTGCAGAAAGAACCTCTGCAACCTCTTGCGAGACCCCATGATGCAAGATGGCTATGTCTCTAGGAGCCAAGCATGCAGGTTCAGAAAGCATAGGTCCGGATGGACTAATGAACCATTCTCCTGAGACAGGAGGTGGGAGCTGAGCGGCAACGGGAGCGGGGGTTCCCGAGATAGTTGCACCAAGAAAGGGAACCAGATCTGTCTGGGCCAGAGCAGGGCCACCAGGATCATGATGCGTGCTCACGCGGTTGAGAAGAACTCTGGATCAGCAGGGGAAGGAGGGAAGCGTAGAGGAATCTGTTCGCCCAGGAGAGGGATAACGCGTCTCGCCAGAAAACACCAGGCCCTGGATCTAGCGAGTAAAAATTGGGCAGTTTTGCGTTGGATGGGGATGCGAACAAGTCTAGTTCTGGAATTCCCCAATGAAGAAACAGATCCTCTGCTATCTCTTGAAGAAGTTCCCACTCGTGGACTCTGGCTTGGGATCGACTCAGGCTGTCTGCAATTGTGTTGTCCACCCCGGGAACATGCGCAGTGATCAGATTTGCGCTGTTACCGATTACCCAATTCCACACCCTCATGGCCTCCCTGCAAAGGGGGTAAGAGTGTGCGCCTCCTTGTTTGTTGAGGTAATACATCACCGCCGTGTTGTCTGTCTGAAGCAGGAGAGTACACGGTGGGATTACTGACTGAAAGGCCTGCAGGGCATAGAGAACCGCCCTCATCTCTAGGACATTGATATGGAGATGAGCTTCCAACGGAGTCCACGTACCTGGGACTTTCCCCATCCAGGTGTTACCCCCACCCAAGACCTGGCGTCCATGGTGAGGTTACCTCCGGAGCGGCACTACTAAGCAGGGCCCTTGGAGAGTGACCGAGGACTAGCCACCACTGCCAGTCTCGGATGACTGAGTTCGTGATCCTGACCGGATGCTGCAAGTGGTCTTGCCTTTGGTCCCATTGTACCTTGAGCGTCCACTGGGTTACCCGCATGTGGAGCCTTGCGAAAGAGACAGTAGGAATGGCCGCAGCCATGTGTCCGAGCAAGCGAAGGACCAACCTGGCAGGTACGATCTTGTTTGATGACAAATCCCTTATGAGGGATCTGATGCACTCCGCTCTGTCATCCGGAAGAAAAGCTCTTCCTGAACAGTGTCCAGGACTGCGCCTATAAACTGCAGTTTCTGCGATGGTACCAGGAGAGACTTCTCGTAATTTATGAGAATGCCCAGAGATTGGAACAAGTCCTGGGTGCTCTGAACCATGAGGAACAACGCCTCTCTGGAGGTGGCCATGAGAAGCCAGTCGAGGTACGGGAACACATAGTGGCCCTGTCTTCTCAGAGATGCTGCCACGACTGCCATGCACTTGGTAAAGACCCTTGGTGCGGATGACAGACCGAATGGAAGAGCTCTGAACTGAAAGTGGTGGTCGAGAAACTCGAAGCGCAGGAACCTCTGGTGTGCGTGAGCTATGGGGATATGCAGGTATGCGTCCTGCATGTCTAGAGAAGCTAAAAAGGCATCTTGTTTCAGCATGGGAATAAGGCCCGGAAGAGTCACCATGCGGAATCTTTTGTAGGTGACCGACACATTGAGGTCGCTGAGGTCCAGAATCGGACGGAGGTCCCCTGATTTCTTGGGAACCAGGAAGAAGTGGGAATAATATCCTCATCCTGTCTGGTTCTCCGGGACATACTCTAGCGCTCCTTTTCTTAGGAGCGCAAGTACCTCCTGCCAGATCAAATTTTTGTGCTGACCCGGATACCGGGAGAGCAAAGGAGGCCTCGAGGGTGGCTTTTCTGTGAATTCTATAAAGTGGCCTAGACTGACCAACTGCAGAACCCACCTGTCAGTGGTAATGGCCTGCCATCCCGGCAGGAAGTTCGCAATGCGACCCCCGACCATGATTTCCCATTGATCCTGAGGGGCGGGGGCCGGAAAGGAGTCTGGCTGTGGCGGCAGATGGGCCCGCTGGCTGGGTCGGCCTAGGGGAATGCTGACCTCGGCTAGCGGGCTGTTTTCCCTGGGTTCTAGGAAACGGATCCCCTCTGATGTGTAGTGGGCCGGGGCTGCTGCCTCTGTGTCCGCCCAGCAGCTTTGGTTCCTCTGAAGGAACCAAGCTTGGAGTCGATACATGGCTTGAACTGACCTTACCGCCTTCCCGGCCTCTTGAAGTTTGGTAACGATCTTCTCGGAAGGATTACCAAATAAAACTTCTCCCTCAAACGGAGCGTCCATAATGTTTTTCTGGACATCCAGGGTAAAGCCGGAGACACGTAACCAGGAGTGTCTCCGGAGGCATACGCCAGAAGCTGCTGCTCGGGCTGATGAGTCCGCAGAGTCGTACATGGCTCGAAGCACTTGGGTCCCCACGTCTGAACCCGTACGGAGGAGCTGGAGCATCTCCTCCTTCTGCTTACCTTCGGGCAGCTTTTCAGCCGCCTCCAGACCCTGTTCCCACAAAGCGTTCTGGAATTGAACCATGTGGGTCAGGTAGTTCAAGGATCTGACGGCGCAGGTAGCGGAAGCGTACGTGCGCCTGCCCAGTGCATCCAACTGTTTGGACTCTGGGTCCGGTGGCAGGGTGCTCAAATGTTGCGGCCTCTGTGACCGGTCATGTGAGGCTGTGATGACCAGAGAGTCGGCCTAAGGCTGCTGTGTCAGGTACTGGTTGTCCTTAGGAGCCTTGTGCAGACGATCAGCTTTCTTCGACACCGCCGGGAGCGAATGTGGACGCTTCCACGCTGCCTTGGTGACGTCCACGAAAGTGTCCACCAAGGGTGGTACCACCACAGGCTTGGGGTCCTTTTGCAGAAGATATTTGGCAAGGCGTAACCTTTCGAGGTCTAGTTCTTCTGCATCCCATCCCATATTCTCCTGGATATGTCATAATATCCATGAGCAGGGGTCATCCGGAGGAGATCTCGTGTCTCACCTGGGTCCGGAGAAGGGATGGAGAGGAGATGGGGATCTAGAGGAAGAATAGACTGATCCCGTGTCCTCCGTCGTGACGTCGGTGTCTCCTGGATCTCTTGGGGCTGGGTGATCCAGAAGAGGATTTCGACGGAGGTCTCCGTTTTTCTGATCTTCCCTGGGAGGATCCAGGCTCGGGGGTAAACAGCCTGCCGACCCAGGCGAAGGGGCAGTACGGAGGAGGAGGGGAGGGGAGGAGGAGGAGGCGGTGGGGCCATGTCCCTTTTAATGGTGTCCCACCAGTAAGTGAAGAGATCCTTCACTTCCACTATAGAATCGACGGTGGCCCAGGCGCGGTGGGCGGTCATCGGTCAGTGTCGGCTCCACAGGGGCCTCGGGTAAGGGCGAGGGGACCCTGGGAGTTTCGGCGAGGCCAGGGTCACCCATCTGGTCCTCGGGCTGCGTTAAGTCCTCCTCAGTCAACGTCTCCTGACTGATGTCGGTCGGAGGCGTGGGAGCCCTCTTCTCAGGCGGAACGGACACCTGTCCCCCAACCGGTGTCCGCTGGGATGGTTTGGCCGACGACGGCCATCCGGCCGATGGCTCCAGGGAGGAATGACGTACGGCCGACGACGGTCGGGCCGGCGTCGGGTCCACCGGTCTCTTCAACGGTGTGAGCTCCAAAGTTTTGCGAGGAGGCACAGAAGACGACTGGACGTTGGGAGCCAAAGAGCAGGAACCAGACTTATGATGATGGTGGTGGCGCTCCCCAGACTTCGCCAAGGCCTTGGAAGAGGAGGACGACGATGGCCTGGTGGCCTTGGCCTGAGAAGAAGGCTTTCTTACTGCAGCCAGGGGAGGCTGAGAGCTGGCCCTGGAGGGAGAGCAGTCGGACCGAGAACCGGAGCTGCGGGACTCCGAAGCCCTGGACGGGGACCTGGAAGGGGCCTTCTCCCTTCTTTTCTCCATGTGCTTGTGGGATTTGGACGAGGATTCCCCCTTGGAGGACATGGTCTTCAGTTTTTCCTCCAACAAAAAAACCTGGAGGGCCTTCTGACGTCGGATCCTTGTTCGGCTGTTAAAGCCCTGGCAGAACGAACAGGCCCGGGTATCGTGGTCTGGGCCCAGGCACCTAACACAGGCTGTGTGGGGGTCCTTGATGGGGATTTGTTTCCCTTAAGCACACTTGGAGGATGACCGGAGGTCGGAGAGGACATCAGCCACAATCTTGCTTGAAGAAAAAGAATTTCCCGGAGAAAGCTCTGAACCAGCGTCAGCGCGCTAGACTGGAACCGAGGTCGAGACATACAAGTCGGCGGTGGGAAAGAAACTGGGCAATCTGGGCGGGACCGCCCTTTTGTACCACACGCCACATCGGAGGCGGACCACGTCGGGCGGTCCTCGCTGAAGATGGCTGGCTAGAATTTTTCCGTGGGGTCCTGACGCCTGCCGGCTTCAGTTCTAATGGTGTAACCTGCTGCAAGAGCTGTGTCTCGAAGTAAGATCTGATCATCCTTCACAACCCTATGTAACTTCCTTCCCTGAGGTCACACCGTGAGATGAGCAACTTGTTGTTCAGTGTGCCCCTCCAGTGAAATATTTCAATAAATAAAATAAACTACCTTAATTCATAATTCATATAGCGGGTATGTGTGAAAAGTTACATAAGAAATGTTTTAATTTTCTTTTAAAAGAAAGCAGAAGCCAAAACTCCTATGTATGAAGAGTTATGTGTACACATTCAGTCACTTTACTACCAGTCTAGTATTGCTCGTAAAGCACTTTGGAATATAATACGTATGGAAAGCCCCATACAAATGCTGATTATTTTTCTTCTTTTGCTTTTATTACAGATTCAACATTTTGTTTGTAATAATTTGTGATTACAGAATGTAGGTTTTGATGTCCATTTTAATGCAATAAATATGCTGGAAAATTGAATAAAAATGACCCATATATATAAACAAACTGTTAGCCTTGCTAATATTATGACTGAAAGGAGTAGAATCCCAAGAAGGTATGCTGCTGACTAATTGAAACAAAGATTTAGAGACGTCTCAGCACAGCTGATGTGGCTGCTGATCAAAATGTTAATTCTTCTCTCTTATAAATAGTTGAAACGAAGATTAGGAAGAGAACCATGTCATACCTGGAGTTGGACATAGTAGAAGGGGTGCACACCTATAATACCCCTACCTCAGATTTATCAGTAATAGTCTTTTACATTTTTCACATCAAGATGTCCAATTTTTTGTTTAAAGAATGTTAAACGTATTGTTGGCCACTGTGTCAGCCAGTAAAGAGTTCCTTAAATTTGTGATTCTTGTATGTAATACACATTCCTTTTGTGTTATTTTTTTTTTTTCATTTGCTGTACTTTTTGTAGGGACCAGCTCCCATTGGCCCTACCCCACAATCAACTCCGTCATCCACTCCTCTTGGATTTAGCCATTCTGGAGTGACACCCTGGATTGCCCCACAGGGTGGAGCCATCAGGAGGGAGGGAGTCCTTCATCCCACCAGACAATGAGATATGGCTCCTGTGGTTCCAGGCTTCAGTGGTGCGGGACCGGTGGCATGAAATGGGCTGCATATGGTGCAGCCCAGGTTTTCAGTGCTTCTCCCAAGGAGCAGGGATATGCAGTAACAGCAAGGGCAAGTACGCTGATGTCTGCCCCGCTTCCAGCAACTGTCTGCACCAGCAGTCGGACTTCTGGCTTACATCTGGGGTCAGACGAGTGCTGTGAGCTTCCCCACTGTTCTCCCCCCCCCCCCAGAGGAGGACAGCAGTCCATGGGATGCTCAGTTCTCCTCCCACATCTGGCTCTCTGATGCCGAGACTCACTTCTAAACCTGACTCATCAGTGTCACGAGTGTTAGTGCTACCTCTGTGCCTGTGGGCCAACCCCTTCCTTTCATGTTTTAAAACTACTGCATTGCATTTGCCTGTTGTGACTTCTTGTAAAGTATTTTCCTTTGCAGAAAGTAATTTCCCATCCCTCAGTCATCTATGAAGCAGCATGAGGTGGTTTCCTTACTGATTCTATAAGCAGCAAAGCAGAAAGAATGTGCATTAGAGCACCATTCATTGTCAGATGCTGAAATCTCAGGGATTGCATGCAGAGAAGTGCAGTTTCTGTGAGGCACCGGTGGAAGAATTCAAAATCCACAAACAAAGCAGGATTCCATGATTTTTACCAGTTTTACTGTGGAAAATTGAAAACCATGGTCCCTGGTTATGACAAATGTTTGTTTTGTCTGTTCTACATATTGCATAATGCACTAGCGTATTCCTGATTGCCATAACTGATCTACTTTTCCCCCTAGACACCTTGTAGTTGTAATAGTTTTACTCTTACTTGCTTTTTGATGTACTTTTACGAATTTTACAGCAATGCATTTGACCAAACATGTGACCCTGTAGCTCCATGGTTAGATCCCTGGGGCAGCATTCCAGGGCCCTGGGTTCAGTACTCAGTAGGTCACATTATTTATGTCTCACTTCAGTTTACAATTTATGAGCTATCCTTTTGTACTGTAGTCTTTTGTCATCCCCACCAGGTCACACCTCGAAATGCGCTATTACTGATCAGTGTGCCTTTTCTAGCCAAAACTGGCACAGGAAATACTTGGGTGCTTTCCAGCGGAAAATATGTCTGAGCATTAAGCAAATGTAGGGCTTTGAAAATTGAACCGGAGGCATCATTTGAATGTACAGAGATTAAAATGTTCTATCACCATAAAAAGAAACTGAGAATAGAGAGGAGAGCTGGATAGAATGACTGTGTAATATGATGAGCCTGGGGGAATCAGCTGTATACTCATGTTAGTCATTTCTTCATGTGCACCAGAAAGGGGACTATTATGTAAACCATGGTGGTCAGGAGAGAAGAGGCACTTGTGATACTGGCACCATTTTCAAAATCATTTAAAATGTTAGTATCCTTTGTAGTGCTTGTAGTGGTTGCACTGGTAGTACTGGTAGAACTGGTGACATTGGTTGTACTGGTGGTACTGGTTGTACTGGTAGAACTGGTGGTACTGGTTGTACTGGTGGTGGTAGTTGTGCTGCTGGTGCTGATAATAGTTGGGTCTCCATTGTCCCGAACCTTCACAGCTGTTCCGTAACTGTTGTACATGCAGGTGCTGTTTACCAGGGCTGACGTGGCTGTCTGGTTGAACTCCATGAACTGTAGTCCAGGCACCTTGCTCTGAAGCCATCCCTGGAATGCTGTGACACGGGAATACACTCCGGGACGGTTAGGCAGTGCACAATGATCTCCCCAACTCACGATTCCCGACAGAACCCAGACGTTACCCTCCTTGCATACCAGGGGTTCCCCAGAGTCTCCCTGCAACACAAAAATTATGTTGTACATTATTCAGCTGGTTGCCAAAAATGGTTTACGATTAATCCACTTTGACCAGATGATACTATCATTACTGTTTTTTAGTGGTGTGAAATTTTCAAATTCTCTTTTTTAACTTAATTTTTATTCGTTTTATAAGTGGGATCTTACAAACATTTAGCAACAACTGACACTTTACGTGAATTAATATGGCATCATACTTATAGTAGGGATCATAAAAGATGAAAATTTCAGATTCTGATGGACTGGAATTCCATGGAATTTCAGAAAGTTCCCCCAAGTTTTGTGGAATTTGCAGCATTTTTATATTTCTAATATGCAGTGTTTTTTGTGGATTACTAATCTGCAGTCCACATAAACAGCAGATTCCACTTCTGCAACCCATGGAAACTTACCTAGCAGTTTATGTTATCCATGGAAAGTTATCCCATGGTTTACATAAAAATACTTTTTAGAATTCTGCAGAATTAGAAAAGAAATTCCAGATAACATTCATATACATTCCACATGGGAAATTCAGCATTCCACCTAGCTCTGCTAGTGTTCTCTCAATTTCACCATTATTCCCCTTGGCCCCACCCTGACTATGGAGGTTAACCACTGCCTGTGGCCAAAGGGGGGTACCATATGAACATTCCAACATATGACTGAGCCAGCAGAAAAACTTCTTGAAGACTGTCATGTCTGCTTGAGTTTGTAGACCTCTCAGTGTCTAATGAGGGATTTACTCTCCCCCCTTTTATCTGTTCTTATAGCTGATACCAAGATGCTTCTTGATCAGCCAGTGTGGGGGCAGTATGCAAATGCCAGCACCCTGTGCCCCCTTCTCCAAGAGTAGAGCTATGCAGAATGTAGTATTCTACCTGTGGGATTTGTGCTGAATGGCAATTACACTTCTGAAATGCTTTTCAAAATTTCTTTGTTTAATTCTGCGGAATTCTGAAAAGCATTTCTATAAAAACCACAGAATAATATGCTATAGGTTATGTAACCTGTGGAATATTGTTCTGTGGGCAATGGGGCCAGATGGGATGCACCTCAGGGTCCTTAAAGAACTAAGAGAGGTGGTGGCTGAACCTCTGGCTATCCTGTTTAGCCGATCACTGGAAACAGGGGAGGTACCCAAAGACTGGAGGACAGCAGATGTAGTCCCCTTATACAAAAGTGGGAACAAAGAGGAAGTAGGGAACTACAGACCAGTCGGCCTCACCTCGGTAGTGGGGAAGATCATGGAAGCACTACTGAAGGAGAGATTGGTGGAACATCTGGTTGTCAATGGACTACAGGACCCAAGGCAGCATGGTTTCACCAGGGGGAGGTCATGTCAGACCAACCTCATTGAATTTTTTGACTGGGTGACTAGGGAGGTGGATCAGGGGAGGGCAGTGGACATGGTGTATCTGGACTTCAGCAAGGTCTTTGACACTGTGCCACATAGAAGACTATTACACAAACTGGGGAATATGGGTGTGGGCAGGACAGTAGTGTGGTGGGTAGGTAACTGGCTGGGTGGCAGGACACAGAGGGTGGTGGTAAATGGCTGTCACTCCACAGAGGGAAGAGTAACCAGTGGGGTACCACAGGGATCAGTGCTGGGACCGGTCCTATTCAACATCTTCATCAGTGACATGGCGCAGGACCTAGAAGGCAGAATTTCACTGTTAGCTGATGACACACAGCTCTGTAATAGAGTAGACACACCAGAGGTGTAGACAGAATGAGAAGCGACCTGCAGAAACTTGAAGAATGGTCAGGGGTTTGGCAGTTGAAATTCAATGCAAAGAAGTGCAAGATAATGCATATGGGGCACAAAAACCCTGGCACAATATATCAGTTGGGGGGTGAGGATATAGCATGCACCAAGCAGGAAAGGGATCTTGGGGTTATCATCTCTGATGACCTCAAGGTAGGGAAACGGTGTGACAAGGCAGCAGGTAAAGCAAATAGGATGCTGGGATGTATAGGCGGAGCATCACCAGCAGGAAAAGGGAAGTCATAATTCCACTATACAAGACACTAGTGAGGCCCCACCTGGAGTACAGTGTACAGTTCTGGAGACTATACCTATGTAAGGACATAGACAGGGTAGAGAAGGTTCAGAGGAGGGCAACAAAGATGGTGCATGGATTGCATCACAAGTCCTATGAAGACAGGTTGAAGGAACTAAACATGTACTCCCTGGAGGAGAGGAGGGAGAGAGGGGATATGATAGAGACATACAAGTATCTTACAGGGAGGAACAGGGTGCAGGAAAACACTATTTTTAAGCGAAAAAGATGTTCCAGGACTAGAGGGCATGGGATGAAGTTGGAGGGAGGACTATTCAGAGGAAACATGAGAGGAATTTCTTCACAGAACGGGTGGTGGACAAGTGGAACACCCTGCCAGAGGAAGTGGTGGGGGCTGAAACAATCACGGGATTTAAGAATGCATGGGATAGACATAAAGGAATTCTGGAGGTCAGGGGTAAGGGGCAACAGACTTCTAGGAAAACAAACTGAACTTACAAGCTCAAATGGGCAGACTGGGTGGGCCATAGGCCCTTATCTGCCGACACTGTCTATGTATCTATGGGTTGTTGTCAATGAATATGCAGTTTACACAAACTGTAAAATGCCATTTTGTGCTTGAACTGAATTGTGGATGAAAAAAGTCTACTTCTGTAATTTTGGAATTTCACTTCCACAGAATTCTGGTAGCAGTGGGATTGGATACTTCCACTCAGCTCTACCCTAGAGCAAAGTGCCTCACCTCTGCAGTGCACCTGGACCCCCAGCTGACATTAGTGTGGGAAGGTCTAATGGGACTCCCATATTTCAGGAGTCCCCTACGCAGTCTGCCCCCTCTGTCTTTGCTTCTTATTGGTTGGATTTCACCTTGGTGAGTAACCTCATGGCAATATGAAACCATTTGTTGAAGTTTCTACCCATTCCCATGTTGCCTCTTATTATGTGTTGCATCACAAGTATGCTGGGGTACTGGTGAAATCCAGACCACCAGATTGAACTCAAAATGGTGAAAGTTGGAGGGTTGGGCTGGCTGAATCAGGTGCAACTTGTGCAGTTTGCTGTTCCATATAGACCAGTCTCTGTTTTTTATACCATGTTTGTTTATTCTTCAGGGCTGGTCCAGACTGCAAATAGCATGAAGATATGGGTAATATCCAGACCAAAATGATAAGAGGTCCAGTCTAAGTCCGGCAGTCCAGCTTTTACCCTTTCTTTCACCCTCAATGACATCTGGACCAACTGGAATAGACAGCCCAAATCAGTAAACACCTGACTGACTGATCCATCTGGAACAGCTGAAATACAGCCCAAATCAGTAAACACCTGACTGACTGATCCATCTGGAACAGCTGGACTGTGGATGTTGCATCCAGTCCGGCTGTTGTGTCCAGACCAGCCCATCCATGTTTTTACTGTTTTGGCTCCAGTCCAGTGGCTTGGATTTTAGCAGGTCCCTACCATGGGTGAAAAAAATTAACTGGAAAGTATTTTGGTGTGAAAGACTGATGATTGTGCTAGTTTGCATCCCAGGAACTGCAGGGATATAGGGTGCCTTAAACTGGCTGTAATTATATTTTCAGGATAAGAAAATAAGAGGTTCTGAGCCTCAGATATGTTTTGCTAAGCTAAAGAAAGTTGTCATAGTTATCTGAACTAAATAGAACTTTCAGAATCCATTGTATAGAGTACAGTATATAGACTATTATAGCCACAAGCTATCAGTGAAAGAAAATGAATCTGAAAAGAAAATGGAGTGGTACTGCCATAAATATAATCAGTACAGTATGTTATAGTTGGTATAGTCAGTACCCTTGTGTAACATCCCTGTATTATACCATGGCAAGAAAGATTGCTAGGCTCTGATTAGTCGGTCTGAGACTGGACCTGTGACATTATCCCAACATAACATCACAGACGTAGTCTCAGCACATACATAACCCAATTACATGAAAAAAAAATTGCATGTCCCATCTTCAAATGGAGTGAAAGGCACATTTGAGATTGGCTTCACACCACTCACTGCAGTCACAGTCCCCACTTGGGTAACACCCATTTTTTTATTAGGAAAAACAAACAAAAAAAAAGATTTAACCAGCAGTAACATCTCCTTTACAAGTTATGTGATACAGTACCACCTTCTCTTTAGCTTCCCCACTTTGAAATGTAAAAGCTGTGATTACAATGGTGTCATGACAGTCTGTTAATCCCTGCTGAGTCAGCACGTGAGCATGTGTGTTAATACCGTGCTTCAGTAGCACAGCTCACTGATGGGTGCCAACCCTTGCTGACCACTTCAGTCCCCCACTGTCCAGCTCAGAATAATTCCCTACCCAACTTCAAACGTATATTAAAAAAACACAGAAGAAAAAAAATGTTCTTCCAGAATTTAGCAAGTGGTGTTGATTCTCGCCGGCCATTTCAACCCTCTGCTGTCTCACTAAGTATAGTTCCCTACCAAACTTTAAATGTATATTAAAATTTGTTGGGGGGGGGGGACTCAGTTATAACAAGTTGCTTCTCAAGAGTGGTAGAGGCTTCACAACACTTTACAGCACTGTTGAGTAGCATCATTTATTGGCTAACACTGAAATAGAATATTTTTTTTAATATGTATGCTTGCCCCTCTAAAAATGAACTGAATAGATATTTCTAAAAGTATTTTTTTAATCTTTTTTTTTTGCCTTTCACACAAATGAGCCATTGGACACTAGAAATAATGCATTTCAGGGTGTGTGTTGTGCTGGGAATATCACAGCTCAGGTGTTGGATGCACTCGGCCTGCAGCCTCATGCCCAACTACCCGAGGTGTGACATTATCCCAGCATGACACACACCCTGTCATGCATTAGTCCTTTATCATCACTTAGTACACATCTGGCTCACTAGGTCCTTTCACAGCCTCCAGCCTTCTTCCTGGTCTTTCCACCACCAGCCTCCTTTTTAAACACCTGCTATGGGAGCCTATTTACCCACCAAAATCAATGTTTTAAGCTTGATCAGATAATTATCAGAAACTGGAAACAAGATCTTCTCGGATATCTTTTCCATTGGACCACACCTTTGGAAATGTAAGCCGTCAGTATCTGGGCCACTTGGAAACCTTGAAAGTGTTTACTAGCTGGGGGCCACTGACAATGACATGCAATGGCAGCACCTATAAAATGTGGGTAGCCCAATTGCATTTCAGTTCTTCCATCCACTGTAGTCTGTTTCTTTTATAGAATACGGCACTGGTTTTGGATGGCTCAGAACTTTTCCAAATAGCACTGGGTCAGAGTAGTGCCACTGAAAACAGTGCGGTCAAGAACGCAGCAGTCAAAATGCTACCACTTTAGGTTTCACTGGGGGCTGTGTGCCATGCACCCCACTTACTAACAGATCCTGACTCCACTGTCTCCTTTTCTCCAGGTTAAAGGGGCACTGTCTACCCTCTTAGGTCTCAAAGTGTCTCTAGTTTAATAAAAACACGTTACGATTGGTTACATTCTGTAGAGACTGCTGATGTAGCTTGCAGTGTTATTCTGATAATTTTTTTTCTTTTTAAAAGTGAAAAATAGCTCAGCATACTGGTGTTACCACACAAAAAATATGTTTGTTTCCAGTCCTTGATCGACTCCCATTGCATCTTTCCTGGACTTGGGAACACTCTCAGTGCAGTTTCATCACTTATGACACTGTGGGGTGGAGAGGATACTGTGGTATCATGAGTGGCTGTACTGTTTGGGGGTGCCACTAATATTTAGGAAGTATGTGATCAGAGTAGAGCAAGGATTTGAAATTAAAAAAGGCTGCTTATAATTACACCATTAGCATGCATTTTAGCCTACTAAGAAAAGAAGCAAATAAAATGGGCAGCAACATTAATGAATTTAAGTAACAGAAAAAAGTATGGGTTTTCAACTAGAAATAGTATGACGCAAAAAAGGGTTGACATTATACCTTTAAACTGGATCCCACATGTGACCAAACACACCTATAATGTCTTATTATAAATCACTTGTGTTTAGCTTTTACTGTGCCATTCTTCGATCTGTGGCTGAAGTGGAATGCTCACTCATAACACTCTGGCATGGGTATGCTGACTGAAAGTCGACACCCCTACGGTGAAATCCCCCCAGTGACACTTTCGACAAGTTTCAAAACTGTTGCTGTGGGGGACCTTCGGGCGAAATGCCAACATTTCACCAACTTTCACCACCCCTTCATGTTAACTCTAACTCGGAGTTAACAATCCTTAAGAAAGGGGGGCAAGGGGGTTCGGGAGACACAGCCCCCTGATAGAAAACAGCCCAATGTCTTACAGGCAAAATTTCACCTGTCAAGATTGGGGTTCTCGCTATGCCAAACCTCAACAACAGTGTTGAGTCGGCATAGGTAAACCTCTGGCATGAGAGCACACTGTAGGCCATGTGGCCAGGGATGGCCACTTGCCCAACCAGCCTACCAGATGGAGTGGGCATATGATGGCTAAGGCAGTGTGCCTGTGGGTATACACTGCAGCCCCTCCACTGACACTCTGCACCATCCTGCAGGGCATGGAGTTAGACCATGCCCCCAGTACTCGCCTTCCTATGGCCTGACATGTGGCACTACCTGTGGCCAGGAGCCGGTGCACATAAGGGGTGCAGTCCATTTCATTCATGTCACCGGGGTAGGTCAGACACCCACTACCTGGCTCTGGCACTTCAGGGTACCTATGCAGAATGAATTCATGGCACGCAGGCATAATGCATAGGTCCGATTGCATTCAAAACAAAACTCAGGGAACATCCGTCTGTGAAAACAATTATTTCAACTAACGCTACATTACTGCTTGATGTACTTTATGCAAATATTGTTTGTGAACATTTCTTGTACATACCCATTTTCTTGCTCTGTATGTCCTGTACTCTTATATAAACTGTGCCTTAGTCTCCTCTGTAAAAGGGACCAGGTCCCAATAAGCCTTCTCAGTTAGTTGATTAACTAGCTAGCTAACTAACCAACTAACCAACCAGCTAAGGAATGAACTGACCAATCGCCAACCAGCTGACTATCAAAATAACTAACCAGCTAACTAACAAACTAACTGGCTGAGTTACTGAATAACCAACTAACAAACCAGCTAATGAACTAGCTAACTACTGTAACTAAATTACTAGCTAGCTAACTATTGTTGTAAAGCAGTAGGTGTTTATTCTGCATGGTGAATTTTTAGAGTGTTATACTTTATTGTCATTATAATTAATGGCTTTCGCTTTCTACCATAGTGAGTCCATGCTATAATTTGCTGTAATAAAGGAGTGTTTATTATGGCAAACATGCACATGGTTTCACACGCTCTGTGCATGCCCAGCCGCAGCTCTTCCTTGCTTTGGAAGGCTCACCACCTTCTTGAGCAAATCACACCACCGTTCTTACTTGGCGGTAAGTCTTTTTCTTTTTTATTACCACTCACCATAAAACTACCAGCGGAGGAAAAAAAAAGGGGGAAATATGACACACCTACCACAGACCATCCAAAAAGGCAACCAGACCACAGACACACCAAGACGTCAGTTTATTTTATATAATTGTTGTGGCCTGAAAGCAAAACCCAGTAATTATATAAAATAAAATATGGGGTGGTGTGTGTAACGAGAATTTTAGACACCCTTGGTCTTGGGTGCTTTGCCCTCTGGGTTTATGTGGCACCCAACACCGTGTGTGTGTGTGTGTGTGTGTGTGTGTGTGTGTGTGTGTGTGTGTGTGTGTGTGTGTGTGTGTGTAAAATTCTCATTAGACACCATCCTGTACTTTATTTTATTTGTATTTTATATACCTAATAACATTTGACAAAAAAAAACGGCTAACCAACTAACCATCCAACTACAGTAACTAACCAGCTAAGTAACTAACCAGCTAACTACTAACTTACTAACTAACAAAGTAAATTAATTTACCTGACAGGAGTCCTTCTTGCCCAGTGTGTAACCAGCACAAAAGGAAGTTGGTGCAATAATCAGCTGATTCTTGCTTATGGAAGTATTCACGTGATAAAGGCAGTCGCACTGTGTTTGGCTTATGATGGGCACCTCCACTTCCTGCAGGGTACGAGGGTTTGGAAGGTTCTCTGAAAAACAAATAATTGTGGGTAATGGTTACAGGCATCCTGTCCCTACAAACAGAGCAGGACCACTGCAATATTATCAGTCTCCAGAACAGTTATTCAGCTTGTGTTACAGGATAAACAGAGTGGGCTAAGATTGCCAAAATTAGACAAAGGAAGATAAGGCCCCAGTGTTGACCATAGGGGGCCCAGGCACAAACAGGCCATTTTGCAACTTGTAGCTCACACATATTGGCACTGGGCTGCACCTAGTACTCCTCCATCCTAGTCATTCAGTCAGCAGTCACTTCCTGAAGTGGTAGTATATAAGTTGTTTACCCAGCATAGCTACTTAGGCCAAAATTGAACAAATATATATGTTTTTCCATCAATAAAATCTGAGTAGAAGCCTAGGTACACCCACCAATAAAAATGATAAACAGGTTGTAGTACAATGCAAGCCTGCTGCAATTACTGGCTAACTGGTGAGCATTTTCTCCCATAGGGAAACCCAGTTGTACTTCACTATGATAACTTGTTGGTTATAATATCAAACATGTGCCAGGTTTCACTTGCTCCACAGATGTGTACACAGCCTCGTACTGGGTCAATATGTCATACGCTTAATAGCATATGGCATAACTGCACAACAGGAACAGCGTGGTAGGGAGCAGTGAAAGAGTGCAATACCATTAAGGGAAGTATGTGCTGTAGTGCACACTTTTCCTGTTCCCATGCAGTGGATACGACCTCTGCTGGGACAGGGAGCCAGCGAGATGCTGCTTTGGCTCGATGGGAAGAGCCATGAGCAGTAAGGGATGCCAGCAGTGCATTTGGGACTGGGTTTTGATTCCCAGTCCTGGATGCAAGAAATTTTACCTTTTTACACGTGTGATTTTAAGTGATAACCTCTCCCGGAGTTAGTTATATTAATTGGGGAGGGGGTTCGGGGAGTGTAGCCCCCCACAGTACAAAGACATATGCTGCTGCAATATATTGAGCTGTATTGGCAATGCGGTATATTGTGGCTGCGTAATGTCTTACAACATGTCTCCTTAACAGTACCCATGTGTGCATAGCTTTCCTTGCACTTTCTCAGCACTTAGATCAGTTTTCTTATATTTATAAAACTGCTGTGGCAAAAAAAGCCCCACAGCAATTATATAAAACAAGACACAGGATAGTGGGTAAAGCTAGAAATTTACATACACCCTCAGTGCTCAATACTTGTATAAACCCCTCGGGCTTTGCTGTTGGGATTTATGTGGCATCCAACACCTCAGGTGTATGGAAAAGTTTCATTATACACACTACTCAATGTATTGTATATGTAAACAATTTTATAACCAGTTGGTTATAGTGGCAAGATCAAGACAGGTGAGAGTTGTCACTCAAACTTCCCAGCACAGTTGTACATTCATCTGCCTGATTACCTGCAAGACTCAGAGATGCAGAGTGGAACTGATGGAGACAGATGTCCCCATGAACATGTTGCAGTAAGTTCTGGTGCACTTCTACTCAGATGAAAAACTAAATAAAACAAAACACAATAACCCCCCAAAAATACTTCTTATGCTTGCAGACTAGACAGCTAACTTTGGGTTAGAAGTGCAAGTCAGGTGGTTTTACTGGAGGGTCGCTTACAAGGCCACGAGTGAAGTGTCTTTCTTAGAAGGCATGTGTGACTAGTGCCATGCATGCTGAAGTTTTGAATTTTAGAGTCAGCAATTTAAAAAAAAAAAAAAAAAATGTATGGATATGTATTGTATAATGAGATTTTACACACAAATTTAGTGTGGGATGCCTTTATAAACCCATCAATGTTCTCTGTTGGGGTTTATGTAGCTTCACACACCTCGGCTGTGTGTACAATCTCATTATACACCTGCTTCAATGCATTATTCTCTATATAATTAATGGGTCTTCCTTTTCCCCATAGGGAAACTGTGGTGCAATTTGCTATTATAAAGGAGTGTTTATAACAGCAAATGCACCCAGTTCCTCCTACTCTGCACATGCACCCACCGCAGCTCTTCCTTTCCAACCGCTAACTCCATTCTCTTGCCTCGGAGACAGAACTGCCACTCTGACTAGGCGGTCAGTGACTGCCAAAAACATCCTCAAGTACCATAACATAAAAAAACTGAAATTTCAGCTGCTAACAGAAATAATTGAATTAAAAAAGTTTAAATAAATAAAGGGTACTACAGACTCCGCACTCAAACCTAAGCGGACCACAGATGCACAGGAACATCTTTTTTATTTTATATAATTGTTGTGGTGAAAAGGAAAACCCAGCAACTATATAAAATAAAATATGGGGTGGTGTTTAAACTCAAAGTTTACACATACCCTCAGTGTTAGATGCCTTCACAAACCCCCTTGAGCTTCACTCTCAGGGTTTATGTAGCATCTCACACCTTGTGTGTGTGTATAAACTCATTGCGCACAAGACCCCATACTTTATTCCACATACCATTACTAGTGAGTGCTTTAATGGTTGGATTACAGGTTGTAAAAAAGCATTGCAATGTGATGCATAATTCTAACTGTGCAAATGTAATCGCTCCCTGTCAATCATGCTTGCATTGTGAGCAGTGCAAGCACCTGTCCCATAACTGTCACCAGTTAACTACATCAAAAGCTCCCTCGAAACTCCCCATCAAAAAGTTCACCTTCTTTTTTCCACTTGAACAGTTTGTAGTTTCAGAGACTTATCTTTTTATCTGTCTAAAAGCTTTTCCAAGCAGTTTCATGTTTTTATTCAATTCCAACAAATAAAAAAAAAAAAAAACATAAAAAATGCTTACTAGTAATTACAAAACACAAGACATGGGTGGCTGTGTGTAAACCAGAATTTTACACACTCCCGGAGTGTGGAAAGCTTTTATAAACCCCTCAAGCTTTGCTCTTGGGGTTTATGTAGCAACCCACACCTCAGGTACGTGTAAAATTGTTGTTACACACATCCATCTATGTATATTCTCTATATAACGGATACATCAGTTTTATCCAGAGAAGGCAGAGCGTACACGTTGTCTTTGTGTGTTAGCAGGGGCTCAGATTGAAGAGACTGTTGTAAAACTAAAAAAGATCCTTACGATCCTGCCTAACAAATATGATTTTGTGTTCTATATGTTTATTTAATGTTAGTTTACTATTGTGGAACATGAGTGTTTTTTTTAAAGCAGTTAGCTGCAAAAATTAATAAGAAAATAGTAAATATACTGGCTGGCTGTTAAAGTTCCGGGAAAACAGAAATAAGGACAATTGTTACTCTGAGCGTTTAACTGAAATGCTAAATTGATTTATTTTTATGCATTCAATTAAGTAAAAAAGTATACGCAGCTTGTGGATAAATATTTTTTGGGAAATTAAATCTATGCAGTAACTCCTCCAACTTAGCTCTACATTTGCCAACTCTCTCCATAAAACTCTGCACTCTACCCCCCCAAAACAAAACAGGTAGTAGAAATACCTCTGAGTTTCATAGTATCCATAATATGCAATGTTTGTCTCTGTTACAACACGAGAAACCTGCACTGGGGTTGATTTGTCTGGTCTGACAGGTCAGTTTTTGTCCATTATAACCATGTTGTTTATATGCAGAGTGCACTATGAACACTACAAGTAATACTTAATAGCACAGTTGTATGATCTGGGCTATTCTGCTGGTGGAATTTGTGCAGAATGGTAATTCCGCTTCCAAAATGCTTTTTGGAATCTCCATTTTAATTTCACTGCAAACTGTACAGTAGTGAGAAAGAAACAATATGATCTACTGGGAATTGAACACAGGCCCATGGAATACCATCCCAGTGCTCTAACCACTGAGCCACAGGCTCACATGGCTGAACCTGGGGTTCTTGCATACACTTCCTTTTTGTGCAGTATTAGTCATTGCTTAGCAATTACATTTAGTGAAGGAATGCAATACCAGAGAAAGGGAGTGTGTCCGGAAGCCCCAGATCCTACCCTCTGGAACAGTGGTTAGAGCACTGGGATGGTATTCTGGGGGTCCTCGATTCATTTCCCAGCTGGTCACATTATTTCATCCTCACTACAGAGTGCAGTTTGATTGCTTTGCAGTAGCTAATACTGCAGGAAAAACATCGAATTGACTTTTAACATCCACAGATTTCAGAAAAGCATTTCTATGTAAACCAGAGAACAACTTTTTGTGGACTACTTAATCTGAAGAATAATTTTCCTTCTATTGCAGAAACGGAATCCCGGTTTATGTAAATTGAGGATTACTCATCTACAGAAAAGCATTCCTCTCTTGAAATGTTAGTCTGCTACTGTCAGAATTCTTCAGGATTAGGCAAATTTGAAAAATTGTACATCATTTCTTAAAGCAGCATTGCAATGAAAAATGTTTCTGAAAATTTAATTTCAGCTACAATTAATAAAAATAATAGCAGATCTGGCACATCTACCTTCTAAGTAGTTCCTCTGCTGCAAACAATAAATATTTTTTATTTTCTCACCCCTAACTCCTGCCACGTCTACAATACTATTTCAAAGCCAAATGCGGTGGCCATCTTTTTATGTTTCTAGAGAAAAAACAAAACAAAAACTAAATTAAAACATTTATAAAATACTCAGATTTTGTGGAACTAAAACATTTTACCACAAAACAAAACTGAAAGATGCCTGGAATCTTTTATAGTGAAAAAAGAAAGGGTCAAATGTTTGCCAAATTTCTTTGCACTCCTGCTCAATAGAATTGTATTAAGAAATTATATCTAATGTTGCAAGAATGTGCAAAAAGTGGAACATGACTACACCTGTGGTGGGAATGTTCAGTTAGTAAAGCTGTGAAGAGTTTTTTATATTCTACCTCTGCTGGAATTCTGTAGAATTTTTGGAAATTCTGCCTAATTCTATGGAATTCTGTTGCAAGCAGAATTCTGAAATTCTGAAAGCACAATTTTTTTTTAGAACTGGATAAGTGACCCACCATTTACATAAAACCAAATATTCATTTTCCAATAATACACAGAATAATGGTCCAGGGTTCACATAGAAATTCTTTTTGGAATTCTTTAGAATTAAAAATTCTGAAAAGCATTTTTGAATTGGTATTGCTTTTCTGCAGGAATTGCACACTCTGTCAATTAGCAAATGATTTTTTTTTGTAAATGATACTGATTCTGAGATAATGGAAAGAGTTATTAAAATCTTCCATCCTAGTTTCAATACTGGGGGATCTACTTAATTCCTACAACCAATCTAGGAAGAGAAAACTTGTGCCTATTTTCATTCTCCCAGTGCCATATATTCAGCCCTGAGGCCAATCCCACATTGACCTCTGAGGCTGGCCTTATGCTAGCCTCATGGGAGCCAACAAGGTGTTTGCTATTTGTGCCACTCCACATTTGAGTCAATATTACTTCAGTTTAGAGCTATGTGGAATATGGAACTCTGCCATTGGAATTTGTGTGCAATGAAAATTCCACTGCCATTTTTTTTGTAACCCTGCTTATCTCTGTTTCTGTGGTGGGAATATACCCATATTTTGCCCAGTCCACCCTCACTTCCACACAACCAGCATCCCCCCAGTTCACATGCATGAGGCAGCCTGCAATTTACCCCCATTACATCAGGGCTCCCGGGTGGGGGGCAGAGGAGAGACCAAGATCAACAAAGGATCCTCGATGTGCTTGATGGGCATCATTCAGGAGAGGGTCATGTTGCTTCCTCAGCTTTCATGCTGCTCACTAGGAGGGTTTTCCTCCTTACTGGTTGCTAGCCCCTAATGGTGGCAGATGTGCAGTGATATCAATGCATGTCAAGGACATTGCCACCTCCAACGTGCTGATGTCTGCCACCGCACCAATCCTGTGTTTTAGCGTCAGTCCCAGGTGCATGCATCCCAGAGTCATCACCTGGGATCAGTAATCTACCAGGCACCAGGAACCTCCCCATCCTGGAGAAGCAGTGCAGTCCTCTGGTCACTCATCCTTCTTAACCTAGGCCAATCTACCCACAACCAAAGTTTGCTCCTGAACCTGGGTCATCAGCATCACAAGTGGTGGCATTACTGCTGTGCTGGTGGGCTTGCTTTCCTCCAAAATCCTTGTCAGAATTTATTTTTTTAATTCCTTTGAATTCTGAAAAGTATTTCTATGTAAACTATGACATAATTTATTCCACAGATTATGCGATCTATAGGATATCATTCTGCAGTTTGTGGAAAATGAACCTGTATTTTATGTAAACTGCTAACTGTGATTCCATGTTTATGGAAACCATGGATTAGTAGTTTGCTGTGTATGAAGGAGCATTCTGCATTTGGAATTAGAGAATTCTGCTTCTACTAGAATACCACATAATAGGTAGAAATTCCAAAATTCTACAGAATTCTGGCAGAAGCAGAGTTTGAAAACTCCACACAATTTGAATCCAGTTAGTTACACCCCCCCCCACACTCACCTCCTGTCTGGATATTGCCCCAGCCAGTCACCCAGCACATCATGTCATCAGGGAACTGGACTGAGGAACTGGGCAGGCAGATTGGAAGGATGTAGTTGGTGAAGGTCACATTTTGGGAGAGGTGCAGAAGGGCAATGTCATTGTTCAGTGTTGTGCCAGAGTAGTTCTCGTGGACGATGATCTGATTAACTCCAGTAAAAATCTCACTTGAGCTGGGATTTGACAGCTGATACCTCCCCAGAAGGACCCTGTATGAGCTTGTGCTGTATGAGCTGAAAGGCATAAGGTATGGAATGGATCACTCGAAAGAGAAGACAATGTCTAAGGACTTCCATGTTCAGTTATAAATCAAGGCATTATTATTCACCAGTCAGAATTGTGTATTGTATGCTAATACTGGTGATGAGACTATGCTTATGGTTGTAAGAATGGTCTCACACACATTCTTAGGGTGAGCAGTTTTGATACTGTAGGAGTGTAAGTGATACCACTCTTACAACTGTAAGTGATCTCATTGCTAGTTTCACTATATTATTGATCCACCTTGATCAATAATATAGTAAATATTTAAATGCCTTACCTGAAAATGCCTGTTTCCAGGGCAGCTACAGGTGAGGCACTCTTTATTTTGCAAACTTTATTTTAACTTTTTATGGTTGCAGTGTGCGTAGCCCTACAGATGTCTTGCTATGACATTAGAGAAAGGGAGCTCTTCAGATACCCAACAGACTAGATAAAATTAGAGGCTTTGAAGAATCATTGTGCTAATTGAAACAGTCTTCTGAGTTCATCTGAGTTGAGCAGCCTTGAAAGCATTACTTTGCTCAGTGTGGGTAGAATTCTCCAAGTAAGATTCATAGCTCATACGTGTCAACTTAATCAGCCTTTGAACAGCAAATAAGACTATCTCCCTCACTTTCTAACTTTTTCCTCTTGTCTGTGTTGCACTGAAATGCACAAAATAGGTGACTTCATAGCAGGCCTTCTCAAAAAACAGATAAAAAAAACAGTTACATTCTGTACATATATGCCACAGTTTTTAGACAAATAATTAGCTGGGAAGCACAGCACTAGAGATACGATATAGCATAGTTAAGGTCAAAAGCCACAAAAGGAATGCTATACAGATATATAAGGTCATAAATCATCCAAGACTAGAGAAACTGAAAGACATGCTGCAATTGCATTGTCAGTGCTTGCACTATGTAAACATGTTTCTGTCTGTAACTATATGCTTATTTGTCAATATTATTTGTGAATATTCAAGCTTGCACTATTTAAAAATGTTCTGTCTATAGGTTTGTGTGACACTAAAAACCTAATATCAAACCTATATGGTTTTCTCGCTCCCATTAATACCATCTAACAGCAACTCTGCTATGTATTTCATTCATATTACCATCAAGACATGGTCTACACGATACTTATTTTCTTATCACAGCTGCACTGATCCTGCACTTCTTTGCACTGAATCCCAACTGCCATTCTTCAGACTATTTCTCCAGTTTTTAAGTTCTTCCCTCATTCGTTCAACCCCCTGGTATGTTCACCCTATTGTATACCTTTGTATTGCCTGTGAAGAGGCATACCTTCCCCTCAGGTCCATCTACAATATCCCCAATAATGTCCAGATAGGCCACATCCACCACACCTCCCTGGTCCTCTGCCTTAGTTACCCAGACATGCCATAGATTAGTACAATGAGTTAGTGCAAAATGCAGTGTTTATCATAACTACAGAAAAACTTATGGTTAGATGTATAAGTAAATAAATGTCCTATAAGGCAGTGTGTGTGTGTGTGTGTGTGTGTGTGTGTATGCTCTGTTTGTGCAGACAGTGCACTGCTATGCTGGAATATATATGCATATGTGTGTATATGTATTAGTGTGTGTGTGTGTGTGTGTGTGTGTGTGTGTGTGTGTGTGTGTGTGTGTATGATAGCAAATAGAAAGTGCAATTAGGTGGCTCAGTGGTTAGTACAAAAACTGCTAGTCTACCTTACCCCACTATCTAGATCAGTTTCAGCCTTATGCATGCCATTGCTGATTTAAATGAGGTGTCTATTTGCAATGCCCCGCTCTTCAATGTCCCACAGAGCCTGAAAAGAAGAAAACAGTCCCTCAGTCTCTTATTTTTAACCTGTAAAATGTATGTATACTGTGCACTGTTATGTTGCACTGGAATATATATGCATATATGTGTATGTGCATTAGTCAGAGTGTGTGTGTGTACATATCACAATAATTAGAAAGTGCAGTTAGGTGGCTCAGTGGTTAATGCAAAAATTGCTAGTTTTCACATTTCTCACTCCCCACATTACCATTATTTTGCAGCCATATTGGCTCTTGCTAGAGTTTGTTTAGAGGAACACTGTCAACCCCCTTAGATCTCAAAGTGTTCCTAGTTTAAAAAACACATTTTATGATTGCCAACATTCTGTAACAATTACTGGTGTAGCTGATAGTTTGAATCTGATTCTTTTTTTCTTTAAAAAGTGAAAAACAGATTGCCCACCATACTGGTGTTACCACACACACAGGTTCATTTACACTCCTTGATCAGCGCCAGCTACATCTTTCCTCAAATTGGGAACACCCACAACCCAGTCTAGTCCCTCATGATGCAATGGGAGTTTAGAAGGCTACTGCCTCATGAGTGATTGCACTGTTTGGGTGTATTTGTAATGCTCAGGAAGTATGCAGTAAGAACAGATCCAGGATTGTAAACACAACAAGGCTATTTATAAATATACATTAGCATGCATTTCAGTTCTATTAAACAGACACACAGAACAAACAGCAATATCAATGAATTTTAGAGAAGGTAAACAATCATAAGATGTAGGTTTTTAACTAGAAATAATATGATGAAAAACAAGTTGACATTGTCCATTTAACCTTGATGCAGGTTATAAACTTGCATAGTAGTTGAATACAGTTTGGATATATCTGAGAGCATGGTAGCTCTCAGACCTCTTCAAGAGACTGTTATATGCAGATATCTTTTATTTTTTTTATTTATATTTTACCAGTTTTCCCCCATTTTTCTGCCTACTGTCCTGGGACCCCAGCACACAACAGTGCGTGCATGTGGAGGGACGCTCATGCTCTGTGGTACCAGTTATGGCCCCTTCTGCCCCTCCCCTGGTAATCTCTGGGCTCCCCGTGTCCTGACACTAGCAACCATTCTCCACCAGGTGGCAGTCAAGGTCCGGAGAAATCCCTCATCCCTCCCCGGGAGAGGAGAGGAGAGCCACCTCACAGCAGTTCGATCCTGCTCCTCACCCCCCTATTGGCTCCCGACAACCCAAGCTCATTCCCAAACCCAGGCCGCCAGTATGATGCAAGCTGTGGTGTCCAGGGTCTCAACCCTCAGCACCACCAGGCCAGCTAACAGATATCTTTTAGATTACATGTACTGTATGCATATCAGCATGTGATGTAATGGGACAATCTGTGTGTATGGACCATTCCTAATATTCTTTTTTTCCATTTTCTCCCAGCTTGATTTTAAAAAGAAAATATATAAAATTACAGAGTGGGCTATTTTAATGTCAGAGACCATTACCTGTTACTAGCAAACATCTTAAGTTATTTACTGAATTTTTTAAAGTTTTCCTATTTAGAAAGTAAGATTGTAAATTCAACTGAACAGATGGCCAACCATTCCCTTCCACTTTTCGGTCTGTTGGCCCCATCCCCCACCCTCAGACATTATGAGATGTCTAACTAGGAAGAGCCCGGAGGCATGCCCCACTGAAGTCTATGGAGCCAATTTTGAAGAGAACTTTATGTATTTTTAAGCAACCTTTGATAGAAATGAAAGCCAGAATTTGACTGTTAGGTAAATGTTGGCTTTCATTTTATTTTGGCTGTTTTGCAATTTATTCTTTAAGCATTCTTGAATTGTATATTTTGATATCCTTAGTTCCATATTATTGTATTACTTTATACATTGCACTTTATATCTCACTCTCAAGGCCCCTGATGTGTGTGCCCCCCAGGGATCTATGATCTCTCTGATGTTTTTTGCGATGTACATGCTGCCCCAGGGAAGGGTCATTAAACGATATGGTCTGGGTTTTCACTGCTATGCTGATGATATCTAGCTGAATCTGTCCTTTACACCTGTGATGCCAGATGCTGCTGAGCTGCTACATTTGTGCCTGACCAAGATTTAGGGCTGGATGTCATCGAGCTGGTCGAGACTGAACCTGGACAAGATGGAAGTACCAGTGATTGAGCGTAGTTGAAGGTGGGGTATAGGGGCTGCTGATATGCGAAATGGCCTTCAGCTAGGTTCCTTGGGGTTGGTGACCTTTACAAAGGTCAAAAAATCTACAGATCATTCTGTATGAGAGGCTAACACTTGAGGCTCAGGGTCAGCTATAGTCCAGAATGTTTTTTACCATCTTAAAAATGTCATCTGTATTAAGACCTTGATCCCACCTGAAGAGCTGCCCTCACTGGTACGTGCATTTGTCACTTTTTTAGGATTAACTACTTTAATGCTTTATACCTGGTTCTATGTGATTATAGTGAGTGCAAAATGGTGATTCACAAATAGGGAGGACAAAACAGTGAGGACACAATCAGCAGCACCCTCGCACCCCTCTTATATGAATAACCAACTCCGGGAGGGGATGCAGCTCGAGGAGGGGGGAATGCTGATGTCACTGAAATGGCAATTGCTGTTTTGTCCTCACCATATCTGTTCCTCGCCATTTTGCGCACTCACTATTATGGGACACCTATACCTTGGGGTGAGTGGAGGTGTCCTATGATGACTTCAGCAATGCAGGAAGCTGGTTATTGACTGGCCTTTCAGGGTCATGTCATATAATCCTGGTTTAGGGTGAACTCCACTGGCTGCTGGTAAAGTGGCGCATCATCTTCAAAGTCACATTGCTGACCTACAGGGCCTTATTTGGACTAGGCCCTGGTTACCTCAGTGACCTCTTGACTCCCTACCGGACCTCTCATGTCCTCCGCTCCTCCAAGGTGGGCCTCATAGCTGTTTCCCGGGTGAGGCTGAACTCCTCTGGCAATAGTGTTTGCACCTGTGGGCCCAGTCCTGTGGAACAGGCTTCCCAGGTCTCTTAGGGAGGCCCCCTTGGAGGAAGCCTTTAAGAGGGACCTGATGTTCTTCCTCTTTCAGGAGGCCTTTGGCACTGGGTAAGCCATTCAGGCTTTTAATACCACTGTCTGCTTTAGCTACCTATGCTACAATGTGAAGTTTATTGTTTTTATTTACTTTATTAATTTTAGGATTTGATTTTTAAGTTTGCAATGTTTTAACAGTGTTATGTCTTTTTATACCATGCCCAGAGCCCCAGGAAATGGGTGCTTATACATTAACACTACTAGGGAGTGAATCCTCATGATCACAGGAGCAGCTGCACAGGGGAGGGAGCTGGATGTCATTGTCCACCTAGGGACAAATGACCTGGCTAAGAAAGGGATCAGAGCAGTGCAAGAAGCATTTGTGGAGATGGGGAGGGGCCTTAGACAAATAGCACACACGGCAACCTTCTTGGAGGTGCTGCCTGTCTATGGCACAGGTGAGGCTAGGGTGCTCCACTCCATGGGATTCAATCAGTGGTTGAAAAACTGGTGCAGAGCTCAGGGATTTGGCTTCATTGAGGACTGGGGTCCACCTGGAGGGATGCAGGCATATACTGGCATGATGGTCTGCATCTGTCCAGGAGGGGAACCAGGATCCTAGGTGATGGGTTTAAATGCTTCATTGGCAAGCATTTAAACTAGCCAAGGGGGAGGCACCGGAGAGAAGCAGGGAAATCCTAGCCCCCCCAAAAAATTCAGAGTACTAAGTGAGGTAGACACTAACATTAGAGATGTCGATAGGGAGAAGCACAGGGGTAAATGGAGAAAGTGACAAATGCAATAAGGACAGAGATGGGGCAAAAAGAGGTAAGACCATCAAGAAATGGAGGATAATGAGTACCGATGCCTGTAGTCTGGGCAACAAGCTCCCTGAACTGGTGGCCTTGATGGAAGAGGGATGCCTGGATATTGTAGCAGTCACAGAAACATGGTACACAGAGAACCATGACTGGGATGTTAACATACCAGGGTACACAACCTACAGGAGAGACAGGGAGTGGAGAAGAGGGGTTGGAGTAGCTCTCTATGTAAGGGAAGGGATAAAAGCAACTGAACAAAAGAGTAAGCAGAGAGGAGAGGAGAGGAGGCACTGTGGGTCACCTTAGAGACTGGAAATGGCACCACAATCCACACAGGGGCTGTATACAGACCCCCATGTCAAGGGGAAGGAATGGACAAGGATATGATAGAAGGCATACTTAGGATGGCAGAGAAATAGGAGATACTGCTGATGGGAGACCTTAATATGCCAGATGTTAATTGGAGCACCTTTGCTGCAGCCACATTCAAAAGCAGGGCCATTCTTGGTGCCCTTCAGGTGGCATGCCTCAGACAGCTAGTTTTGGAACCTATTCATGATGAAGCAATCTTAGACCTCATACTCTCAAACGGGGACAGTGAGAGGATCTCAGATCTAGAAGTGGGTAGCCATTTGGGAACAAGTGACCACCAAACAGTGTGGTTCATTATAAACTCAGCTACAGAGTCAAGCCATACAAAAGTGAGGGTTCTGGACTTCAGGAGGGCTGACTTTGGCAAGGTGGGAGTGCCTTAGAAAAGCACTAGCAAACGGGCTAGAAGGAGGGGTGGAGCAACAATGGGGAAATGTCAAAACTGCCATCACAGAGGCAACAAACGTTTGTGTGAAGCAAATAAACAAATCAAAATGAAAGGAAAAGCCACTATGGTTCTAAAAAGAGGTGGCGGTAAAGGTTAGGGAGAAAAATATAGCATTTAGGAAGTAAAAGGAAACACAGAAGGAGCAGGACAGAGAACTGTACCAGTTAAGGCAGAAGGAAGCAGGGAGGGTAGTCAGAATAGCAAAGGCCCAAACTGAGGAAAAGATAGCCAACTCGGTTAAGAAGGGGGATAAAACCTTTTATAGGTATATCAAGAAGTGCAGAAAGACAGAGAGGGATCATGAGGTTGAATAGAATGGGTGGTGGGTGAGCAGAGAGGGACAGTGAAAAAGCAGGGATACTGAATGAATACTTCTGTTCAGTATTCACAAAAGAGGAGGTGGGGAGGTGCCTAATCTAATTAACAAAAGCACTCGAAGAGGTCAATCCCAGTCCTTTCACAGAATAAAGGGTTCTGAAGAACTCCTAAAACTAAAGGTGGACAAAACAATGGGGCCAAATGGAATTCACCCCAGAATTCTAAAAGAATTAAGCAGAGAACTAGTGACACCACTGACTACCCTTTTTAACAAATCATGGGAGGATGGTGTGGTACCTGAGGACTGGAGGAAGGCAGATGTGATTCCCCTTCACAAAAGTGGGACAAAGACAGAGGCAGGAAACTACAAACCTGTCAGTTTGACCTCTGTGGTAGGGAAAGTGATGGAATCACTTCTGAAGGAAAGAAGTGTTGAGTACCTAGAGGCCAGTGGGACACAGGACCCAAGGCAGCATGGGTTCACAGTGGGAAGGTCATGTCAGACAAATCTAATTGATTTCTTTGTCTGGGTGACCAAAGTAGTAGACCAGGGAGGGGCTGTGGACATGGCCTACCTAGACTTTAGCAAGGCATTTGACACAGTCCCACACAAAAGATTAAGTGTCATATTAACCAGCCTGAGAGTGGGTCCCAGGTTGATAGCCTGGATAAAACATTAGCTGGACAACAGGGCACAGAAGGTAATTGTAAATGGAGTCCACTCTCAAGAAAGAGGGGTTACTAGTGGGGTACCGCAGGGTTCAGTACTGGGTCCAGTCCTTTTTAATGTCTTTATAAGCGACATTGCAGAGGCACTGGAAGCAAAAGTATGTCTTTTTGCAGATGACACAAAGATCTGCAACAGGGTTGATACACAAGGAGGCATGGAAAGGATGAGAGGGGACTTAGCAAGGTTGGAGGAATGGTCAGACGTACGGCAGCTTAGATTCAATGCAAAGAAGTGCAAAATAATGCACCTGGGAAACAAAAACCTAGGGGAAGAATACACAATGGGGGGGAGGTAGTAACAACAACAAAAATGGAAAGAGACCTGGGGGTAATCATATCAGATGACCTTAAAGTTGGCAAGCAATGTGAGAAGGTGGTAGGGAGGGCTGGGGGGATATTGGGACGTATAGGGAGAGGCATCACCAGCAGAAAACAGGAAGTTGTTATCCCCCTGTACAGACAGTTGGTGAAATCCCAGCTGAAGTACTGCACCCAGTTCTGGAGACCCCATCTCCGCAAGGACATAGACGGATGGAGGCAGTTCAGAGAAGGGCAACTAAAATGGTGCAGGGTCTGCAAGAGAAGCCATATGAGGAGAGACTAAAGGAGCTTAATATGTATACCCTTGAGGAAAGGGGGGGTGGACATGATAGAAACATTTAAATACCTCAGTGGAATCAACAAAGTCCAAGAGGATAGCATCATTCAGAAAAAGACGTGCAAGAACAAGGGGACACAATTTGAAGATAGAGGGGGGGTGGTTCAGGGGCAATGTGAGGAAGTATTTTTTCATAGAGAGGGTGGTGGACGCATGGAACAGCCTTCCTGAGGAGGTTGTGGGGTGCAAAACTGTGGGAGAATTCAAGAATGCATGGGACAGACATAAGGCAATTTTTGTGGGGGAGTAGGAAGAAATTGGCTGTTGGTTAAATAGGATCTGCAGCTTGTCCTCTAGGTAGGGAAATGGGCAGACTAGGTGGGCCAAGCAGTCCTTATCTGCCGTCAAAGTCTATGTTTCTATGCTGCTACTATTGCTACCCTGACTGTTTCAGTATTGCATATATTATTTTGTATACAATGTAGGTGAGAATGAAGTCTTGTTGATAAATGATGTATTACTATGGTCTGGTGATCTAAAATGAAGATAAATCATTTCTCATCCATCTTGATGGGTCATCACGATTTATCATCAATGGGAGAACAGCTTGAACAACACCTGATGACATCACACTGACCCCTGCTGCACTCAAAACAGAGCAGTGAAATCAAACGGAAACAGTTGATAGTGTATGGTGTCAGCTTGTTTAGTCCCGATTCAGTCATTCTTCTGTAGCAGTGTTGGTTGCATTGCAGCGGAATGACTTTTCATAATGCTGCAGAACGAACCTCATACAACAATACAGTGGAACAGCTGATTCACAGTGTCGCTACCACCTGTAGAGCTGAACCCAAGTGTGTGTGCTGCTGTTACTCAAAAACATGCAGGAAAAAGTGGTTTAATAATAAAAGAATCCTCACAGTTCTGTTTTTGGTGCTGATTGGTTGTTGGGGGGGGGAGGGTGAAGGTTTGATGTCAGAGGTCAGAGGGCAATTGGAGCATCAAGTCTAGAACTGATCGGGTGGACAGCAGTTAATGAGAAGGCCCTATAGTGTCTTTTTATCATGCACTATATAAAATAATGTATGGGAGCCCCAATACACAACAAGACTATTCTTCCACCTCGTTGTTACCGTGATGACAGAACCAGCTCTCGAGCTTTGCTCTTGAGGTCCTTGTTGGGGTAACACTCAGTTGAATAAAAGCCTTATTGTATATGGGATCCCAAAACACTAATTGATATGTTCTTCATTAAAAGAACTAATCTGAAAGCTGTACAATTTGAAGTACATTACATAGAAACATAGAATTTGATGGCAGATAAGGACCGCTTGGCCCACCCAGTCTGCCCATTTCCCTACCTGATGGATAAGCTGTAGATCCTAGTTAACCAGCAGCCTTCTTCGTACCCCCAACCCCTAGAATTGCCTTATGACTGTCCCATGCATGCTTGAATTCCACCACTGTTTTTGACTCCACAGCCTCCTCTGGAAGGCCGTTCCATACATCCACAACCCTCTCTGTGAAAAATACTTCCCTTAAATTACCTCTGAGCCACCCCTTCTATCTTCAAATTGTGCCCCTTGTTCTTGCACACCTCTTTTTGAAAGATGCTACCCTCTTGGCCTTGTTGATTCCCTTGAGGTACTTAAGTTTCTATCATGTCCCCTCTCCTCCTTTCCTCGAGGCTATACATATTAAGCTCCTTAAGTCTCTCTTCATACGTCTTCTGGTGCAGACCCTGCACCATTTTAGTTGCCCTCCTCTGGACAGCTTCCATCTTGTCTGTCTTTGCAAAGATTGGGTCTCCAGAACTGCACGCAGTACTCCAGATGGGGTCTCACCAGCTGTCTGTACAGAGGGATGATGATAACTTCCTGTTTTCTACTGGTGATGCCTCTCCCTATGCATCCCAGTATCCCCCCAGCCCTCCTTGCTGCCCTCTCACATTGCTTGCCCACCTTTAGGTCATCTGATATGACTACCCCCAGGTCCCTTTCCATTTTTGTTGTTAGTATCTCACCCCCCCATTGTGTACTCTTCCCCTGGGTTTTTGTTTCCCAGGTGCATTACCTTGCACTTCTTGCATTGAATCTAAGCTGCCATACATTTTACCATTCCTCTAACCTTGCCAAGTCCCTTCTCATCCTTTCCACCACACCTTGTGCATCAACTCTGTTGCAGATCTTTGTGTCATCTGCAAAGAGACATACTTTCCTTCCAGTCCCTCTGCAATGTTGCTTACAAAGACATTGAAGAGGACGGTCTAATACTGAACCCTGCGGGACCCACTACTAACCCCCTTTTTCAGTGGACTCCATTTACTGTTACTCTGTGTCCTATTCTCCAGCCAATTCTTTGCCCAGGCTGCCATCTTGGGACCCACTCCCAGGCTGGCTAACCTGTATATTAATCTTTGTGTGGGACTGTTCAAATGCCTTGCTAAAGTCTAGGTAGGCCATGTCCACAGCCCTCCCTGATCAACTACTTTGGTCACCCAGTCAAAGAAATCTATCAGATTTTTCTGGCATGACCTTCCCGCTGTGAATCCATGCTGCCTTGGGTCCTGTGCCCCTCTGGCCTCTAGATACTCAACAATTCTTTCCTGCAGAAGTGATTCCATCATTTTCCCTACCACTGAGGTTAAACTAACAGGTCTGTAGTTTCCTGCTTCTGCCTTGCTCCCACTTTTGTGAAGGGGAATCACATCTGCCCTCCTCTAGTCCTTGGGTACCACTCCATCCTCCCATGATTTGTTAGAGGGTAGTCAGTGGTGTCACTAGTTCTACCCTTAGTTCTTTTAGAATTCTGGGATTAATCCCATCAGGCTCCATTGCTTTGTCCACCTTCAGTTTTAAGAGCTCTTTCAGAACCCTTTCTTCTGTAAATGGGCTGGTATCAACTTCTGTATCCAGAGTGTTTCTACTGTTTGTTTTAGGTACCTCCCCCTCTTCCTTTGTAAATACTGAGCAAAAATATTTTAGTATCTCTGCCTTTTCACAGTCACCCTCTGCGCACCCTCCCTCCCCTTTATTAAGCCTCACTATCCCTCCCTTGGTCTTCCTTCATTCCCTGATGTACCTATAAAAGATTTTATCCCCCTTCTTAACTGAGTTGGCTATCTTTTCCTCGGTTTGGGCCTTTGCTGTTCTGACTGCCTTTCCAGCTTCCTTTTGCTTTAACTGATACAGTTCTCTGTCCTGTTCCTTCTGTGATTACTTGTGCTTCCTGAATGCTTTCTTTTTCTCTTGAACCTTCACTGCCACTTCCTTTGAGAACCATAGTGGTTTCTTACCTCGTTTCGTTTTGTTTATTTGCTTTACACAAGGCTTGTTACCTCTGTGATGGCAGTTTTATTATTCCCATTGTTCTTCACCTCCTTCCTGCCCATTTGCTAGTGCATTCCTTAGGCACTCGCCCATTTAGTAAAGTCAGCCCTCCTAAAATCCAGTACCTTTGTCTTTGTGTGGCTTGACCTATTGCTGTGTTTAGTGTGAACCATACTGTTCGATGGTCACTAGTTCCCAGATGGCTACCCACTTCTACATCTGTGATCCTCTCTCCATCTCCATTTGAGAGAACCAGGTCTAAGATTGCTCCCTCTCGAGTGGGCTCCAATACTAGTTGTCTAAGGCATGCCCCCTGTGGGGCATCTAGAATAACCCCACTCTTGGAAGTGGCTGCTGCAACTGCACTCCAGTTAGCATCTGGCATATTCAGATCACCCATCAGCAATATCTCCCCTTTATCTGTCATTCTAAGTATACTTTCTATCATTTCCTTGTCCATTTCCTCCCCCTGAGAGGGGGGTCTGTATACAACCCCTGTGCGGATTGTGGTGCAATTTCCTGCCTCCAAATTGACCCACAGTGCTTCTTCTCCTCCCTGTTTACCCTTTTGTTCTGTTGCTTTGATTTCTTTTCTTATGTAGAGAGCTACTCCTCCTCCTCCTCTTTTACCCTCCCTGTCCCTCCTGTAGATAGTGTATCCTGGTATGTTTATGTCCCAGTCATGGTTCTGTGTGTACCATGTTTCTGTGACTGCCATGATATCCAGATCTTCCTCTTCCTTCAAGGCCACTAATTCAGGAAGCTTGTTACCCAGACTACGGGCATTGGTACTCATTGCTCTCCATTTTTTGATGGCTTTACCTTCTGTAGCAGCATCCCCCACTGACCTTTCTACCTTGGTCTTTTTCTCATTTAGTACCCTGTTTTGTGAGGGAGGTGATTTTCCTGCTGCTTATCAGTGCCTCCCCTTGACTAGTTTAAAAGCTTGCCAATGAAGCATTTAAACCGACTGCCCAAAAGACTTGTTCCTTCCTGGGCAGATGCAGACCATCCTGCCAGGATAGGCTGGTGTCCTCAGGTGGAACCCCAGTCCCCAATGAAGCCAAACCCTGTGCTCCACACCATTTTTTCAACCATTTGTTAAACTGCATGGTGCAAAGTACCCTCGCCTCACCCATGCCACTGACAGGCAGCACCTCTGAGAAGGATACTGTGTGTGCTACTTGTCTTAAGCCCCTCCCCAACTCTACAAAGTCCTTCTGCACTGCTCTAATCTCATGATGAGCTAAGTCATTTGTCCCTAGGTGGACAATGACGTCCAGCTCAGACTCCCATGCAACTGTTCTCGTGATCCTAAGGATGCGCTTCCTGTCCCTCCAAGCCATGGCACCAGGCAGGCACCTTACTTCAGTTTTCCCTGCTCCCCCCAGCTCTATCTATATTGTGTTAACTGGATACACAATGGCCTCACTCACAATATGATGTGCTAATACTTACAATACTAGGGGCAGGACTTACATACCTCACTTATGGCTTTGCCACTCAGGAGTTATGGTCTTTTCCTCTCATTCATTATGATAAATGATGTATTATGAGTCTGGCCATTGTGTATCCCACATATACTGCATTACTCAAAATACTCTCTGTATTATAGGGGCATGGCTGCACCCCTTTATTAGGATTCATTAGTCACTTCTATGTTACATCCAACATTTGGAACTTTAATAATGCCGCATTCATTCAGCCAATTTGCATGTAATTCTGCATACTCCTTTGGGGACCAAATATCTTTTAATGTGGCAAGTTTCATTCCAGTTGGATATGTGGGCGTGGAGATACACAGTGGCAAAAATGTGAAAATTATCACTTTTTGTCAAATTCTTTCATCGTGTTGCACAAAAACAGCTTGGAATTTTAATCTGAATCTTTTAGCATGTATACTGTTGGTACTGAATCACAGATGTGCCTTTTGAAGGTTGGTGAAAAATTATTAATCCATTCAAAAGTTATTAATTTTAAATATCCAGAAATGTGCTTTTTATCTGTGCGATTCTTTTTCTGCAAATTGCAGAAATATTTTACCGCAAAATATGATTGTTTTTCTCTAAATTGTGGTAAAGGATTCTGTTTTGCCACAAAACAGGATTCTGTTTTATTGCAATACAGGATTCTTTTTCATAATTTATGAAAAATGATTTTTATGTTGGCTCACGCGTTTGTGCGCCAGCCAACATATTGCATTAGTAGCAGATTTGGAGGTAAGGAAATCACTGTGGGCGAATGCAGGATACGCATCAGTAGGTGAGCATCCCCATTCCCCAATAAGACAGCTGCAGGCGTGACACCAGGCATCGTTAAGTGGCCACAAGATCTAACAAAGGTCCGCTGCAATCATGCAGCGCCACAATAACACACTCTCCTGAAGTGCCTGGTGACGGCGCTTGCAGAGTGACCAGACACACTTCTTTTGCCAATGGGGAGCCCACTCCCCATCGGCATAATGACCCCCCTCCCATTTACAATGTATGCTGAGGGGGTGCCCAATCCCACTTGGCAACAGCCCCCCCAACAGTCTTTCTTTGCCGATGGGGCCCAATCCACATTAGCTTCAGTGCCCCTTCCCCGCTTATTTTGGCTGGGGAGCCCACCCCACCTGCATAATGTCCCCCCACTTTTGTTGTATGCTGAGGGTTGCCCAATCCCCTCTGCTCTTGTCCCCTCTTCGTTATGTGCCGATGAGGTGCCCAATCCTGTCGGCTACAGCAGCATCTTCCCCAAAAATACTTGGGTGGCATGCTGGGAGGCCCAACCCAGGGTGCCAATCCCTGAAAAAAGAAAAAAATTGTCCCGCGATGTATTTTTTTCTTTATAAACTGTGAAAGAAGAAAATGGTCCTCGGGTCTCCCTGCCCGCCCCCACCCCACGGCCACCCTGTGTACCCTGCCTCCCACACCTCCCCACACCATACTTACCTCCAGAGCCCGGCGCGATGACCTTCAGTGGACCAGGAACACGTCTGCACTCTTCAAAGCTGACCGCGAACTGAAGAAATGCTGGTAAGCTGTATAATGGCATAAATAGTTTTTTTTTCAACTTTGGTGCTTTTCTCAGCCATTTTGGGGAATTTTGGCACCAAATTTTCAACATGGGGTTATTGGGTCCCCTCCTCAGGAATTCAGTTACTGTCATGGCATTATTCAGTCCGAAAGGTGATTTCGCGGTCACTGCACAGAATCACCTTTCAGGACTGATTAACGAAACAATAGTGCTACTGTTCATGAAGGGGACTCTCAAAAAGCCTATGTTGCAAATTTGGTGAAAAAATCCACAAAATGGCTGTTTTACGAGCGTGCATTGCGCAGTTTCCATGCACCCTCATAACTTCGTGACTTTGTAATATTTTCACTCCAGATTTTCAAAATTGCCATTTTCCCACACCTCCTTATGAACAGTACAGCTGTCATTTTACATATCCTGGCTGAAATGTGTTTTCGCACGTACAGTGCACAATAGCGTGGTCGCTGTGCAAAATCAGTTTTCAGGACAGTTTGAGGAAATGACTGACACTGTTCATGAGCAGAGGTCCTAAAATGCCTATGTTGAAAATTTGGTGATGAGTCCATAAAATGACTGTTACAAGCGTGCATTGCACAGTTCCCACACACCCTTGTAACTTCGCAAATTTGCAATATTTTCATGCCAGATTTTCAACACTGACATTATTTCACACCTTCTTATGAACAGTACAGCTGTCATTTTTCACATCCTGCCCCAAAGTGTTTTCGCACCTGTGGCGCACAATGGGGTGGTCGCTGTGGGAAATCAACTTTTGGGACAGATTAACAAAATCATAGTGCCACTGTTCATGAGGGGATGTCCCAAAATGCCTATGTTGAAAATGTGGTTAAAAAAACATCCAAAAATAATTGGGTTACGGACGTCTGTTGCGCAGTTTCTAGGCCTGCTCATGACTTCACCAATTTGTCATATTTTCACTCCAGATTTTTAACGTTGCCATTTTTTTACACCTCCTCATGAACAATACAATTGTCATTTTTCACATCCTGCCCAAAATGTGTTTTCACCTCTGTGTCACCAAATGGCATATCCGCTGTGCAAAACTACCTTTCGGCTAACAAACTGATTGTGTCGCTCTTCATGAGGTGGGGTCACAAAAAGCCTATGTTGAAAATTTGGAGTGAAAATACCAACGAACATCTACAGCATTCTGGTTTCCAGCTGTAACTTCCCACCCTGTAGAGACGGACAGGCATCAGGGGTGTGACTTGGGATCATTGGCTGTAATGCTCGTACCATTCCACCCCCACCCTGCAGCGAGTGACAGGCATCGAGGTCTGCCTTGGAGTGTTCGGCCCTAAAGTTCACCCCATTCTCCTATACTGCACCCACCTCAGCATATTTTCTTATGGAATGGTGTAAGTATAAGGCCCAATGACCCCAAAGCACACCACTATAACTCTGTCAGTGTCTACAGGGTAGGGTGAGGTAGAATGGCATGAGCATTATAGCTGATGACCCAAAGGCACACCCCAATGCCCGTCAGTCTCTGCAGGTTGAGGGTGGCTTTGGCTTCAGTTCAATATTTCACTGCCACTCCTATTATGCATCCCTAACTCCTGCACTACCAATGTCAATGCCAGCGAGACAACATTCGGCATTGGCAAATGCTTGTTTATAAGGCTGTTTCTTTGTCACTTCATAGCAAAGAAACAGTTTGAAATTTTGGGCTGAAATTTTCAGGGTATAAAGGGCTTGCTACAGAGATGTGCCTTTTGCTGGTTTAGTAAAAATATATTTCTTTGCTGTGGTGTTGTGTGCATTTAAATTTTGCTTTGTTTCTAAAAGGATAACATTGTAATGCGAGGTTTACAGAGTTGTTTCTTTGTCAAGATGCTGTGAAGAAATGGTTTACAATTTTTATCTGACATTTTCAGGGTACAAAGGGCTCATGCCACTGATGTGCATTTTTCTGGTTTTGTGAAGATATATCAATTTGGTGTCAACTTACACAGGTTTCAAATTTTCCTGTGTTTTCTATAGGACAACATGCCAATGTGGGGGTGCTTCTTTGGCAGTGCACAGTATAGGATAGGAGCGCAAAGCCTAGTGGGCCCTGTGCTCTTACAGGTAAAGAAGGGCAGCACTACCCAATCTCAAAGGTTATGTATGGATGGGGAGGCCTTGCGCTCCCACATGCAAATACGGATACCATTAAGGAGTGATGGGAATGTAGGGCCCAGAGGGTTCTGCCCTCCCACAGGGAAATAGGGATACAATTACAATGTCTCAAAAATTTTGGATTGTTGGGAGCCTGCTCCCACAAGCTAAGCCTACGATTATACTTTCTCAAAAAGTAAAGAAATGCTATTCAAATAAACCTTGTTAATCCACCATTAGGGTTCCCGACGATTATACTTTCTCAAAAAGTAAGGATGTTCTCTACAAAAAAATTCATTAATGAACCATTAGGGTTACAGCACCAAAAGTAGGGAAATACAGTCTTAGAGTTCCCAATCCTAAGTACCCACCCCCACCCTTGGTTTCGAACCCTAAGACTCCACCCCAACCTGCATGTAGGGGCAGGCAAGACAGGTGTGTGTTGCAGTGTGAACCCTAATTCTCATCCCATTCTGTTATACTGTCCCTGTCTTAGTTTACATATACATGGAAGGGGGTGAGAAGTAGGGTTTGCAACCACAGCACACACCCATCATGCCTGTTCGTGCATGCAGGAAGGAGGGTGGGAGTCTTAGGATTGGGGAACCCTAAAATTGCATTTTCTTGCTTTTGATGCTGGTACCTTAATAGTCCATTAACAAAGTTTTTTTGCAGAGAATATGCACTATATGTAATTTGATGTGTGTTTTCTTTTTTGTCATCCTAACCAGGACCATTATTGCTATGCATTTCTTGTATCTATGCTATGTCAATATTCCTGCTTGATACATGTACTATTTAATCTCCCATACTATATTATACTGTCTCATACTGTACTACTCTGTTTTATGTTGTACTGTATTGCTTTGTATTGCTATATCTGTGTTCAGTTGAAGTGATTTAAGGAAGTTCTCCAAATGCCCTTTTCACTTAGTATGTCATTACCAGCCATGCTTCAGATGTTGAATCGACAATTTATTTTGTAAAAAAAAAATCTGTCAGTCATTTTGCATGATGTTTTATTAGCGTTTTGTTTCTGGATACCTTCCAGTTTTTTCTGAGTGCTAGCTTGTGGCCACGCCCCCAGAATGATGCTATGCAAGGGCACCATCAGTCACTTTCACTGGCTGCATGATCTATTGAAGAGGGAAAGTGAATGAGGGCTCCTGAGAGAAAAGACTTTGAAAAACAGAGCCGAAGTTCTGAGCATGCACAGTACCAGCAATGTTAAGGGCACATGTTCAGATTCTCAATTTTGTTTTTAAAGTGTTTTTGGGGGCACTTTCACTGCCCATTTTAATTCAAGACAGGTATCCAATTGCAATATACAATTCTTACAGCATAATTACACAGTCCTGAAGTGTATTATTGCACTTATAACATATGTGGAAAAGTTATTAAAGCTGTAAAATTAAAAAAAGAATCACAATACTGCTTGCAAAAAACATTTTTATTATTGTAACTTCATTTGGAAATAGTTGTCCCTTTTTGTTAAATCAGCTAGCTCTTATTTTGATAATGGTTATAGCAATATAACAGCTAATAAACTGATTTACATACAGCAACAAAGAATGCTGGGTAGAGCATAATGCTGACTTCAATGTTCCTTATTCAGAGGTGCAGTCTCCTATTTTGGTAGTGGTGACTGCAGTATGGCCACTAATATGTAGATGTATGTATTAGGGCATTGTGGGTACAGTAGGAAGTTGTTTTCCATTTGTTATGTTTGCTTGCATGCATGTGCAAGAAACATAGTGCCACCATACGAGAATTTGTAGGTGTGCCTCCCTTCTTCCAATGCCCTGCTGCCTTTTGCAGGTGCGGCCCCACTGTGCTAATGAATGTAAGAGCTGTCTATGACAGCTTTTGCAAGTGCAGCGGTGTACAGTTGAAAAGAAGAACTGAAGCATGTAGGCAATTTGCATACTGCCGTGGTTGACAGTATGCAAGGTCTCTAACGTCATTACTACACTGCAAGAGCAGTCAGACAGCTCCCCAACAGTAGTATGCTGGGAGCCCACCCTAGCGTGCTCATGGGCCCCCCACACACACACAGTATGGCCAACAGGTGCATAATCCCCGTTGGCTGTGCTGCGCTCCCCAAGAGAGTTGTAGGAGCAGCTGAGGCCACCCCAACATGGCAACAATTGTAAGGCCAATGGGGTGCCCAATCCCCACTCGGCTCCACTGCCCCTCAAACAGCCTTCCAGGTGCAACGCTGGGAGCCCACCCCAACATGGCAAACATCCATCTCGCTCCCCAACACACTTCCAGGTGCCATGCTGGGAGCCACCCCAGTGTGGCAAACCTCTCTATAGCTGATGGGGTGCCAATCCCGTCCCAGCTCTGCTGCCCCAAAAAAAACTTCCAGCTGCCAGGCTGGGAGCCCACCCCAGCGTGGCAACGCGTCATTCTCCTAAAAGTAAAATAAAACCTAGAAAGAAAAAACTGTCCCTCGCTGACTGTCTTTACTTCCGCCCCCACCCGCGCTCACCCACTGCACACCCTAGCTCCTCACACCCCCCACCCCATACTTACCTCTGGAGCCCTGCTCGATGATCTTCGGTTGACCAGGAACATGTCTGCACTCTTCAAAGCCGACTGCGAACTGAGGAAATGCCGGTAAGCTGTATAATGGAATAAATATATATTTTTTTAACTTTGATGCATATCTCAGGCATTTTGTGGAATGTTTTCAGCAAATGTTCAACATGGGGTTTTTGGGATCCCACGTCATGAATTCTGTCACTGTCATTCTGTTATTCAGTCCCGGAAGGTGATTTCGCGGTCACTGCGCGAAACCACCTTTTGGGATCATGTAATGGGCAACAGTGTCACAGTTCATGAGGTGGCCCCCAAAACCCTATGTTGAAAATTTGGGATAAAATTCCAAAAATGACTGGTTTTGAGCGTGCGTTGCGCAGTTCCTACACATGCTCGTAAGTTTGAGAATTTTTAATATTTGCACTCCCGATTTTCAACATTGCCATTTTATCACACCTCCTTATGAGCAGTACAGCTGTCATTCTTATCTCCCCAAAAAAGTGTTTCTGCACATGTAACGCACAATGGTGCAGTTGGTGTGTGAAATCAATGTTTGGGACAGATTAAGAAAATCTCAGTGACACTGTTCATGAGGTCTTAAAATGGTTATGTTGAAAATTTGGTGACAAAAGTCCATAAAATGACTGTTACGAGTGAGCATTGTGCTGCTTCCACGCACCCTCATAAGTTCAAGAATTTGTAATATTTTTCACTCCAGATTTTCACCAGTGGCATTTTTCCACACTTCCTTATGAACAGTACAGCTGTCATTTTTCACAATGTGGCAGAAATGTGTTTTCACACTTTCTGCACAGAAATGCATGGTCGCTGTGGGAAATCATTGTTCGGGACAGATTAAGAAAATGACAGTGACACTGTTCATGAGCAGAGGTCCCAAAATGCCTGTGTTGACAATCTGCTGTAAAAGAATCCCCAAACTAATAACATTAAGGGTGTGCATTGCGCAGTTTCTACGCATGCTCATGATTTCACCAGTTTTTTTACTATTTTCACTGCAGATTTTCAACATTGCCATTTTTTTACACCTCCCCATGAACAGTAAAGCTGTCATTTTTCACATCCTGTTTGAAATGTGTTTTTGTGGGAGTCATGTGATGCAGGCTGCCTGACAGGATGCTCTCTCCAGTGCTCCGACCTGTCCAGAGTAAAATTACAGTTTAAATCTCCCCTTTCCTGGGCAATTTAGTGTGTTTTCATCTACTGATCTTAGACGGTTGACAAGATCATGGGGAGGTGAGGAAAACTCAAACCATGGAGGTGGAAATGAAGAAAATGGGTCCCCGACATCATACCTATAGCGGAGAAGGCCGAGCAGGGCCTTGCTGCGTATCTCGGCTCTGCCAAGCTCCGCTAAAGCAGAGCAAGAGCCACTACCCTGGCGGACTTTTGGCTGAATTTCATCCGTTCAGGACAAATTGTGGAACATGGCTGCAGAAATAAAGGCATTATCGGTTGCCATGGAGGAGACAAGGAGGAAAGTTTCGGATAAGGAGGCCAGGCTGGTCTCTCTAGAGCGGCAGGCTGAAAAAAGGGATTCCGAGGTTGTCTGGCTGTGCCAAAAGCTCGCTAAGATGGAGCGGAAGTTGGAAGATCTAGAGGGGCGCAGCCGATGAAATAATATCTTGATTATAGGGGTCTCAGAACAAGAAGAGGGTCCTGATGCAGTTTTGTTCTCCCAGAAGCTGGTGTGCAAGGTGGTGGGCCCTTCTCCCTATGGCTCTAATTATATAATTGAGAGGGCGCATAGAGCCCTGCATCCCATGCCTCGGCTGGGATCTCCCCCCAGACCACTGATTATGCGCTTTCTAAATTATCTTGAAAGGCAGCATTTTCTGGCCAAGGTCCGAGAAATACAAGACCTGCAGTGGGAGGGGAAAAGGTTTCGGGTGACTCAGGATTTGCCCCTAACTATCTGGCAGCGTAGGCAAGCTTTCCATCCTCTTGTCTCCAAGATCATTGCTGCGGGTATTCGTTTTCGCATGATTTACCCCGCAAAGTTGCAAATTATGGTCGCAGGATCCTGGGTGTCTTTTGAAGATGCTGAAGCAGCCAAAGAGCTTAAAACAGCCCTCCCAGACTTGTTTCGAGGCACTTGATGTGGTGCACTTTGGAGCTGAATTCTTGAGAGAAAAAATGACAACCTGATGGTTCAAGGATCTAAAGACTTGTTGGGGCTACGTTCCTAACATGCTGAGTGCACTCAATTTTACTTTTCAGCAAAGGAGGCTATGTTATGGAACGGATTTCAGTTGGATTTCCTGCTTCAGCTGAGAAGGAATAGTATTTTGGTTTGGAGCCCAATCGGGTTGATGGCTCCCTTCTATCTGCAGTTAATCTTATTTGGACTCTCGGTCTTTTTGTATTTAGAGTGACTAAATTGTTACTGTAGCTAAGGGGGCACCGTGGTTCTCAAGCAAGCGTGCTGTCTATGCTTGGACTTATACAGCTGGAAATTGAAGGAGAAGTTATTTTGTCTGTCTGTTTCTTGTGTTTAACATTGTTAATTCCTCAGTTTGCCCACTGGAGGGGAGCAGTGCCTTAGTTATAGGGGGAAGATTACTTTTTATTTTTTGTTTAGCATTCTCCTGTGCCTTGCGCTATTAAGTGGGACAAGGAATGGTTCCCAGTCAAGTCTGGATGGGGGGGGTTCCCCTGCCTCTTCCTTACTCTGTGTCATAAGTTGTGCTCTCCCCATAAATGGACATATGGCAACCTGATTATAGGGGGAGTCTTATTTCAAAAGGGTTGGAGGAGATGAGGGATTAAAGGTAGTAGCAGAACATTTTGCTGGGCAGGAAATGGGGGAGAGGCGGGGTTCAAGGTGGATAGAGGGAAGTTTAGGGGAGTTAGGTGTTTTTTATGGGTTAAGAGGGGTTGGGGCTGGGAGGATGGTACAGCAGTTATCAGGGGGTTACGGATCTTTGATACCCATCGTAGCAATTTCTGGATATTACATATGTGCTTTCTTATTAATAGTCTAGATGGCTAACAATACTCATTTTTCAACCTGGAATGTGAAAGGGATAAGGAACAAGCATTTGTCAATGCCGAATGTTTGCTTGCTGGCATTGGCAGTGGTAATGTAGAAGTTACAGAGCTGCGTAATAGGAATGGCAGTGAAGTACTGAACTGAAGCAAACCCCACCACCACCCTGCAGAGAGTGACAGGCATTGGGGTGTGCATTTGGGTCATCAGGCATAAAAGGCCATCATTTCACCACCCCACCCTGCAGACACTGACAAGTGTCACGGTGTTCCTTGGGGTCTTTGGCCCTGTCGCACCCATTTCATTAGGAAATGCGGTGAGATGGGTCGATATAGAGAAGAATGGGGTGAACTTTGGGGCTGAAGAGTCCAAGGCATACCTCGATGCCTCTCACTGGCTGCAGGGGTGTGGAATGGTATGAGCATTACAGGCAGGAATCCCAAGTCACACCCTGATGCCTGTCATTCTCTACAGTGTTGGGCGTTATGGTTGGAAACCCCTAATACCTCAGGCATTCGTTGGTATTTTCCTCAAACTTTCAACATGTTTTTTTTTTTTTTTTTGACCCCACCTCATGAACAGGGGAATATCAGTTTGTTAGCCGAAAGCTGCTTATGCACAGCGAGTGTGGCATTTAGCACCACAGTTGCAAAAACATTCCGAACAGGACGTAAAAAATGACAGCTGTACTGTTCATGGGGAGGTGTAAAAAATGGCAATGTTGCAAATCTGCAGTAAAAATATTTAAAAAAATGAAGTCATGAGCGTAGACAGAAACTGTGCAACGCACACCCGTAATATAATTAGGTTGGGGATATTTTACAGCAGATTGTCAACTCAGGCATTTTGGTGCCTCTGATCATGAACAGTGTCACTGTGATTTTCTCTGTCTGTGCCGAACAATGATTTCCCCAGCGACCATGCATCTCAGGCGCTGAAAGTGTGGCAACACTTCAGCCATGTTGATGAAAAATGACAGCTGTACTGTTCATAAGGGTGTGAAAAAATGCCACTGGTGAAAATCTGGACTGAAAATATTACAAAGTCATGAACTTACGGGGTGTGTGGAAACTGCGCATTGCTCTTTTCGTAACAGTCATTTTATGGACTTTTGTCACTAAATTTTCAACATAGCCATTTAAGACCTCTGCTCATGAACAGTGTAACTGTGATTTTCTTAATCTGTCCCAAACATTGCTTTGCTCAACACAGCACCATTGTGCACTACATGTGCGAAACACATTTTAGGCGACATATGAAAAATGGCAGCTGTACTGTTCATAAGGAAGTTAATAAAATGGCAATGTTGAAAATCTGGAATGAAAATATTAAATTTGCAAACTTACTGAGCATGCATAGGAACTGCGCAACGCACACCGTAAAACAGTCATTTTTAGAATTTTTTCACCAAATTTTCCAACATAGCCATTTAACATCTGAGCTCATGAACAGCATCACTGTGATTTTCTTAATGTGTCCCATACATTGATCTCGCACACCAACTGCGCCATTGTGTGCTACATATGGGCAGAAACATGTTTTGGGTGACATGTGAAAAATGACAGCTGTACTGCTCATAAGAAGGTGTGATAAAATGGCAATGTTGGAATCTGGTGAAAATATTGAAATTCAGCGACCTACAGTGTGCGTGAGAACTACAATGCACCCTCATTAAAACAGTCATTTAGGAATATTTCACCAAATTTTCAACATAAGCCATTTAAGACCTCTGCTCATAACCAGTGTCACTGTGATTTTCTAAAACTGTCCCGTACATTGATTTTGCACGACTGCGCCATTCTACGCTACATGGGTGAAACACATTTTGGGTGAGATGTGAAAATGACAGCTATACTACTCATAAGAAGGTGTGGTAAAATGGCAATGTTGAAAATCTGGAGTGAAAATATTGAAATTTCGTGAACTTATGAGCCTGCGTAGGAACTGTGCACACCCTTACCAAAACAGTCATTTTTGGAATTTGGCACCAAGTTTTCAACATGGGGTTTTGGGACCTTCTCATGAATGATGTCACTGCGCCGAGTATTCAGGCCAAAAGGGTGATTTACATGATCACTTTCTGCATGATCAGTGTCTTGAAATCACCCCTACGACCTGAACTCAACACTCATGACAGTGACTCGATATAAGGAAAATCTATCGATAAAAACTGAAAAGCTAAAAAGACCGAGATATCTAATAAAGTTGAAACCCCTATGTAACCCATTATACAGCTTACCAGCATTTCCTCAGTTCGGTCGGCTTTGAAGGTGCAGGCGTGTTCCCGGTCCACGAGATTGTCGCGGAGGTAAATTATAGAATTGGGGGGTGTGGGGAGGCTGGAGTGCAGTGGGCAGGTCTGCGGGTTGTGGGAGGGTTGGGGAGATCGCCCGGCGGGGCAGTTTTATTTTACAGGAAACAAAAAAAAAGACATAGTGGGGCGTTTGCCACACTGGGGTGGGCTCCCAGTGGCACAAGGACTTAGAGGTGTTCAGCCGGCGGGGATGGGCACCCATCGGCAAAATAGGAAAAAATCACGGCACCATTTGCCACGCTGGAGTGGGCTCCCAGCGTGGCATTCAAACAGAGGTTCAGCCGACAGGGGATTGGGCACCCCGCCCGTAAGGAGCACAGTGCTTACCTTTGGGGTGGGCTCTGGCGTTGCACTTACAACTGGGGGAGTGGGGGCGCAGCTCAGCCGGCGAGTTGGGCACTCCGTTGGCTGTACAGTACTGAAGCTGCCGCGATCTGTCTGTGCGTGGGGGGTTGCGGCGTGAGCAGCGATATCTTATCGGTGCTCACTCCAGCACTCATCCCCATTCAACTGTATGCCACTGCATTTTGGAGGCGTGTCACACACGGCTCCAAAATATGTTGCCTACAGGGCTCGCCTGCCAGCCCACTGACTGAATTGGAGGAGGAGGTGACACACCTCCGAAATCTCCGATGAAGGCACTATGTTTCTTGCAAATGCGTGCAAGCAAACATAAAAAACTAAACAATATCAGGTGCTGAAACACCTGAACCTGTTGAGATCCCAGATCACGTTTTTGCAAGAATCCCACCTATTAGACTCCGAGGCTTTACAACTCAGGAGACAAGAGGTGGGGCAAGTTTTTGCTGCTCAGGGGTCCACTAACAGCTGTGGGGTCATGCAAGTTGTTAACAGATGTATCCCATTTATTCCCAAGCAGGTCTTCAGGGATCCAGGTGGTAGATACGTTATGGGCCAAGGCACTCTTTGGTCCATGCCACTCTTACTTTGTAGCACCACAGACAACCCTAGCTTCTTTATGAAGCTTATTACTCTTATACTCCCTTTGCTTCCTATAGCGATAGTAATGGGAGGGGATTTCAATTTAGTATCGGACCCTACTATGGATAGGTCAGGTTCGGCTTTGAGGGGACTTTCCCCTGGGCAAAGAGCATTTTGGGACTTACTAGACCAGTGTGGGCTATGTGATGTATGGCGAGTGTTACACCCCGATAGTAGGGAGTACACTTTTTTCACCAGTGCATAGGTCACATTCCCGCATTGATTACTTACTAATATCCCAATCTCTCTTGCCAGGGGTCACGTCTGCTTCAATTCAACCAGGCCCTATATCCGATCACTCCCTGGTGATATGTTGCTTGGGGTTTTTTGTTAACATCCCTTAAAATGAGACTCGGTGGAAATTAAATGAGCAATTATTGAAGGATGCTTGATTTTCCAACCAAGTGAAAGAGCAGATAGATTTGTTCTTTTCAGCTAACTCAACAGAAGGCATGGTGCCAGACATTATATAGGGCGCTTTCAAGGCCTACATGAGAGGGCTTCTGATTAGCTTAGCAACAAAGTGGAAAATAGCCCGGGAGGCCGAACTGTTATCATTATTGTCTCAGGTTTGGTCCCTAGAGGCTAACTTATCTCCTAGTACCCTGGAAGAAAATGGGTGGAAACGTCTTGTAGCTAAAGATAAGTACTTGGACTTGCTAAGGGAAAAGGCTGAGTTGGCCATCATCCGCACCAAAGCTAGCTACACCGATCAGGGAGAAAAAGCGGGTCGCTTGTTAGCTTTAAGGATAAAACAGCAGGAATCAGCAAGATTTATCCCACCTGTGAGGGCTCAATCAGATGGATCCCTGAGGTTGTCCCCTTCAGAGATTGTGCAGGAGTTTGCGCTGTACTACGAGCAATTATATAGAGACATGGACAGCCCCCCCCGATGGAGGCATTGGAGGCCTACCTCCAGGAGTCTCATCTCCCTTCTCTAATTCACAGAGGAGATTTCTGTTCTCCCCTATATCCTTAGAGGAAATAACTGCGGTAATTAAGGCCTTGCCTTCGGACAGAGTCCCGGGGCTGGATGGTTTTTCCTCTCTATTTTATAAAGTTTTTCTGGAACAATTAGCACCGGTACTTCATCGGCAATTCCTCCATATTCTTTCTGGGGTAGCTGTTGATCCCCATCTGTTTGAAGCCTTGATCGTTCTGCTCCCTAAATCCGACAAAGACCCTGAGCTGGTACTGAGTTATAGGCCCATATCCCTTTTTGAACCAGGATATCAAAATCCTGTCGAAGATACTGGCCGATAGGATTACCCTGGTTCTTCCGGATTTGATTGGCATGTCACAGGTTGGATTTATGAGGGGACACTCGTCAGACCACCTACGCACCCTTTCGCATGTCTTCTCGGAGTCCAAGGAGGCTACCTTTCCAGCTGTGCTGGTGTCCCTGGATGCTGAGAAGGCATTTGATTGTGTGAACTGGAATTTTCTGTTTCAGGTTCTCAAGGCATTTGCTTTTCCGTCCATATTCATAGACTGGATTCATGCCCTATATCAGGCTCCCTCAGCAAGTATTTCAGGTAATGGGGCCTTTTCAAAGCCCTTCCTTTTACACTCTGGAACAAGGCAGGGTTGTCCTCTTTCCCCTCTGTTATTCAATATATACTTAGAACCACTTATTCAAAACATTTTAGATAATTCGGAAATACAAGGTATTCTGATGCGTAACAAGGTAATAAAGATTACGGCATACGCGGATAATCTTCTTCATTTGTCCCATCCTGTCACGTCTATCCCGGCCATGCTAACTATGATTGTGAAGTTTAGTTCCTTTTTCAGTGACAAACTGAATGGCAATAAATAGTCCATTTTTCCCCTCAGTCATAAAGTCTTTATGCACGATATCATCCCATTTGGGTTGTCTTGGTCACCTGGTTTTCTCAAATATTTAGGTATTAGACTTACACATAATCCTTCCTTGTGGTTTAAAGAAAACCTGGAACCCCTTTCCCAGGTGATTATCCAGGATCTTGATAGATGGTCAAAGCTCCCTATTTCATTATGGGGCTGTATTAGTATAATTAAAATGAATGTATTTCCCCACCTTTTTTATCCTTTATCCCACCTTAATTCATTTATCCCACTATCCCGGTTTCAGAAAATGCATAGACTCTTTACCAATTTCATTTGGTCCAACAAGCACCCCCGATTAGCATACCACAAACTGGCAGCTCAAAAATTTGATGGAGGGTTACGTATTCCTCATCTGGCAATTTATTATTGGGCTAGCCATCTATCAAAATACCTTAAGTGGGCATACCCTAGGCCCGATAGTTTGAGGCCGGTCTGGCTTAACATTGAATTCGACTTAATCCAGTCTATGAATATGGATCCCCTAACTCTGTTCTACGTCAAGTCTTCCTCTCTGCAAGAAATCCATAAATGTCCAACTCTTATGACCTCCTTAAAAGTCCATGCACAGCTGTGCTCCTTTTTGCGTTATAAACTGCATCTGGACCTGTCTCAATCCATATGGAATAATCCGTCCTTCACTATAAACAGAGGATCCCCCTCCATGTGGTTGCCCCAATTGGGGGAAGGGATAGTATCTACCTTCCTTAATGGAGAGGGAGCATGGCTCTCTGTAACTAATATTATCCGGAAATTTAACATCCCAGCAGCATATCACTTCAAGGTCCTTCAATTAAGGCACCTCCTCACTACCTCATTGGGCAATACTCCTCCCCATCCTCCGGCATTTTCCTTAATATCCCGAGCGTTCCTCCTTGCTAGGACCCTCCAAGGTAGTCTCAAAGATGCAGCAAGCCCTTTTTCATTGGCAGTATGGTGGCCCCTATGGTCCTGCTAATCACTGGGCATCTCTTTCCCCAGTATACTTTCGATTGGCTTGTATTATGGCGGTATTGTCACAAGTATGTGTCGCAAGACAGACTACGACTTGTGCAATACCACATTTTACATAACTTATATTATACCCCAGTAAAACTGGCAAAATGGGGTCTTCTTGAATCAGGAAGGTGTACCAGATGTTTCCAGGAAGAAGGGACGCTTCTCCATATATTTTGGCTATGTCCCAAGGTAATTCCATTATGGGACTAAACTAAAGCCCAAACTGCACCCTTTACTGGGTTTGCAGGATTGCTTTACTCCTGAAATTTGCCTGTTAGGAGACTTGTCCCCTGTAGAGACTAAAACTTGGAGATTTCACACGTCTATAACTATCTGTTAAAAGTCATACTTAAGCATTGGAAGGATGATGTTAGCCCATCATATCAAGAATGGGTTCATGAAATCCTTGCCAATCTTCATACTGAGAAAGCTATTGCGAGTCTCTATAACAGGCAACGGGGTTATAAACGTATCTGGGATCTCTTTCACACTCTAATTACCATTGGTATGGATAAGCGAGATATTGGTAATTGCTTGTCTTAGTTCAACCATGGCTCATTGTAATATGATATTATACTATAATATTTTAGTGTGCTGCTGTATGGGGAGGAAGGGGTAGGGGGAAGAATATGCCTTGTATCGTTGTCATGCTGTGAATGTGTCACTAATTCTGTCCCCTGTACTGTGGAAAACTTGTTAAAGTTTGAATTGAAAAAAAAATTAAATGTGTTTTTGCACTGGTGGGTCCAAATGCCATAGTCACTGTGTAAAATCAGCTTTCGGCTAACAAGCTGATATTGGCACTGTTCATAAGGTGGGGGTCACAAAAACCCTTGTTGAAAATTTGGAGTGAAAATACCAACGAACGCCTGAGGTATTGGGGTTTCTGACCATAACACTTCACCTTTTAGAGACTGACAGGCATCAGGGGTGTGACTTGGGATTGTCGCCTGTAATGCTCATACCATTCCACCCCCACCCATACCCTGCAGCCAGTGAGAGGCATCAAGGTGTGACTTGGACTCTTAGCCCTAAAGTTCACCCCATTCTCCTATACTGCACCCATCTCACCGTATTTCCTGATGGAATGGGGTGATCATAAAGGCCAAAGACCCCAAGGCACACCGTGACACTTGTTGGTGTCTGCAGGGTAAGCTGTGGTGAAATGGCATGGCCATTATGGCTGACTACCCAAAGGCACACCCCACCAATGCCAGCAAGCAAACATTCAGCACTGACAAATGCTTGTCTTACTGTGAGGTGCAGTCTCCTATTTTTGTAGTGGCTACAGCAATATACAATCTCATTTGTGTATTTTCAAAAACAAGGCATTTTGCATACAGTATATAGTTAACAAGATTTCTTTGCTGAGAAATGCAGTCTCCTAGTTCTGTGGTGAGTAGTAAAATATAATAGCCTGTATATTAATATACATAATTAGGCATTATGGGTACAATACATAGCTGATTTTTCTAACTCCTTAATCAAAGTACAGTCTCCTATGTTGGTAATGTTTACAGCAGTACAGTCTGTAGAAAAGCCTCTGGAAATTTTTTTTTTTTTGTGGTGCACGTAGGCTAAAAAGATCATTTGCCATTCTGCATAGATGCTGTTTTGCTTTCATTGCCCACTGGTGAAGTGACAGGTCTGAAGTGACAGCTCCTGTCAGAATGTGGGAATGTAATTATACTTTTCTGTGTTTATGCTATAGAGCTTGAATGGCTGTAAGTAGTTCAGGAGTGTAATTATGGGTCAATAATGATATGGATCTGAGCTGCTTTCAGCCAATCAAATCACTAGAATTTTTCTACACAAATATAATGCTAGATACAGCTATTTGCAAACAATGTAAAGAGTCTGCTAAGAACTGATTGTGTCCCTTTAATGTAACTTTATTTCCTTTGAATGAAATAAAAGTTGGAGATTCTAGCACTGAGAAAAGAGGCAGGGCTATGCAGATGAAATGGAGCACAGAAGCAAAAGGATTTTCTTCATAGAAAACAATATGTCTTAACAGTTTGAACAGTAGGAGACAGATTCACAACTCCTACTGGTTACAATGTTTATTTGCTATGGCAACCTTCCATAAATGACTTTAATATTCCTGCTTGGTACATGTACAGGTCTCCCTCTCCTAGCAAGGGATCTCCAGCACTTACTAGTTCTTTTATCTCCCCTAAACTCGGTCTTTCCCGGTCTATTCCCTTCCCCTAGTGCACTCTTGCTCCCTCTCTCCACCCCTATTTTCTATTTCCCCTCTCTCCATGCTTACTAGTAAAAGGTACTAGCTTCTAATTAGTGGAGACGGCCTAGGATGGTCATCTTTACACTCCTGTAAACCCTGATGGAGTGCAGTTGTATGTAATTTATGTTAGACCTTATGTATAGGCCTCCTTTGGCCTACACCTGCTCAATGTTGCTACATTGTTGGCTACCATATCTGTAACTATGTTTTGTTTTTTGCTGTATTGTACTGAATTAATGTCCAGGACCACCTTGAAAATGAGCTCACTCAATGGTGTTTTATGCCTGGTTAAATAAAGTTGATTGACTGATTGACAGGTACTATTTCTTTCTCCTGTATTGTATTATACTGCGCTGTACTGCGCTGTGCTGCACTATACTGTACTGTGTTGCGTTGTACTGAACTGTACTGTAATGCACTGCTGCGCTGCACTGTATTGTGCTGTACTGTACAGTAATGTGCTGTGCTGTGCTTAGAGATGCAGCAAAATTAAATTCTGCTGGTGAAGTGAACACGAAGTGGCCACTTTACATTGTCACTCGGCTATGTGGAGTGGCCAAAGCAAAAGGCTCACTTCGCCTTGTAATTATTACTTTGCATTGTAATTCCACCGTAACGCGAAATAAGGTGGAGTGACAACAATATTGGCAGCCCCTCATGTACACAGTCACCAGAATTAATGTGCATCCTCAAAATGCTACTGTCTTGCGTCCAGAAAATTCCCCAGGGCTGATGAAGTGAAATGAAAGCATAACAAGAAATGCAAAGTCTCCCAGAATTAATGGTGCACTTCAGTCATGCATGCAGTGGTAACACACAGTACCAGAATTAATGTGCATCTCCAGAAAGCTACTGTCTTGTGTTCAGAAAATTCCCCAGTGCTGACGAAGTGAAATGATAGCACAAGAAATGCAAATGTCTCCCAGAATTAATGGTGCACTTAGTCATGCGTGCAGTGGTCACACACAGTCACTAAAATTAATGTGCATCCCCAAAATGCTACTGTCATGTGTTCAGAAAATTCCCCAGTGCTGACGAAGTGAAATGAGAGCATAACAAGAAATGCAGAGTGTCTCAGAATTAATGGTGTACTGCAAAGTGCAAACGCACAGACAGATTAAGATTGTGCTGTGCACTCAAGAGTTGCAGACAAAAAGGCACAACACCTAACCAGTGCTCACAAGTCACAAATCCAAATCTGGAAAAGAATACCTTTTGCCGGTTGGGGGGGTAGTGCAAGGCAGTAACAGTCCACTACCAGTAAAGATACCACAAAGCAGTATAAAAAAATTCATGTATGTGCGGTGGATAGCAGGTTCACACTGTTGCAATTACTCTGTGGCACAATAAAAGGTGTCTGATTTAATGTCACGGATCGCGCGAGCGCACACACACACACACACACACACACACACACACACACACACACACACACACACACACACACACAGAGAAACAGACATTGACTGCAGATAAGGACCGCTTGGCCAACCTAGTCTGCCCATTTCCCTACCGATAGGATAGGCCGCAGATCCTAGTTAACCAACAGCCTATTTTTCCACCCCCACAAGAATTGCCTTATGTCTGTCCCATGCATTCTTGAATTCTCCCACAGTTTTAGACCCACAACCTCCTCAGGGGAAGGCTGTTCCATGCATCCACTACCCTCTCTGTGAAAAAATACTTCCTCACATTGCCCTGGAACTGCCCCCCCCATCTTTAAATTGTGTCCCCTTGTTCTTGCATGTCTTTTTCTGAAAGATGCTACCCTCTTGGACTTTGTTGATTCCACTGAGGTACTTAAAAGTTTCTATCACGTCCCCCCCCTCTCCCTTCTTTCCTCAAGGGTATACATATTAAGCTCCTTTAGTCTCTCCTCGTACGGCTTCTCTTGTAGACTCTGCAGCATTTGTCACCCTCCTCTGGACTGCCTCTATCCTAACTATGTCCTTGTGGAGATGGGGTCTCCAGAACTGGACGCAATACTCCAGATGGGGTCTCACCAACTGTCTGTACAGAGGGATAACAACTTCCTGTTTTCTGCTGCTGATGCCTCTCCCTGTGCATCCCAGTATACCCCCCAGCCCTCCCTACTGCCTTCTCACATTGCTTGCTAACCTTGAGGTCATCTGATATGATTACCCCCAGGTCCCTTTCCTTTTTTGTTGTTGCTACCTCCCCCGCATTGTGTAATCTTCCCCAAAGTTCTTGTTTCCCAGGTGCATTATTTTGTACTTCTTTGCATTGAATCCTAGCTGCCATACTTCTGACCATTCCTCCAACCTTGCCAAGTCCCTTCTCATCCTTCCCATGCCTCCTTGTGCACACACACTACAAGTAATGCGTAGCAAGTTGAAAACCTTTAGTAATATAACAAAATGTTTTAAACAAACTGAAATTATACACTGCTACACCACAACAATCAGCAAAAAAAGTCAAGAATTACTGAAAATATTACTGTGTGTGCATTAACACAGTTATACAAGAAAAATATAACCAAAATAGAAACTGCCTTTTTCTCCCAGTTAATCTACCTACATCACAGACGCCCCTCCCCCGAAGCACACTTCACAGTACACAGACTGACTGTTCTAAATTAACATTCAAAATCCACACACAAATAGCCACTTGATGATATGAGCACAGGAGGGTTTCCTTCAATTGATGTGCTAATTTTTGAGCAAAAAACAAAATAGCTTAAAAAGGCTTTTTTAACAGCTGTTAGAGGATTTGAATCGAAGAGCTGAGTGGAAACTGTCTCCATCTTCCACTACATGCACACACTACACAGAACTGAGGCTGTGCAGAACAATCTAGAGCCCATGTGACCTGCAATCCCATGAAGCACTGCACAATTCGCCTTGGAGCTCAATTACAAGGCGAAATGATGCGAAGTACATTGATTTCAATGTACTTTGCCTTAAAATTGGTGAAGTGGTTTGGGGAAGGTGGAATAATGTGAAGTCATTAGTTTCAATGGACCTCGCATTCCTCATTATAATGCAAAGTACCCTGCTTCATGTTGCGGGCACTTTGTGGATTCTGCGTTACTCCGCGAATCACTCTGTGAGCGAATTTTGGCCACTTGCCCACCACTAGCTGTGCTGTACTGTCTTGTAATCTCCTGGTATTGAACTGTATTGCTTCTCTTGTAACCTCCTGGGTCATATCTGAAAATAGGCACATTCTGTATCTACCTGGTCAATAAAAGCAAATAAATAAATTAGCATTGCTCCATTTAGCTTTTTCCTGTTAAAATAAATAAATGTAGTATACAAACCCCCAGATGACTCGAGTCTGATCCTGCACTTGAGCGGCTGGCAAAGTGAGCAGTGGCACTACTGCTGAGCTACCAGGTTAACATTCCCACTCTTGTTTTAGAAACATAGAAACATAGACAACGATAGCAGAGAAAGAACAAAGGTCAGTCTAATCTACCCGGAGTTCCCTACCTGCCTTGAGACCTATCCTTCCCATTCTACTCACCCACTCCCCTCCCTACTGCTGCTGCTGCTGACTTAAGCAGCCACCAAACCCTTCACCCTATCCCAGCCAAGCTTTGAAACCATTTACTGTCTTGGCACCCGCCACCTCCTCTGTCAGACTGTTTCATGGCTCCACCACCCTTTCTGTAAAATAGAACTTCCTCACATCCCTCTCAAACCTTCCTGCATCCAATTTCCACTCATGACCTTTGGTTCTTGATGCTGTATTACTGCTAAATAGTTCCCCAGAGTTCACCCTGTCTATTCTCTTCAGGAACTTGAAGGTCTCTGTATCCCCCCCTCTTGCCTGGTCTCCAGTGAATATGTGGTCACTACCTTCAGGCAATCCTCATAGGATCTGCCCTGTTGGCTAGGAATCATCTTGGTCACCCTGCAATGCATCATTCCCAGCCTGTTCCTGTCCTCCTTTAGGTGAGGACTCCAGAAATTAGCATAGCATTTCAGGGGAGGCCCCAGCAGTGCCTGCTATAGAAAGGCAATAGTAAATCGTTTTCCCTGCTGTCAATACCCTTTCCAATACACCCAAGCATTCTATTATAGGCCTTGATATAGGCCTAGTTTTCTCAGTGGGTCCTATGTCTACCCCAGTTTAAATCTGGCAGTGACTGAAGGCACAGGGCAGGCAAGTGGTATTATTGAGATTGCACAAGGAGTCCATGACTGTAGAGGAATTGAAATCCTGGATCTCCTATTTCACATTTCATTGCCCTAACCATAAGATTGCAATTCCACCCAAGTCAGATGGTCCTGAGTCTGAGGGTTTTTAGGACTGGCCCCAGTCAGAAGGCCCTGGGCTTAAGGCTTGTTTGGGTGACCCAAATCAGAAGCACTTGGGCATATGCTTTATTGGGGAGACCCCAGTAAGAAACCCCTGGGTGTAAGAGTTGTTGGTGGCCCCAGTCAGAAACCCCTTGGTGTATGGGTTGTTAGGATGGCCCCAGTCAGAAGGCCTTCAGTGTAAAGTTTGTCAGGGTTGTCCCAGTAAGAAGTCCATGGGTGTAATGTTTGTTGTGGTGACCCCAGTCAGAAGGACCTATGTGTAAGGTTTGTTGGGGTGGCCCCAGTCAGAAGGCCCTGAGTGTAAGGTTTGTTGGTGTGGTTTCACTCAGGAGGTCCTGGGCATAAGGTTTGTTGGGGTGACCCTAGTTAGAAGGCCTTGTGTATAAGGTTTGTTGGTGTGGTTTCACTCAGGAGGTCCTGGGCATAAGGTTTGTTGGGGTGACCCTAGTTAGAAGGCCTTGTGTATAAGGTTTGCTGAGGTAGCCCCAGTCAGAAGGCCCTGGGCGTAAGGTTTGTTGGGGTGGTCCCAGTCTGAAGGTCCTGGACGTAAGGTTTGTTGGGGTGGCCCTAATTAGAAGACTCTGGGAATAAGGCTTATTGGGGTGGCCCCAGTTAGAAGCCCCTGGGAATACAGTTTGTTGGGGTGGTCCCAGCCAGAAGGCCCTGGGCATGTTTGTCGGGGTGGTCCCAGTCAGAAGACCCTGGGCATGAGGTTTGCTGGAGTTGCCCCAGTCAGAAGGCCCTCAGTGTGAGGTTTGTTGGGGTAGCCCCAGTCAGAAGGCCCTGGGTGTAAGGTTTGTTGTGCTGGCGTCAGTCAGAAGTGTCTGGGTGTTCGAGTTGTAGGGGTGGCCCCAGTCAGAAGACCCTCCATGTGACCTTTGTTGGGGTGGCCCCAGTGAGGAGCCCCTTGGTGTAATGTTTATTGAGGTGGCCACAGTCAAAAGTCCCTGACTATAAGGTTTGTTGTGGTGGCCCAAGTCAGAAGGCCTTCAGTGTAATGTTTGTTGGGGTGGTTACACTCAGAAGGCCCTGGGTATAAAGTTTATTGGGGTGGCCCCAGTTAGAAGTATCTGGGCATAACATTTGTTGGTGTGGCCCCTGTCAGAAACCCATGGGGTGTAAGGTTTGTTGGGGTGGCCCCAGTCAAAAGGCCCCGAGTGTAAGGTTTATTGGGGTGGTCACAGTCAGAAGGTCCTGGGCGTAAGGTCTGTTGTGGTGGCTCCAGTTAGATGACTCTGGGAATAAGGTTCATTGAGGTGGTCCCAGTCAGAAGCTCCTGGGTGTAAAATTTGTAGGGGTGGCCCCAGTCAGAATGTGCTGGGTATACGGTTCGTTGGAGTGACACAGTCAGAGGGCCCAGGGTGAAAGGTTTGTTGGGATTGCCACAATCAGAAGGTCCTTAGTGTGAGGTTTGATGGATGGCCCCAGTCAGAAAGCCCTGGGTGTAAGGTTTGTTGGGGTGGTGTCAGTCAGAAGTCTCCGGTTGTTAGGGTTGTTGGGGGTGGCCCCAGTCAGAAGGCACTCAGTGTGAGGTTTGTTGTGGCGGTCTAGTCAGAAGCCCCTTAGTTTAAAGTTTGTTGGAGTGGGCCCAGTGAGAAGCCCATGGCTGTTTTTATTTTGGGTGACCCCAGTCAGAAGCCCCTGGGTGTAAAGTTTGTTGGGGTGGCTCCAGTCAGAAGATCCCTGGTATAAGTTTTACTGGGGTTGCCGCCGCAGTCAGAAGACCTGGGGCATAAGGTTTGTTGTTGTTGTTGCCCCAGTCAGAAGGCCCTGGGCGTCAGTGTTTTTGGGTGTCCCCAGTCAGAAGGCCCTCAGTGTAAAGATTGTTGGGGTGAGCCGGCCGGGTCATGTTGAGAGTTGAGGTGGTGGACACCATACCTCACATCACGCCAGTGACTTGTGTTTGGGAAGGAGTACAGGCCACCGAGAGTCAGCCGGGGAGGAGAAGGATCGAGCATCCCAGGGACTGCTCTCCTTCTCCAGGGAGTGGGTACACCAGTAGTCGGCAAACATCTGGCCCCTAGCAAAGGCTGGGGGGCAGAACACTAATGCTGACAAGGTGGGCTCAGATGGGACAGATGCCTGGAGGAGCTCACATGAGAGCATGAATGTTGCTCCCGCTGGCATCATTGTACACCCCACCCTCCGAGGGGAACAAAGAACAGGGAGAAAATGCGGTCACTTGGTTTGATGGCTGTCCTGGGACACGCTTGGCTCCGAGGATGTCACTGCTAGTTAAGACTGAATCTGGACTTGGCAATGAGTATGAGATCTATCACCACCCCACCACAGAGGGCAAGCTGTAGGGGTATGACTGGAGGTGAGGGCCTTCATGGGAGCCGGGTGTGCGACAGGATGGTGGCTGGATGTGTGCTGACTGAGGAGGAAAAAAGCATTAATTAAAAAAAAAGGTTTGTTGGAGTGGTACCAGTCTAAAGACCCTAAGTGTAAGGTTTGTTGGGGTGGTGCCAGTCAGAAGTCCCTGGGTATAAGAGTTTTTGGGGTGGCCCCAGTCAGAAGGCCCTCAGTGTGAGGTTTTTGTGGTGTCCCCAGTCAGAAGCCCCTTGGAGTAGTGTTTGTTGGGGCGGGCCCAGTCAGAAGCCCCTGGGTGTAAGGTTTGTTGGGTTGACCACCGTCAGAAGCCCCTGGTTGTAAAGTTTGCTGGGCTTGCCTCAGACAGAAGGCCCTGTGTGTAAGTTTTGTTGGGGTGACCCCAGTCCGAAACCCCTGGGTGTAAGGTTTGCTGGGATTGCTCCAGTCAGAAGGCCCTGGGCATAACATCTGTTGGTGTGGCCCCTGTCAGAAACCCACGGGGTGTAAGGTTTGTTGGGGTGGCCCCAGTCAGAAGGCCCTTAGCAGAGGGTTTGTTGGGGTGGCCCCAGTCAAGGCCTTCAGGGTGAGATTTGTTTTGGTGATCCCAGTCAGAAGCCCCTGGGTGTAAGTTTTGTTGGGGTGACCCAAGTCAGAAGGCCCTGGGCGTAAGGTTTGTTGCAGGTGGTCTCAGTCAGAAGGCCTTCCGTGTAAGTTGTGTTGGTGTGGACTCAGTCAGAAGATCCTGGGTCTGAGATTTCTGTAATACCTTTTGTCTGGATAATATATTTTACTGCAACAAATGTAGATGGCATCATAGAAATCTATGGATTAATCCATACAAGTTCTAGAATTACAGATCTAGGATGAGTATATCTCCTAAAACTTGAAATACTAGCCTTGCTCCTTTACCTCACCTGGTGGTCAGTCACTGCTCTGTGATGGTTGGATTCGGTGTAAAAGAATCCCGTGTGTTAGTAGATCAGCTCTATTAACTTTCCTTGTGGAGTCACTGCTCTTTAACAGTCTAGCTGAGGATTTGAGAAGCTCCATGTCACACTAGCTGAGTTGCCCAATTCTCACCTGGTAGGTCACTGCTTTGAGATTTCCTTGTTTCATTACATGAGTACCCCTGTAGCAGGGCTAGCAGAGCTACTCATTGGGTTTGGTCTTGCTCTTTTAGCTCACCGAGTAGGGTCACAGCCCTGTGAGGGGTTGGTCAAGTATATGAGAATCTCCAGTTAGCTGGGCTGGAGTAGCTGCTCCTCTAGCCCCCACTTGCATACTGAGTGACCATGAGCAAGTCACTTAACTTTCTTGAGCTCCCAGGTTGCACCTGGAAACAATCTTCAGCTTAATGTGCCTTTCCTGGTTAAACAATTTCCCCTTTTCCTTTCCTTTAACTCACCTGGTAGAGTTCCTGCTCTGTGACGGTCTGGTTGGGTATATGAGAATCTCCATGTAGCTGAGCTGGTGCGGCTGTTCATTTAGCTCAGCTGGTAGAGTCCCTGCTCTGTGACGGTCTGGTTGGGTATATGACAATCTCCCTGTAGTCGAGCTGGTGGAGTTGCTCCTTTAGCTCACCTGGTAGAGTCCCTGCTCTGTGACGGTCTGGTTGGGTATATGAGAATCTCCCTGTAGTCGAGCTGGTGGAGTTGCTCCTTTAGCTCACCTGGTAGAGTCCCTGCTCTGTGACAGTCTGGTTGGGTATATGAGAATCTCCATGTGGCTGAGCTGTTGAGGCTGCTCCTTTAGCTCACTCAGTAGTGTCCCTGTTTACTAAGACCCATCCATATTTGGTTCTGTTCCTATGTCAGTTTCTCTGGTTAATTCTTTCTTTTATATCTATGTAAAACTATCTCACATCTGTACGTTTCAACAACAGGCTTTAAATCTGTTATACTTACGCATTGTAACAGTGGGCAGCTGTGACAACCCAGCTGTCTGCTATGAGGGACCCTCCACATATAAAAAAATTATCTCTGAGTAGGGTGACTTGCCAAGGCCATGCTCCATCTTGTGCAGCAGACCCACCCACGATCCGGCTATTAAACTTTGGCCTTCCACACACTGAAAAACAGTAAACATGACAGTGACTATAGAACAACCTTAAAACAGAGACGATATTTGCCAAGAAAGTAATAATCTCTCAACAGCCCAATGTTGTCTTTAAGCAATAACAACTGAGGAGGTGGTCACTTCCGAGGGATTAATGACTGGTTGGGGGATGGATGACCTGAGCCTCTGCTGAGGGCCACCTCACTCCAACCGGTCATTAAGCCAAGGAGATAACTGGCCTTGAGGTTGTTATTGTGATTATAAGTCTAATCGCAGTAACGGCTTTCTCTTTTACAGTATATTTTTAAGTTCTTAAGGTATTAAGCAGAGTGGGACGAGCTGGTTTGGTAATGTTTAAGACATTAATCACCAATCCAGTAGCCAATCAGGAGTCTCGCTAGGCTCATGAATAATTAATTAGACTTATAGATTATGTATAACAGTGTCACTGGACTTATTTGTGTGCCATCCATGTTGCCACTGGGCTATTCAAAGCTGTTGGGTGATACTTACCTTTCTAGTGGGGACACCAACACATACATATAAAGCTGTGACATCACCATAGAACCACTGCTCCCTCAACATTACATCAGGCAGTTATGGTTTCAATCTAGCCAGTTCAGGCCCTGTTGTTCACACAGAGGAGGGTATAATGTCATATGAACATATGAACTCGCCAGCAGATAAAGGCCTTTCAGTCTATAGAGTCTGCTTGATTTTGCAGCTAGCAGCCCTTCTTCTGCAGCTGTCCCTCCCTCTCCTCCCCCCCAATGTCCATGCAGAGGGAACTGGGGAGGGCGGCAGATGGTGCAAAAGCTGTTAAGTAGTGTTGTGCAGAATGTGAAACATCACAGGTGAATTCTTGTGGAATAGCATTTATGATTTCAAAATGCTTTGTGGGATTTCTTTTTTTAATCCTGTTGAATTCCCAAAAGCATTTCCAGTCTATGTAAACTGTGGTATAACATTCCTCGGATTGTGTAATCTGCAGAATCTTATACAGCAGTTTGGGGAGAATGAATCACTGGTTTGCACAAAAGGCTGAATATTTTATTATTTATTGTATTTTATTTATGTAACCCCCCGCACACAGTGGTGGGGCTTACCTGATGTCATCTCCCCATGTTCTCACCTGCCTGGCCATGTTCCAGCCTGAGTTCTGCCTTTTGAACCTGACTAATATTGAGCAGAAAGTGTAAATCTAATGTAAAGTAGTGCTGTATCCTTGGGTCCTGCATGAACGTGCGAATGAATGTCATTGCGCTGTAGGTTTGAGGCTCAGCCCTGTGTATACTGTACGTGACCTATGCTGGGTCTGAGTGGAATGAAGTTCATGACTGGCCAGGGAATGCTCCTTCAGACTTTACTCTGCAGTTGCTTAACAGTACAGAGGGAGCCCTTCCAAAAGTTGTAACTATTTCTAAAACTAAACTGTTTTGTTTTAAAAATGAACCTTAAGGTTTGGACTGTTTTGCATTCTGCACTGCAGCAGCCATGTTTGGTACTTTGACCCTGCTTTCTGTCCAGTGAGAACTCAAGAGGTTCTTGTGAGATCCTTCTGCTATTGCTGCTGGGAGAAACCGTGAACTGTGTGCTTGGCACCCATTTTAGCCTATTATAATGCTAGAATTGTGATGGACAGCTCCAGCATCCGATCGGATTACAGGAAGCAGTTTTTGTCAGTTAACGGAGGATCAGTTGAGCAGGGCAGTTGCTAAAGGGTTTCCAACAGGGAGGGGGGCTCTGTGTTAGGCTCTGGGAGAACGTGGAAAGGCTTGCTTGCTTCTCTACCGCCTTATAGCCCAAAGTGGGTTGTTTCGAACTGTCAAATTTGTAGAAAAATCCTCTAAGCTACCAAAGCCAAAAGGGAGTGTGGTTTCTGCTTAAAACTGCAATTTCCCACCGAACTACATCATAGCCCGTGTTGGAGATAGACAGGCTAAGCTGCTGCAAGGTAAAATACTGCATTGGAGGCTGCTGTTTATATGTGAAGCCTGTGGCTACAGAGCTGTCTCCTGCCTAGATGAGACTGGAAGATAACTGTGCCAGCTTACTGCCAGATTCTACCATTTGCCAAGTGAGTAAGCTGTGTGGCATAGTTGAACTGCATCAGATACTGAACCGTGTGTGTTTAGCCTATATGCTACAAAAGAGTGAAAGACTACTGCTACACTGTAAATTTGAATTCCTACAGCCCGAAGACCAGATTGGGGAGTCAGCTCCCATTGCTACATTCATCATGGGTTGTGGCCACCTCTGGGAGGGAAGCCATAATGTGGAGGTGTGCTGTTAGACCTGGTCCCCCATATGCTGGTTCTGTCTTTAGATGGACAGAAAATCTGCAGCCAAGAGCCAGAGGACCGAATCCTGCTTCAGGAGGAATCAGTCTGACAAAATTTCCAGATCCAAAGTTCATGGTACCATGAGTGAATTCAGGGCCTGTTCCTGCTACCAAGTTAAAGTATTTTTGCCAAGCTTGTTTTGTTTTTCAATTGCCAGCCTGCTGTTTAACTGTTGTGCAGGCCATTGGGCCTGGAAATTACAAATTGCTTGTGGTTTAAATGTTGCTTATGATTCTACCAAAAAGAGTGAACAAATTAAATAATCATTTATTTGTTTAAGGGCCCCAACCCTGTCCAAACAGCTGCAATGCTGATCAATACAGCTGCAACGCACCATGCCTACAATAGCTAAATTCTGTGTACCCAGTGAGTTTAACTGGATTGTCCAGAGGGGACCTAATGTGTTATTTTAATGCTTTGCCACACCAAAAGAGCGCTTTTAAAATTGCTTTTGATTGACATCCCCTTTCGCTTTGTTTAAGCCCCCTAATAAATAAGATTTGTTGTTTAAATGTTAACACTGCTCACAAGCATATTATTACTGAGTGTTAGTTTATTGTGGGAAGATAGGAGTATTGCTGTAGTTGAATGCCAATTCTCACAGGTGCACAGGGTGTATTCTAGACATCTTGACCCTGTCGGTAAGCGTAGTTACTGTCAGCATATTATTAGCACTCACCAACAATTGCAGATTTGAATGCAAAGTAAAGTGTGTTATGGTAATCCACATGTGGGACGACTGGGTGGGGCTGTGGGTAGGTACAACATCTTAGAGGTTGTGCTAGCTTGTCATCAGACCCACTTAAAAGTAACTTTGTGTGGAGGCATTGCGCAAATAATTTTACTATTGGCATCGATGATCCTTTTAACATCCCAACCAGAACTCAAGCCCCACAACCTGCATTGTGGACAGCAGACAGGCAGGGGTAGTAACCCACTGGGACACAGCATCTAGGTTACATTTTAAACTTTAGTTACCAGGAAAGACGCACTGAGCCGGGGCTCATTTCCAGATGTGACCAGATGGATGTGGGGTTACGATACAAACAGAGGAGAGAACAGTAATGGCAATTAAGAACTGGCTCCCGGAAATGGAGACAGCTGATTGGCCAAGAGATCTTTGAAGCCATGATGATATCAAGCTACATACTTATGGCTTCATAAAAACCCTGGCCACGAGCCCCTCACACAGGAAAAAATCCTATGACTACAACACCACAAAGGGCAAGGTAGGGGAGAAAAAACGTTTTGAAATCTATCTCTTCAGACCAGAGTTAGCAGAAAAGTATTGAGGACACTCGGAGGAAACTCCCCTTTCTATCTTTTTGGGCTAATAGCAAATATTTGTTATAGAACACTCAAGGAAGGGATGAGATAAAATTACAAGTAGGCTTGATTCCAGAAAATGCTTAACAGTTGATGCAGTGCGAGTGGCATTGTGAGGGGACAGGGAAGCAGATGAGGGTGACAGGGAGGACAACTGTCCCAGGCCCAGTGGCTCAGGGGGGCCCATAGGGGGACCTGTACCAGGGAATGTGAGGCTAAGGGGAGCCCAGTCCTAACGGTGTGTCCCGGGCCCAGAAATTTCTATTGGCACCTTGGGAGAGACTTATCAGCTGGATGTCTCAAAAGGACCTCTCAAGAGATCAAGACAATATTTTTACCACAGTGCCCTCCCTTATTTCCTCTTGGTCTAGCCTCCCACTTGGTGTTGTATGAAGATTTCAATATCAGTTGGTTGGGATCAGGAGGTGGTACCTCTCACACCTCTGTATCTGAAGCCCACCTACCCTAATTAATAACTGAACCCACTAGGCTCACTATTACATCTGGCAATCATTCCCTTTTAGACTGGGTCCTTACCAATAGCTGGCTAGGGGAGAATAAATAGAATTAAAAAAAATCCCATCACAGGCTGATCCATGCAGGGGTCAGAGTACATTTTGTAGCTACTAGCCAGCAGGGTAGTGACTTGCAAAATCCATTAGCCACACAGACCTTTCTACTGGCCCAGCTGATCTACTTATTGAAATATTACCTTTTCCAGTACAAGCCCTCTTGGCTACTTAAAGATTTTTGACTATCCCAAAAGAAAATCTAACAGCATTTGGCTGGTGGACTGGTGCCAGTTTTGACCCTGTCCACGAACAACCATATGTGGTCACACAGTTGACAGCACAGGAATGGACACATACATATACCATGGCAAACATCCATCATTGATACATGCTTGATGTTTCTTTGTAGAGCATGCTTGTATAAAAGACCAATGCCTGTCAAGTTAACATGCTGTACTTACTCTGGCATTCTGGGTAGCCTGTGAAGGGTTATAATGCCCTTCTCAAATTCACAGTCCTCTACTGACACAAAAATAGCCTCCCTCTCCACACCTGACGGCAGCTTGTAACAAAAATGATTCTGCTCATCATTGACTATTCTGACATGGTCTGGCATTGCCCCTGCCATATCCCTTTCTAGGCTGGATAAGCTCCTTAATTCATTCTGCTACTTTGCCAACTCCACCCATCCCCTCACTCACTCACCACTGTCTTCTCTATTCCTCTCTCTCCCTATCACCACTGTCCCATAGATGCACGTTCACTGTGCCTCCCTTGTTGCTAAATTCTGGTTTGGGACTCTTTCCCTCACCTCTCCTCTTGGCTTTCACAAGCTAACCCCTCAGTGTTCTCCCTCCACCACATGGATCCATGTACCTCTTCTCTTCTTCACCCCCTACTCTGCTGCAGATCAGCCAGCTTTCTCCTATCATCTTCCCCTACTCTGGAACAAACTCCCCCTCTGATCTATGCATACCTCTCTATCTCCTCTTTCAAAAGTCTTGTCAGACTTCTCCCCTCCTCTCAGTATTCACACTTCTCCTCCTCCTAACAGGGAGCTTAAGCCCAATCTCCTGGCCATCTTTGCATCCATTTACCTGTAACCCCTTGTTACCCAGGGTTACTAGAATCCCAGTAAGACCTAGTGGTAGGCAGGGAAGGCAGCTTGTGAAACTCCAGTTAAATGGGTTTCACACTGTCTCACTCTGTTCTCAGTCTCAGCTGAGACTGAGGGATGACATCACCAATAGAACATTTGCAGCTGCATAAGCCACAATGGAATCTGCAGCAGAGGGAGTTAGATGGAATGTTGGGAGTTTTCAAAGTGGTCAGTCTGCAGTTTGGTTTTGAGGAGTGAAGGTGTGCTAAGTTGTGGGGCCCACTGTTCAGGTCTCAGTGCCCCTCCCTCCAGGGGGGATGTAAAGATCCCCATGCAGATTCCTGGGGCAATCCCCTTAATTCTGCCAGGAGAAAGAAAAAGCTGCCTATTCAGTTCAGCCTTAGTTTTGGAAAGTTGGAAGATTTGTGATTCACCTGTAGGGCACCTGCAATAAAAGGGTGAGTGTTTGCTCTAACATGAGAGGGCAAAATGTTTCTTCAGCCTGGGACATGTGAGGAAATTTAGGAATTGAGCTACAATTTGGGAAGCCTATAGGACTAGGTCAAACAAATTGAGTAGTGTCAAATGCTAGAGTGCTGTGTGATTTCAAGTAAATTGTAGAGGAGATGCGACAGTCCATCTACCATTTAATCTACATTCAGAAGTTTCAGTTTTTCCAGAGAAATGGCCAGGTATGGGCTGTGGGTGCTGGAGGTGGGCAAACCCCCCATCTTTAGTAACCAGGTCCACCTCTACAGATTTCTGCTGTGGCTGCTACTTTGCCTCATGCACTTAGCCAGTGATGAGGGAAGTACCCAGACGTGGGTTTCAAAAAGAGAAAATCTCTCTAGGAGTCTCAGACTCTAAGTGGCGTGGGGAGCCACAAGAAGTGTAAAGAAAAATTCTTTGTGAGATGGGAGTCATGGGAAGTAAGGAGGGAATCTCTCTAGGAGTCGTAGACTACAAGTGGTGGGGGGAGCAATGACAAGATAATTGGTTCATTCTTCAAATGGATCGCAGATCAAGTGGCCGGCAGGGGAGCTGGGCCAGTCAGGCTGTGTACCCAAAGCACGTGCAAGTCTGGGCTGTGTGCCTGGTGGGTTCAGAGCCTGAAAACAGTATAATTGGTTCATTCTTCAAGTGGACCGCATAGTAGTCTCTAATCTGCATTACCAGTAAATGTAGCCCCATGGGGATCCATCTATGCTTTGTTGTGTTCAGCTAGTTGTGAATAAAAACCACACTGTAGAATCCCATTCCTGGTTCTGGAGCTTACAGTTATCACTTCCTGTGTTCAGATTTACTTGGGTGCCCCTGTGCAGAGTAGCCAAACCTAGGTCCCCCTGTGCGGAGTAACCTCATCCTCCCCGAACCCAGGTCCCCACCAGGAACTGATGTTAGCTTCAACAGTATGCCACCTGTCGTTTTGGCAAAAAGGCAGGGGGTGAGGGGTTACATACCCAATGCTTTCCCTTGGCCTACCCTAATTACTATGCCATTCCCAAGCCTTGTGGTGGGTCTGTGAATACTGTTACAGGTGTTTTAAATTGTTCTTAGCTATTTAGTTATTTTTATTGCTTCCTGATCAAATCAGCTGTCTTTGCAATGACACTTGTATATTGTCAGTTTATTCATAGAGGTTGTGTACACTGCTTATTCCTCAGTTGATTGTACAACTGTACTACCATGATCCCCTACCCCAGGTTGCTCCTGGAAATGAACCCCAGCTCGGTCTGCCTTTCCCAGTTACCAACCTTTAAAATAAAATAAATAAAAAATACTCTTCCTATACGGTCATTTTGGATTTGTCAAACTAGCCTATGCTAAGATATGTTTTATTTTCTCCCCCATTTCTATTATCTCCTCTGTCCAAGGCCATCAAGTGAATAGTCAAAGATCAACTTCTCACATAGCTAGAAAAATACATTGTTCAGTGTGTACAGCAGGATGGCTTCCAGAAGCTCCACAGCACCAATATGGCACTGTTGGATACACCGGCTATGATCATGAGGTCCCCGACACTGGTGACCTTGTTGGAGTTATATATATATTGACCTTACTAAGGCCTTCTACCTGGTCAGCCATAAGCTCCTACTTAAACTCCTTGGCCTGAGTTTGTCACAGAACACAGTTGACTGGCTCCATAGCTATCTCACCAATCGCTCCCAACACATGATCGATAAATCCTTGTCTGACATTAGGGAAGTATCTACTGGTGTCTCCCAGGGCTCCATCTTAGGCCCACTCCTATTTAGTCTCTTCATAAATCAACTGCCCAATGCCTGTCAGACAGCCAGCATACTCCTCTATGTGGTGATGCTGTCATCTATTCCAACAACCCTGACCTTGACAGCCTCACCACTACTCTCCAAAGTAACTTCGGGACACTAGAAAACTGGCTGTCCATTAACAAACTGGTCAACAATTACACACACACACACACACACACACACACACACACACACACACACACACACCTTATTGTAATTTTTTTTGTGACTATGTATTTGATGTGGAACCTTTCTAAATGAGCACATGTGCTCAAAGGTAATCTCCACAGCGTTCAATAACTAACTGGTTAACTAACTAACTTAACAAATATGGAAATATGCTGCAGTACATTTTAGAGAGAAAAATGTGGGGGCAAATTATACCCTGAATGGGAATAATCCTCTTGATTCAATACTGAATGAGGTCTAGAATGTTTTGTCTCAAATAAACTAAAACAGGGGCCACAATGTGAGGAAGCAATCAGGAAAATGCACTCAAATCTTTGGCTATAGTAAGAGAAATGTATCACGAGATAGTACTGTGATCCTGCCCTTGTACAGGTTGCTGGTTAGGCTGCACATGGACTACTTTGTGCAGTTCTGCTCCCCTCAAAACAAGGGCAATGCAGCAAGCTTCAGGATTTGGAGAGAGTCCATATGAGTGTGATGGAAGTGAGCAGGGGCTAAAGGGAAAGGATATATAAGGGAAGAATCAAAGGACTAGACACACACAACCTCGAGAGGAGCTGGATGAGGAGGGACTAGAGCTGTTATGTAATTTTCAAATTCTGCTTCTGCTAGAACTCTGTAGAATTTCAGGAAATTTGCCTAATTTCAATGAATTCCATCAGATGTGGAAAGATTTCAAAAGTGTAATTTTAACTGTGGAATCATAATCCATAGTTTATGTAAATGTGGGTTCATGTTCTGCAAACCATGGAATAATAGTCTGTGGTTTACATAACCTGTGGAATGTTATCCTGCAGTTTACACAGAAATAATTTTCAGAATTCCAAAGTTCCAAAAGCAGTTTGGAACCAGATTTGCCATTCCACATGAAATCTGCTGGCAGAATTCTGCATTCCACCAGGCTCTTCTAGCTGGACAAATGCCTTTTGTCTGGAATAACTATGTATCCATGTGCCTAACTGTTCTGTCCGTGAACAATAATCGGCAGAGTCATGGGGCACTGTGTCTTAAAGGGAGCTTTGCAGCTTTTATAGTTTTCTTTCCTCCCATTTAGTAAGTCTAAGTACATGATTCTGTTTGCCTTTCATGTGGGCGAAAATTTCTAATTTCAAAGTGTGCCCATTTTGTCACAATTGGCTTCTGCTTTTGTGACCAAGGGATGGTGGACATTTTGCCATCTGCCTCTTCCAAACAAATTAAAGGTGTCAGATAATTTTTCAGACCTGTTTCTTTAAATCTTTGCTAAGTAATGCTGCCTTTACGGACTACTTTTCTTACGTACTGCTAAAGATGCCAATTATGAATGTGTTGCCTATACACCATGCATATTGCACAGGTGCTTTATCTGTTTGCAAAGTTTTATGTTAGTTTTTGAATGTAATATAAAAATACAAAATAAACTCAATTTTAAATACAAATCCTTGTTAAGTGGTCTGTTTTCAAGCATGGCACCGGAGATAAGTAAGGGCATATTTCTGCTTCAGGTAGGTTTCCTCCCTCAGTGTTGTGTGTTTGGCTAATTTCCTTAGAATGGTGTATTTTCCCAGGGATTTGTTTCACCAGTGCACTACCATTTTTCCCCCCTTCTTGAGTGCCCATATTTATAGGGTCAAAGGGTGATGTTTTTACTGCATTGTAGTTTTTCCTAGTCTGTCACACCAAAACGAAAGCAACTGCATCATTTGTATTGCCGCAATGGCGCGTTTGTACCATTTTTGACCCAAGCTACTTTGAGCCCTTTTCTGGGTCTACGTCCCAGAATGGCAAGAAATATTTCAGCAGATGTGGCAGCACTGATACTGTGGAAACAATAACACTAATTAATGCATGTGTAGGAAATGTTGGTGCAAGTTTGGAAGAATCTTCCTCTCAAGCCTCTCATACACAACAGCTTTGGCACAAACTGCAAATTGCAATGATATTGTCAGTTGAGACACAATGGCCCAGATATTCAAAAGGGTTGTGCATGGCGCAACAGTGTTGCACCATGCGCAACGCACTGTCGCCCTGGTGCGATATTCGAGAAAGGGAAAAGTGCGGCACAAATCCTGATCGTGGAGCACATCAGTAATGTATGCAGGCGCGGGTGGTGGGGGTGTGCCCATGCATACCCTGCACAGCCCGATATTCAGCCCGGGATCATGAGCCATGCATGCAACCCCTACCTGTGCTAGCACAAAGCTGATCCCCTGTGGGAACTGGCACCCCAGGTGAGCTGCCACATTGCAGGGCACAACATGGCAGCTGCCACCTGTGGGCGGCCACCTGAGTTCCGGCTGCACCTGGCAGCGCACCCCCATGCCCGATCGCTGGCATTTGTAATAAAAAAAAAATGAATTCCCCAATATCCCTGGTGGTCCTGTGGACCGCTATCTGCCCGATCGCAGACATTTGTAAAAAACAGAATTAATTCCTATATCCCTGGTGGTCCAGTGGACCGTTATCTGCCCGATCACGGGCATTTGTAAAGAAGAAAAATATGTCCAATATCTCTGGTGGTCTAGTGGTACCTCCCCTCCCCACTCACCCACTGAGCCCCACTCCACCCCGGTCAGCCAGCGGGTGGCAGCACCCTACATATCTGGAATGTGTAGTATGGTATGGGCTGCACACCCATTGGCTCATGCTGTGGACCAATGAGTGTACAGCCCTACCAACAGTGTCAGTCGGTGGGTGGCAGGTGGGTGGGGTGCTGCCACCTGCCAGCTGACCAGGGGGGGGAGTAGGGTGGTGGGAGGGGGGGTACCACTAGACCACCCAGAGATAGTGGAGATATTGGGCGCAGTTTCTTCTTTACAAATGCCAGCGATCGAGCAGATGTGGTCACTAGTTTCACTCAGGGATATAGGAACTCATTCTGTTTTTTTACAAATGACCGCAATTGAGCTGTGGAGCACATTACCAGCTGCAGGGTGCATCGATCCCCGACGGCTGCTGCCTGGCAGAGTGACAGGTGCAAGTCATCGAGGATCGGCGTACCTGTATGCAAATGGGGCCATAATGACATGCAAATGGCCCCATGTGCACCTTGCATACATTATGGCCCCATTTGCATGTTAACTGTTGAATATCACGGTTGCTGTGCATGGTGCAATGGAACTTGTGCTAGCACATCCCCATGCTCCACTCTGGCCACTTGCGCTGGTGCAGTGCCACTGTACGATGCACACTGAGGGTGGCCAGGGTGCGATATTCAATGCTGCTGAGCCATGGTGCAGCTCCGTTGAATATTGCCCATTCCATGCCCCTGCACAGCTTGCACCACAGCCTGGTGCAGTTTGAATATCTGGGCCAATATGTTTAACTTGTTAGAAGAGACACCATAGTTCACCACAAACCCAAAGGAGTAGGAACACTTACACCAAGTAAGCCACAGCTTGCAAGCTGATTGGGGGCGGGGGGCATTCTGGGCCCTGACCATTGATTTTGGTGATAACCCCCTAAATAGTGCTACCAGAATAGCACCAGTCAACTGAGAGCTAGTCTGGATAGTGCCACCACAGACAGTTACAGGGGATTGACAGTGTTTGCAGTAAGTACTCCTCAGGTCAGTGTCCGTGGTGGTACCACATGACAAGGGCAGCAGAAAACCAGAGGCTGGTCAAGCTGTTCCATGGCATGGAGGGCTGGAGCATGGAGCAGCTCGGCTGAGTGGCAGTAGAGACTAGGGTTCTAAACCTGGTCTCCCTGGATTTTGCCGATTGGGACTTGCATTTTTTTACAAGGGGCTATAGAAACAGTATTCCATGGCTCCACAATTGTTATCTTACCTGTGACCCACTCCCCCTCCCCCCCGAGTGAGAGACTTTAAGTATGGAGGGTGTAGGGGTCAGAGCTCCCTGCAAAAACAAGACGCCATTTTTTGCCACACAGTTCTTGACCACACTATTGTGGTTGGTGATGTGCTGACCCAATGCCATTTTGGTTACACCTACTGTAGGATATCCACCCCAGCTGGTGTTATAATATGAATATTGGGCTCTGTCTAAATTAATCCTAAAGATGTATGCATAAAACTAAGGGCTGTTGTATTTTTTGCAGTTCCTGAAGCACAATATGGGGTGTAAAGGGGCCAGGGCAACAAATAGTCATGTCTACTATTTGGGGGCAGCAACGAGGCACCAAAGGACTGTGGCTTATAACATTAATTTTCTGAGCTACTCCGCTGCACAGACCCTAATATAGCTTTCAACAAAGGAGAAATAGGAATCATATGAGCTTAACTCGGCTACGTATTCAAAACTTTGCTTGATGGGCAAAGTGATTGTGCTCTGTTTGCCTGGGTTTGCATCTCAGCGCAGTATTGAAAGGGGACTGTGGCATGTGGTAAATGAGTAAGCACACATGCAAATTAAGAGACTTCCCTGGTGTCTAATGGTCCCTTCACCTTCCAGTCACTGGCCCTGGTAGAATAAAGTAAATCCTTGGTGGCTACTGGTCCAACCCACTCTCCAGTCACTGGCCCAGTATCATATCACATATTCCCTGGCATTTAATGACACCCTCCACCCACCGATCCCCATCCTCATACTAGTATTAGCAATCCCTGGTGTCTAGTTGCCCCTACTACTCCGGGGGCACTAGCCAGTCTACCCTACCATTCCTCTCCACCTTACTGCTAGCACTGTGGGAGCCCATACAGTAACTGGCACAGCCCTCCTCTCACTACCTAGGCTGGCCGCCATATGCAATGACTGGGAGCACACATCCCCTGTACTGGAAAGGGAGCATGCATGGCATAAGGTCAGTATGCCACAACCACAAACAGTGTGATCAGCATCTGCACAGTCAAAACCACAAAAACAAAGTTAATGCCGTGAAAAACACCAACGCTACATAAATGCTGCAGAAACAGTAGTAAAACTTAGATTTTTTGTGTTTTTGGACACACCCTTAATACAATCAACACGGGGGTGGGGGCTGGACTGCAGGGAGGGGGGAAAACTTGTCTCTAAAACAAAAAAGAAATTGCAATATTGGGAGACAGGAACAGAACCTTGGTTCCCAGGTCTCCATTACAACAGGTGCTAGGGCTTTAGCCACTCCACCATGGGGGCAGTTCAACCTAGCACCATGATCCAAGCCACCTCAGCCCTCCTTCCTCTCTCTGGACAGCAACAGGGGAAGCAGTAAATCACTACTGCTATTCTACCTCTGTCGCTGTCAATGGAATAGCGGTTACTGCAGCACAGTTTACACTGCTCTATTTAGGCAGTGCTATAGTGACCTGGTACTGCGTGCATACTGTCTACAATACACAGGACTACAGTGGACAGTATGCATGCTCCCTTTACAGTACAGGGGATACACACAGACTGTCGCTGCATATGGGCGCTGGTCAGTTTGGTTAGAGGAGAGCTGTGCTGGTCACGGTATGGGCTCCCTTACTTTAAGATTTTGAGCGGATCAGCATAAGCCATACATGCCACACAGCATCAATTGGCAGCTGGATCAGTCTCTAACATGTTAATGACCAATCCAGTAACCAATCAGGAACCTTGCTAGGCTCATGAATATTTAATGAGAAATTATTAATAGTAAGGATGCCCAGACCCGACTCTTGAAGAAAAACAGAATTCTCAGACTGGACAGCTAGCACAGTGGTAATGTTACAGCTCGCTACTTGGGTGACCCAATTTGGGAAAGTTGCCTTGGGCATCCATCCACACAAACCGTTGTTAATCCCTCAGAGAAGACTGGCTTCCCAGTTGTTGTTGCTTACAGCAGGAGTGGTCAGCCAGCCATATAAATCTTAGGATGCTGTACCAGACTAGGTGGTGGTGGGAAGGGTGGTTTCATCTGTGGACTGGTTATGTGCTGAAGACATTCAGACTGCTGTAGTGTTAGGGCCGAAGCTTACACACCAGTTTGTATTAGGGACCGGAAGAATCATTAATAATAAAACAAAAAAAAAAAAGAGGTAACCACCTTCAACCTGGTTGATTTGAAAAATTCGAATCAAATAGAACCTCCTGCTAAAGGCAACATGTTGAACCTGTAAATACTGTTCTTATTCTCTTGTTCCTCTGTCTGTAATAGCCTTTTAGTACTTAGTTGATGTATTGAGTTGACATAGTTGTACCAGTTTAAAGCTGTACAATGTAATTTATGTTCCTTTTAACTACAGAGTTCCATAGTAGGATTTGGATACATTGTGGCAACAATGTAAGACCTTAAGTAAGCAATAAGCCACAGTGAGGTGTGCATTAAAAATTAATGATACATGTCCCAGGGGTGTAGTAACGTACAAGGGTGAAGGCAGAGTGTCCCTACACCTGTGGGAAGTGCATTGTTAATCATTTAATGCACACCCTGTTATGGCTTATTGAGCTTATAAAATGGTTCACTGTATGTAATGAGGTCTTCCAGCCTTTGTAATGAGATTGGGTTTCTGACTGTGCATCCTTTGTATTTCAGTGCACAGTCGTGTGATGGCTGTAATCCAATGAGGTCTCTAGATTTATCCTTGCCATTTTATACCAAGGACGTAAACTACATCTTAGAGCTCTAAATTGGTCCTTACCACTATAAATCAGTCACTAAATGCATTTATAAAGAGGCCTATAGTGCTGGCACCATACAAGATCTGGAACCTCTGTGTCAAAAACAGCCTCTATTGGGGCACACCATTTGTCAAGAGGCAGCATGTTGCAGTGCCGTGCAGGTGACTTGGGTTCATGAATGGCATTGCCAGGTTTGGGGATGGGTCCAGTAGCTGTCGCTAGAGGTGTGCCTTGGCTGTGAGGAGTAATGGTGAATTTCGACATCATAGCGACCCCAATGGGGGGGGAGCTTGCCTCTCACCATAGAGGATTCATGACATCGAGGCTGATGGTGGCATGGCACAGGTCACTGGGGTGGAGGGCGGGAAAGAGAAGAAACACCAGGAAGAAAAACCTCTCAGCAGTGTCAGTGATGGCTCACAAAGCCTAAACAGTGTGTATCCCTGATTGCAGACTATATCCATGGATGGACGGTTGGGAGGAAAAAATGATAGATTAAAATAACAGCTTCTATAAAAAGTTCAAGCTTGCATGTTAATGGCAGTTCTAATTTAACAAAAAATGCTAATTGTTTGAAATGCAAATGATCTACCAGTGTGTAATTAAAGAAATCATGCATGACAGGGTGTGTGTCGTGCTGGGACAATGCCACCCCTGGGGTAGTTGGGCATGAGGCCGCAGGCTGAGTGCATCTAATGCCCGCGGTGTGGTGTTATCCCAGCATGCACACCCTGAAGTTTATTATTCCTATTAAACAATGGCTGTACTGTAAAGGGAAAATAAAAGATGAAAAAAATGTTAAAATGAGATTTGTCCTTTTTTTTTGTTCTGTGTAAGAACATGTTTAGGGACAAAGTCTATGGTTTCTGTTTTGGCCACTAGATGGTGGTGCCAATACATACTGGGACAGATTTTCAAAGCCTCATCACAAGTTGTGACAATGGCAACTTGCGCCGATTGTGGGTACACCCAGGACCCTGCGACCGATTTTTCTAATCACAGGGTCCTAGCGCCAAAGTCCAGAGGCTTGTGGCAAAAGTGGTGCTGCGCCAAATGTATGGCGCACCCAGCTGGAATGCTGCAATGGCAGTGGGGTGACTGTGTCACCCACAGACAGGGATAGCAACTGGAGACAGCCCCCCCCCAACACCACTGTGCCACCGGCACCCGCTCTCCAACACACCTGTTGGTGTAGTGCCCCCCCACAGGTAGTGCCCATCTCTGCACTCCACCCCTCCCATACCTTGATCCGGTGACTAGCACAGCCCTCCACACACCACAGCGGCTGGCTGCTGAATGAGCTGTTAGTGCGCATACTACATATAGTATTCAGTATACAGTACACACACTGACAACTCATTCGGTGGCCAGCCACGTGGTGTGGAGGCAGCCGGTTGCTGGATCAGGGTATGTGAGTGGGTGGTGTGAAGATGAGCATCTGTGGGGCACTAGCCCACCAGGGAGATGTCAATATGCAATGTGATGGGTGTCAAGGATCATGACAGGGGGTGAGGGGGGGGAACCACTGGACCACCAAGGATTTCACATCGGTGATGAATTGGGGCAGGCCACACAGTCGCACACTCTGAACGACCCTCCCAGAAGCTATGTAAGTACTGTTAGACCAGCCCTGTGCTGGTCTAATGGTACCTGGCACTTAGTTCCTGGGGAAGGTCTTTGAAATTCCAGATCCTAGGGCTGCGGCAGACTGGGTCTGCCACAATCCACCTAGCCCCATGCTGCAGTCACTTTCGTGGCACAGGCAGCCTGCTGGGTGTTGCAGGCTGCCTTTGAAAATACCACTTGGTGCAGCTCTTGGCGCAAGGTGCCTCTTGCATCAGACCTGATCGACGCAGAATCCTTATGCCAGTCTGAGGCTTTTGAAAATCTGGCCCTCTGTCTTCTGTTTCTCTCCTTGGGTTTTCTTCTGCACATGCTTTTTTCTTTCCCCTCAAACAGGTCTCTGTCTGTGCTTGCCTCTTCAGCCTCCTTATTTTTTATTATGAAAGAGATTCTGTCCTTTCCTATCTGAGCTGAACAGTGACACCATGAGGCCAATTTTAAGGGCTGCAGTGACTGAGCTGATTGGCAAGAGAAACAAGAAGGGGTTGAACCAACACACAGGTCTGTCTGTGCCAGTGTCATTTTTTTTTTACTGTAACAAATGATGCCCATTGTTCAAGATGAGCAGCGCAACCCACGGTACAACCACTGAGCAGAGTGGTGAGGGAAACCAGATGGGAGTGCATGCCACACAAGTAAGCAATGCTGGCACAGTTCCAAGTATCAGATTTAAAATTTATGTTGATATGTCCATTTTTCTGTGTGTGTTGGGGGGAGTGATCTTTTCTGTTAGCCTCCCTTTAGAATGACGTGGGTTAATAACAACCTGCAGCTGCTTGCAGTCCAAGTGACAGTTGTTGACTGCTTCAGGGGGAAAAAGGGTTGGCAGTATCTGAAAACCACGCGGTCTGCTGCCTCTGAAAAGTAGACACGTGGTTTACTGGTTTACTGTTTAGACCGGGGAACGGGCGATAGGTTCATAAGTGATTACGAGTTTGAGGGCGAACCCGTATAGAACTCACTGCCATTTGACCTAGTGGCGGAGAAGGAATTTTCTATTTCCCATGTATTGATCTAGTCTAGTTTTAAATTGTTCTATACTATCACTTGTCACCACTGACATAGGTAATGAGTTCCAAATCGGAGGAATCCTTTGTGTTATAAAGCTGTTTCTCTTTGTAGTGATTAGTTTTAACTTATAGTTTTAATTTATGAGATCTTGTATGTTTGTTTTACATAGAAACATAGAATTTGATGGCAGATAAGGACCGCTTGGCCCAACCAGTCTGCCCATTTCCCTACCTGATGGATAAGCAGCCTTCTTCTTCCTACCCCCAACCCCTAGAATTGCCTTATGACTGTCTCATGCATGCTTGAATTCAACCACTGTTTTTGACTCCACAACCTCCTCTGGAAGGTCGTTCCATACATCCACAACCCTCTCTGTGAAAAAATACTTCCTTAAATTACCTCTGAGCCGCCCCCCTTCTATCTTCAAATTGTGCCCCCTTGTTCTTGCACACCTCTTTTTTTGAAAGATGCTACCCTCTTGGACTTTGTTGATTCCCTTGAGGTACCTGAAAGTTTCTATCATGTCCCCCCTCTCCCTCCTTTCCTCGAGGCTATACATATTAAGCTCCTTAAGTCTCTCTTCATATGTCTTCTGGTGCAGACCCTGCACCATTTTAGTTGCCCTCCTCTGGACAGCTTCCATCCTGTCTGTCTTTGCGGAGATTGGGTCTCCAGAACTGCACATTACTCTGGTGGTCTCACCAGCTGTCTCTGTACAGAGGATATATACTTCCTGTTTTCTACTGGTGATGCCTCTCCCTATGCATCCCAGTATTCCCCAACCCTCCTTGCTGCCCTCTCACATTGCTTGCCCACCTTTAGGTCATCTGATATGACTACCCCCAGGTTCCTTTCCATTTTGTTGTTATGTATCTCACCCCCATTATCTACTCTTCCCTGGGTTTTTGTTTCCCAGGTGCATTACCTTGCACTTCTTAGCATTGAATCTAAGCTGCCATACATTTGACCATTCCTCTAACCTGCCAAGTCCCTTCTCATCCTTTCCACCCCACCTTGTGCATCAACTCTGTTGCAGATCTTTGTGTCATCTGCAAGAGACATGCTTTCCTTCCAGTCCCTCTGCAATATCGCATTATAAAGACATTGAAGAGGACTGGTCCTTATACTGAACCCTGCGGTACCCCACTACTAACCCCCCTTTTTTCAGAGTGGGCTCCATTTACTATTACTCTCTGTGTCCTATTCTCCAGCCAATTCTTTACCCAGGCTGTTGTCTTGGGACCCACTCCCAGGCTGGCTAACTTGTATATTAATCTTTTGTGTGGGACTGTGTTAAATGCCTTGCTAAAGTCTAGGTAGGCCATGTCCACAGCCCCCTCCCTGATCAACTACTTTGGTCACCCAGTCAAAGAAATCTATCAGATTTGTCTGGCATGACCTTCCCCGCTGTGAATCCATGCTACCTTGGGTCCTGTGCCCCTCTGGCCTCTAGATAGTCAACAGTTCTTTCCTTCAGAAGTGATTCCATCATTTTCCCTACCACTGAGGTTAAACTAACAGGTCTGTAGTTTCCTGCTTCTGCCTTGCTCCCACTTTTGTGAAGGGGAATCACATATGCCCTCCTCCAGTCTTCAGGTACCACCCATCCTCCCATGATTTGTTAAAGAGGGTAGTCAGTGGTGTCACTAGTTCTACCCTTAGTTCTTTTAGAATTCTGGGATGAATCCCATCAGGCCCCATTGCTTTGTCCACCTTCAGTTTTAAGAGCTCTTTCAGAACCCTTTCTTCTGTAAATGGGCTGGTATCAACTTCTGTATCCAGAGTGTTTCTACTGTTTGTTTTAGGTACCTCCCCTCTTCCTTTGTAAATACTGAGCAAAATATTTGTTTAGTATCTCTGCCTTTCACAGTCACCCTCTGCCCACCCTCCCTCCCTTTATTAAGCCTCACTATCCCTTCTTTTGAAGCATAATGTTTCAAATAGAGCTGGGTCATTAAAAGCCTGATAATTTAGGCACAGATTATCCCTCAGGGACCTGTAATCAAGGGGAAAAAAGCCCCAGTGTACTTAACCTCTCTTCATATGCAAGATTACTTAAGTTATTAATGTCTTCTGTTGTTCTCCTCTGTACTCTCTCTACCATAACTTTAGCTCCTGAGGTTATAGGGGTACAGAAGGGGGCACAAAAGTCAATTTGGGACCTTACCATGCTGGTATATAAAGGAACTAGGATGCCGGCAGTATTCATCCTAACCCCATTAGTAGTTTGCATAATGGATATCAAGATGTTAAACAATACGGGCCCCATGATCCTTTAATGGTTACACACTGCTCTGTTTTTTAGCCATGAATCAATCCATTTGATGTTGTTTGGAAGAAGCTTGATACTAATTAGTTGTTCTATCAGTATTCTGTGGTAAACCATGTCGAAGGCTTTTTCATAATCTAAAAATATCACATCGACTGGTAATCCATGATCCAATGCACTGCTGGCGAGCTAAAACATGTATTAAATTATTCTAGCAAGATCTGCCTTGTGTAAAGCTGTACTGTGGTTATATCAGCAACACCTATATCCTGGATATGCATAATAATGTTTTGGAGAAATAACTTTTCTATCAGCTTTCCAGTACATGAAGTGAGTCTAATGGGTCTGTAAGTAAGCAATAATACCCAACAGGGTGGGCATTATTGGGAAGTACCAGACTGCCCAGGGGCATAATGAGGCCCGACGCCACAGGCGGAAGGCCTTATAGCCCCTGGAAGGCCCAGTATTTCCCAATAATGGCTACCCTAGAGTGTATTATTGCACTTAGAAAATTGCCCATCTGAGAATGTTACTCTGTGAAGAAGCACTTGGACTCTCTTATTTTAGCTGGGCATCTATTGAAAAATAAATGCCCAGCTTGAAGCCTGTCTCAGCCAATCAGGTTTAAGAATTGATTGTTGCCATTTTCTAATTTATGACATTTTGCTTAGTACCCTTTCATGTGATGGCTTTTATTTTAAGGAACTTCTGTTTTGAGTGGTGTGGGATTTCACTCCCTGGGGTCTGTGATAATGGCATGTGGCAAACTGCAGTTAAGGAATACCGTGTGGACAGCTCATAGCAATGGCCATGGAGTGATCTTTTTTTTTTTATCATTTAATGTGGCTGTGAGTTCGCTGGGACTAGATCCAACGTGTTATGCTAGGATAACACTACGGGTCCAGTATCACACTGACCAATGAGAGCCTAGGTTTTATTTCTGCCATGGTATAATAGCATATGCAAGTATGTGTAAATTGCAAGGATTGCTGAGAGGTTCAAATACAAGAATCTGTTAGAGTCCCTGAACTGCTGTAACTCAGTAGGATGAGTGTAGCAGTACCATTCACTTGGGATTCACCCACTGTTCTCTGTTTCCATTTCCTGAACTTGTTCCAGCCATCCCCACTGGGCCATGGACCATTAAAACAATCTGACAGGTCAGACATGGGTTGGATCTGAAAACGAACTCTTAGCCTCCTGACCTGCAAATCAGGGACAAGGCTTGAAAAGAATCTGGGGCAAATAACTAAAAAACAGGAACTCCGCTTAAAAAATGGTAACATCAGCTCAAGAAGATCTAGACTGTGAATGTAAAATGATTTTATGCTACAAAACCTTGTTCTTCAGTGACAAAAATGTCTAATTTAGGAGGGACCTAGAAATATTGTGGGATAAAATCAGGACTGTCCAAAAAGGCTCAACTCCTGGAATAGTAATTGAGCAAAACCGGGACAGTGGCTCCCAGTGAAATTGGGTGCTAACAAGCTAAGGCACAGTTTAAAGCCTATAAGTGAAGGGAGCACTCGTATCTCTCCTGAGTTGATGGAGCAACCAGGATACATTTTATCCAACCCTCTTCACTTTACTATGATTGAACTGCTGAGCAGAGCATGTCCGCTCGTGCAGTGATAGCGCTACCACTTGTGGCACCAACAGCCTAGGTTTGGGAATGAATGCAGGCTATAAGAAGGCTGCCTGGGAGAGAAGGATGAGCATTCTATGGATTACTTTCCTTCTCTGGGGTAGGGAGGGTACTGGCAGCCAGTGGACACTGACCCCTGGTGATGGGAAGGGGTGATTGTACCTGGGACCAGATCTGGGGTACGAGATGGGTGGGGAGGGTACTGGTACCCAGTAGACACTGATCCCCAGTGATGGGAAGGAGCAATTGCACCTGGGACAAGAGCTGGGGCACGAAATGGGTGGGGAGGCAAACATCTGCATGAGCAGGATGGGAGCATCCCTGACATGTGCTGACATCATTGCATGTCTGCTCCCACCAGGGCAGGCACCATAAAGGGAACACCTTCTGTCACATGTGGAGCACGACAGCTGGGATGCAGCCTCTTGAGTGTCAGCCTAGCTTGTCGGGGTTTATCATGTGGATCTCTGACTCTTCCTCTGCCCCTCTGGGGGAAACGCATCATGAGGGGTAAGCAACTGTTCTTCCCATGTGGACAGGATTGGGGGATACCGGGAAGTGGTGGCTTATGAGCAAGATATCCCTGCCATAAGATGGAAGAGAAACAGTTGGAAAAAACAAACCATAACTGCTGAGCAGCACAGCAGCAACACAGATCCCTCCCACATAGATCAGCGCCAACGATTTTGCGCATCATGTGCTTTTTCAAGGTGCGGTCTAGCCCTTGATGTGAATCTCGTTATATTGTGTGAGCTTTTAAACTGACAATGCTGAATTTTATATACTCTGACCAAAACACACACAATACGCAATATATCATGGAAAAGTGCAATTGTTTTTCTTTATTACTTCTACCACTGTGCCACTTCCTCGGGAATGGTGGTAACTCAGAAACACGACTTAAGACTAACAGAAAAGGCCATTTGTGGCTTGCTACACTGCTTACAAGCCCTCCCTGGTAAAGCTCAGCACATCAGTCATAACTGCGACCTTTGTGTGCTTATCAGTAGTGTGCAAATGTTCCATGGGACCCACTGACTTCCTGCTGTTAAAAGCCACTCCTCCATCCCAAGAGTTTTGTCCAAATAAGGGCTGTGGCATCCTGGAAATTCTTGCATATAAAATCAAACATTCCTGAAAATCGGGCACCATTGAGTGGTATGGCCCATGCCTGTCTTATACCCCATTTTATTCTGTATGGAACTGGTATTTGGCTGGACACCAGAATGCCTTCATATCGCACAATATCTGATGTCCCACTATATGCCAGCACTGGGTACCATCCATACTTTGGACTACCAAATTCTGCTTGCACAGCTCATTCAACATTGTACTATGAAGGTACTAGTCATGTGGTGTCAGGATCTACCAACAAAGTTGATGATATGTAATTTAATATGCTTTATAGGTATTATCATTTTAAGTATTTTTACTAGATATGTACAAGCGCTTTGGTTATTTGCAAATTGCACTTTTTTACAAATAAGATATTAATTGAGATATTGATTGATCCTAGTGGCAAGAGGGGTTCAAAGTTAGATATTCATGCTGCCTCTCTCTGCGTGACGGTTGGCAGTCCATACACGGTGTGTGAACCTGGGTCGCTAGCATGGAAAATGAACATGCTTAACATTGAGCCCTGAGATAGTGTTGTTTACTGTCTTACCTTGTGAGTGGATCTCTTGAATACCTGTAAAGAGAAAGAAAACACACTCCATGTCAGTCACTGATAATGCATGCTTTGAAATAAGGGACATATAGGGTCTGTTATTAGATTTTACTTTATTAGACTCTTACATTACTCATGAATATAGAAAGCTTCTACATAATATTGTCTTGATGTGGTTACTTTTTGTCCATTGTGCTATTATTGACACGTGATGAGTGTTTGCTGGAAGACGGTCTTGACCAGTGTTGCAGGGTGGATGCACTCAGGATAGATGGCACATGGTGGGTGGGAACCCAGGTCCCACAGGACATGGTAGGGGTACCCAGATTACATGGTGTTATATAGCCAGACACCTAATGGGGGACACCCAAGGGTGCATTGGTGGCACATTGGGATATGCCTTTTACAACCTCAAACTGTGCCATCAGCAACACTGACTGTGTATTGGACCTCATCTGTATTCGGCCTCCTGTAAAAAAAGAACTGCAAACTCTGGTTGCAATAGAAGAACCTTTTGGGGGTCTCAGATATGAACTGATCCCTGCCTGAACCCCAAGAGAGTCCATCATCATCATCATCATAATTATCATCAAAATAAACAGCATTTGACCCAGAAAAATGATCAGCAATGTGTTTTATCAGTTGACTGGTTTTCCCTTTTTGGTAAGGAACAGTGATGGTATTTTCAGCTTTTAGATGTAGACTATTGTATGGGGTGTAGCATATCAGGACATGTTTTACATAACCACGGTATGTAATGTCCATAAAAGTTGAGTGAATCTTGAGAGCTGTACATGGAGAGCACACAGTAAGAGTTTGGTAAAAAAAAACTAATACCACCACCTGATTATGACCCATTTATTTATTATTGTTAAAGGACAGTGATGGTATTTTTACCTTGAAAACAGAGAATATTGTATGGGAAGTAGTGAATAATAAATAGAATAATAGATATGAGAGTGTGTATTACAAGGGAGTAATACCATTGAGAGGATCTGGGGACATGGAATCTTGAGAGTGAAGCTCTTGAAGTTCCCATGTGCCCATAACCTCGAGATGGCATTATTCCCTTGTGATACCCACAGTCCCATCTGTTATTTTTCTGTAATGTATGGATCCAATTTGAAATAGTGGGGATCTGAATGTTTGGTGCTATCCTGTGAGAGCGACTGCCACAGCTCTGCACAGAGTGTTCAACTGCTCCAACTCACTTGCAACTAGTCTGTGAACTGCTCCCTCCTATCTGCGATCATGAGCTTTGCTAGTCTCTCACCTGTTACTTGTTTTCACAGCTAAGTGAAGGCAGGATCAACCAGATAATCCGCAATAAATCCTCAAATGTGTGTATATATGTATATGTATATGTGTATGTATATGTGTGTGTGTATGTGTGTGTGTATATATATATATATATGTGTATGTATGTATGTATGTATGTGTATATATATATATATATATATATATATATGTGTATGTATATATGTATGTATGTATATATATATATATATTGTCACAAGTACTGCTTTGTAATAGTGTTCAGCAAGCTTACTGCTAGTGCAAGCATTGCATGGTCCCTCATTGTTCAACTCACAGCGGTTAAGCTCCTCTCTCCCAGGCTTGTATCTATGGCTGTCAGTGTGAGCTCAAATGAACTGGTGGGAGAACTGAACAATACTAGAGGCAGTGCAAAATCAACATCATGATGCAAAATGCAAATGGATAAACATTAAAGCTATGTCACAGTGAAAATCAGGCTTCCATGCTGGCTATACAGTGTTCCACGATGCACTTATGTATTGGCTTCCTACAGTCGTCCTCGGGGTGCTACTACCACTATATGCACTGTTTATTGCACTTTAGAATGTAACGGTGAAGAACAAGAGCAAACAAATAATTTATGGAACAAGCAGTAACCGGTTTGAACAAAAGTTTTTTGACACCTTCATCTGCAGTCCTTTTGCACGTTATCTGCTGGCTACAGCCTACGTTTACTGGCAAGATCACTTTATTCTATGCCACACACTTGTACTTTTCAGTGACCATGGTTTTTGGTGTATGAATTTCATGAGCTTTGCTAGTCTCTCACCTGTCACTTGTTTTCACAGCTGAGTAAAGGCAGGATCAACCACACAATTCTTCAAATGTAAATATATACTGTATATATTTATACAGTGGGGGTGGGAGCTCCACAGTGACAATAAAATGTGTTCTTTCCACTGGAGTGAGATATCTGAAGCTGACATCAGTGGGGTTAAAATATCTACCATTTATACATATCCCTCTGATGTCAGCTTCACTACCACATGCACTACAAATAACATCTACTCAGAATCCACATCCCTAAATTAAATCATGGCTCAATCTACACATTTACATGTCAAACCACACTCACCAGAAAAACATCCAGCTAACAATCAAAACCCTGTCTCCCTTGTGTAAATCTGCACAAACTGGGAAGAAGCTGCATTATAACTCTCTTCTGTGCTGTCCAACCAGCGAGAAAAATTAAATCTTTCACAAGCAGTTTTCGGCAATGCTTTCTTACCTGCCAAACAGAAACACCATGGCTTCATCAGCAACCCAAAGTACAAGCTCACTCTAAAGCGAAGTGCCAAATCTACAGACTCCCAAGAAAATGACAGGGTGTAACATCTTCCGACTCTGACTCTAATTAGCACAGCAAAACAAACCGGAAGATGCACCAATACAGCCAACAAAATAACTTTATTTACGGTGCAATACTATCTCATATTGTGCTTAAAAGTACATGCTTTTCTGTTAATAAGACAGTTTGTCCACAACAAAACTGTAACAGTTACTCACAACAACTAAAAGTTACTTCTGGAAGGAAATGTTTTTCTTAATCGGCGTCGAGAAACCCAACCAAAACGAACATAAACAAAACTGTTAAAAACTACACCAAGCACCATCACTATATCTAACATAAACCCTACACCCCAAAACAAATAAAAATGTGAAAATATGCTAAACATTCACCACCATACCACTATTCCTGATCCATTCCTGTATCACTTCCACCAATGAAGTCCCACCCTAAAACACAAACCAACCAATAAATATCTACTACAAACCATACAACTACCAATCACAACCAGAGTTCACACACCGTTCATAAAACCTCACCCACCACACTTTAAAGATACACAATGCAACTATAGCCTACAACACATATATGAAAGGAGCTCCTACCCCCATTGTATAAACCATACACATGATGTGCAGATCGTGTGATATGGCAAAATATTCTCACTCGTGCATCGTGAGCTATGGATACTCTCACTCATGCCTTCGGCACTCGTTAGTATCCACAGCTCACTCTGCAGGAGTGAGAATAGTTTGTCATATAACACTCCTACCCATCATGTATCACCTATATATTATGAGAGAGAGAGAGAGAGAGAGGGGAGGGGAGGGAGGGAGGATCTAGAAAATATTTTCATTCCTGCAGAGTGACCTCTGGATACTCACGAATGCCGAAGGCGTGAGTGAGAGTATCTAGTGCTCATGATGCAGGAGTGAGAATATTTTCCAAAGCGCACAACTGCACATCATGCGTCCAATTTATACAATAGGGTTTCCAGAAATTTTTGTTTTTTTATTTGTTTATCTTGTGGAATAAACAAAACACAGGACGGAAAAGAAGCTTCTGCTAAAACAAGCTGAAACACTAGTTTGCCATTTGGGATGAAGTAGGCTATATTCATTGGTAGTGGAGATATTCATAGATGTGGAAGCCTTTGCTCTCTTTTGGCTTCCTGTCAGTATGAAATTGGCTGCTGTTAGCTCACTTTGGTTCTCTTCAGGAACACAGTGCGCTTTTCTAGGGCTAGCAGGTGAGTTGCAGGTGGAACTGATGTACTGATTAGTTTCCTAGGCTACTGAGGGTTTAGTGGATTTCCTTCCTGATTGCTGTGTTAGGGAAACCTGCCTAGAGTGATGGGCCTGGATATTCAAAGGGGGTTGTGCCTGGTGCAACAGAGTTGTCCAGACACAACCCTGCATTGCGCCCCGGTGGAATATTGAAAGAGCTGCCTGGTGCAGCACAAATCCTGATGTGCTGGGGTGCAATGTAACCATATGCGGTGCAGATGCAGAGGCTGTGCCCATGCATATGTGACACATCCTGCTATTCAGCCTGGGATGTGCGGCACATATGCTGGTGCAACCCATCATTGCACAGCATGGGGGGGGCTCAAAGTTGAGCCCCGGAAAAGTAGGAACAAGTACTGGCCACACACAGGTGGGCTGCTGTATTGTAAGGCACAATACAGCAGCTGCCACTGTGGGCGAACACCCGCCCACCCAGAACATCGCCCAAGCACACACAACCCTGATATAGTGGAACCCCTCCAGCCGCGATTGCATGGTATATGTTAAGCAATACATCCCTGGTAGTCTAGTGCCCCCCCCGTGTCCCCGATTCCCCAGAAATAAAAGCCATGACCATCCCTGGTGGTCTAGTGATCCCCCTCCCACCAGAGTCCCTGATTCCCCGATCAATGCTAGTATGACCATCCCTGATAGTCTAGTGGCCCTCCCACCCATTGCTGCAATTGCGGTAAAACCCCATAGTGAAATGCCCTGGTGATCTAGTGGCACCCCCCACCCCTCCCACCAACACAAAGCCCCTTGCCCACCCCACTTCCCTCATCATCGGCGGGCAGCAGCATCCCACCCGCATACAGCCCGGCTGCCCACCGAATGACAGGTACAGTATGGGCTGTAGTTTGGGTAATAAAGCACCCTCACTTAGGTTTTTGGTTGGAACTGTGCAACAGTGAAGAAACACAGATGAGTGGTGTCTACTATAATGGATTTATTACTGGTGATAAGCAGGCTTGCAACCAAACAAACACAGTGGAAAATCACACTGAGGGAGAATATCTGCAATCTTCCTAAAGCTTACCTAGGTAGCAAATTCCTCAGGTCTCATTTCTTCTCAGAGAAAAATGCATAATGCAATAGGTATTATACTTCTGATAACTACTTTGGCAACCAGCAAAAAGATAGACAAAACACATACTATTGGACAATTAGGTGTCTGGCTAGCCTGGGAACATTTGCTAATCCAGCATAAAACTTTGATATCACAAACAGACATGTCTCATAGTCAATGTCATCATACAGGGTCTCACATAATTGTTTGGTAATAGCTATTCTGCACTAAGCTGTAGATGGCAGTGTTGCCTTACTAATGATTATACAATGGTCCAAAGATGCTCCCTAGTATTACAATTAGGATTACCATATAATAGCGTGATTATATGACGACAAAGAAAAATAGATATCAGATCCTGACACTTATGCTTATACAATAAGTGCCTGTGCCCTAAGTATTACTGTCTGTGAAGTAGGGGGCCAATCAGGGGTGCTGGACCATAGATAACAGGACCAATGGGCTTGCAGGACATACTGTACTAGACAGTCCCAAATCTGTGAATGACTTCATTCACAGATTTGGGATTGTCTTGAGCAATATGCCCTGCAAGCCCATTGGTCCACACTGGGGACCAACAGGCTTACAGCTCATACTGTACCTGTCATTCTGCGGGTGGCTGGGAGGGGTGCAGGTGGGATTCTGCCACCCATCAATGATGGGGGGAGTGGGGTGGGCAAGGGGCTCTGTGTGGGTGGGAGGTGCCACTGGATCACCAGGGCATTTTACTATGGGGTTTTACCATGATCACAGCAATGGATGAGGGGGTCACTAGACCACCAGGGATGGTTATGGCTTTTATTTCTGGGGAATTGGGGGTTGGGGGCCACATGACTACTAGGGATGTATTTCTTAACATATACCATGCGATCGCGGCTACAAGGCAGGGGACGCCCCAGGATCCCCAGTGCCCACATCATATGTACAGGGCACCAGGCACAAGTCACTAGGCTTCCCTGCACAAGGCATGCAAATGGGGCCATAATGACATGTGAATGACCCCATTTGCACCTTGCATATATTATAGCCTCATTTGCATACTCAGCTGAATGTCTTGGGTGATGCACCTAGCGCAACTGCACTTGTGCTGGCGCATCCCTGTGCTCCCAATCTGTGGCTTGTAGCGCTGCAGTGCCACTGCACCATGTGCAGTATGTGTGCCGACTTTGCCATATGCAACAGTGCTGCACCATGGTGCATCACTGAATATCTCCTGGTCCTGGCCCAATCGCATCACAGTTGCACATGCGGCCAGGCTTGCGCCACTGCCTTGTGCAGTCTGAATATCTGGGCCATGATATCTACATCAGCAGAGTCCAGCAGAAACCAGATGAGTTCTGTTTGGTCAGGATGTAATTAAGAGATCAGGACTGTGATTGTATTAGTACAGTGATAATATCTGCCTGTAAGGTAAGTCCAATATGTATAAATGTAAAATATCACACTGATTTTTTTTTTTTTACCCGGAATATTATCACACTGATTTTTTTTTACTAGGATTTACATCATTGTGTGTAAGATACATGGATTTATCCACTACTCATTTGTCTCACCCCATTGTATAAATATATGTGTGTATATGCGTATGTATGTGTGTGTGTGTGTGTGTGTGTGTGTGTGTGTGTGTGTGTGTGTGTGTGTGTGTGTGTGTATATATATATATATACAGCGCCGACAGTACGATGGTTACGAATTACTGTCGCTAAGCCAGAGACAGCAGCCATGTTTTCAAAACTGTTCTGCCCTCTCACTGTGGAAAGGTGGTCTACCATAAAGCATGCTTCAGAAATCTACATATCACATGTCTAGTAACCTTAGCAACCAGCTCTGAACTGTGATACAATTCTGCACTTGAGCTGATCTGTGTCTCTGATACTATTATTCAAAGCTCCAAACATTATTACAGGCTCTGAATGATAGTATTACCATTCTTCATTGATGCTATTATCACTTTTTGACCGTACTATTATGATTTTTTTGTATACTTTGGTAACATATTAAAATGATCTATCCATGTATCAGTTTTATTTTACCTACTTGAGGTATTCAGTGTTCATAAACCCCAAGAGCAAAAAAAAAAAAAAAGCTGTCCGCAGCTGAGAAGGAGCATGGCAGGGAGAGAAATGACTTGTGAGTAAACTCTTGGCAGATACTTTTGGGCCACAAAAGGGAGCAGGTAAAGAACAGGGGACATGGGCAGGAAAGGCAATCCGGAGAGGAAACAGCGCATTGATGTATGCACCATAAAACATGGACTTTACACATTATTCTCATACTCCTATGTACAGGTAGTATAGAGCTTAATCCTGGACCTGTATTTACTCTCTTAACTCTGGCAGAATTTACTTAAGCAAAGGGATTAAAAATGATGCTTATTAACGTGTGCAGCCTCCAAAAGAAATTTACTGAAATGCAGGCATCGGTTGCACACATGATCCCAAATATCCTCATTCTAATGGACGTACGGTTATATAGTACACTCTCAAATCAAACTATAGCCCTACCTTCCCACACACTGCACAGAGCTGACAGGACTGCCAGAGGAGGCAGAGTGGCTATATACGTAACTGAAAAACTATCCACCAATGTCATTCAGTCCACCTCAAAACCTAAGGAATATGAATGCCTTGTCTTAAAGCGGTCTATGTCAGCCGCTGAAGCCATTAACATCATTGCCTGTTATAGACCTCCCTCTGAGGGTTGAATATTCTGCACCACCTACACCAAATACTGAATGATAGTACCAATAAGTTAATAATCATAGGTGAACTGAAGCTGGACTGGCTTAGCACTAAATCAACCCCATTACAAAATGTTTGTGACAAAATGGGCCTGTCTCAGGTAGTTAAATTACTAGACCATCCTATACAAGCCAATTGTCAGGGTCACTTTTGGACATAGTTATCACTAAGAGACCCATCAAGATTTCACACAGCGCAGTGTGGTACAATGATCTGAGCGACCACAGTATTGTGGTGTGCATTAGGTACCTAACTAAAATTTCAAATGCCAGTAAAGTTATCACCAAGAGATCGTTCAGGAAATTTAATTCAGCCAACTTCCCAAAGCAGCTGAGATATTAATTAGCAAGAATTTTGCTTAGCGCCCATTGTAAATGAAGCATTGGTCATCTTCAATTCCTCCCTTAGTGTTATTGACAAACATGCCCTAGTGAATTAATTGCAAAGTAAAAAAAAAAAGCATCTTCCATGGTTCACTGGATAAATTAAAAAGATGATGCTAATAAGGAATCATCTTTGTTCCACAGCAACTGTACCAAGTCCCCTAGACTGGTCTGCCTTCAGGGCCAGCCATAATAACGCTTGCATCAAATTGGTCAGTCTCACTAAGGAGAATTATTATCTGAATATTCTAGAGTTTACCAATGGTAACCTGGCAAAAATATGGAAAACCTTCAAATTAGTAGAAGGTTGTAAAGCTTCCCCATCATTACCCAACAACATAATTTACAAGGGTATATCCTCAATGGACAAAACTATAATTCTTGACAAGTTTAATGAGCATTTTGCAATAGCAGGACTTGTCTTTTACTCCTCTCAGCCAGCTACAAAAAGACCATCTATTCTCCAAGCAGTGGCACCCTCTAGCAACCCCACCGGTGCTCCCTTCACCTTCTCACCCATTACCTATAAACAGGTAGAAGATCAACTACTCAAACTGAGCATGAAAAAGAGCACTGGTGCAGACAATCTTGACCCATCCTTCTTGAGAATAGGCTACCATTACCTCACAGCCCCGATCATGCATCTTATCAACCTATCCTTGACAGAGGGCTCTGTACCTTACGACTGGAAGGTAGCCCACCTGATACCCATTTTTAAGTCAGGGGATCTTAGCGATCTGAACAATTACAGGTCTATATTTATCTTGCAAGTCCTCTCAAAGCTACTTGAAAAATTAGCTAGTATGCAAGTCAGAGCTTTCCTTGACAACAGTAGGTAACAAACCCCCTTCAGTCTGGGTTCAGACCTTTTTAATAGCGCCATAACTACACTATCCAAAGTTACTCATGATTGGTTTGAGGCCATGAATAACGGACTAGTTACAGGTGCAGTATTTTTGGATCTTAGTAAGGCCTTCAGCACAGTGGATCACCACCTTCTGTGCGACAGCCTAAAAGTGTGGGGATTTGTTAATTCCACACTAGGTTGGTTTGCCAGTTATCTGGAGGGTAGGCATTGGCAGATAAAGGTCAATGGAACTCTATCTTCATTACTTCCTCTACTGAGAGGGGTTCCCCAAGGCTCCGTTTTGGGCCCCCTGCTTTTCTTAATGTACGTAAATAGCAAAAGTGAAGTATTAAATAATCCATTATCCATCTGTTTGTAGATGACACCGTTCCTTCTATTTGTATACCTACCTTTGTCCAAGTATCCTCAGTGCTTCAGTCTGATTTTAACCAACTTCAGCAAAATGTAATACTTTCTAAACTATAGTTGAATGCTAAAAAGACACAGGTAAGGTACTTTTACCTACCTAACTCACCTTTGGCAAGATCTGCTCTCAATCCCCTTATTCCAATTACCACATTGTCAGGAGACACACTAGAGGTAGTAGGAAATTTTAAAGACCTACGGTTCCAACTTGATCCCCATCTATCTTTTGCCCCTCTCATTGATGCTTTGGTCAAAAACCTAAGAATGAGACTAGGCTTTTTTCTTTATAAAATAAATCTTTGTTCTCCAATCACTCAAGAATGAGATTTGTGCAGCTTTTATGCCATTCCTGTGCTATGCAGATATTATTGATAACAGTTGTGCAACAACAAACCTTTGCAGATTGGACACCCTTCATCATCGCGCCATTTGTTTTATAAGGACACATCACTGCACCCTCTACGATGATGTAGGCTGGACCTCTCTTGCAACCAGAAGACTTAACCATATACATGTGTGGGTGTACAAAGCTCTACTAAATAAATTAACCCCCTATATTACTTCTCCCATCCAATGCTTACACAGTATTTATGCACTCAAGAGCTGCTCTTACATTTCACTGGAAGTACCTATTTTCTGTACTTATTATGACAAGACTTCAATGAGCTATATTCTTCCAGCTCCCTGGAATAAATTACAAGATACACTAAAAATGCAGACACTTGTCCCGCTAAATGCTTTCATGAGGATCCTAAATAAAATCCAAATTGTCAGCTGTAAATGTTCCTAATAGAACCTTTCCTCTTTCCATACCTGTTCCCATCTCTGCACTTTTTGGTTACAGTGAAAATTGTTGCACTTCTATAGTTTCTGTCTTGTTTTGTCAATATCATTATGGTAAGTACATTTAGCACTTTTCTGACTGTGAAACTGTATCCAGTTGTGTACGATTGATTGTACTGTGTTGTCTTGCCTTTCTGTATCTGTTTACAAGGGACATCCTTGCAAATGAGCTTGCTCAATGGATCTTATCCCTTTACAATAAACTGAATTGAACTGATTTGGTGAAACGGGGAAATCATAGAGGACCTACTGTTAAAACTACACAGGATACTGGTTTAAAGGGTGATTTTTTTCTCTCTTAGTTTTACTTGATCTGGTGAACCGGGAAAAGGAGTGTTACTCTGAAACTACACAAGTACTAATCTAATGGTGATATTTTATTAAATTTGCTTGATCTGTGATACTGTTTTTAGTTTTTAGACTTACCTGTACTGCTCTGTAGAGTTAGCCTGGTTATAAGAAGTGCTTTTCCACAGATTGTTTTCTTCATCCAGGAGCCTGACAAAGGTGTAATCCATTCCTTCCCCATCCCCACCCAGCCTTGGTTTGATCCGCATTTGTAGGCATCCATCAGGCCACACTTTCTTAAGGGTACAGGGGAGGAGTGGTACAGTAAGGAGCCTTTCGAAAATAGACACCAAGATAGGTGGTGCATCATTCAGTAGAGCAGTAAAAATACATTAGGCAGTAAGCAAAAGGGGAGGAGTATGTAGACAGAGAGAAGAGAACAAAAAACTGAGTCTTATATTAGCAGTAGGAGGGTTTAGATTGTATTTCAGGAGGGGGAAACAGACAGATCAATAGGAGATGATGCAGGGAGTGGTGCAATGCACTGAGTACAGAGCAGCAGTCTTTAGGATGATGTTTTGGGTACTGTGGTGCTGCCCTGTATGCAGACACCTCTCTAGGCTGAGGGCAGAGGTGGCCAATCACCGGGCTGAGCTTGCAGAAGTACCAGAGACCATCATCCCCAACAAGAGACCACCATGTCACCAGCCACTCCCACAGCAGCTGCCCAGGCAGAGAGCAGGATGGACTACAGTGGGCTCAGGGAGATTTAGGGAGAGGGGACAGAGGCACATTCCCCATCCTGTCAAGCTTAAGAACTCCTACACTGTCTTGGAGGAGCAGGAGAGTTCTGCAAGGGAACCCAAAGCTGAGGCCAGGGAGGATGTGAGAGTTCTCCAGATGGGAGACCCAGTGGGCAAAAAAGAGGACCACATGGGAAAAAGATGTTACTCCGATGGGGGACTCGATTGTCCAGGGAATGGATCTGGGTAAAGACAGCAGGAAGGAATGGGAGGTCAAGTGCCTCCCAAAAGGCACTGCTCAGAATGAGAGGGAGAGGACACTAAGGCTGTGGCAAAGAGAGGGGGTGTGGAGGTCATGGTCCACATGGGAATGAAGGACCTCTCCAAGTACAGAACAAACATGGAGCAGGTGCAGGAGGATTTCAGAGAGTAGGGAGGGCAGCTGGGGCAGGTAGCAAGCTTTGTGAAATTTTTGGAGGTGCTGCAAGTACATAGCAAGGAGGAAGAATGGGAATGTATGTATCAAAAGCTTCAATGCTTGGTTAAAGGGATGGTACACCAAGAAAGGGTATGGCTTCACTGGGGACTGGGGACCCACCTAGAACGATATGGGCCTGTACTCAAGTGATGGACTGCATCTGTCCAGGAAGGGGAAAGCAGTCCTAAGTGAAAAGTTTAATTGCTTCACTGTTGAGCATTTAAACTAGCCAAAGGAGGGGCCGTTGACTGAAAAAAGGAGACTCTAGCAGCCCCTACCCACAAGATGGAGAAGTCAAAAATGAGGAGCAGGAAGGTGTAATTTGACATAGAGGGAAAAGGCAGCACAAAACATTAAAATGGTGGCTGGCTTCATGGCACTGAGGACTGAGGTGCTGAATTCCACATATTGTGCCATGCCAGTGATCTGGGTTCAAGAACACACCTGGGCTACTGGGGGTCAACTGGGGACGGTGATGATCGAGCATCCAGAGGACAGCTTTCCTCTCCTAGGGTGTGTAGTGGGTTATGCATTACTCTCCAGAGGCCCTCGATGGAGACTGGGGGCACTGCAACAGTGTTGCTATACCAAGCAGTGGAGCAGCGACAGACATCAGCACGTTGGTTGCACAGACATTGTTGCACATCCACGCTCCAGGGCAATGTTTATGGAAAAAGTCCTGCTTCCTGGATAGGCAATGGCACCTCCCATGCCCTGCCACAACACACCCAATACTGGGTTTACCCCACTAACTCTCCTGATCCTCTGGCCTGCCTTGGTTCCAATGTTGGAGGTGGCCACTACCCTACCCCCCCAGGTAGGGGAGTGGCTGTCCCAGATTTCCCAGTGGGGTGGCTTCAGGTGGGTGGCATGCAGTGGTGGTGAGCGAGGATGCCTGAGAGAGTTCCAGAGCTGCAGAGATAGAGAGTTAAGTAAAATGGGGGTAGAGAAGAAAGCGGAGGAGCAAAGGTGTGAATAAAGAGCAGGTAGGCAGCAAAACATGGAGAGCCATGGTTATAAATGCTTACATCCTGGGGAATAAAATCCCAGACCTGGAAACATTTTTAGCAGAGGAAGACCTGGACATAGTAGCAATAACAGAGACCTGGTACACCACAAATCATGACTGTGGTGTTAACATATTGGGGTATGCTCTGTTCAGGATGTATGGGGTAGAAAAGGGGAAGGAGTGGCCATGTACGTTAGGGAGAGTATAAAGGCAATGGAGGAACTCTGTAGACAGGGGGAGACCGTGGCACTGTGGGTCATCTTTGAGCCAGGCAATGGCACAAAAATCCAAGCAGGGATGATCTACATCTACAGACTTCCAGCACGGAGGGGAGGTTTGGTTGGGGATCTAGGGGATCAAATTCATGCAATGGCAGCAAAAGGTGAGGTATTACTGCTGGGTGAATTCAGTGTCACAGATGTGGACTGGGCTATTCCAAGCAGCTACTTCAACCAGGAGTGAAGACATCCTGGATTCCCTACAGGGAGCATGCCTAAGATTGGTTGTAATTGATCCTACCAGAGAAGGGGTGATTCTGGACTTAGTACTGACCAATGAAGACAGAATCACTGACATCCAGGTGGAAGGTCAACTGAGGTCCAGTGACCATCACATAGTGTGGTTTAACATAGGGACTGAGACACAGTCTAGTCACTTGAAAGCAAAGGTCTTAGATTTTAGGAAGGTGTATTTTGTTAAAATGGGATGTTGTATCAAAGAGGCATTGGTGAGGAGGGAGGCAAGAGAGGGAGTTAAGGAGCAGTGGGAACAACTAAAGGGAGCCATAGAGGAGGTAACAAACCAATGCATCAGACTAGTAAATAAGGCAAGAGGAGAAGGAAAACACGTTGGTTCTCATGAGAGATGGCAGACAAGATAAGGGCCAAAAGGGCAGGTTTCAGGGAATATAAGGAGACTCAAATGAAGGAGGACAAGGAGGTGTACCTCAGGAATCTAAATCAGGGAAGGCTGTTAGGAGAGCAAAGGTACAGACTGAAGAAAGATTAGTGCAGCCCACGAAGAAAGGGGACAAGGCATTCTATAGGTACATTAGTGAAAGAAGGAACACCAGGGGGTGGAGATTGTATGGCTCAAAGGGGATGCAGGGGAGTGTAAGGAAGAAGACATGGAAGAGGCAGAAGTACTGAACAAAAAGTTCTGTTCAGTATTCACAAAAGAGGGGCAGGGTCAGAGACCAACGTTGGGTAACAGACACAAGAGGGAAGAGGTAAACACAAGTCCATTCACAGTAGAGAGAGTCTTGGAGGAGCTCAAAAAACTGAAGGTGGACAAAACAATGGGGTCGCACGGCATGTATGGTGAGCTACCCGACTGCTAGTCCTTATTTGTAGATATAATTCTGTTTTGTGTGTGTGAATATAAATCTATAAATTTCTTTTAAGTAATTCTGTGCATAGGTACATGCCATAAGAAATGCCAGTGTTAAAAGAAAGGTACCTAGAGAAAGATACTAGATTTCTTTTGAAAGGGGCTTGACCTTTGTTTGACCTGAAGGCCAGCTTGCTTGCCAGGAAAGTGACAAGTACTTATCAAAAAGAGGGAGGCAGTATAGCACAGTGGTTTAAGGCTTTGAGCTGCAAATCTGGTGACATCCAGAAGACCAGACCTGGGTTTGAATCCCATAACTTCCACTTGCATACTGTGTGGCCCTAAGCAAGTCACTTAACTTCCCTATGCTCCCAGGTTGCACCTGTAAAAAAGCTTTCAGCTTAGTGTGTCTCACCTGGTTAAATAACTAAAATAAAAATTAAAAAAAAGCTTGTGGATAGCTGATCAAAGGGATATTTCTCATAGTTAACTGACCAAGGGAAACAGAGGTGAATAAAATGTTCAGGAGATATGCTAAAATCAATTTATCCGTCTTAAACCATGCACTTCAAAAGCAGAATGCTTTGTTCCAGGAAACTGTTTTAGTATATCACATTTTATGAGATAAAAGGAAAGAAACATCCTTCTGGCAAATGTGAATTCTTAATACACTAGTGTCAATGGTGTTTCTGTGGGACACTGAGACATCCAAGGACAGCTAGAAATTGTGTGTTTGAGAAAGCACAAGAAGGACATCTACTGGGCTAACCCAGACTTTTGCCAGGCTATATGGACAGCTTGCCAACCGAAGTCACTTTCTCCTCCTTGCTGAGCATCCACAACACACACTTTTCATTTGGGCTTCACCTGACACACAGAGAACAAAACTGCTGCCAAGACCAACAAAACTGAAACTTTCATTGTTTGTTCTGGACTTCAAGTTACTAAACATCTCAGGTAGACGTTGGCTATCGGTGATCATGCATTTTCATGTACATTGTTCCATTTTTTAATTTCTGTATTATGTGACCAAATTAGTGTTTTTCTTAGTTGTAACTGCATGATTATTATTTAAATATTTCAGTAAAACATTTGTTTTCTAAAGAAAGCCTGCCTGACTGAGATTTATAATTTGTGTGTAAACTGTAGGACAGTATTAACAATCTGTGACAAACTGTTATTGCAAAGGGTTTGTCACCATCGGCAACCAAATTGAACAAGTGGTCTGTAAGGGATCTGGAAAGACAGGGAGAATACAAAAGTCTTTGGGAAGGGTCTGCAGGGATTCTGAACTAGGTAGTTGCATGTCCTGTAGGGAAAAGGCCAAACCAGGAACACACTGCTGCCCCTGAAGAGAGTGTGATGCCTGGGTCTCCCCCCCTTTGTGTAATAACCATGAAGGGTTCATATCTGGCCACAAGACATGAGACTGGTATTGTACCCTTATCCAGAGTTAAAGGGATGCCCTGGGTCCTCATAGTAGAGGTGCAGTCATGCCCTCAGTGAGCAGTCTGAATGGACATGAGGAGGGTATCTCTGTTCCCCCTGTCACAGATTGCACTTAGGGGTGGGCACTGTGACCTCAGCAGTGGGTTCATGACAGCATATACATGAGTATATTAAGAGTGCTGCAAAGACAGCCAGTGGTGCCTTTGGCAGCACTATTCATGGAGTCGCTCAACACAGAATTGGTTCTAGAGTACTGAAAGAGGGCACATGTAGTCCCTCCACACAAATGTGGCAGTAGGGAGGAGGCTGGGAACTATATGCTGGTCAGCCTCACCGCAGATGTTGGTAAGATCATGGAGGCACTGTTTAAAGAAAGAATAGTGGCACCTTTGAAAGTCAGTGGTTCCCAGGATCTGAGGCAACATGGATTCACAGCAGGAAGGTTGTGTCAGACAAATCTGATAGATTTTTTTTGACTGGGTGACAAGAGAAATAAATTGAGGGGGCAGTAGACATCACCTACCTTGGCTTTATCAAAGCCTTCAACACCATCCCACATAAAAGGCTGGTTAACAAGATGGATAGTCTGGGCATGGGGCACAGGGTGGTAAACTGGGTTAGGAACTGGCTAACAGACAGAACACAGAGGGTGATGGTAAATGGGACCCAATCCGGTGAGAGGGGAGTGACCAGTGGGGTACCTCAGGGATCAGTCCTGGGGCAAGTCCTGTTTAATGTCTTCACTGGTGACATTACAGTAGAGCTGGAAGGTCTGCCTGTTTGCAGATGACACCAAGATCTGTAACAGGGTGGATACTCTGGACAGGGTGCAAAGAATGAGGAGGGACCTAGGAAGCTTGAAAATGGTCGGAGGGGTGGCAACTGAGGTTCAATTCCAAGAAGCATAAAATAATGCACCTGGGAAGAAGAAACACTGGGGAGAGCTACGGGATTGGGGGGGTGTTGCTGATGATTACCAAGGAAAAAAGGGATCTGGGGTTATCATTTCTGTTGACCTAAAGGTGTCTAAACAGAGTACAAAGGCTGCAGGAAGGGCCAGTGGCATGCTGGGGTACCACTAGCAGAAGGTGGGAGATAGTGATGCCATTCTATAAGATGCTAGTGAGGCCTGACCTAGAGTACAGCGTGCAATTCTGGAGGCTGCACCTTGGCAAGGACATTGGCAGGGTGGAGGCTGTCCAGAGGAGGGTGACTAAGATGGTACAGGACTTGCACCATAATACATATAAGGAGAGACTAAAGGACCTCAATATGTACTCGCTGGAAGAGAGGAGGGATCAGGGGGACATGATAGAAACATCCAAGTACCTAAATCTCACATAGTCTGAATTTTTTTTCTTCAGGCATTAAGAAGAAATTGAAATTACATTACCCATGATCTTACTTCTGTGTTATTTTTAAGTAGATCAATGTCTGCCGAGCTGCGTTGTGTTGGCACACTACAGTGTGCAATACAAGGCAGGGAGGGGCAGTTGCTACGAAATAAAGGGTACAGAATGTGGTTGGAAAGAGGAAGGAGGAATCTTTTTATTCCTTTTTCTGCCCCGTCTGACCAGCCCACTTCTACCTGTCACCTCGCCTCCATTGCCCCAATATTCCCCATTACTTACCTGTCTGCATCTTCCTCCAGGGTTTGCACCCCTGGTGGAGGCAGTAGGGCTCCTGAATTCCCACTGTTGAACAGGATCTGATGCACTGCACAGGGCCTAGATGTCTGGGTGCAGGGCCTGTGGGTGACTGGTGCCATCCTACCAGCCGGCAGATTTCTCAATTTCTCCCCAGGAGGTGTGGACATGCAATACCACCAGGATACGCAACAGATACTTCTGCATGCCATATGTCAGTGGCTACCGCAGCACTGTGCACTTCTGGTGGCTACAGACTGCCTTCTTTTTATCCTCAGCTATGGGTCAAATGCATGCCAGGCTCTGCATCCCCTCACATCTAGACAAGGACAACTGTCCCATGGTCATGTGATCCCCCCTCCAGCCAACCCTCTGACACCCCAAGTTTGCTTCTGATCCCAGATCATTGGTGCCACCAGTGGTAGTGCTATGGCTGTGATGGCAGGCTGGACAGGGAGGGATCATTGTTGATAAAAAAAAAAAAAAAAGAGGAGTAGCCATAAGAAGGGTTAGTTGCTGGAGCATGTATGGGTGGAAAATGAAGCTTTAAAGAAGATAATCACCCACTCAAATACTGTGTCATGGAAAAATGTAGCAAATTATCAGGCAGACACGTATGTACATTTCCAGTGAAGTCCCAGCTCAACATCACATGTGTCTAAAAATAGAAAGATCCAGAAGCTCACTGCCTCACCCTAGATGCCTTTGCAATTATTTCATGGTAAAGTTTTCCTGGCTGTTGTCCAGTCATGCAAATGCCAGTGGAGATAAAAATGACAAGATAAAAAGGATAACTTACACCCAACTCGCAAGATGTCATGTCATGGTATAATGCTACCCATTGATATGTATAAAAAAAAAAAAAATCAACCTGCTCAAATTACTTGTGTGTATTCCATCCATACTGCTCCTTACAGTCCAATGTGGTGTTGTGCACTTTCCAGTTACCCTTCACAGTTCAGTCAGTCATTAAATTATTTCCTTGTTCGTCCCCCACATAGCTGCTTACTAACTGCCCAGTGCCCAAAGGTGTACCTTTTAAAGGGTGATGTTCATGCCTGATGGCCATCATAGTTAGAAACACCATAAAAAGTTATTTCAAATGAGATGTTGAGCTTATCTGTAACTGGAAGCACTCTAGAGATATTGATGACTGAGTCTGCTTAATATTAAGAATACATTGCAGCCATTTAAGAACATTGTGATATCATCGAGCAGCAAGTTGTGCTAACTTATATTGCACCTCAGTGACATCACAATGTTTTACAAATAGCTGCAACGTAGCGTTAATATTGAACAGACTCTGTCGTCTATCTCTGGAGTGCTTCCAGCTCCTGATGAGCCCAATACCACATTTGAAACAACTTTTCCATTTAGATACAGTATTTTCCTCCCTGTGGCAGGATGGGTGCTGCATCAGCCCATGGTCCTGTCCACTGCAGACATCTCCAACTGCCTCTGAGGTAAGGGGCCTTATCTCCTGTGGGTTACCCCCTCAGGGGAGCCCAGATGGGAGGGCCCTAAACCCAGAGCGGTGGAGTGGGCTTGCGGCCAGACAGTCAAACAGGGCTTCATGAAGCATGTCCTCAACCTTTTCCTCTTTTTTTCTTCCCTGGCCAGCCACAAGTAAGCAATGAGTATTTATGTGAGTGCTGCCTTTGCAGAGATGCATCCAGTGCTCTGAACATTGGGTATTCCCCCTAGATGTGACCCAGCCATGCCTCCCACCAGATTCCTCTGTGTGGTGGTCGAGCAGTGGGCCATAGAACCCCCATCACCAAAGGAGGAGAGTTGTCCTTTGGACACTTGATCCTCCCTTCCCACGTCAACCCCTGGCAAGCTGAGTCCATTCCCGAAGTCAGGTCGCTGGTGTGGCAGGAGGTGTTGTAATGCCTCAGACCTCCATGCCACTAGACTGTCTCTTAAAAGAGCTCTCCGTGGGCTGTCCAACTAGGTCAACAACTGTACAACATGAATTTTGTATTTGTTAATCGGCACAACATTTAATCGTATAGTTTTTTTACCAAAACTGTCTTTCTGACATCACACGATTAATGCTCGGTGTACTTTTAGTTTTCTCAAATGCTGTTAAATCACCTTTTACAACTAATTTTGTGATTAATAACTCATGTCATTAAAGATGGCCATTACATGCCATGTTTCAAAAATCCCTTCCACTGAGGTTACCTGTTGAATTCATACTGTAGAAGTATTAGGATGGTGCTATGACATGTTGCTGGTGATAAACTGCACAACACTGTACCAGGATGTTTAATTTGTTTATGGTCCATAGCAATAGGCAGTCATCTCAACCTGTCCGTGGAAACAGCTGTGTTGTGAATGGTTGGCCTTACCTCATTCTATACTGTATATGTTGTGTGTTGGGTATGTACGGTTGGCTATATGCCATTCTATACTGTATATCTTGTGTGTGGGGTATGTATGGTTGGCTATGTCATTCCATACCATATATCTTGTGTGTGGGGTATGTATGGTTGACTATGTCATTCTATACTGTATCTTGTGAGTTGGGTGTGTATGGTTGGTCATTCATCATTCTATACTATATATCTTGTGAGTGGGGTATTCATGGTTGGTCATACATCATTCTATACTGTATATCTTGAGTGTTGGGTAAATATGGTTGACTATATGTCATTCCATACTGTATCTTGTGTGTGGGGTATGTATGGTTGGCTATATGTCATTCTATACTGTATATCTTGTACGTTGGGTATATATGGTTGGCCATACATCATTCTATACTGCATATCTTGTGAGTAGGGTATGTATGGTTGGCTATATGTCATTCTATGCTGTATATTTTGTGAGTTTGGTGTGTATGGTTGACCATACATCATTCTATACTATATATCTTATGAGTGGAGTATTCATGGTTAGTCATACATCATTCTATACTGTATATCTTGTGAATGGAGTATGTATGGTTGGCCGTGCATCATTCTATATTGTATATCTTGTGAGTAGGGTATGTATGGTTGGCCATATGTCATTCTATACTGTATCTTGTGAGTGGGGTATGTTGTAGATGATATCTTGACCTACTGGGCACATCACAATGGAATATGTTACATTAGATGTGTCAGTTACCAAGCGTATTATAGCTTTAATGGTTCAGTTAAAATACCAATATTAGGTAGTAGTAAAAGTTTATTGATCGACATTTAGTTATTACAGTGTGTAGAAATATCTTGGGATCTGAGAAGGTCTTAGGAACTATTGAGCAGACTTGATGAACCTTTGGTCTACTCCTGCATCAATTTTTCTGTTTCTATATTTCTAAAATAAATTACATCAATATAAAAACAAAACGTATATTCATAAAATAATACTCTTAAAGTGCAAATAATGAAATATCTCAAAGTAACATGAACCAAGAACAATCTAGGACAGGTGTATCATAATCAATATCGGCAGAATTTTTATTAGTCATGGAATTATCCCAGCACGACACACACCCTGTCATGCATTATTGCTTTAATATTCAAGCCTTTTAAAATGTGAGCATCAAGATGGTGCTTAAACTAGAGTTTTGATGTACTGATGATGGCAACATCAGGTAGTCTATTCCAGGGAGTAATAACTCTGAGTGAAAAAATATTTTCTGTTAATATGCCAAAAGCTTTTTTGTTTTGAGCTGTAATGGCTGTCCTCAGCACAGTAATGATCATCTTTAAATTCAAAGCCCAATTCTGTGGGGAGGCAGGGATCCTGGATTATGTCAAACATCAACAAGAGATTGCCTCTCTGGCGACGAGTAGCCAGAGGCATAAGAGCCAGTTCCTTTAACCTATTATCGTATGGTTCATTATATAGGCCAACTATATGTTGAGTGCATTTCCTCTGCACAGATTTCAGTTTAGTAAGTATAGATTTTCTATAAGGGTTTCTTAACTGAGCAGTGCACTCCAGATGTGGCCTGGCATATGCCCTATATAATGGCAACATAACGTTTGGGTCTCTGGAGAAAATGTTTCTCTTAATAGCCCAAATAACTTTGTTTTATTTATAAAGTTACTGATTTTGTTAGTGTACTCAAAATCATTGGAGATCAATACTCTTACATCTCTCATCTGTTGTACATTCTAATAGAGTATCATCCAAATAATAGTCAGCAAATAGGCTGTTAACAACAAAATACATAATTTTGCATTTGGAGGTGTTTAATTTCATATCCCAATGATGGACCCATTTAGTTATTTGATAAAGATCACTTTGAATGTTTGAGTTGTTCATGTTTTACATGGTCCCTCAATTGTAATATCATCTGCATACTTAATAGATAATGAGATGCAGTTTTTTTTGTTAGATCTGATGCTAATATCTGAAACAGACAAGGGCCTAAGACAGACCCCTGTGAGACCCCACTTGTAACCCTATCATGGTTGAACAAATGTCCATTAATTAGGGCTTGTTGGGATCTAGTTTGTAGCCAATTCTTAATCCAACTTATAATATTTTTATTGATGATAATAGTTTGGAGTTTGGTTATTAAGGACTTGTGTGGATAACATCAAATGCCTTACTGAAATCTATACATATATCAAATGGAGTATTATAGTCAAGATGATAACTGACCTGTTCATAGAAATAAGTTACTCAAACAATTTCTTTTCTTTATGAAACCGTGTTGTTCAACATCAGTTATATTGAGAATTGGGGTAATAAAATCTTTAATAATACTTTAAAATACTTTACAAACAGTAGAAGTGAGACTTATCAGTCTATAATTTTCCCAGTTTGTTTTTGGTCCTTTCTTATGGATTGGAATGACTCATGCAGATCTCCAGTCAGGGACAAACCTATGGGATAAACATCCCTCAAAGGTTTAATGTATGGGCAATAATATCTGCTAAAAGATATAAATAATGATTAGACATGTCATCTGGTCCAACACACATTTTGCCTTTTAGATCTTTTAACTTTTTTTGAATGATACCTACAGGGATTTTTGTAGAATCACTACCGTTTACTGTTTGCTCAGTGGTCTAGTGTCATCAGAATGAAAGGTACAGTATTACAAAAAAATGAGTTAAGTGTCTGCCATTTGTTTTGGTTCATGAACAGTGACATTATTAGCTATTAATGGGGCTACTTGACAGGCAGGTTTTTTAGGGAATTAAAGTAAGAGTAAAAGTATTAACTATTTTTGTTAGCCATATTTGCCAGATTGAATTTTCAAGAAGCTTTAGACTTGCGTACTTTGGATTTACATTTCTTTATGTTTTTGTATACCTCCCAATTTTCATGTGTTCTTGATTTTAAATATTTTGAATATTTTTTATTTTGAAGTTTAAGTAGTTTGTGGATTAACTTATTCAACCATTTTGAACACTGATTTCTATTTTGACGCTTCTTTTTAGACAGAGGGTGGGATATTCAAAAGGGTTGCGCCATGCACAATAGGGTTGTGCCTGCGCAAGTCCCAAAGTGCGCCATTCTGCGATATTCAGCAGGAGGCAGTTGCGACACAGAAAACATGCTGAGCAACAGCGCAATGCAAATGACGGCTGCGCAACTGAAGGGGTGGATCCATGCATAAAGAGCGCAAGCGATATCAAAGACCTGTGCAATGCGCAACAGTGGACCAACCGGAAGTTTTACGCGCGGAAATGAGCCAAAATAAAAAGGCTCATGGAAGCAGCGCAAGAACACCACAGGGATGCCAAGTGGGGAAGAGAGAGAGAGAGAGAAAGACAGACAGTGACAGGCCAGTGCAGGCAAGGGAAGCAGTGTGGGCCATAGGCTGCAGAGGCCGGGGGGGTGCCCGGTGCAGTGGAAGTAGCAGTTAGGACAGCAGGGGTAACAGAGGAACGTCAGCTGGGGGGGGCACAAGCGAGGGAGATGGACAGTGCCAGCTTCCACATGGAAGCTGTAATGAGGGGGGTGAGAATGCAAGGTGCAGGGGCGTGGCCGTGGAGGGGCCCGTCGGTGGTACACCCCAACAGACAGTACCGTGCCCGCATCAGCTTTGAGTTGTACACAGATGTAGAGATCGTGGGCGGTACCACCTGAACAGGACAATACTGAGGCAGCTCTGTGAGCTGTGCAGTGATGTGATGCAGGCACCCTCATGGCGGAGCCATGCTCTGTCAGTGGAGACCAAGGTGACAGCCTGCATGTGCCTGCTCACCACAGGCACCTTCCAGAGCCAACAGGGGACACCACAGGCATCACACAGTCAGCCATGTCATGCATCCTCACCCAATTCCTCAGCACTGCTGCCACATGCTGGGAGCACATCCATTTCCCCAGCACCACGGCAGAGCGTACAGCAAACATGCAGGCGTTCCACAGGGTAGCACATATGCCTGGTGTGCTAGGGGCCATAGACTGCACCCATGTGGCCATTTGCACACCACCTGGCCCTGATGGGGCCACCTATATGAATCGGAAGGGCTTCCCCAGTGTCAACTGCCAGGTGGTGTGTGATGCCACTGGGTGTATAATCAATGTCTGTGCCACACACCCTGGTGGAGCACATGATGCCTTTATATGGCATCAGTCCGCACTGTGCCATCGATTTGAGAGTGGGGACATCCCCACAGGCCATCTAGTGGGTGAGTACGCATGTAGGGAATGCAAACTCGGAGCAAGGGTGGGAATGCCACAGGTGCCATGGTAGTGGCACACAAGGAATGGGCAATATGGACCTGAACATGAGACTGATCTCCACTATCTCCACACAGGTGACAGCGGATACCCACTCTGTCCCTGGCTGCTCACACCGTACGGCGCCTCATGACCCCCATCGTAGCAGCACCTATAATGAGGCACATGCCGCCACATGCAACATCATTGAGCCGGGTGTTTGGGATGCTCAAGGCACGCTTCCAATGCCTAAGACACCTCGGCGGTGCCCTACAGTACAGCCCCTCAAAGGCTTGTGGGATATTCCTGGCCTGTTGTATCCTGCACAACATGGCCAATGACTGTGGGATAGCCGTACAGGTTGGAGAGGGACAGCGATGGGAACGCAAGTGGCGCCGGTGTTGATGGTGATGTGCAGCTCCCCCTTGGACGGCGGGACCCCCGACTGATCCAGTAGGCCCAGCTGCACCGGGACACCATCATGGAGGAGCATTATGCACAACACAGGTAAGTCAAGGGCCATATGCAAACAACACTGTCCTGGCGCAACCCACAGGCACAGAAGTAACACATCAGGGCTGCATGGCGGAAGGAGGTGGAAGGGACCAGGCACACAAACACCATCAGGGAGGGCGAACAGTCATATGGAGACACACACACACACACACACACACACACACACACACACACACACACACACACACAGCGTACATGGGCAGGTGCACAGCAGAGCAGGAACAGACATGGCAAACACACAGATCCACAGACCACACCCACCACCTGTACTGTCCAAGCACGTGTGTCAGATGCTGGGCACCCTTGCACCTTGGTGTACAGTACAATGCAGGCATCATCATGCATATGCACCTGTGGACAGCAGTCGGGATGGTGTGCAGGTGGTCCGTATGTCGGCGTGGTGGGCAGGGCACCCACCAGTGCACTGCCCACCATGACGCACAGTGAGCAGCACACAGGGCCCGCACTGGGAGACAGGTCAGTCATGTTGCACCATTCCATGGCCACCGCGGATGCGTGGGCAGCCCCGCCATGACCCAACAGCACTGGCAGGCTGAGCAGGGGCCACATGGGGTGGCACCGATGGACCACCAGGGGTCCCACTGCGCGATCACGACCTTGTCCACACTGGGGTCTGTAGAATGCCAAAATTACCTGCACCAGGGGTGCCTGGGATGCCCACAGCAGAACCCGGTGTTGACAGGCCTGGCATCGCACGACACCAGGAATGGGAAGTGGAGAGTGTACTATGTGGGGTGCGCGGTACAGGAGCAGTTGCGTGTGTGCCCAATGCAGCCATGACAGCGACCAATGCTTGGGTCTGCCTGTCAATGGCGGCGGTCACATCCATCCGCATATGGACCATCTCTGCACGGTCCAGAGCACACTCCCTACTGTGCCGCTCCACAGCTGCACACAGTGCCTCCACAGACATTGCAACCCGCCTTTACTGCTGTACTGATTCCGCCAGCAGGCGGGTGTGCTCATCCAATGGGTACTCTGCCACAACAGCATCCTGTCCCCCAGGGTGTGGAAGGTCCTGATGCACAACACCCCTTGAGGGTGGGCGCTGTTCGCCAGGACCAGGAATGGGCATATCCAAGTGCGGCGGGCATGTGCCACCGCTGGACACTGCACCCCCAGACCTGGTGGGTGACTGCTGCTGCCCCCTCAACCACTGTGCCCCAGGGACCACTTGTTCCACCGCTGTGGCCGCAACACTGCCAGACACCTGCACAGCCACCGGTGCTGACAGGCACAGCCTGGGACTGTGCTGACATGCTGGCACACAAGTCGGAACCAGCAAGGCCCTGGGGCACGTGCTGGCCTGCTGTGTCTGTCATGGGACACACACATGCCACTGCCCATTACAGTTCTTGCATCATCAATGGTGCAGGTACGAGCTACAGCCACAGTCATAGCGTGCTAGCATGCTTGCATGCCAGACTGCTGAGACACAGGCTGTGCACCCCCCACACCGACTCACCGACACCAGAGTTGGCAGCCCAGCATGCATGCGGTGCAGTGCATGCTGGCTGGTGACAGAAGGTGGATGGACCCTCCTCCATGTCCAGCAGGTCATCCTCACTGCCTGGACCCACCACCATCACTTGAAGACAGAACAGGATCTGTAACAGAAAGAGAGGACATGTGAGTGCATGTGAACAACCTTCCCCAACACCACCACCATGTCAACCGTGCGGTGGGCTTCCACCTCCTGGTATGCCCTCAATAGCACTGCACTGCATTGATGCAGCCAGTCGGTCCTCAGCCGGGTCAGCTCCACCACTGCTGGCTGGCCCCGCCAGTGCACCAGCGCGCGCGCCCCTGAGGGCTGCCACCTTCTCCTTCACCTTCCTGCTGGTCTGTCCCAATCTTCTTTTGCATTCCTGCACGAGGCGCTGGTGGCTTCCGTGCAGGTTCACTGCCGGGCTACCCCTCCATGCAGCCGCCGGGCCTGAGGGGGCCCGCCATCCACTCAGTAGTGCCTCCTCCTCCAGGTAGGCCTGGAAGAGGGCCTTAGTCTCTGCCGTGGTGAAGTTGGGCCTCCTCCTTCACCCACCATCCTCACCCTGGCTCTGCTCGGTCATGGCATTCTGTATGGGTGGAAGTGGACACCCGTCACTGTGCAGTCTACGGCGTTATCCCATGCCCATTGTCCAGAACATTCCACAGCATTCAACTCACCTCTCACCTGCAGTAACCAAATCTGGCCAGCGCAGCCCACTGTCGCAGTTTTATAGTGCAATGCATGCAAATTAGAAGTGGAGCAACTGTAATGAGATGCAAATTGCACCACTGCGCCATTGAATGGCTGATCAGATGATTTGCATGTGTCGGCTGAATATTAGCGCCATTTAAGCTTTTACGCATCACGGTTGAGCGGCTGAGCCAATAGCGCAGATCTGTGACTGTGCAGTACACTGCATTTGCGCATGCCCAGGTAGCTTACGCAGGCGTCTGCCATGCTGATGATGTGCTGTGCGCTATCGGCAATTCAGGCCATGGCCACCATCGTGCCAGTGGCACTACAGCACTGGGCACTATATGGCGCTGTGGCACTACTGTGCAATAGTCCACTGTGGCACTGTCACGCAGGTGGTCGGTCGTGCAGGATGCGTAGACGTCAGATGGCGCTGTGCGTGGCCTTGCGTCATAGACCCCTGACCTGGTGTCCAACCTTTGCCCCCTGGCGCTGTTCGGCTGCCATGTGTACAGCCCTATTGTGCTGTCTGGTGACAGCGCTATGTGGACCGACGGCGCTGTATGAACAGTGCAATTGGAACCTATGGTGGTCTATTGCGCAACATGTCCACATGGGGTTGCCGCGCTGCGAAGCCATATTGCCTGCTGTAAAGTTGGAAGCATGGCATGCAGGAGGGCAGTCAATGGAGCCCGGTGGAGGTGGTACCTGGTGGCCTGGGCCAGAGCCCACTATGGGGCACTGTATGGTGAGCCCTCACCATGGCTGAACCCAGGTCTGGCTGCAAGTGGCCAATGACCTGGTGGAGGTCACTGGGCAGCGCCAGTCTGCTGAGCAGTGCGGCACAGGTACAGTGACCTCAGTGGGAGGAACCCTGACTGCATGAGTGACTACGGTCACGTGCCAGGAGGGGCATGGTGCCTAGGCCAGGTGGGTGTACCATCTATGCACCTGTATTCTCTGTAGGGGTGTCAGTGTGTTTTGGTGACTGTGCATGGGTGATGGCTCTGACATGGTTGGCTGTGTCAGTGTGTGCAGGTGTGAGATGCATGGGTCTGGCTGTGTGGGCAGGCACTCTCACTGGGGCAGGGGGCAGTCTGCTTTGGAGTCACACTGATGTTTTTCTCAACATTTGTCTCCCACAGGCCGGGCAGAGAGGATGCAGGCACGGGGTGAGGAAGGCCGTGGCAGGGCCCCGGTGCCAGTCGGTGGTGCTGCAAGGGGTGAGCCACAGCAGCAGCAGCAGCCACAGCTGCTTGTGGAGTGTGAGTATCATTACATCATAGATGCTATTGCATGCTGGAGGGGGTGGGTATGACCACCAGCCATGCACAACACAACCATGCACGACACAGGCGACATTCATCACTGTCCAGTGTCTGCACATCTGTGTGTGCATCACTGGTGGATCCATGCATGCACTGGGCACATGGCTGTGGAACTGGCATCGCACCACATTGCCATCGCCTTGACAGCCTTGTTTGTGCTGTGATGGACATGGGCAGTGTGTGTGTGCAGTGGTGCACATAGCTGGTGCCGCCTGGTTGGGCTGGCCATGTGCATGTTCACTGTGGGTGGGTGCATACCATCACAGGTGCAGGACATTGGGCTATCTGGCTTGCAGGTTGGGTGGTGTTCAGTCACAGCCATTGACTGTGTTCCCATTTTCCTAGGCCTCATTGTGCTCTGGAGGATAGAGCAGGCACTGCAGCAGCTCACCCAGGTGTCCATGGACAACAGGACCATCCTCCCTCACATCCAAGCGCCATGGCCCTCACAGGAGGCACAATAGTACGATGGCATCAGGCGGAAGTGGACCAGCCTGCCAGGCCTTAGGCTGATTCCCTTCCACTTCACCCATCCTCCCACCTACCTTTCCTCTCCAAGTTGTTCATCCCTACCCTTGCCTACCCTACCTTGTCCCTGACCCCTTGTAAATAGTTTTGTTGTTGTTTTGTAATTTACATATTTGTAATACATATATATTTTGATATGAATACTGTGTTGGTCTCTGATTTGCAGCTGGCTATGGTTGCTCAGTTGCAGTGGTGTGCATGCCATCTGGGTGTGGTGTGTGTGTGTGTGTGTGTGTGTGTGTGTGTGTGTGCATGGGGAGGTGTCTCCAGTGTGGCAGTGACTTTCTGTTGGTCTTGCCATCTGCTGCCACCCACTGCTGGGTGCACAGGGTGGAGTCTGACTTGTATGCTTCTCTGCTACAGGGGTTGGCGTGTGCCGGGGGATGCATGGTGTTTCCTGCAGTGCCAGTCCTGCACATGGGTGGTGTCTTGGGATCACGGTGCAGGGTGTGCTGTGCATACCGGGGGCTGATGTGCACTGTGGTTGTCAACCCCCTGTGTGTGGCAGTCTTAGCCTGCCAGTGGTTGTGCTGGGGCGTCATGGCCCTGCTGTGCTTTGTTGGCTTGTCCCCATGGGCTAGTAGTTCATCCGTCCCACCCCCAGTGATGCTGTGGTTGGGGTGTGCAGGTGTCTTGTTGGTTCTGCAGTGTGTTCCTGTGCCCATGTGTGGCATGGCTGGCGGTGGGCCCCAACCTGCCTCCCTGGTTGTGCAGTTCCATTGCTCTGCTGGGGGGAGGGCTCTGCTTGCACTATGGCACCTCTGGACTGCTCAGCTGTGCTGCCCTTGTTGCGCTATGGTGCAACCTTTCTGCTCAGCTTCCCCTTCCTGGTTGTGCTATAGCACAGTTTGTGCGATATTCAGACGTTGGCTGCTTGCGCAATTTGTTCTGCTCCATGTTTGAATATCGCATCTGTTGCGCATATGCGCAATTGAATTGTGCTTGCTCCTGCTGTTGCGCACATTTTGGGCGCAGTTTGAATATCTGGGCCTTAATGTATTATTTCTTAACCTGAGAAGTTCATTTTTAAGCAGGTTCCAGCTATCCTCAGTCACCAGAATTGTGAATATATGATCCCATTTTATATCTGTTAAAACTTTTTTTTTGCATATCTGCCTTATCATATTTATCAATCTTAGTTGTCGAGATACTACAAATAATTTTTTTGTCAAGATAAAAAGGGATAGCATTATGACCACTGTTACCCATAGGAGTTATTACAGACATGTTGTTCATGTTCAAGTCTTCACTGTGTAACATCAAATCCAAAATACATTCTCCCCTAGTTTGTCATGTGACACACTGATTGAGATTTAACTGTTGACAAGTGGATAATAAGTTTTTTGCCATGTCCAGAAGTGGCTGTGCCGGTTTCCCATGAAATGTCTCCAAGGTTGAAATCACCCATGCATATAATATTGCCCAGTTCACATGCTGTCTCAAGTTCAAGCAATATATCATCAGAAACTTTAGATGAGGAGCTGGGAGGTCTATAGCATACTCTAAATATTATTGGATTAATGTCGTTTTGAGACAGTATAATCCATATAGATTTGATCTCATCAGTATAGTATTTGATTGAACTAGATATATTTATTGTTTGTAGGTTGTTGTTTATAAATAAAGCAACACCATCACCTATTCTTTCAATTCTATTCCTTTTACACAGGGAAAACCTGGTAATGTCCAGTCCCAAGCAGATTTATAGTCACCCCAGGTTTCAGTAACAGCTATAATATCTATGTTCTCTAGAGCTGATATTATTTTTAACTCATCGATTTTCTTAAGTCCTCTAATATTAAAGTATAAAACGTATAGTTGTTTATTTCCAGAACTGTTTTTATATTATCACCCCTATTAAGAAAGGCTGGTGTTCCCTGCCTCTCCACCCAGTTTACATGTTTAACTAGACTATGGGGAAGAAAAAAGAAAATTCATGATAAAAACATTCTATTACCATTGTTTCTTTTTGTTAGTCATATTTCCCCCACTCAAAACCTTAGCAACAACAATATTAAGTGTTTTCTTCCAGGCTTTATGGAGGAGTCATATCAACCCAATAAAACTTAATACCTTTAAAAATCACTTTGATAATTGGAGTAAATTAAATCAGTCTTATCTATACTGACCCACATGTGTTGGTGAAAGAATCAAGGAGGGGCTCGGCCTCCTTTACTTTCCATATATAAACCTAGTAAACCTAGTAAAGGAATGTAACATACTTGCCAATCAAACAGGGTGGCCTACTGTAGACATGATTAACCCAACAGCATTTTGTTACTCCATATTTTTTGCATCTAATTTCAAAGCTTTGTTATGTAATAAAAACAAAGGACAGGAACCTTTTGTTCATGACACGTGTCATACATGGAGACAAAAGAAAGCAGTATAGCACAGTGGTTTAAGGCACTGAACTGCAAACTAAGAGACCTGGGTTAGTATCCCACAGTCTGCACTTGCATATTGTATGACAGTGAGCAAGTCATTTAACTTCATTGTGCTCACAGTTTGCACCTGTAAACAAGCTATCAGCTTAGTGTGTCTCTCCTGGTAAAAGAAAAGTGGGAACTCGACACATTAACGATAGTAAAAAAGAACCAGGCTACTCCAGTATATGTTAGAGAAAGTTTTCTGAAACTAAAAACTTGGAACATACTGTAAGTAGTACCCAGATTATTACCTTTCCACAAAAGCAACTTTACAGGTACATTATGGACTCTCATTTTTTTAACCTAATGTTTTTTCCAAAATGTCCTCTGAGACAACTGTCTTCTCTTCATCTACTCCTAACTGGACCAAGAATTCCCATTCATACTGTATGTGGGACATACCCTGGCTTTGCAGCCATGTAAAATGAAATGTAAAAGGCAGTCAGAAACATAAACAGCAGGATGAAAGAACGTGTGCAGGAGCGACGTGTTGATGAAACTGAAACCATGGAACGTTTATTTTTCACCTGCCCTTTTATATTACCTGGGTTGGAAATTGTTAGCAGACGAATGGAAACAACCCACGTTTAAACTAGTTACCTACAATACTCTGATTTAGCTCCAGATGGAGTAAGTGGGAACCTAGCACTTTAAGAGTCATTTTTACTGTTGGCATATATGGAACAATAGGTGTCGCTTTGTACTTCAGCAGAAACAAACACAGGTAGAGCTTTTAAGCAAAAACAAGATGAAGCCAATAGTTAATTTTCCTTGTGTTCAAAATAGCACAAATGTCAGTAAGACCTAATTCTGATCTTAAATACATGACTGGCTATGAGGGAGCAACCTCTTGGACAGGTCTCAGTAACTTTTAAACTGGGAGAGTTAATTTTTCTTTTTTTAGACACAATGCACCAGATATTCAAAACTTCGCCCTGGAGTTAAACTAGCACTGCCCAGTGTGCTAATTTAGTCTGGATCCAATAGCCCGCTATATTCAGCAGGGTTAGCCCTGGTGCTAAACCTGCTGAATATAGCATGCTACGGAAGCCAAGCAAACTGGGCCAGGAGTGCAGTACAAACATAGCCTAGGAATTAGACAGCTCTGAATATAGCAACCAGGAAATGCACACCACAACAGTATCCCAGTTCACAGTGACATGAAGGAAGGTAGAGGTGAACTATGTGGCCAGTGTGTGTGCTAGCAAAGGCATGGCGTCAGTAGAGCTGCAAGAAACGGTGCATGTGAAATTACATTGTTCAAAAATGTACAATGTTTCTGAAATGTTTGCACGGCACAAACATATTTGTGCAGGTTTAGCTTGAAGCTAAGCTCTTTACCTGGTGCAATCACGTTTGCCAGGGGCAAAACTTTGCTGTATTCAAAAGTGATATGCAAATGAGCATACTTGGGCAGTCTAATGGCAAACATCCAGATTAGCATCTCATTATGACCTGATTTGCATGCACTTTGACCAGCGCTATTGCAGGGTCCCACAGCTCCACCTGTAGATCAGTCTGGCAGTGCACGGTGGTAGCTGCAGGCTACAGTTGTACAGTACAGCATAGAATATTGCGCCCCAGGGACTACACAGCACAGGCACATGTGGTGGTGCTGCATGCAATTGTCAAACTGTAGCACATGCTACAGTGCACAGCAGACACTACAATAGCAAGAGGGCCAGTAGTGTGAGGGACATAGCAATGCATATGGTGTGCAGGGCAGTGATGACCACTGCACTGTACACTGTAACAGGCCCAACTTGCAGGCATTTACTGACAGTGGACAATACTGTTATGCTGTTGTGTGACCCACATATGCTGCACCACTGGCATGGGATGCTCACAGTGACATATACATGGCTGTCTGTGTGTGCTGTGGTGTCTGTACAGATGTGTGGTATGTGGCTGGGGGGGCACATACCATCAGACAGGGGTACTGGTGTTGGGGTATTCCCAGCACTGGCCCATGTGCACAGCATGGCTTGTCCCAGCCTTGTGGCCACGTCCAGTCTGTGGGGTAGCCCGGCCACTTGTGCACCCTCCCCTTAACACCCTCCATGTCCACAGTGCTGCATGTATGTGCTGGCATTTGTTGGTGTCCACCAAAGGTTAGTCTGCAGGTGTGTGCTGTATGGCTGCACTGCCATGGTGTACACTGGGAGCTGGGTCACCATGTATTACCTGGCATGGCTGGAACAGGTAGCAGATGATGGCATCATAGGGATGCCATCAGTGAGCAGCATGTTTCCTCTATGTCTGGCTTATTCCTATGTGTCATATTTACTGGTTAGGGTATTGCAAAGCCATGCAAAGCCGTGCAAAGCTACAAAGTCATGAAGAACTGGTTTGCCCAGAGTTAAGACTACCTTTTCCTGGGCAGTAATTTGTACCATTCAAAATGTTGCACTAAGTCATGCAAAAATGCTTTGTGTGGTGCTATTTGCTGAATATAGCATTGAGCCTGTATTCATGTACATGCCCCCTCAGGTTGCCCTTTGCATAATCATTTTGCCTACTGCTAATGCAGTTTGTGCATGCTATTTGACCTTTTGAATATAGTGGGCCCGCATTAACACGGCACAAACGGTTTGTGCCCATCGCAAAATTTTGAATATCTGGCCCATTATATCTGAACCATATAGTACTTGTGTGTAATATTCAACTTTTATTATGTTAACTAGTGGGCTAATCAATAGTCTGCCATATTTATAGTTGAATTTTTGCATACCGTAAATTATTTTTCAGTAGAATGTAGAATTTTTTGTTTCGCCCATTGCCCATTTGCAGTGAAAGTTAATCCTAAATAAACATAAGCATCAACACTATCTAATTTCTGATTTCCCAACTTCCAGTAAGATTTTACCTGTTTCTCCAAAGATTAATGTTTTTGTTTTAGCTTAATTGACTTTTAATCTTAGATCATTAGTACTAATCTGTAATAAGTCCAATTTTTTTGCAGACCCTTTCCTGGGCGTGAGAAAAGTATTACGTTGTCCGTATATGCCAGTGCCAAACATCTGATTGATTGTAGAGATTTTTGGCGAATCAGATTTCAGCTGTTCATGATCACTCAGGAATTGACCTATGTACAAACAAAAAAGCAATGGGGCCAGGACGTAGCCTGGTCTGACCCTTTTATTTGTTGGGAATGTGCTGGAAAGCTGCCCTCCTGGACCCATTCTAATCATGGCCCTCATTTTACTATACAAATGCATTATTTAATTTATGGCAGGATCTATGCCATGTCATATCCTTTTCCAAAGAATATCTCTGGCGGCTGTATCAAAGGCAGCCAAAAAGTCTATAGAAGTGGCATAAAGTTTAAGTTTTCTTATACTATGCGAGGTGCTTTTGGTGGACAGTTTTGTATATTATTGATCTGTTTGCTGAAAACAAGGTCCACTGTTCCCGGAGTGGGGGGGAATACAAGTCACAATACCTTATGGGATATCTGCTTGCTTTTTCGGTTGTCTGCTGGTGAATAAACCTTATCAAGTATTAAAACATAAACACTTTTGAGCCATCCTAAGTAAATGCTGGATAAAATTTTACACTTCACTTTATGGTGCAGCACAGTTTACATGCTTACGAATTTCTTTGATGGTTGTTGGTGGGAAACAAGGATTAGGTGCAGTGCAGTGTTGTGCTTCTGGTGGAGAACCAGAATTGGGTGCAGTGCTGTGCTTTCTGTAGCAGCAATGGACCGCTTACCATGGCATCTCGGCTGTGAACCTCGGTGAACCAGACAAGCAGGGCTTCTTCAATCTCCTTGTCTTTCCCATCCCTTTTTCATTTTCTGTTAGGGTTCTGGTTAGTGTGCCACTACTCAAGAAGGCTTTACTTTTGCTTAATTAGGTTGGATATAGTGGATTTATGTATCCCTAGGTTCACAGCCATGTCCCACGCACTCATTTTTGCCAGCGACTCCATCTGGCAGATCAGTTCAGTCTTCCTGGAGAGCAGGATGCCTGGATGGCATGAGGAGGCCATCATGAGCGTAAGGAGCTTCAACATAAATTAGAGCAACAATGTGTGTTTGGGGGCACTAATTGAGCATCACTGTGTGAGGACACATCTTCCCGTGCTCCGCTCCAGCTATTAAATAAAAGTACTAAAAATAGCTAGTTCCTCTACATTAACTACCAGAAAGAAGTCATAAAACAATACCGGAAGGTAAAATGGATAAGTATTTAAACCAGGTGGTTGAAAAATTGACTTGAACCAGAGGGAAATAGAGCAAGAAGCAACCGCAGGGTCTCCAGGTCGAATATCTGGGGCTGATCTCACTCTTGGCAACTGAAATGAATGCCTTAGGCCGCAAAGTCAGGGGTCTGGTTATTTCAGCACTGGAGCCATGGCTTGAACAAATGGAGAGCAAGCCTGAGAGTAAATTGCAGGAGGTGTTGAATATGCAGGGAATACGCACAGCATGACTGAATGAAGCTGAGTACCGGATCTCAACGTTGGAGGACACAGTGACCCCCACTGGAAAACAACTACTGGCCTTCCAACAAGAGTTTGAGTACAAGGAAATGTTTGACTATCAGGAGAACTCATTGGTGCCTCAATCTCACACTTCAGGGCCTGCCTGAAGGGAGTGAGGGAAATAAAATGTTGGACTTTTGCTCTCAAAAGTTGCCTGAGCTACTGGGCATGTCTCCTTAAAATGGCCAGATTAAACTTGAGGCACACCAGGCAGTTATGCTGAGGCCTGGGGCTGAGCAACCGCCTCGACAGGTCACAATGCGTTTCCATAATTTTCAGGATCGGGAGGCGGTCCTAGCAGCGTACAGAGCAGTGGGGACTCTGAAATTTGAAGGTGCCAGGCCATTTTTGAGTCAGGATTACTCACTGCAGCTACTCAAGAAAAGGCGCCAATTTAACACAGTAATGGCGCACCTGTGGGAGCTCAAAGTTGAGAACTTTATGGTGTATCCAACAATGCTGAAAATAAAGCACGAAAGGGCAACATACTCATTCTGGGAGGTCAATAAGGTGATGAAGTTTGTCCAGGAGCTGAAGAAGAAGTTGGGATGAGAGACCGAGTGAGTTTTGCAGATTGGAGGGATCTCAATCTAATCGGTTGTTTTTTTATTTTACTGGGCCTTTCCTTTTCTCTATGGATACCTGCCTCAGGAAGGGAGGTGAGTACAGTGGGACTGGGGACCCAGGGAGGGCAAAGATGCAGGATGGATGTGCACATACTTCACACTATAGTCGGACAAACATAAATGAACAAGTAATTTGGGACTGGATAAAATGTTGGACTCTTTTTGGGGGTAACAATATAGCTTGAATTGCATTCAGTAAAAGGTGGGGTGTACCATGCATATAGTTTGGTAATGCAGGACATCCCATTAGAGAGACTGGGTGGGGGGGGAAGAGTATAGGGAGGGTTGGGAAGGCCTCCATAATAGGCCTCACTGGGTAAATAAATGCTGGATTGCAAGAAAGGGGCATGCAACAGTAAGGGGAAAGGTTCTGGGTAGAAATATAGAAAAAATGGAAAGCAAGATGAAATGTCACAAATTACTAAAAGAGGAAATGGGCTATTTAACAGAAAGATAAATGGAGTGGGGGGATGAGTCTACGATTGGGGTAGACCATAACCACCTAACGAGGAGAGTCGTTTATGCACCGCTTAAGGTGATGGGTGGTACAGAAAGGGGTGGGGAAGGGGGGTGGGCAAGTAATATAGTTACACAAGTTAGTGATGTCAATGCTTGTTTTGAGTGTCATATTTGTTTATTGATGTGCACAATGTGACAATGTGTATAAGAAAAGGGCTTTGTATAAAAGGATATAGAGGAGGGAAAGTATAAGGGAAGGCAATGGTACAATGGGGAATATGGAGGAAAATGAGGATTCAGTAATACAGCTCACTTTATGGAATTAAGTCATGTCATGGAACATGAGGGGTTTGCCTCACCAGTTAAGAGGGTGAATATTATGAAAGCACTTAAAAGGCAGGGAACGCAGATAGCATTACTACAAAAAACACACCTAACAAAACTTGAACATGCCAAATTAGTGGGCGGCTGGGTGGGAGGGTGTTTTGCTGCATCCTGATTCTCACACAAGAGAGGGGTGTCCATTCTGATAAATAAGAACATACACTTTAAGGCCCATAGAGTGGTGAGGGACAGCAATGAAGGGCAGTATGTGTTTGTAGCTGGGGAACTGTATGGGGCACCCATCACATTCGGCTCTGTTTACACTCCTGCAATAGTTGAACCACAGCTTTATTAGGTGCTGATGGAGGTGCTGATCAGGGAGCAGCTCCAGGGCCTTGTGATTGGGGGGAGGACTTCAACTGTACGATGGATCCCAGTATGGATCATTCAGAAGGAAAGGGGTGGTTAAGGGGTGCAATAAAGCAGTGGCAGATTGGACTCTGCAAATTGGACATAATAGACAGCTGGAGGATGGCAAACATAGGGGCAAAACAGTACACTTTTTACTATAACCCACATAAAACGTGGTCACGTATTGACTATCTGTACACCCCTAGGTGCTGGCTCGCTAGGGTCCAAAATGTCTTACACAGCCCTATTCAGAGTTTAGACCACGCTATGGTCTGTATTACTCTCTCAGTGAATGAGTTGCAGGAAGGGTCACCCTCCTGGATATTCCCCTGCATTTATTAAGTACCTAGAATTTGAAGGAATACTTACAGGAACAGTGGAGACTCTGCAGAATAAGTGGAACGATGACTTGCTGAAGAGGGTCATCTGGGATGCGGGGAAAGCTTTTATGAGAGGAGCCATAATTAGTCATGTGGCCAAGCATAAGAAAAAACAACGGGAGAAGAAGACAGAATTAGAGAACAGAGTTAAGGACTTAGAATGCAGGGTGGGGGACGGAGGAGGGGGCCCTGTTGGAAATGACTAGAGAAGCATTAAATGCCCTGTTGAGACAAGAGACCAGGAAATCCTGGATGTTTATTGAAAAACAAGTGTTCGAATGGGAGAAATAAACCAGGACCTCACTTGGCAAAACTAATGAAAGAAGGGAGAAAACACAGGTATAACGGGTGTGGAAGATGAAGGAGGTAGGTTAGTATGAGATAAACAGATGCGAGAGCAATATAGAGGATTTTACCAGCAGCTTTACCAAATGGAATGTGAAGGAGGTTAGGGAAGGCTAGAGAGTTTTTGAACAGGTATAAGCTACCTAAAATCACACAAAACCAGAGAGAGGGATACTGGATGCTCCAGTCTCATCAGAGGAGGTCCAGCAGGTGATTAGAGGGCTTCAGAAAAGAGAGGCTAGTGGACCAGATGGGTATCCTGTAGAATACTATGGCTGCATGTTGGCACATCTTAGTGGTCCTTTGAGTGAAGTGCTACAGGAGAGACAGGAGGAGGAAGGGTGTCTACCTAAGACTTTCTATGATGAGACAATATGCCTTGTACCAAAACCTGGAGAAGATGCAAAAGAATGTGCCTCTTTCAGACCCATCTCGCTACTGAATTGTGATTTAAAGATTCTTGCAAAGATTTGGGCCAGCAAATTGCAGCGAGTGTTGCCTGAGATTGTCCACCCAGATCAGACTGGGTTCATTAAAGGCGGCTCTCCTACCATAATGTTAGGAGGTTACTGAATGTGATATGGGAGGGGTCCTGCTCTGGGGAGGAGTGATACTTGTATATTGTCAATGGACGCAGAGAAGGCATTTGACTGTATTGAATGGGAATACTTGTTTGAAGTCCTAACCCAGTTTGGTCTGGGAGACAGGTTTGTGGGTATGATAAGGGCAATGTATAACTTCCCCTCAGCACGAGTGTTGGTTAATGGGACCCTGGATGATAGATTCCTGTTGCACAGGGGAACTAGACAGGGGTGTCCCCTATCTCCCCTCCTTTTTGCCTTGGCAATAAAGCCACTCACAGTGGCCATTAGACAAGACCGGGAAATAAGGGGCATGCAGGGGTATAGGTAGGATGCATAAAGTAGTGCTTTCTGCGGATGATATGCTCCTGTTTATAAGAGAACTGACAGAATCGATCCCTCCACTGCTTCAAACTATTGCCAAATTTGCAGAGTTCTCAGGATACAAACTTAATATAGGGAAGTCTGAAATTATGTCGATATGGGGAGAAGGGGAAAGGGGGGTGCGATGACTCCTGGGGTCTCAAACAAGTTAATAAGGCATTCACCTATTTAGGGGTAAGGGTCAGGAACGTCTGGGACTGCTATGAGTTGAACTACACTCCACTGCTTAGTACAGTGGAGGCTGATCTGTGTAGATGGAGCTCCCTTTCCATATCATAGTTGGGATGAATCAATCTAATAAAAATGAATATTCTCCCATGTATATTGTAGACTAGAAGGGATATTAAAAGAATGGAGGCAGCCTTCTCTGCATTTACATAGAAGGGTAAGAGGCCTAGAGCCTGTTTACAAAGACTCAAGACCAGTGGAGAGGAGGGAGGACTGGGATTCCCAGATCTAAGAAATTATTTTCTGGCAATACAGCACAGATATATATACAGGATTGAGTGCTTCATTCTAAGGCTGCAAGTTGGCTGGATTTAGAGGAGGAAGTTGCCAAGGGAGGCTTTCTGCCTGTCTGACTATAAAAGGGAGGAGATATTATATGGAAGGGGGAAGGACCAACCCAATGGTGTTGACAATACTTGAGAGATGGGCACAGATCCTGCGGACAACAGGAGTGGAGGAGCAGGACACCAACCTGCTTCCGGTAAGGGGGAATCTGTCTTTCCTTCCTGAGCTGGAGGACCCTGGATATAATGAATAGGAAAGGAGGGGAGTCCACTGTGTAAGGGATCTACTCTGGAGGGGAAGGTTATGCTCATTTGCAGACCTTCAGAGAGTGACTGGGCTGGATAATAAGCATTTCTGGAGATACTTACAGGCTAGAGCTTTCTTTCAGAAACTAGAATGGAGGGGTACAATTAAAGAGGCAATGGAGCAAATGGAATCCCTGATTCATAATAATACGGGTGAACAGAATGGTCTGATCTGCAGGGCAGCCCAACTAGGTAGAACATTTTTCCCAGACCTTACGGGAAAAACAAAAGTTCTATGGGAATCCAAGTGAGAGATGACAACTGGAAGGTAGTTCTAAAACTGCACATCGGATTATTAGTTTGTAATCGATTTAAGATATCCTTCTGTAAGTTTATTCATTGATTTTATTGACCCCCTAGATAGTACATAAGTTCCACCCAACAGTATCCCAGATGTGCGGGAGATGTGTGACCCGGGTCGGCACATATTATCACTGCTTTTTGTCATGTGGGGTGTTGCAGCACTTCTGGAAGGAAGTGTTGAAGGAAGCTGGGAATATGATGGGAGACATCTGGTGATGACACCACTACTTGGACTGTTTGGGGTAGAAGAGGATGAGGGGGTGACTGGGTACTCCTAAGCAGATGGGCGAAGGTGTTGCTAGTACTAGCCAGCCATTGTATGCAAAATAACTGGGCATCCAATGCAGTACTGCCAGTCTGCCAGTGGAGAACCCTAGCCATTCGGACATTATCTCTGGAACAACTCTCACTCAGGGTACGAGGTGGAGGGGAAGGTTTCTTCAGCACATGGGGGCCAGTCTTGCATACACTTTCCCTAGAGGAAATGCAGGTGTTGTATGAGGGATTGGCAGATAGCTGAATTGGGGTGGGGGTATGATCTTGCTCCAATATAGTATATAATCCTGTATCAGTATAAATTGAAAGACAGAGGATTCATACATTGACTAATTAATGTGCACAGTAGCTTGCATCTCTCGATGTATATGTATTTTTAGAAGTGTTTTCTTTACTTTTGTCTAGTTTTGTGGTGGTGAATTATTGACCTGAATGTTGTAAGGTCAGTATTAGTAGGTTGATATTCAGAGGCATGGGCAACCAGATGGAAAAGAATGGGATGCTTGGGTAATAGAAATATTAAGAGGATGTGGACGGTAACAATAAGTATCAAATGTATCTGGAAAGCCACATGATTGTATTTGAAGTTACATATGCCAAGGATAATGGTATGTATGGAAGTTATAACAGAATAATGCAATAAAAAGATTATACAAAAAAATGTCAGGGGCAGGGCAACACCATTGTAGTAAGTGCAATCAACCAACACAGCTTTCTAATGAGGTGTCTAAGTAAGTGTCAACCACAGTGAACTGCCTAACAATGAACGGACAGAGGATAAGAATTGCAGAAACATTGCAATTAAGCGTCCACAGTACACAGCTTATACGGTTCGCATTAAATACAGAGTCTGAATAGGAACACAAAAGGGTTTTGCCATTGGGTTTTTGTCCATGCAATGTGATTGTGTTAACCGTGTCCATGCAAAGTGGCGTCCACTGTATATACAGTACATATGTTTCTATTCAGTGTCTTAGTATGATGCAATTATCAATTGTGGAGTACCCTTGTCTAAACCCTGCTTGTAATTTGCTTAAACCATCAGCTGTATTGATTTGTTGTTGCAGATCACTTAGTATAATTTTAGAAACATTCTTAAGATTAATTTCCAGCAGACTGATGGGTCTGTACATTGCCAGGTCTGAAATATCACCTTTTTTTATGAATAGGAATTATCTCCATCTCTTTCCAGGATGGGGGGACAAAGTCACTTTCAATGCACTTACTACAGAGCAACACCAAGAGTTTGCTCCATTCTGTTGTTTTACACCTAAAAACGTCTGCAGAAATCTTGTCCGGACCTGGGGCCTTATTTATTTTTAGTGATTTTATACCGAAGTATATGTCTTTGTGAAATATTTGCAAAGAGCTGGGCTTCTATAGAGGATGTGTTACAACTGATGAGGTATTTGTAACTAATGGATCACTGAAGATTTCCAAAAAATACTGAACCTGTTGTTCTTTAGAAATATAAGAATCAATTTTATCTTTAAAATTTAGTGTCCCTGGCAACAAATTGCCAGAAGCCTTTAGAATCTTTATTACATATAACTTTTATCATTTCATTCAATTGTTCTTTTAAGAACCTTAGTTTTTCTCATTTAGTAACTTTTTATCGTTTTTTTCTCTTGAGTAAAAACCTTAAGTTGATTCAAATCCCAGACTTTTTGGTTTGCTTTAGTACTTTTTTCAACTTGGCCTTTTGTGTTTTACGTTCAGAGTCCTACAAACCTTGTTTTTTTTTTCCTCTTACTATAAAAATCTGGTTGTATAAATTTCCTCTTAGTGTTTCAAAAATGAGAGCAATTTTTAACAACAAATCATCTGCAGATGAGTTGTTGAAATTGTTTTGGTCAATGGATGCTACCATATTGCCAGTTAAGTTCTTGCTATGATCTTCCAAGCGGCAGTCCCAAGTAATGTTTTTATTATAAAAGGGGGAAAGAAAATCCTCGCCTCTGATTGGCTGTTACCTGTGTGTAACCCTCCCCACCCTGTCCTTTTACCAAAACGACAGGTGGCATGCTGTTGGCATTTGGCAGCAATACCTGGTGGGGAGTGTGCATCTACGGGTTTGGGGAAGGATGAGGCTACTTGCACAAAAGGCCTAGGTTTGACTACTCTGCACAGGGGCACCCAAGTAAATCTAACTACAGGAAGCAATAATTGTAATGTCCAGAACCAGAATTAGGATTTTTCAGTGTGGCTTTATTAACTCACTGAACATAAACAAAGCTCTGTATGGTCCCCCACAGGGCTACGTAACTGTAATGCAGATTAGAGGTTAAACACAGCGGTCCATTTCAGGAATGAACACTTCAACAGTTGTCTGGCTTAGGACCCACCAGGCACTCAGCCCGGATCAGACACATTGGATACAGTCTGGACTGGCCTAGCTCCCCTGCTGGCCACTCTACTGACGGTCCACTTGGTGAATGAACCCAAACTCTACTTGGAAAGACATCCCATCACACAAGGAGGCTCCCAACTGTGGCTCCCCACACCACTTGAAGTCATCGACTCCTAGAGAGATTTTGTTTTCGTACTTCCAATTCGAAACTCCCATCAAACAGGGAGACTCCCATCCTACAACCAGTAATGTTCCCATCCTGTGGCTCCCCACACCACTTGAAGTCATCGACTCCTAGAAAGAATTTCAAGTTGTGACCCACGTCTGGGTACCCACTCCATCACTGGCCAAGCGCATGAGGCGAGTAGCAAAAACAGAAGAAATCCGTAGAGGTGGACCTGGTTACTAAAGATGGGGATTTATCCACCTCCAGCTGCCACAGCCCATACCCGGCCATTTCTCTGAACACACAGAAACTTTAGGACTGTAACACGTAGATTGCATGGTGGATGAACTGATGCACCCCCTCTACTGCAAACTCTAAATCCATTTAAACTTTAAACTGACTGCTCCATTTGTTTGTCCTAGTGTATATAGTCCTCCCAAACAGCAGTCCCCAATGAAACCATTTGAAACTTGAAACTGAATTGACTGCTCCATTTGTTCATCCTAGTGTATATAGTCCTCCCAAACAGCAGTCCCCAATAACATTTCCTGACTGAAAACAGAGTTGTTTGCCCCTTACACTGGAGCCAAACACTCACCCAATCATTGCAGGGCCCCACAGGCGAAGTCCTTTAACCTTTTCTGTATACCCAAACAGACAAAGTAATTTCAGGTAGCTTCTTTCCTTGGTGGGAGAAGCGGATTGCTCCTGGAACCCACTGAGACCTTTTCCTACCCCCCCCGGAGGGAGGGGGCACTGAGACTCCACCACTTGAAGAATGGTGAAATACAGAAAAACTTCCTTCTGTGTGGAGGCAAAACTCAAACTACAGTCTGATGCTTCCTTCTTGCTTAAGGACAAACAGAAGAATGACTTTTCAAATTCCCAAGGTTCTAAGAACTCTCTGAGCTGAAGATTCCAACTGTGGCTCATGCAGCTGTAACAATTCTATACAATGATGTCATCTCTCCAGTCTCAGTTGTGACTGAGGACAGAGTGAGACAGTGTGAAACCCATTTAACTGGAGTTTCACAAGCTGCCTTCCCTGCCTACCACTAGGTCTTACTGGGATTCTAGTAACCCCGGGTAACAAAGGGGTTACATGTGCATCAACTATGTTTGATACACAGGTAAAAACAAGTTCTAAATAGCAGAAACGCAGTACAGGAAAAATCAGTCTGCTATTGGAACACACAGTTTTAAAATGCTGCAATTTCTTCCTCTGTTAGCAGGGACAAAGCATCTGTACATAAAATGTGCACATCTCACATATTTAGCATATATTTAACAAACTCTCATCAGAGCCAATATGGTTGTACTGATCTCTTACCTGTCCAGGTATCAGAGCGGCAGCAGCATGGCTCACAGAGCGATGTAGCTGCGGTCACAGTGCGGTGGTAAACAGTGATGGTTGCCATTCACAAGATGGCAGCAGTGACACTGCACATGTACAATACTCGCGCATGCACAGAGAAAGCGGAAGTGCGTCTATGAAGTAATGCACTGTGGGGAGGGGAGATCATGCTGCAGAGGGGAGCTCTGTCATGGCAGACAGCTGCTATACAGTAAGCGCATGTCATGATGTTGCTGCTGCACTGTAGGAGAACACAGGGTCACGTTCCGTAGCTGACTTCCTGCTCCCCTACAATGATGGCATAACATCTGCAGAGCTCTGCCCACACAGCTGTAGAAATAAATAGTAGCCCCATAAAGTATCTGGCAAAATGGTTTAAAAAATAATTACAAAAGGTACTGCAACTACAAATGAGTAGTTTTTTTTTCCAGAATGTGCTGCTGCTCCCATATCTCGTCTCCTCTCACTGTGTCAAGTACCAAATGCGCACAAATAAGGCTTTTCTTGTTTTTTTTCATTTTAGCTTTGAACCCAGCTCACAGGTTCTCTCTGAGACAGTAGTGAGTGTTAAAAGAGAAAACAGAGTGAGGTTACCTGTTTGGGAAGAGAAAAAGTGACAGCGAGGTGAAACAACGGTTTCTGTACGACACAGTAACCTCGTGCTCTCTTTCTACATAGAGTCCTTACCTTCACGCTGCCATCTCTCAGTGCACATGAGAAGTTCAAACAAAACATTAAATCCACAGCTGCTGGGTGGTGTGTGTGTGTGTGTGTGTGTGTGTGTGTGTGTGTGTGTGTGTGTGTGTGTGTGTTTGGGGGGGCAGTGGTAGGAGACAGAAGTAGTAACCAATCCCTGCCTGCTCTGTCTGCTGTCCCTGACTGAACTTCTAGTGGGTAAGGCACTGGAGAGAAACAAATGTCCAGCTCTTCTGGTTTCAACGACAGTGCTCAGTCCACTATGGCAAAGCTGGAGAGCGGTCACTCAATCCAGATGTACTTGTCTGAAAAATAAGTTATGCTCCCCACCAACGTAAACCCACATTGCTCCATCATGGAAAAAAAAACGCAACTTTCTCAGTGCAGTTTCTATTAGGCCCGATACTAGACGGGGGAAGGGTAGGTCATTGCTGTCAGCAATATGAGGTCAACTGACTGCCAGCAACGTAACCTGGTGGAAGGACTATTTTATCAAAAATGCTAAACACAATACTCATTTTATGCTGTGTGTGTGTGTGTGTGTGTGTGTGTGTGTGTGTGTGTGTGTGTGTGTGTATATGTGTATGTGTGTGTGTGTGTGTGTGTGTGTGTGTGTGTGTGTATATGTGTGTGTGCGTGTGTGTGTATATATCTATAGAGAGAGATATATATATATATATATATATATATATATATATATATATATATATATATATATATATATATATATATATATATATATATATATATATATATATATATATATATATATATATATATATATATATATATATATATATATATATATATATATATATATATATATATATATATATATATATATATATATATATATATATAATAAAAACTCCATTTAATGCATTAGTTAGGGTTGTTCCACAGCGACAAAAGTGAGAAATTCGGTGTTAGGGTTGAAAACCACCCTTGGACCCCACCCCCAACCGGCATTGGGGTGCGCATTGGGATTGTCAGCCTAACTCTCACCCCATGACAAGTGTAAAGCAGCAGAAGTATGGGAGAATGGGGTGAGGGTTGGGACCCATGATCAATCGCTGTCTGAGTGTATCAAGGTGGTTTCAACTCTTGTTCACTATCGCCTTCTTATGTCATTAACAAAGTTTTGCCTCTAATTTCCCTTCTTTTTGAGAATAACGAGAAATAGTAAATGTAATGCAGCGGTGGGAGTGGGCCCCGCGCTCCCGCGACTTGATGTCTTGTGGCATAGTAACAGGAACAGCAACGCAAACAGAAGTGCTAACAGTGGCGCACATGGTAACACAAGCGCGAATGATAACAGAAAGGGTAACGCACATGGTGGCGTAGACGGGAACAGTCTGCCACGTGATGTGTTGTCACATAGTAACATGGTGCCTGCAAGCGGAAATGTCAATGGGCATGGTGACGCAAAGTGAAACAGAAAGATAAACAGTACTGTAGACAGAAATGGCAAAAAATAACAAACGCGAGCGCAAATGAAAACGCAAAAGATAACGCACATGGTGGCGCAGACGTCAACGGTAAGTGAAACGGGTATGGAACCGCAAGCGGAAAGGGCAACAGTAACAGTAATGTAAGCGCACAGGCTGGTTTTCCCCAAAACCTGCATAGAGAAACAGTGTGAGTACAAATAATGTATGCATAATAATGAGTATCTGAGCAGAAAATGAGAACTTGGAATACTAAATACATTATATCTCAGGAACCGTACAACATATAAAAATAATTTAAGTCGTATGATTTACAACTGTCCTGGCTAATTTTAATGGGGGCTAAGCAATTTTCTGACAAAGTCCGTATCTCGCACCGTTTCCGAGATACGGGCCCTGTAAGGCGTGGCGAATGCTGTAATGTTATCCTATAGGGAAAAAAGAGAAGTACGGAGTACCATAACTTTGCCTGCCACTAATATTTTTTCACCAAACCACTGAAAGGCACATCGGTGGGCTGCTGGCTGTCTTCCCCCCCCAAATTTCAGGGAAAAAGACCAAACCGTTACTTTGCAGCAGGGTGCCAAAGGATTCCTGTAACGCGTCAGGCGTCGTAATGTTATCCTATAGGAAAAACTGTCAACTTTGGAGTGCCGTAACTTTGCTGCCATGTAATATTTTTTCAATACATCACTGAAAGGCATATCTGTGAGATGTCGGCTGCGTTCCCTCCAAATGTCAGGCCCAAACTCCCAACTGTTCTTTTGCAGTGCCAAACAATTGCTGTCATTTTCCCACAAACTAGAAAATTACTGTCGCAATTTGAGAAAGCTTTCGCAAAAAAGTTTGACACTTTCATGAGCATGAAAGTAATTTGTGAAAGTACTTTTTTCAGAAATTTGAAAAACATATTTCTGGGGTGTTTTACCACAAAATAAAGACATGGCAAGCATCCTCAGGGCCCGACTAGGTGAATACAAAAAGAATTAGGTTGCTAGAGGGTCCTAAATTTAAATGCCAACCATTTTTATGATCACCAACTGAAAACAAAATGGTGGATTTGCGAAAGTAACAGGCCCATTTGCGAAAGTAAAATGCATTTACGACACTGTCGAACTTTTTGTTAACTTTTCCCATTGACTTATAATGGGAAATTGTTTTGAATAACTTTTGAACCGTTTAATATTTTTCCGCAAATCTTCAAAAGACATCAGGGACCCTGGCTGCAGTTCCCTGAAGCTTTTCGGACTGGTGGCATAAACCGATGTGACCTGTCTGGCGCGATCGTGAATTCCAGAAAAGCGAACGCTACAAAGACAAATCACGCTTATTAACTCTGCAGCCGTGTATCCGACTGGTACAAAACTTGGCAGATGCCAAGGCCTATGGTTCTTGATTGTGTATTCTAAATTTCAGCCAAATCTAACAAACAGTTGCAAAGTTATTAAGGTGAAAAGTTTTGGAGTTTAACATAGAAATGGCTCCTCAACCCTAACTATGGTAGCACTACCGTGCTACCATCATGTATATGGATATGTATATATATGTGTGTGTGTGTGTGTGTGTGTGTGTGTGTGTGTGTGTGTGTGTGTGTGTGTGTGTGTATATCTATGTGTATCTATATATCTATATATCTATATCTATATCTATCTATATATATCTACCTGTTCTTTTGGGCAATTAAAATACTTTTTTTTTTTTTTTTTTTTTAAAGTAGTCTATTTTATAAGTGCAATAAGACACTCTAGGATATGTATAAAAACAGACATTACTGCATGCCCAGGGGCTGATATGTGCTTTACAACGGCACCCCTGGGTGTGCAGCAAAATCTGTTGTACATGCACCTCATCGTGTCTTATTATTTACTTCATTCTACATTCCATGATCGAGAATACCAACATTTTGAAACAACCATATAACATACTATTAATGTCAAAATTCCATTTTGTGCTATAACCCTGTTACATTTCAATCAACAGTACAATAACATTAATTTTCATATGTTTTATTCTAAGGGCTTTCGTTATGTCACAGGGAGTCTTAAGATCTTATCTGACATACTGCAGATGAGAAAAAAATATTTTCTCCCATTTCTTATGGTAATTATTCAGCTTGCCAATAATTAGGAGAGATAACTATTCATTAATAGCTAAACAATAAAGTGCTTCCCTGCAAGTTTCAAAAGAAGGAATAATGGTAGCTCTACAATTAATAAAAGGTCTCATTGCCTCAGTTATGGCTGTTCTAACTCAGTCCTGATGTGATGTGGGAGAACAATAATAGATGACATGACATGACATGACGGGCAGCAGCCAGGGCAAATCAGATGCTGGGGTGCATTGCCGGGGTATCACCTCCAGAAAAAGGAGGTCATTCTGCCCTTGTATAGATCACTGGTGAGGCTGTGCTCTGAGTACTGTGTGCAGTACTGGTGCCCATACCTCAAGAAGAATGTGAGATTATTGGAGGGGGTGCAGCGTAGGGTGGCACAAATGATCATGGGGTTGGGGGAGATGCCTTATGAGGAAAGACTGAGGGAGCTCAACAAATACTCGCTGGATGATCGAGGAGAAAGATGGGATGTGATAGAGACCTTTAAATAACTGAAAGGCAAAAACAGTCAGAATGGGAGGATTGTTCCACTTAAAAGGGGGTAGGGTCACTAGGGGGCACAGTCTAAATTTGGAAGGTGGGAGGTACAAGAGGGAGATGAGAGGGCACTACTTCACAGAGAGTGGTGGCTGAATGGAACATACTGACAAAGGAGTTAATTGAACTGAGGATAGCAGATAGCTTTAAGAGGTCAAAACTAAAAAAAAAAAAAAAAATTGTACATCCATCACACATTTGGCATTAACAAATGCTTATTAAAAATGTTATATACTATAATGGATACCTCGTTTTGGAACCACTTTTATTTTGATCACAATTATTGAGCTTGGTTCATAAATTGATGGTCAAAAATATCTGTGCACCTGAGCACCTGTGCTCAAAGGTACCTTCTGAATATATAAAAATAAATCAAAAATAAAAATTTAATAAAAAAACATAAATAAAAATAGTGGCAGGATTCAAACATGTGTAGGACAGATACCTGTCTATGGGCTTGATGAATATAGTAACAATGGTGGGGGGGGGGGATAGGAGGTGATAAGAGACACTAAGGTCTTACATTCCTCATTAGATAGGATTAGGCAGACACGATGGGCCAAGTGGCCTTTTTCCTCCAGCAAATTCTATATTTCTGAGACATGACGTTTTCTCCCTGCATAACACAGGCCCTGTCATGACTTACTGCTTAAACAATTCTGTCTGGCTCAAAATGATGTCACAATTTATTCTATAAACAGAAAGAACCTCAAGGTCATGGAACATCTTTGTAAATCTGTTACAGCATTACATTTCACAATACCATAGTTATACTTGGGTGGGTGGGGGACTCCTGTTACAGCCCAACCAGTCCTCCAGCCAAGTGCCTCTGTCAACTATCATGATGACACATTCACAAAGACCAAGCTGGAGGCGTTTTCTATTTATAGATGATGAATCAAGAGGAGGAGAGCTGGTGGTGCAGATTTGCTACAGGTTGGGGGAATTTGACTTCCTGTCTGGCTGTGACTGGACAAGCAATTGTTCCTTTAGGAACAGAGCTTGGTGATTCTAACAGAGCACCATTCCACTGAGGAATCTCCACAGGGCAGTATATCCTACAGGTCTGAGTAACAAGCTGTGGGCAAGCTTGGTACATACAGTATGATAGCTCTGGGATTGATTGCAGCACCCTCCTCTTGCATACTGTGGTTAAACTCTCAGTGCTCCTGGGATACAGGCAGAAATGAACTCTGGCTCAATGTGCCTTTCCTGGCCAAAAATGTTAATTACAAATAAAAAAAAAAAAAAGGGAGCCCGAGCCTAGCAAAAAATTGTAATTAAAAACCAAAAACAAAAAAGGGGTGTGGTGGGCCTCAAAGGGTTGTGTTCTAGGTGACCCAAAAATGTGTTACTGGGAAAGGCACACAGAGCTAATGCTTGTTTCCTGGTGCGACTGGTTACATGACAGTTTGTTTCAGTCAATCCGCTCCATGACAAGTCGCTCCGGACTGTTAGCTGTGACGTCAATCATGCCCCTGTACAAATTGTTCCGTGACAGTTCTCCCCCAGCATAAAATATAATAAAATAAAATCCAGGTGGGTGCAGTTTGGGAATGAACTGAGGAGGGAGCAACTGTCGCTGAGCTAACAGTGTGGAGCAAGTTGCTGCCGAGTGGATTGACCGTAACAAATTGACGTGACACAGATGTAACACGGGGGAAGGGACAATGGACAAAAACAGACAGGTAAAAAAAACACTATGAGAATAAAAGTGCAAATAAAAGGGAGTTATTAAAAAAAAAAACCTAGAAACAATATGATTACTTGCACTGTATGGAAATATGGAGGTGGGGTGGAATGTGGGACAACTGGAGGATTAGAGACAATTTGGGCAGAGGTATATTTCAGATATTTTGGAAGACTTTTATTTTGGAAGATATTGGAGTTTATCCAGTAAATGGGAACCATGCTCCTCTTCTAGTTTTTATGTAGCTTGCACGCATGTGCAAGAAACATAGTGCCAACTTCCGAGTTTTCGGAGGTGTGGCAGCCCTCTTCCAATTCAGTCGGTGTATTTGCAGGCATGGCCACAGTTCTCCAATCAACGTTGCAGCAGTCTGACAGCAGCTGAAAATGCAGTGGCCATACAATTGAAAGGGAGAGCTTCGCTTCAGTGAGCAGTGATAAGATCGCTTGCTCATGCGTGCCCACCCCACACACACATACTGCGTGCTCATGCTTCCCCCCCATGCACACATTGTATAGCCAACTGGGGTGCCCAATCCCCCGTCGGCTGTGCTGCACCTCCCCCCCAACAGAGTTCCAGGTGCCATGCTGGGAGCCCAGCCCAGCCTGGCAGCAGTTTGTATGGCTGACTGGGGTGCCCAATCACTGTCTGTGCTACTGTTCCCCCCCTCGAGACTATTGGGTGCCACGCTGAGAGCCCACCCCAGTGTGGCAAGAGGTCCTATAGCCGACAGGGGTGCCCAATACCCCATCAGCTCCACTGCCCCACCCCCAAGCAGCCTTCCAGCTACCATGCTGGGAGCCCACCCCAGTGCGGCACAAGTCCAGCATTGTCCAAGTTAAAAAAAAAAAAAAAAAAACTAAAAGAAAAAACCTTCCCTCGCAGACTGTCCTGACTCCCCTGCCCCACCTGCCCCCACCTGCCCCACCTCTGTGCATCTACCTCCCACACCCCACTTCCTCCATACTTACCTCCAGTCTGGCCTTAGCCTTCTTGATTGGACCGGAACACGTCTGCACTCTTCAAAGCCGACCGCAAACTGAGGAAATGCCAGTAAGCTGTATAATGGAATAAATAGGGTTTTTTTCAGCTTTACTGCATATCTCTGGCATTTTGGGGAATTTTTTCACCAAAATTTTAAAATGGGGTTTTTGGGACTCCACCTCGTGAATTCTGTCATTGTCATGGCTTTAATCGGCCCCAAAAGGTGATTTCACCGTCACTGCACAGAACCACCTTTTGGGACTAATTTACAAAACAGTGTCACAGTTCATGAGGTAGGTCCCCAAAAACCCTATGTTGAAAATTTGGTGACTAACTTCCCCAAAGTGACTGTTTTATGAGCATGCATTGCTCTGTTCCTACGCACACTCATAAGTTCGTGAATTTTCAATATTTTCACTCCAGATTTTCAACATTGCCATTTTACCACACCTCCTTATGAGCAGTACAGCTGTCATTTCTCACATTTTGCCCAAAATGTTTCCGTGTATGTAGCGCACAATGACGCAGTCGATGTGCGAACTCAATGTATGGGACATATTAAGAAAATCACAGTGACACTGTTCATGAGCAGAGGTATTAAAATGGCTATGTTGAAAATTTGGTGAAGTCATTCCTAAAAAATGACTGTTTTACGAATGTGCGTTGTGCAGTTCCTACGCAAGCTCGAAATTTCACGAATTTTTAATATTTACACTCCAGATTTTCAACACTGACATTTTACCACACCTCCTTTTGAGCAGTACAACTGTCATTTATCATGTTGCCCAAAATGTGTTTCCGTGCATGTAGCGCACAATGGCGCAGTTGGTGTGCGCAATCAATGTTTGGGACAGATTAAGAAAATCACAGTGACACTGTTCATGAGCAGAGGTCTTAAAATAGCTATGTTGAAAATTTGGTGAAAAAATTCCCTTCAGCTGTTCTGCAATGTTACTAATGAAGACATTGAACAGAACTGGCCCCAGGACCGATCCCTGCAGCACCCCACTGGTCACCCCCTCTCCCCAGACTGCACCCCATTTACCACCACTCTCTGCCTCCTGTCTGTTAGCCAGTTTCTAACCCAGTTTACCACCCTTTCCCCCATGTCCAGCCTACTCAGCTAGTTTATCAGCCTCCTATATGGGATGGTGTCAAAGGCTTTGCTGAAATCAAGGTAAACATTGTCCACTGCCCCACCCTGATTCACTTCCTTTGTCACCCAGTCAAAGAAATTAACCAGATTTGTCTGACATGAAGTACCCACTGTGAATCCATGTGTTCTACGGTTCTGGGCTCCGATAGCTTCTAAATGCCCCATTATCCTTTAAGCAATGTCTCCATGATCTTCCCCACCACTCAGGTGAGGCTGAATGGCCTATTGTTCCCCGCCTCCTCCCTGCTGCTGGACTTCTGTAGAGGGATCACATGTGCCCTCCTCCAAGTCACTCGTGTTGAATGACTCAGTGAACATGGCTGCCAGAGGTACTGCGATCTCCCTTCGCAGTTCTCTTAATATCCTTGGGCGTATTCCATCTGGTTCCATCGCTTTGTCCATCTTCAATTTAGTTAGCTCCTGCAGGACTCTTTTGTCTTTGAATGGACTATTGTCCACCTCTTTACTCCCATGGCAACTGCTGTACTGCTGTGGCCCCTGCCCCTCCCAATCTTCTGTGAATACTGAACAGAAGACACAGTGCATGTCTTGGGAGGAAGGCACGGAACTATCACTTCCAAATACCTAAACAGCACATACAAGCAACCAACATTCGGCATTGACAAATACTTGTTTTTATTACAAATGTTATCTGCTGGGATACCTTACTGGATGAGACATCCTGTTGTCATTGTGGTTACAAGTTGACAGCAGCGTGAGACAATACACACCATTATAGCAAAGACAATGAATAATGAGTCGGACAATGAGGATGCAGCTGTGCCCTGATTTCAGATAAGACTTCCAATGTGCTTGCTAGTCCTGGGCTCTGTGAAACTAGACAAATTCAAATTTATTGACACAGAGACATTAGAAAGGTGCAACCAGTGCTGACCTAGTGATATGGTGGCTGAGATGTTGGTTGCAATACCAACTGCCATACTGGTGACCTGGGTTCGAGAATGGAGCAGGGTTGCATGGAGACTGGCCAGGGAAAGAGGTCTGAGTATCCACAGACAGTGATCCTCCTTTGTTGGGGGGGGGGGGCAGTACATGGCGCTGTCTGGCTATCACCTAGTAGCTACTTCTCAGGCAGTTGGGTTCAGATACTAAATTAGTGTGGCATTGTAGTGTTACGTGCCTGTGCCTCAGCATTCATGCTGACCTTGAGAATGAGGAGGAAGCATCGCAGGAAAAACCTTGCCAGTCAGGACAATGCCTGCTAGCCCACCACAGGCTCTGAACCACCTATCGGGTACTGGCTTCAACCTAGTAAGTACTGGAGATGGTGTGGCGATGCAATTGGGCAAGCCGGGGCTGAAGGTGGTACAGTGGTGACATAGAAGCATAAACAAAAAAGACGTAGACGTGTTGGCTGAAAAAGTCTCACAGTCCAGCTTGTCTGCCCATTTTTCTACCTGGGTTGTACTAACTTACCATTGAATGGGCCTGAGCTACACCAGCCTATCACTGGACAGTCCTGAGCTGTATCGTCTTATCACTGGGCGGGCCTCAGTTGTAGAACCCTACAACTGGACAAGCCCTGAGCTGTACCAACCTACCGTTGGACAGACCTGCGCTGTACCAACCTACCACTCGGTGACCTGAGCTGTACCAGCCTACCAATGGATGGGCCTAGGCCGAATGCCTATTTTATGCTTTCCAAGGTGAGTCAATTTTTTTTTTTTTTTGTGATTGATTTAGGAACATGTCTGCTGAATTTCAATTAGGCCTGAATGTCTCAGTCATTTCACTCTATTTCTGAATGCAAACCTCTCAACTAGAGGTGGGCTGAACTCATGCAGAATTAAAATTCTGCTCCCAAATGCTTTTCAGAGTATCTTTTTTTTCATTCTGCGGAATTCCAAAAAACTTTTTTTGTGGACTAAGGAATAATATTCCATAAATGACATACTCCACACATAATATTATTCTGCATAGGTTTGTGGAAAGTGAATCCAGCAGTTTGCATTAACAGTGGAATACCAGTTCTACACCTAACAGACAAAGAACCGTTGCACTGAGGAAATGGTTACTACAAAGGGCATTTGGTCAGGAAGCCAAGTTTCAAAGAAATACAAAACCACACATGCCCCCACAATGCAAAGCATCATGGGCTGCATATGCAATATTATGCTGATTTAACTTAAAGCAGAAATGCATGGTGCCAAAAGACCTCACACAGTTTGCAAAAGGGTGCCAACAGAAGACATAGACACGTGTTTCGTCCTACCAGGACTCATCAGTATACCTCATCTGCTTGACACCTCAGTGGAATGAACCAGCTACCCTAGGATGGTCTATCTGGGTTATGTTGTGGTGAACCCAATTAAAATTAAAAACAATTTAAAAGACAAAGAACACAAGTGCGCAAGCACTGAGGCAATGGTTACCCCAAAGGGCATTTGGCTGGGAAGCCAAGTTTCAAAGAAATACAAAATCATACATGACACACTGTTCTCAACATTCCACTTTTGGAAATGTTGATATTTCTCTTCGGATGAAATTCTGTGGAATTGCTGAAATTCTACAACATTCTGGCGGAAGTGGAATTTGAAAATTCTGCACAGCTCTGCAGTGTAGTGCTTAAGGCACTGAGCTCCAAACCAGGACTCCTTTGTTTGAATCCCATCATCCCCCACTCGCATATTGTGTGACCCTGAGGAAGCCCTTAACTTCCTTGTGCACATGGAAACATGCTTCGGCTTAGTGTGCCTTTCCTGGTTAAACAATCCTCACCCTACTCTCAGCCATTCCACACTGTATATTAATACTACTGCCGAGACCACTCTTATGGTTGTAAGAGTGGTCCACATGCATTCTTTTTTTTTTTTTTTTTTTTTTTTTAAGGTTTTCATTCTCCTGGGTGGATCGAGCAGCTGATTAACCCTATCCTCAAGTATCATCAGCCAGCCTGCTGACTCTGTCCTTCTCTTGGGGCATTCACCCACAGATTTTGACCCCGAAGCAGAGCCGAGGAGGGGGAGGGCAGTCCTTCACACCCTCCCGGAAACTCACATCCAGGTTCTCCCTTACTCCTCCTGGAGTGGCAGTGGACACTGTTATACCTCAGACAGGGTTTCATTTAGCCTGCTCCCCCTTCATATTCCACCTTCATTTTTCTCCCAGGGCTATGGCAATCTTGGATGGCACACGCACCTGACTTAGTCGGCCTCCCTTGCATCGGCACTACCACCAGGTCGCCACCTGGAGGTGGCCAAGTGCCAGGACAGCTCATCAGCCCAGTCTGGGAGAGGAGAGCTGCTAGGCAGCTCTTGATCCTCTCCCAGCCAGCCCTCGCCCACAGCTGACCCCCAGTAACCTGAACTCATTTCCAAACTCTGGTCACATACGTGCCATGAGGTAAGTCGCTTTTCAGCTCCTCAACCATCTGTACAACTAGGTCAGCTCATGAGGATTCCTAGGGTAAGAGAACTGCAAACCAATGATGAGAGGCTCTGATACCCTAAGAATGTAAGTGAGACCACTTTTACAACTGTAAGAGTGAGCTCGGTGGTGGTATTGGAATAATATGAAATGGGTAGTGGAAATCCTAAGTCATGACTGGTGGAAAGCTGCTTTCATCTGGGCCGTTATCACAGCACAACGGCTCAGCTGAAAAAGTACTTCCAGACAAACAGACTGACCACACACCTTTTGAGGGCTCCACTGCAACTGACAGCCACCCACTGCCTGCCTGTCTTAGTGCCAATAGCAGTGGCACGACTTCAGCCTCAGAGACCATCCTGCATCCACTCCTCAAACAGTTCTGCTCCTGCAGGCACAGCTACTTAATTTTTTTTTTTCAAATCAAGTTTTTGGTTTACTGCAACTAGTGCATGGCTCTTGCAAACCACACCAAGTTGAGATGGATTGCAAAAATACAAGCTGTTTATTTTTTAATAATAATAAAAGAAACACGAGCAGTCTATCTCACCATTTTAATAATTCCTTACAGTTCTTTGACGGCTTTTTATTTTGTGACTCTTGACCATGACAGACACTGCTGGCAACCGCTCACACACGCTTGTTTCTAGTTACATTGGCAGCTCCCACCTGGTCAGTTGTCGCACATCAAAAAAAATGTTACACAAGCTCTCACATTTGCGGCAAGTTTTAGCAAATCGCCAGATTTTTGGCAAGCCGCATCTGACTGAAACCCGTACATTGTCTTCCTGCTATCTACTGTGAACCACTGTCCTGACTGCTGCCTACACTCGGGCACAACGGGCAGGCACTACCTTTTGTGTTAAGTAATTATCCTATGTGTAACAAATTTGAGACAGTTTTTTTTATTTCTTAGCAGTATTGTGACCCATTTCATAATCGCATAAGGGCCTTGGGAGGGGGGCATTATGGTGGATTAACTGCCCATCTCATGAGGTGGAAGCACTCGGCTTTGCCTCATGCTTCAACCCACCCAAGGCAGGTTGTTATCCCACCATAACACCCCACCCCCGTCATGCCTTACTGCTTAATTATTGCTTACAGTCAATAACATATTAACATTTTAACAACCTTACCTGAACATGCCTGTTTCCAGGGCAACTGCACGTGAGACACTCCTCACAGAATAAGAGTGTCTCAGAAGCAGAGGAAAGAAGTGCTCCGAAGGGTCAAGAGCACCCCTCGATCTATGAGTAACATCCCTCTTTTACAACTCACAGTTCTGTCACCCCATGGAAAAGGGGTTGCCCATATAATGAAGGTGCTGTTTCTCACTGTTAATTCCTAGTAGTTTGAACAATCAGGAGGTGCAGTGTTGCTGTTCTCCTATCTTCGGTACAGCCTTTTCAGACCATTCACAAAGCATGATACCTATCAGACTGCCTTAGGTTGTAGCATGATATATGATAGGATTCATCACACTGCCTCGGGCCTGTAGCGTGCTTTGTGAAAGCAAGGGACCCACCCAATGAACAGTGTAGCCACTCATGATACTGGTGACCTCGGTTTGCATTCTGAGCCTACATAGAAACATAGAAACACAGACTTTGATGGCAAATAAGGCCCGCTTGGCCCCCCTAGTCTGCCTATTTCCCTACCTAGAGGATAAGCTGCAGATCCTAGTTAACCAACAGCCTATTTCTTCCTACCCCCAACAAAAATTGCCTTATGTCTGTCCTATGCATTCTTGAATTCTCCCACAGTTTTAGACCCACAGCCTCCTCAGGAAGGCTGTCCCAGTATCCACCACCCTCTCTGTGAAAAAATACTTCTTCACATTGCCTCTGAGCCGTCCCCCTTCTTGAAATTGTCCCTTGTTCTTGCATCTCTTTTTCTGAAAGATGCTACCCTCTTGGACTTTGTTGATTCCACTGAGGTACTTAAGCGTTTCTATCTGTCCCCTTCTCCTCCTTTCCTCAAGGGTATAGATATTAAGCTCCTTTAGTCTGTCCTCGTGTAGGCTTCTCTTGCAGACCCTGCACCATTTTAGTTGCCCTCCTCTGAACTGCCTCCATCCTGTCTATGTCCTTGGAGATGGGGTCTCCAGAACTGGATGCAGTACTCAAGATGGGGTCTCATAACTGTCTGTGCAAGGGGGATAACAACTGCCTGTTTTCTGCTGGTGATACCTCTCCCTATACATCCCAGTATCCCCCCATCCCTCCCTACTGCCTTCTTGCATTGCTTGCCAACATTAAGGTCATCTGATATGATTACCCCCTCGGCCTCTTTCCATTTTTGTTGTTGTTACTACCTCCCCACTGTGTAATCTTCTTCTGGATTTTGGTTCCCAGGTGCATTACTTTGCACTTCTTTGCATTGAATCAAGCTGCCATACTTCTGACCATTCCTCCAGTCTTGCTAAGTCCTTCTCATCCTTTCCACGCCTCCTTGTGTATCAACCCTGTTGCAGATTTTTGTGTCATCTGCAAAGAGGCATACTTTTCCTTCCAGTCCCTCTGCAATGTCACTTACAAAGACATTAAAAAGGACTGGACCCAGTACTGAACCCTGTGGTACCCCACTAGTAACCCATCTTTCTTCAGAGTGAACTCTATTTAAAATTACCTTCTATGTGTTGTTGTCCAACCAATATTTTACCCAGGCTACCACCTTGGGACCCACTACCAGGCTGGTTTATTTGCCTACTAATGTTTTGTGTGGGACTGTGTCAAATGCCTTGCTAAAGTCTTAGGTAGTCTAGGTAGGCCATGTCCACAGCCCCTCCCTGGTCTACTACTTTGATCACCCAGTCAAAGAAATCAATGAGATTCATCTGACATGACCTTTCTGCTGTGAACCCATGCCACCTTGGGTCCTGTGCCCAGATCATTAGAGGGCTGGTGGGGAGGGGGAATAAAGCTGCCCATTACTTTAGAGTAAAGGGAGCTGGGGGTTATCACAAATGACTCCCCAAAACAAACTAGCCAGTGTAACAAGGCTTACATCAAGGAAACCATACATCAAGCCATACAAAGACAAAAGTACTGGACTTTAGGAGGGCTGACTTTGCCAAAATGGGAGAGTGCCTAAGGAATGCACTAGCAAATGGGCAGGAAGGAGGGGTGGAAGAACAATGGGGAATAATAAAAATTGCCATCACAGAGGTAACGAGCCTTTGTGTGAAGCAAATAAACAAAACAAGATGATGTAAGAAACCACTACGGTTTTCAAAGGAAGTGGCAGTGAAGGTTCAAGAGAAAAAGAAAGCATTCAGGAAGTACAAGGAATCGCAGAAAGAGCAGGACAGAGACCTGTATCAGTTAAAGCAAAAGGAGGCTGTGAAGGCAGTCAGAACAGCAAAGGCCCAAACCAAGGAAAAGATAGCCAACTCAGTTAAGAAGGGGGATAAAACCTTTTATAGGTACATCTGGGAGCAAAGGAAGACCAAGGGAGGGATAGTGAGGCTTAATAAAGGGGAGGGAGGATGGGCAGAGGGAGACTGTGAAAAGGCAGAGATACTAAACAAATATTTTTGCTCAGTATTTACAAATGAAGAGGGGGAGGTACCTAAAACAAACAGTAGTAACACTCTGGATACAGAAGTTGATACCAGCCCATTTACAGAAGAAAGGGTTCTGAAAGAACTCTTAAAACTGAAGGTGGACAAAGCAATGGGGCCTGATGGGATTCATCCCAGAATTCTAAAAGAGCTAAGGTAGAACTAGTGACACCACTGACTACCCTTTTAACAAATCATGGGATGATGGGGTGCTACCCGAGGACTGGAGGAGGGCAGATGTGATTCCCCTTCACAAAAGTGGGAGCAAGGCAGAAGCAGGAAACTACAGACCTGTTAGTTTAACCTCAGTGATAGAGAAAATTATGGAATCACTTCTGAAGGAAAGAATTGTAGAGTATCTAGAGGCCAGAGGGGCACAGGACCCTAGGCAGCATGGATTCACAGTGGGAAGGTCATGCCAGACAAATCTGATAGATTTCTTTGACTGGGTTACCAAAGTAGTAGATCAGGGAGGGGCTGTGGACATGGCCTACCTAGACTTTAGCAAGGCATTTGACACAGTCCCACACAAAAGATTAATATACAAGTTAGCCAGCCTGGGAGTGGGTCCCAAGATGACAGCCTGGGTAAAAAATTGGCTGGAGAATAGGACACAGAGTGATAGTAAATGGAGTCCACTCAGAAGAAAGGAGGGTTACTATTGGGGTACCGCAGGGTTCAGTATTAGGACCGGTCCTCTTCAATGTCTTTAAAAGCGACATTGCGGAAGGACTGGAAGGAAAAGTATGTGTTTCTGCAGATGACACTAAGATCTGCAACAGAGTTGATGCACAGGGTGGGGTGGAAAGGATGAGAAGGGACTTGGCAAGGTTAGAAGAATGGTCAAATGTATGGCAACTTAGATTCAATGCTAAGAAGTGCAAGGTAATGCACCTGGGAAACAAAAACCCATGGGAAGAGTACACAATGGAGGGTGAGATACTAACAACAACAAAAATGGAAAGGGACCTGGGGTAGTCATATCAGATGACCTAAAGGTGGGCAAGCAATGTGAGAGGGCAGCAAGGAGGGCTGGGGGGTTACTGGGCTGCATAGGGAGAGGCATCACCAGTAGAAAACAGGAAGTTATTATCCCTTTGTACAGACAGCTGGTGAGATCCCATCTGGAGTACTGTGTGCAGTTCTGGAGACCCAATCTCTGCAAAGACATAGACAGGATGGAAGCTGTCCAGAGGAGGGCAACTAAAATGGTGCAGGGTTTGCACCGGAAGACACAGAAAGAGAAACTTAAGGAGCTTAATATGTATAGCCTCGAGGAAAGGAGGAAGAGGGGGGACATGATAGAAACTTTCAAGTACCTCAAGGGAATCAACAAAGTCCAAGAGGGTAGCATCTTTCAAAAAAAGAGGTGTGCAAGAACAAGAGGGCACAATTTGAAGATAGAGGGGGGGCGGCTCAGAGGTAATTTAAGGAAGTATTTTTCACAGAGAGGGTTGTGGATGCATGGAATGGCCTTCCGGAGGAGGTTGTGGAGTCAAAATCAGTGGTGGAATTCAAGCATGCATGGGACAGTCATAAGGCAATTCTGGGGGGGGGGGTAATAAGAAGTAGGCTGCTGGTTAACTAGGATCTGCAGCTTATCCAGTAGGTAGGGAAATGGGCAGACTGGGTGGGCCAAGCGGTCCTTATCTGCCGTCAAATTCTATGTTTCTATGAAACAAGGATACTGGGGTGGACTGGAGAGAGATTTGATAGCAGGAGGAAAGCGGTAATACTACCTCTCTATAGATCACTGTTGAGAATCCATCTGGAATACTGTGTCCAATTCTGGAGTTCTCACCTGAGGAAAGTCAGACAGGCAGGAGATGGTGCAGCATAGTTACCAAAAGGACTGAAGTCCAACAGGGCAGATTGTATGAGTATCGGCTCATGGCACTGAACATGTACTTGCTGGAGTCCAGAAGGGAGAGGGGTGACATGATAGAGACCTTTAGGTTACTGAAAGGAATTACAAAGGGAAATTTTGAGGACTAATTTAGCAAGCATGGATGGTCAAAAACAAGGAGACATGAATGTAGTGGGATCATGACCAACCTCTAGAGATGCATGAAGTAAGCTGGACACCGTTATCAGGGCTGGGGAATTGCCCTCTGGAAGTCCAAAATTTATGATCGTGCATCGACCAATAGGATGGATGGAGGACTACCCATCTGTGAGGACTGTCTGAGCATCAGAAAGGTTATAGGGGATAAGAACAGATTTCTTTAATTTCGTCAGATTGGACGATTAAGCTTGGAGCCCAGCCATGTCATTATATCTGTTGTTTAAAGGGACACTGTCATCCTGTTTGTCATCATATTTCCAGTTCAAAACCTACATTTTATAATTGCTAACCTTCCCTAAAATTCATTGATGTTGCTGTTTATTTTGTCTGTTTAGTAGAACTGAAATGCATGCTAATGTATATTTATATACAACCTTGTTTTGTTTCAAATCCTGTAACTATAATATTCTTGCTGAAGACTCCTTGAACATTAGAAACACCTCCAAACAGTGCAGTCACTCACGGTGTAACAGCCTCCTAAACCCCCACTGCATCATGAATGGCTAGACTGTGTTGGGGCTGTTCCAAAGTCCAGGAAAGATGCAGTGGGAGTTGATCAAGGAATGTAAGCAAACCAGTTTGTGTGTGGTAACGCTAGTATGGTAGGCAGTCTGTTTTTCACTTTTTAAAAGAAAAAAAGAATCTGAATCAAACTACTAGTCACATCAGTAGTGTTCATAGAATGTTGCAATCATAAAATGTGTTTCTTCACTCATTCACACCACAAGAGCTCTTTGAGACTTCCACCACTTGTATCCTGTATACTATTAGCACTGCATCCTGGGCCTTTCTAAGCAAAATCAAGCCATAATCAGCATACCACAAACAAATGTGAATACCTGTTGAACCGTAAGTGCTACACACAAAGTATGAGTAGCAAAGTTGTTCAGCACAACGGGTTACCTTTCCAATGGTACTATGCATTCAATTCTAAGCAATTTGGTTTGTTTAATAGTTAGGTAAAAACTGCTGACTTCCTCAGATGTTTCTAGGCCTGAGTGAAAGTCAGTTGAGTAAGTCTACAGGCGTTATTGTCCTGAGTGGCTATGCTTTCAGATGCCGCCTAGAGACGTCTCTAGGCCAGAATGAGTTAAACTAGGGGCACTATAAGGCCTAAGGGGGTTAGAGCTCAGGATACTAATTTCAATTAGTAAAGATTGCTTTAAATTTTCCCCCCAATATTATAAACGTTTTTTGTACTCTATTTAACTGATAAATGAAATGTTAGATGTGTAATCTTTCAAAAGGATTTGTTATGGTATATCTTACTATATTCTGTTTTTGGTTCTTTATGGATATCAAATATTGCTATAGTAAACAGTACACTATATTTTAAAATTGTTTTTGGATTATAATATTAAAAAAAATATTTTTAAAGTTTACAAATTGCAAGTGAAAAATTGACCAGTTTGAACATTGCATTTTTTTCGTTGCCAGCAGCTGGCACCAATGCTACACGTAAGCAGTACTAAGGGCAAAGGAAGGGCAGATAGTGGCTTCAGCCGCTAGCATGCCCTGGCAGACTAGGTTAGTTTCACTGGCACCGTGCCTCAGATTGGGGTGCTGACTAGTGTCAGCAACGAGAAAGAACAGGCCAAGTTCACCTAATGTTACTGTTTTAGGTGGCAGCAGTAGTCAGTTTGGGAGCTGGCCTGTTTGTTATTTAAAAAAAAAAGATAAAAATGCTACTTGGCAGTTCCTTCTGGCGTGCACAAGACACAGACAGAGCCAATTGAGATAGAACTGCATAGCTGCTGCCCTTAATGAAAAGTAAGATTAAAAAAAAAAAAAAGGAAAGCAGTTTGGTGAGTGGAAGCAACAGGATATGCAAGACCAGGGAGACAGGAGCCAGGTCATTGCTGCGATAAAGGTAATGCATGGTGATGACATTGTGTGGGGACGAGCAGCCATGTCTTCTGTGGGAATTCTCTTTCAGAATGGAGCGGTGGAGTATTTCTTACATTTAGAGAGTTCTGACTGCCAGGAGCTATTTTTAACTAGGCCATTGTGCTGAGATAAGACGGGCTGAAAGTAGCTCTCAACCAATCAGGATCCATCATTCATTAAAGATCAACTGCAGATGTATTACAAATATATTATAAATAAACTCTATGCCTTTTCCATAACATAAGGACAACCACACCTTATTATCTACATAGGCAATGAAGAAATTGCCATTTGTCATGTACCTATACTATTTTAATGATCTTCTATTTGATGGTTTCACAGAAAATCCCTCAGACATTTTTAAACCAGCTGGTGGAATCTTGGGTGAGTGTTCATTCCATTCAGGCAACAATGACATCATTTTCCTCAAGGTCCTGGCAGCTCCGTACACACACACACACGTGCACACACAAAATGGCAAAAAGTCATGTTTACTTTCAGTTGTCAGAGAATGTTTGCCTACTGAATGTTATCAATACGGCATTACATTTGACTAGTTAGTTGCTTTCACAGATTAATCAGAAATTTTTTATGGGAAAGTACTTTAAAATAAGGGGAAAGATGTTGGGGCTTCATTCAGGGCAGGAAGAGAACAAAGGAAACAAAAATGTTGATGTTAAGAGCCTGTCATGTTGATGGTTTTTTTGGGAGGGGTGATACTGAGCACCAAGTGTTGATCAGGTTAGGGAAATTGACAGCTATTTACTCAGGGGGCCCGATCTCAAAGGGAGCTGTGTCCAGCACAAGCTGTGGCAAACAGCAGCTTGCAGCAAAGGCCCGTGTGCCAGAGATCCTACACCAGATTCTGGTACAGGATGGGTGCTGGCACCTAAGTGCCCACACTTGCTGCAACTTCTCCTGTGTGACAAATGCCTGGCACATAGGAGGGGATTTTGGAAGCTCCTGTGAACAGGCAAGCAGCAGTGTCCCTCATCCCTGGTGATCGAGCAGTCCCTAATGCCCATTAACAGTAAAATAATATTCTTCCCTGGCCGGTCTAGTGGTCCCTCCCCTCCGATATTCCCTTGTAATAAAGTGCCCTGGTGGTCTAGTGGTCCCACCCCCACCCTAGCATTTAGTGCCCACCTATTTCCCCCAACCGGCACACCTATCCTCTCATCACCTCAGCTGGCGCCGACTAAAATGTCAATTGTGTGCTTGCATTATAATACAGTACACACTCACTGCATGTACTGTATTATAATACAAGTGCTCAGTGACAGTTTACTCATTTAGAGTGGGGTGGGCACTACATGCCAGGGTGTGTGTGTGGGGGAGGTGGGACTACTAGATCACCAGGGCATTATATGAATTTTATAGTGCATACCAGCCACATTGGGGTGGTGGAGGGACCGCTAGACCACCCGTGTTATTTGTATTATTAAACAAATGTGGCACAGTACCCCAACAGGCTAGATGTCTCTAGGGGATGTTGGTCTAAGTACTCTTATTCCAGCCCTGGCTGGTCTAAGGGTACTTAGAAATGTGTCCTCTGGAGGACTTCTGTGAATTGCATTTAGGGGGTTGTGGCAACTTGTGTCTGCCACATTCCCCCTAGTGCCATATCACAGCCCATGCTTGGGTGCACGGATGGTACAAGCCCTGTTTGAGGCAGGCAGCCTGTGGCTGAAGCACGCCACCTTTGAGAATGTCTCCAAGGGTGTTTTCTGGTGCAAGGTGACACTTGCACCCTTCAAGTTTGGCGACGGCACCTTGCATCAGTTAAGGGGCTTTGTGAATTGGGCCCATGGCATTTTACTAGGATAATTTGATTAATGCAGGCCACAGTCGGAAAACGGGAAGCAAAGACTGATTTTTGAACCTCATAATATGATGCACTGAGCTGGCAAGACCTTGAGGAAAATAATATTATTGTTGTACTCGCCCAAGATTCTGCCAACTGGTCTGAAAATGTCTGAAGGGTTTTCTGTGAAACCATCAAAAAAGACAGGCAGTAAAACAGCATCTGAACATGAGGAATGACTGTTCCTGCACATTACTTGCAATATATACAGAGTGGTCGTTTTCATGGTCAGTAAAACATGCAGTAAAAACATTTTAAAAACACTGCAATTGATCTTTAAAGCGCTTGTGTACTACCTAAAACTAATACTTATCTGAGATGCTTTTTCGTTTCCCTTTGGTTAATTAGAAGACTGTGCACCAGATGTTGGTGGGTGTGCTGTGTGGAACACCCTGCCTGGCAGCTCACACATCTAGCTTTGCTCCACCCATTGCATCAGCACTGTGACCTCACTGCTGCTTAGGAACAGCAAGTGAGTGACTTGCACCTGTGATGTCACTGTCAGTGCGATCAGAATGCTGATAATGTGGCGCAGGGACTAGAGACAGATACGCCAGCTGCCAGGCTGAGAGCTATTCCACACATCCAATACAAAGTTATCACACACACAACCTTTCCGACGAGCTGAAGGAAAATGAAAAATACTGCAGAAATAAGTTACAACTGATTGCTGAGCTAGCAGAATCAGCAGACAAGAAAATAATACAAATTTAAGAAGTAGTCAGTTGTAACTTCTTATTTCTGAGTTATATTACTTTTTCCTTTTTCTCATTAGAGAACCAGCTATATGATAATATTGTGCTGAATGTGTGGAACCGCTCTGACTGGCAGCTGATTTATCTATCTCTATCCTCCCCCACTACATCATCAGCACTGTGACTTCACTGGCAGTGACCGCTCGGGTGGCTGACCTGGCAAATACTGAGTGCCCTAAGCAGCAGTGATGTCATGATCATTAAAGTAACAATGCTGAGGATGTTGTCGAGGGGGAATAGAGCTAGATATGTCAGCTGCCAGGCTAAGAGCTGTTCCACACATCACACCTACTAACACCAGGTAAACAATCTTCTAATTAACCAAAGGGAAAAGAACAAAATCTGGTCAGAGCCAATATGGCTGTGGAGAGCCTTTGGGATGCTTTTACCCATTATTTCAAATGAATTTGCAGAATGCAGATCTGCTGAGAGGCAGTTTCAATGTGGTCTTCAATTACGCATTTTTACAATGTGTTTTCCTATAATATGCCTGTTGATTGCTATATATTTAGCCTGGATAGTCCACAGAAGAAATAGCATAATTTTTCGGGTGGTGGAACACTGGTAGTAGTATACTGGAATGTGTCATACATAGGCACGAGCTGCGTGTGGTCGAACGCCCAGTGGCCATACACTGCAGGCACTCGCATGTGGCTCCATCTCCCCGGTGCCATTGCACTGCTCAGTGTGGGTGATGGCCACTGCTGTACCCACTCACAGAGGTTCCGGAACAGGCATGTTACAGCTGACCTCCCATTCATTTGTACAATTGGTGAATCATGGATTCACTATCTACAGCCTGGAGTGTACACTGCAAATTGCATTGCAGGATATTGCACCCCATGGCACCCAGGATACCTTAGTAGTCTGGAGGGTGGCATGTTGTACAGCTGAATGGGGGAGAGTGTGGGCCTGCAGAGAAGTATGACAGCAGGAGAAATATACAGCATTGACAAGGCATGCATTGGAGGTATGTCAGTTCCCTCTACTGGCTTGCCAGGGACGTACACACAGCTGCATACACTGGGGGTTCTGCAGCTTGCATAGTGCCCCAAAGCATGGTACAGTCACTTGGGTCATTCTGGGATGCAGGTCCCAAGCCCGGGTCCAGTGCAGTCAGTGGCTGGCTGTGGCAGGGCATGGAGGGCAGTGCCTGTCTCCACAACAGGTTAGGTATGGGGGAGTGGGGTGTCTGCATACTGGGGTGGCAGGTGGTGGTCCTCTATGCTATGAATATGGACCATGGTTTCATCTGGTGTGACTGGGTCTGGGGGACCCTACACTATGGAGCTCTTTGGGGATGGAATCGGATCGATCCGAGATGGGAAGGGGTACCTCTAATCCATCAGGGCTGCCAGGCTGCTGTGCACCTGCGTGCACTTCCACAGTCCACCTGTGGGTGGCTGGCTGGGTTAGGCCAGCTATTCATGGCCTAACTGTGAGCCGCACTTCTCTGGACTGCAAAGGGTGCATTCCCATTGAATATGCCACAGTGCAACAATATGCATGAGAACACCCTCTCAACTTGAGTGACATACCATTTGTGTGAGCCCTGGCCCATTCTCTTGTGGCTGGCAAATTCCACACATTTGAATATCACGCTGCAGCACATTGCAGGAGTTGTGCGGCACATCTCCCTTTTTGCTGGGATGCGCCATGCATCTCCTTTGAATATGGGGGCCCTGGACTAGTATACCCTAAATAAACACATTATAAAAAAGGCAAAATCACGACCCCACTGAAAATAAAATATTGCATCTAATCTGGGACAGCCTGAGTAAATGCAGTGCAGAAACGTGTAAATGAAGATCCCTATGACAGTGAGATGCATCATTTCTCTTGTGCTATCCAGGATACAAAATATAGGATAAGAAATATTTCAAGGAAACCTACTGTAAACTGAACTTCACTGTGTTCACTAACATAAAAAGTTTATTTCACAACATATTAGAATGCAGTATTTATTTTGAATGTTGTGGCCATGAGGATGGTGTGTGCGTGTGTGTGTGCATGCATATATGTGTGTGTGTGTGTGTGTGTGCTGTAGCTCAATATTTTTTCCCCAAAAAGCATAGTAAAAATGCCTGCTGATTGCTATATATTTAGTCTGGGTAGTTCACTGAAAACCTGGCATATGTCTGAGACAGTGCTTATCAGATAGTGTCTTAAATGGTTAAAGATTTACAGTTTTTGATATATTTGCAGTGAAAAAGCAACATTTATGAGGTATAAATCTTTCTTGAAAGACAATACCTGCGCAACTGAAACAAAAGTAATAGCAAAAAAAACGTTTAAATGCTAAGTATTTAAATATGCAAATTGTTGCATTCCGAAGGGGGTACACAGATCTCCAGTTTAATAGGCAATCAATATTTAGCAAGCTGTTTTAGTTTCCCAATTGCTATCTGATAAGCAGTTTGGAGTTATGTCTCCAACATTCTAAACATAAAGGAGTATTTTATTTCAGTTGACATGGTGGTTTGTAGATGTGGAAGGATACATTAAAAAGTCAAAAAATGTGTCCCACGGTACTCTATTTTCCAGCTACAGATAGCAAGATGGCTGTAGGCTCTTCCCACAGCCATAACAAGTACTTCCAATATAAAAGGTAATGGTTGACTGCTTTTATAAACTAATATTAGTTTTAGGCAGCACACTACCTCTTTAAAATTTGCATAATTTTACCATCAGTCTGTTTTCATTCCACTAGCTCTTAAACCCATTTCATAATTATGGTTAAGGGCTGGCTTTGTCACTATAGGTACTGTTTGCCATTACTGGTATTGACAATGCTGGTTAAAGACTGCTATTGTCAATGTACAATAGTGCATATATGGTTAGAGATTAAAATGTAGACAAATGATATTTTTAAATATATGGAACTCTAACACTCATTATTGTGACCTCCTCTGTCCCTGTGCCCTCCCCTCTTACTCTCCATGATCATCAGGAGAGGTGCATCTGTTCCTGCCCAGCTCATGTCTGGGATCAGTATCTGATCGTCATGTCTCTTTGGCGGGGTTTCCCCAGAGCAGTGGAATGCTCATACCTTGGGGCTTCATGTCACAGAGTGAGTTCTAAAAATAGATGAAAAGGCACACCTTTGTTTGGGTTATTTTAGTCTGTCTCACATACAGAGTTGTACATAGAGGAGGGTTTTGTTTTAGCATAAGAGCTGTGTGGGTAGGAAAGGCACTGAACACTGGAAATAAATGTTTAATTGCTTTCCATACTTAGAGGAACAGACAGCACTAGAAGCCTCACACCTAAGTATGGAGCTAATCATAATTTACACTTGGTTTGCAAAAATGAAATGTTTTACTTACTGTTTACTTAAGCAATAAGGCATGACAGGGTGTGCATTATTGTAGGATAATGGCACACCTCAGGAAGTAAAGCCTGAGGTGAAGCTGAGGGCTTTATTTATTTAGTTTTTGCTGACCAGGTAAGTGCACTAGACAAATTCTGCCTATTTTCAGGCATGACCCGAGAGAAGGGATACAGATGAATGCCAACTGACTTTGAACCAGATTAAGCTGTTGGTGGTATTTTAGTGAATGGGGGGCAATTTGGCCAGTGCACCAGGGAAATTCCCCTTCTCTTTGCGAGAGGGTGCTGTGGTAGTCTTGTGCTCCGCAATCTGCTTGAAGTCGGCAGAGGGTTTGGACATGTGGGTGGTTGAGGAGCTGGTCACCTCCTCAACTCCCTTTCTTCCAGTGACCATGATGGCAGAAGATCGAGACCAGAGAATGGAACTGCCATGTTCCACTTTTGATGCATCCCAAGGGGATCCTGTTTTGGCTCCTAGTAATAATTTGTTGCCTGCTAGCTCTCTGGCGCCATTTGCTGTGGGAAGTAAAGCAATAGATATTTTACAGCAGCAGCTTGCGGAAGAATGACTGTTTCTTGCCACCAGGACCTGTTTGGAAAGCGAAATCTGTAAGCAACAGGAGTCCTTTCAACTTGTACAGGAAATGGAAGGTGCTCGGATACTGAATGGTGTAGGTGCGGAGCATGTTGCTGTCTCGGCTCCTGATGCGGTGTCGCCTGAACCGGAGACTGTGGAATCTTCCTCGGTTAGCATGGAGATTCAGTTGGATGGTGATGAGGGAGTTTATTCACTTACGACGGACTCTCAGTTGCCGGCTTTACCTGTTCTTTTACAGGGTGGAACTGTACTTCCTGACACTGGTATGAATGGTGTGCTGAGGTCTCTCCAGGGGGATTCTGTTACTGCTTCTTCATGCCATACTGATATTACTGACAACGAAATATTGGGGGGTCAGGGTGTACATAGTACTGTTTTGGAGCCTGAGGAAATGCTTTTGCCTCCAGTTGAACAGCAGTCTACTTCTCCTGCAGATAGTCAGTCTGTTCAGCCTGCTGCTAGGGATATCCCCTCCTCCGCGGGCTGGGTTACACAGGCCTTAGAGGCGCTGGATGGGTAAAAGATTCCTCAGGAAAAGGCTGGGACACTAATGTCTCTGAACTTTCAGAATTTATTAAACCTTCACAGTCTGAGGTCACCCCTGTTTCTTCTTCTGTTGCCGCGGGTCATTCTGTTGACTTATTAATGCCTGGACAGAAGTCCCCTTTATTGTCTGGCAAAATTTTATCTGGGTCTGACAATAATTTGATAATGCCTATTATATGGTTTTGGAAGGAGAAGCCCCTTCTACTGCTGTGATTCCCCCCCCCATCCCCCTCTTCTCAGTTGGAACATCCTGGTTCGGACATTACTGATCAGAAAGTTGGTGACAAGGCTTCAGTTGCTCCTAGTGAGTCGGAGATGGTCTCCAAATCTAATGATCCTGTTTGGCATGCTAGAGTTCGAGAGCAGTTGTTCCCTGCTACTTTTTGGCAGACTGCTGAACCTGTGGCCAGACGGAATGCTGTTCTGCTGAAATTTCGAGGGCCCATGTCTGAGATCCCAGATAGGCATTTTGTTGGAAGGGAGCTTCTCAAGGGGAGCATGAAATATTACGCTTACGAAATCTATGCCTTGATACATGCCCCTGGTGACTCCATTTTTAACATTAGCTTTAAACACCTCGGGGGTCTTGATAGGTTCTGGAAGCAGTTTCACCTTTTAAATGCTACACCGTTGTGGAGGCCTTTTATGGCGCTACCCTTGACTAAACCTTATCAAAAAAGATAACTATTATTCCGCAATGAAGGTGTTAATGTTGCGGACATAACCTTTTGGTTGCAGCAACATTGTAAAGTCAAAGGTCATCCTTAGCCCATCTTAGACAATGAGAACTTATGGACTGGGGGCTGGAGATACATGGTAGATCTACAGTACACCTTGAACAGGGTCTTACAAAGCATATTCCAAATTGTTTCTTTTTGGGAAGAGACAGGGGAGTGCTTTTTACCCAGGTCAGCCACGTGCCTGTTATAAATGTGGGGCAGTTGGTCATCTCAGTAATGCATGTGATAAGCAGAAATGTGGTCTCTGCGGGGACTTGGGGTCATATTGGTGCCCATTGTCAATAACCCATGCGTTGTAATCTTTGTGAGGAACGTGGGCACATGTTTCGTATTTGTTCTTGGGCCTCACATAACAGTCTTGATCAGGCCGTAAGGGCGGAGCAAGATGTTTGTTACAAACACCCAGAAGGATAAGCAAAAGATGCAAGATTTGCTAGAGAATGTACCTCCTCCTGTGTCTCATGATTTGGGCATGGATGATATGGTTGTGACTGCTGTGGACCTGCAGACCACTAAGGGGGATGACTTTACGAAATCACAGTCTGATACTTGCACTGTGGGTGACGGTACTCTGTATGTTTTGGACAAAGGGACACCCCCTTCTGGTTCTTTAACCCCAGATAAGGAAGTGATATGTTGATTGCAAATGTTGATGCTGGTTTGGATGCTATTAATATGCCCCCCCCCCCCAAATGCAATCTGATACCGCTTTCCAAATGGTAACACGATCAAGGTCAGGTAAAACTGCTATGGTGGTGTTGCTGGAGTCAGTTGATGTGGTTCCTATTACAGTACAAAATTCTTTTGCACTATTGTGTGACCCTGATGGTGAAGATGATGGTTTAGACTCTGACCTTTTCATCAGTTGCCTCCTCTCAACCTGAGGTTGCACCTGAAGTTAGTGTCGGAGACGAGCCTAAGCCTAAGAAATGAAAAAAACTGCAAATGACACTTTACTGTATAATCCTTTTTGATATTTGAATTCTAGCTGTTACTTGGTCCCCCTTTCTTTTCATGGATAAAGGCATTGCTTTTCTTACTATTAATGTGAATAGTATTAGATCTAGGGAAAAGAGGAAACTCACATTTGCTAGCCTGGTAGAAGATTGTGGGAATGTGATATTGTTGCAGGACACTAGGTTACACTCTTTATCTGAAATGAGAGAGGCGAGAAAGATAGGAGGTGGGGTGCCTCCTTGTGGTCACTTAGGGAAGAACAATGTGTTGGATTGGGGGTGTTATTTTCTGGTATTACTACTACGGTATCACAAGTTTTAGATATTCAGCCTGGGAGGGCTATGTTTGTTGATGTACTGATATATAATACTGTATCGCATTATTAATATTTACGCCCCCAGCAGAAAGCTGATAGAGCTCTCTTGTTTCGGAGAATTGATCCATATCTCTCTACCTCGAAATTAGTATTGTGTGGGGGGGGATTTCAATTGTGGCTTAGCTTCCCGAGATTGGGGGAGGAGCACAAAGAAGATATTTTGTGACCCACATACATTACTCTCAGTACTGCAGCAGGGTAATTCAAAATATGTCTATGATCTTGTGCATTTGGAACCATCACATGCTTTTCTTAAAGATCCCATGTCCACCAGAATTGATTTTTGGTTTTTGTCTGACCGTATTTCTAATTTATCAGTTTCTGTTTTGCCTCTTGAGACTTCGGATCATGTAGTAGTGAAGGTACTTATTATGAAACAGCAGCTTCCTATAGGGAGAGCCTACTGGAAATTAAATACAGCCTTACTACAAGAAGACTATGTTCAGACTCAGGTTCTTGAATTTTTTGATTTGAGATTAACAGTTGGATTTCTCTATGATAGCCCCATTGAGTGGTTTGAAGACACAAAGAGGGATTTAAAAATATTCCTACAATTCACTCACTAGAGCTGTTGATCAATATCTGACTTATGTGGGATTCAGGGCTAAATATTTACGACTTCTAAGTCCGATGTTTCCAATGTTAGTGATCAACAAAGCCTTGCTGAAATAAAAGGACAAACGCGTGATTTTCTTAAAGCTAAGGAGGATACGGTAATGTTGCCACAACAGTATTTAGTTACAGGCTCCAGAGCACAGGTGAATCCATATGATTTAGATTTGGGTAGGACTTGTAAAAATGTTATGACTGCTTTGCTAGATACTGAAGGGAAGGTTGTGAGTGATGTTAAGGGGATACAGCATGTTATTCAACTACATGTTAAAACCACTTTTCAGACACTGCACTCATCTGTTCATGCATTGTTTTTTGATGGTCTAGACATTCCTAAACTACTGCCTGATAAGGAAAAAGAATTAGTAACTCCTATCTCTGATCTTGGAATGAAAGCATCAGTAAATGGACTTACTGCTCATACTACCCCAGGTATATCAATCAATTTTTATTTATTTAAGGCACCTTTACAAATAACATAAAACAATAAATATTTAAAACAGGATTTAAAACAAGATTAAGATTAAATAATTAACAGTCATTAAAAGCTTTGTTAAAAAGGTAGGTTTTCAAAGCTCCTTTAAAGCTCTGGACAGTTGGGCAATTTCGTACCTGACGAGGTAGAGAATTGCACAGGGTTGGGGCCATAAAACTAAAAGATCTTGCCCCTGAAGTTTTTAAGCAAACCTTGGGAATCTCTAGCAATGCCTCGTCAGTGGATCGAGCGAGCGGGGACAGTAGGGACACAGGAGATCTTTCAGGTAAGCAGGTCCCTAATCATGTAGGGCCTTATAGGTCAGCAAACTGACCTTAAAGGTGATTCGCCAACAAACTGGCAGCCAGTGCAGTCTGCGGAGCACAGGTGTTATATGACTGGACCTAGACGAACCAGTCAAAAGCCTGGCTGCCGCATTCTGCACTAGCTGCAGGCAATGAAGTTCAACCCCCGTAAGCCCTAGGTATAGGGCATTGCAATAGTCCAGGCGGGAGGTAATGAAGGCATGGACCAAAGTTGGATGATCCTCTGGAGGAACCAAGTGCTTCACCCTGGCGATGTTCCTCAGATGATAAAAAGAGGTTTTGACATGTATAGATGGTATCCCGAATGATTTTTATAAAGCTTTTTGGGATGTGTTGTTCCTGTGTTTACAGGTCCTTTTTCAAGCCATTTGAAATGAAAATAGACTTGTGCCGAGTAGGAAGGATGGGGTACTGATCTTTCTTTATAAGAAAGGGGATTCAAGGGATGTCAGGAATTGGAGGCCTTTGAGTCTACTTACGTCTGACTATAAAATTCTGGCTAAAATTCTGACTGTACGGCTTGCCAATTTGGCAAATAAATTTATTATACCTACACAAACTTGTGCAGTTCCAGGGAGGAACATAATTCAAAATTTGATTTATCTTGGAGAACTCGTTGAACAAGGTTTGCAGGGTAATTTGGATGGTTACTTGTTATCTCTTGATCAGGAAACTGCATTTGATGCGATTCGTCAGGATTATATTTGCAATGTGTTATGATATTATGATCCAGAAGCAAATGATTTGATACCTTTTAATGGACCAACATAAATGTAGCAACAAGAACAAAGTGCTCTAGCTTTCAGACCAACCAGTTCTTCTTCAGAAGCTAAAGCTAAAGCTTCTGAAGAAGGACTGGTTGGTCCGAAAGCTAGAGCACTTTGTTCTTGTTGTTACATCTATGCTGGTCCATTAAAAGGTATCAAATCATTTGCTTCTGGATCTATTCTTGCAAGGACCAATACGGCAAGTACTAAATCTAGATTATGATATGGTGTTCCACAATTGTTGCTTACTTTGATTATGACTTTGTATTCAGAAGCTCAAGTAACTCCTTTGGTGAATGGTCATCTGGGTATCCTGGAATATCTTAAAAATGGTGTTAGGCAAGGCTGTCCAATGAGCCCTATATTATATATCTTTGGATTAGATCCCATTTTAAGGGTAGTAGAAAGAGATTACCAGATATTACCTATCTGGGCTAAGGAGGGAATTTTGTTGCTAAAAGTTATGTCCTATGCTGATTGTGTCTTTGATGTACCGGATTTAAATTCTGGTCAGAGAGTACTTCAAACAATTGAATCTTTACAATCTGATACAGGTATTAGGATTAATTGCTCTAAAAGTAAAATGTTAATTTTAGGTTCTGCTTTGGTAGTAGACAATTTCCTAATTTCAGCATGCTCTGGCAATATGAAACTTTTAGGTCTTTATTTTGGCACAAGAGATTGTCTTTATGAATTGGGATTCTGTTTATGATGTGGCCTACCAGAAAGTGGTTAAATGACACTCATGGAAGATGACTCTGAAGAAACGTGTGCATCTTCTTAAAGCATTTATTGCCCCTCTTTTTTTATGTCTCACATGTTTTTCCTTTACAGTTTAATACGCATGCTAAGGTCATGGGCCTTTTCTTTAGACTATTATGGGGGAGTCGTTTAAATCCTGTCAAAAGAGCGCATCCATATAGAGTTTGGATAGCAGGTGGTTTAGCTATAATTCATCCCCTGGTTTATTTTTTGGGAATTATTTCTATAGTTTTATTAGGCCTATATTGTTAGAATCACTAAGGATTGGGGAACTGTGTATGCAATTGTGGAGGACTAGGTTTTTGTCAGCCTGGGGTAGGGGGAAGTGGCATCCCACAGATAAG